>CM052720.1:40020673-40187320 GCA_028551405.1 Uromys caudimaculatus
CACGTGTGTGTGCGTGTGTGTGTGTGTGCACGTGTACCAGTGTATGTGTGTGTGAGTGTGCATTTCCATGTGTGTGCATGTGTGTGTGTGCACGTGTACCAGTGTATGCGTGTGTGAGTGTGCATTTCCATGTGTGTGCATGTGTGTGTGCATGTGTGTGTGCGCACGTGTACCAGTGTGTGTGTGTGTGTGTGAGTGTGCATTTCCATGTGTGTGCATGTGTGTGTGCGCACGTGTACCAGTGTGTGTGTGTGTGTGAGTGTGCATTTCCATGTGTGTGCATGTGTGTGCATGTGTGTGTGCGCACGTGTACCAGTGTATGCGTGTGTGAGTGTGCATTTCCATGTGTGCATGTAGGTGTGCGTGTGTGTGTGCACGTGTGTGTGTGCACGTGTACCAGTGTATGTGTGTGAGTGTGCGTTTCCGTGTGTGTGCATGTAGGTGTGCGTGTGTGTGCGCGTGCACAAGTGTGTGTGTATGTATACGTGTGCATGTCTCTGTGTGCACCTGCATGTGAGTGTATGCGTGTGTGTGTATGTGTATGTGTGTGCATGTGGGTGTATGTGCGTGTGTATGTGTGCATGTGTCCATGTGTGCGCACCCACATGAGTGTGTATGTGCGCGTGTGCACACGTGTGTGCATGCACCAGTGTGTGTGTGTGAGTGTGCGTGTGCACGTGTGTGCATGTATGTGTGCACCCACATGTCAGTGCGCATATGTATATGTGCACGTGCATGCATGTTTGTGTATGTGTGTGTGCGTGAGTGTGTGTGTGTGCCAGGTGATGCTGGTGAGAGATGAAGACAAAGAGAGCGAGGGCAAGAGATGTCCAAGAGACAGCGCAGCTGACATAGCAGGGCTATAAGGAGAACTGAATAGCTGGGGAGGGGAGAGCATGGGCTGGAGGAGTTTAGGGTAGGAGGCCGGGTATGAGGGGCGGAGAAGAGCCAGGATGCTCGTGTGGACTCTGAAATGTGTGTCAGGTGCTTGTGATACTGAGGGAGCCTGGAGCCAGCATGTGCTCTGGTCTCTAACAGGCACCCCAGGTAGCCATTGGTCCCTTCTGCCAATGATAATGGAAATGACTCCTTTGGTAGGGGAACCGGCTTTACAAGTGCCCGAGGAATGCTGGCTTTTGTCTAACTGCCAGGATATGGGGAGATGGAGTGTCCTTTGTACTGACAAAGTCAACCCTAGCCTCATTTGTTACATGTGTAACGTGTGTGTTCAAGGACAGCCTGGTCTACAAAGCAAATTCAGGGCAAAGCAGGGCTACATAGTGAGACCCTCAGACAGACAGATAGACAGACAGACACTATCCAGCTAAAATAATCTTCCTAGAAATATATATATATATTTCTGTATCTACTTACCTACATCTATTTATGCATTCAGTGCATGCAGTACCTCTGAAGGCCACAAGAGGGAGCAAAATTCCTAGGTGCCGGAGTTTCAGGCAGTTGCGAGCTGCCATGTGGGTGCCGGGAATTGTACCCAGGTCTCCTGGAAGAGCAGCCAGTACTCTCGACCACTGAGCCACCCCTCCAGCCCCAACAAGACAGATTTTAAGAGGTCAAAACGGTTAGAATACAAGAACTAAAACTGGATCTTCCAACACATGACTGATTGCGAATTCTAGACTCTTATTACAAAACAATTAGTAAAGAATCAAGCAGTGTTCACGAGATAATACCAACATACATACGTTCTGATTTAGATATGTTGCCAGTTAGAAATCCAAAAAACCCCTCATTTATAGTCTAGGGAGCAGAAAATATTTAGGAATACATGTTTTAAAAAGATATGCAAAGTGCCTGTCTTGAAACACTGGCTGAGCTGTTACCCCAAATCCATGAATATGTTGAAAGTACTCACAATCAATGTTGTAGATACTTTCTTACTTTTCTTTTGAAATTGACAATAGAGAAAACAATCCAGTTACTTAAAATCAACCCCAAAGGAAGACAAATGTATGGGGTTCTCCCTGCCCACACCATGTAGTTTGTTAATACTGATGTCAGTGCTAGGAACCAGGGTGGCAGATGGGAAAGGAACTGCCTAATGGGTTGGCCTAATGTTGTTTGTATTCGAATGCTAATTTGGGGCCCCCAAGACTGGTGCCCCAGAGATATTGATGTTGAGTGGCCACGCCCCCAGTTAATTGTGATTGGTGAATAAAGATGCTGACAGCCAATAGCTGGACAGAAGAGAAGCTGGGTAGGGCTAAGGTTTGGTGGGTTTGGAAGAAGCAGAGAGCAGCCGCCATAAACAGAAGAAGAATGTGCAGGAGAGGAGAAAGGAGAATCCCTGGATTAGCTGAGCCATCAAAAAACATGGCCATGTGGGCTGGCCAATTGGAGCTAAGCACCCCTCATACGGAGGAACATAGAAATTAGTAAGTACTAACTCGGAGTTTTCATAGGAAAGTGGAGGGTAGAGAGCCATGGAGAGAGCAGAGGCAGCAGGATGGGGCTTTGAGGGGGGAGAGAGAGACTTCCTTCCCAAACCAAGAGGGGCTGCATTAGGAGTGACAGCTGTCAATCATAGCACCGTGAGGGGCCTGGAGGGAACAATGTACTATCCAGTTCCTCAGAGACAAAGAAAAGTCTGTCCTTTGCAGGTTTTCAGGCAGTGGCAGGAAGTGCCCACCTCATGAGTTAGCCTGGCCTCGTCACCAGACCAAGGGGCACGGTGGCATGGCACTGAGCAGGACTGTAAAAGGGGAAAGAGGCTGGGCTTGTTTCTCCACTAAGACCAGAGTGGTCTAACTATTCCCAGCAGGGGCCTGCCAGTTCCCTCACTCAAGGGGGTGTGGGAGGTGTTACCCCCAGGCTCCACATCTGAGTCTTAAAGCAACAGGTCCTTGATGTAACTAACAGTCAGAGCAGACAGAAGGACGGACAGAGCAGGCACTGAGAGGCTAGAAAGGGCTGTGTCGGATGGCCATCTGTTTCCGAGAAGGTGCCCGTGTGTCCTGAGCAAGCGTGCTCTCAGCAAGTCTGGTTCCCTAGGACCACGGCACAGGTGTATGTAGAGAAGGCTGGACGGTGACCCCTGCGTGAATTGATCTGAGATGGATCACAGCTTTAAGACAAAAGCTGAGTCTTGTGAGAAGGTGAAGAAAGTACTAGAGGCAAAAGAAAATGTATTACTTCCAAATTCACTCTCTCCTCTGATGACCTCATTCAGAGCACAGAAAAGGCGGTGGGGGAGGGGTGGGGGGAGGATGGAAAAATACAAGCAGGGACTCGAGAAAACACGCAAATTATAGTTTCCTACAGCAAGGTATCGTAAAATAACATGAGCTAGTTTAGAAAGTGGCCAAAAAGCTTAGAATACATTTTGTCAAGTAAGATATTCAAAAGACCAGCCCAACAGCCTGGGAAATACATGTGCGTCTGCACTAGATATGGTGGGTCTCACACCTACTTGAATGTCTCAGTTTGTGCTGGGAGGCTGTGGAAGACCCAGGCACCGTGACAATAAATGCTGCATCTGCCTACAGCAATCGCCTCTTCAGGAACCCACCGTCCTTCTTTGCCTCAGTTTCCCCTTTCTGCAAGGACTTCCTGAGATCATCTCGAATAATAATAGGAGAGCCTGGTTTCATCTCCGGGCACGTGGGAGGTTAACCCACATATAAGGCACACTTGCTGCTAGGTTGCAACCAGGAAGCAATGTCCGTGAGCATGTCTACAGTAAGGCCTTCACAGCGATCACAGCAGCTGAGCCTCACGTTAGAAGTGACCTCCCTCCATGTCCACCTACAGGAACTTAGAGAGTAAGTATGCTCAGCAGCCCAGAAGTGGTCAAAGGCCTCTGAATCTGGAAGCGGTGGCACTGAACCAGAGAGTCCAGACATCAAGGTGGGTTGGCACACAGTAGGACTCTGTACTAGCGATCCTAGGGAGCTTGCAAGCTGCGGAAACAGGAAGAGATGGTGGATTCTTTTTTTTTTTTTTTTTTTTGGTTTTTTCGAGACAGGGTTTCTCTGTGTAGCCCTGGCTGTCCTGGAACTCACTCTGTAGACCAGGCTGGCCTCGAACTCAGAAATCCACCTACCTCTGCCTCCCAAGTGCTGGGATTAAAGGCATGTGCCAACACTGCCAGCGCCAGAGCTGTTCTTATCCAAAAAGAAACCCTGCAGTCAGGACAGGCACTGCTTGCCACCCCATGTCTCTGACCGTGGCCTGCTGCTGCCCTGGCTGGCTAGCCCACCCTGGAGAAGCGTGAGCATGCAATTTCAGGAATAGTTATATTTTGCATTTGATATGCTGCACCCTATTTGTTTTTAAAAATAATGCAGGCAAGGATGATTAAGGGTGTACTTATGAAGCCTAAAAGCCTTAATACTTTGGGCTGAAACTGCACTAAATATAGAAAATATTATTAAGAAGCATTATTATTGCTCACGAGTAACACATCTGTGTTCAAATTCAGAGCAGGAACTTGGCTTCTGAGCAAAATCAGAGCCCACACTCCATGTGTTGGTTTGACCCTGAGGGAGAGTCCTTGCTCCATTGAAATCCTGCAGTTTTGTTGAGACAAGCTTCTGCCCATTGGTTTACCCAGGAGGTTACTTTAAATGATAGCTACCATTTATTGAGCTTTACTAAGTGGCCAGCCCTCAATAGGCATTCTGCATAAATTACATCATTTACCCTCTGAAGAACCCTGTGGAGGTGTCTATTTTAATTCCTATTCTGCACCGGAAATGGAAGCTCATGGGGCGAGATAGTTTTCCTAAGGCCACTTCTCGCAGCTGGCGGATGAGTGCAGCTTCAGATGGGTCCTTTTATTCTTGGATTCCTATTTTCAAGTTCAAAGCTCTAAGCCTGGGCTCCCGAAAAAGGGATCTTCAGACCACTTAGGGGAGGTTATCACCAAGTCTTCCAAAGGAGGGGAACCGGAGGCACATTCGAGAGGAAGTGACCACTGTGGAAATACGAAGAGCAGTACTCTGGGGTCCCTTTGGGCTCTGGCATAGGTGATGTCAGAAGACTGTCCTCTGGGAAAAGACGTCTGGAGTGCTGGCTTATCTAGCACTCCTGGTCTTCCCTGATCAGAGGAAGTTCTTAGGTAGAGGAGACACAGGGATGGAGAAGGATGTGGCTGGTGGGTTTCAGAACTGCCCACTGAGGCACGGGGAAATTAAGGATAGGTGAGGCTGGAGCCCTTATGCTTTGTTGGGGACCTTCAGGCCCTTCCCCTCATGGCTATTAATTAGACTTCTAAAAAGAATGATGGGCTTATTCAACTGAAACAGTTACAATGTTGGATGAATGTAACATCCTACCGAAAAATATGCATGAAATTTCAGAGCAGTATTGCGAACAATAGCTACAACCTTCAGGTGTGCCCCCTGATGAACGGGGTCAAAATATGGCCCACCCCCATGAGGCAGCATCAGGCACCCCTAGATTGAATGGTAGCAGCTTCGTGACACACAGAATGTGTGGCCCCTAAGACGTGTCCCCCAAAGCCACAGTGATATATCTGGAATAGGGGTACTAGGCAGATCTATAGACAGTGTAGGCTAGAGGCTGCCCAAGCCTGGGGGCGGGGGTACGGAAACGGAGACTCAGGGCCCACAGGTGTGGGCTTCTCTCTGGTGCTGGCAACATTCGAGGATAAACAGTGGTGACAGATACACCATGAAATACAGGCAGACAACCTGCTCCACCACACACCGAACTGCTGAACCGTGGGTGTAGCAGCAAGCAAATTATGTCTGCGCAAACAGGGAAGCTGAATGCAAATTCCCAAGGGACGGACCTCATCCCGTCTTCTAAGATAAGTGTGCACGCCAAGCTGATAGGGCTGCTTTCTCTGGTCCACGTGGACCTGGCAGAATGCCCAGTGTGGCAGTGCCTGGAGTTCTGTGGACGTGCTATAGATCTTTCTGAAGCCTTCTCGGGGGCACCTTCTGGGGTTGCGAGGCTTCTGTGGTAGCCACAGAGACACTAGGCACAGAGTGTGTGGGAGCATGTGCAGGGTGAAACTGCATCCCCAAGGACACATGGCTCCTTTGACCTGGTCTTTCCTAGATCTCCAGCAAAGGCTGCCTCTCTCTCCCCAAGGAAGGGGGAGGGTGTGTGCCTGTCCCCAGCAGGAATTCTGAGCACTATCTACTACTGGCCACCTGCCACCTGTACCCTGCCCTCTGTCCTTTGGAAACAGCGTGGCAAGGAAACTGCTGTAAACAAGGCTCTGTACCTCCCCTGCACGGAAGCCTAGAAACACAGCATCCTAGCCATACCCAGTGGAACTGATGGCAGATGCTGATGTAAAGGACTGCATGGGACCTGCCGCAAACCAGCTGGATACCAGGCTGGCAGAGTGTGTGGCTGCACAGGCCTGACCTGGACTCTAGGGGAAGGCTGGGGGATGGAGGGCATACAGAATCCGCAGGCTCTCTGCAGGGTTCAGAAATTGAAAATGCCTGTCCCCAGGTGAGTGTGACTCAGTGGTCAACACTCGCTGTGCCTTGAGAAAACCACGGGCATACAGCTCTTCCAGGGATCACAGGGGCACTACGGGTCCCATCAGCTCGAGAAAGTCTGACATATTTTGCTTTGCATCTTGCTTT
Organism: Uromys caudimaculatus; assembly: GCA_028551405.1. Taxonomy (NCBI): domain Eukaryota; kingdom Metazoa; phylum Chordata; class Mammalia; order Rodentia; family Muridae; genus Uromys; species Uromys caudimaculatus. Next base: position 40,027,264 of record CM052720.1, read on the forward strand.
GGGCAAGAAGCGAAGCAGAAGTCTGTTTCCCTGTGGCCACCGCGGCACTGCCGCCTCTGCTTTGGTCTTCGCCTGAGGGTAGCTCAGACTGGGTTAACTTGCTTCTTTCATAGGACCACAATGTGGTCCTCTATGGGTCTGAGGGCTCAGGACTGACATGTGGCTAGTATTCCGACATCCTTGACTCTCCCAGGCAGGCTGCCAACCACAGTGGTATATACTGCCATTGAGAAACACCTCAATTTGAGCTACTAAAAAAAAAAAAATGGCGGACTACGGACACCATTGACATAGAAAGCCTGTCCAAAAGCTTTTGTCACAGCTAGTGACTTCGTTTCCCTCATAAAAGGAGAAGTGATCCAGAAACAGGGCTGTCCCCCAGTGCTAGGTAAAAGGATCCCCCCACCTCCCTTCGGCTGCCTCCCTTTCGTAGGTTTTGGTCTGTGTAGTCCAGCCTCATCTTGAAATCTTAGGTTCAGGCTGTCTCCTTTCCAGCCTCCTGAGAAGCAAGGCAAACACAGACTTCCACATTCACAGAGGTTACCACATCTGCAGAGAGAAGCCAGTCCGTCTTCCCTGGCTAAACCCAGCAAGAGCTGTAGAAGTCTCTACATTTCTGTGGTCAAGAATGGCCTGCCTCTCTTCTGAAGTCACGCTAGCTCTTGAGGATGCTCTTCTCTGGGTGTCTCCTGGGTGTTTAAGTATCAAACAGCAGAACTTGGTGTCTTTTTGCAAGGCACAATCCCCTAGGTCCAGTGGGACATTCTCTGATACTTGGCAGGAGGGGAACCTTCTGGGAAGGGTAGGTAGAGGCTATACTGCTGTTGGTCAGCATAGAACGAGAACTCTACTTCCTCTCTACGTTCTTAAGCTGTGGTGGGTGTGGCCTATTTGTTGAGGGGCCAATGGAGCTAATGACAGGCCATGACCTCAAGGATGTCTGGGTGGATTAATTACTGGCCTTGGGGTGGGGTAGGGGCAGAAATGAGGTGGAAGTTGTGTTGACAGAGTAGAAGAATCAAGAATGTCTAAGAACCTGCTCCAAGGATCTGCCGAACCCTTTTTCTACCCTTAGGTGTCAGCTGTCTCTGTGACACCAACTTTGCCCTCATACTGGAATCGGATGGGTGCCTGGCGCCCAGAGCCTATTAGACTGACTAGGAACATGATTGAGGAGATCCATGAGGGAGGTGCTGACATCTCTGGGGGTAGGGGACAGAGAGTACCCTTGGAGACAGTACTTTCTCATTGCAGAGTTCACATTGGCACAACCAAGTTGATCTGGAGGGCAGAGCAGACCCAGATCTGGACCCTAGTTGCTTCTGTCTCCAAGAGCAGAATCCTGACTTTTTTGTTCTCTGTGTAGCCCTGGCTATCCTAGAACCCACTTTGTAAGCCAGGCTAGTCATGAACTCACAGAGATCAGCCTGTCTCTGCCTCCCAAGGGCTGGAACCAAAGGTGTGTGCCACCACCTCCCAGCAATCTTGTCTTAGTCTGTTGAGCAGAAGTTTATTGCTGCTGACCACACCCACCTTGCTAGCCTTCTTAGGGAAGCCACCCTCCCAGGCTCTTCCCTCACTTAAAGGGTGCTCACACTGGTGGCCTGAGGCAGGTGCTTTCGGGTTCTGTCCCACCCTGGCCCACTGAGACTATCCATCCTTTACTCTGCGCTCACTCTGACATCCCGAAACTAGGACGTGCACGGAGCAACGCTGTCTGTTTTTCAAAGTCCTTGGTAACTCCCTTGACCCCAGCTGTGGGAGGAGCTTCCGCAGCCCTGGACCAGCTGTTTGCATGCGCCCTCCGCTGCCTGCCCTGCACTAGCCCTCCAGGGAGCTCAGTTCTTACATCCCAAAGGATGTGCGTGTACTCAGCTCCAGCTTTTGTTAGTAAGTCAGAACCCGACTCCAGTATGGCTTGGCTCCAAAGTTACGCAAAACCTCATTCTTTAAATATGTATATGTATATGTATATGTGTATGTGTATGTGTGTGTGTGTGTGTGTGTGTGTGTGTGTGTGTGTGTGTGTGTGTGTATGGAAATTAACCCAGGACCATATACATGCCATGTGACCAACTTTAAGTTCTTGCCACCTTGATTTCCCCATCAGGATGGACTGTGCAGCCTTGAACTGTGAGCCAAGATGAACCCTTTCTCCTTCAGCTGCGTTTGTCAGAGTATTTTATCAAGGCAACAGGCTAGACACTAAGTGTGACTCTTGACGCATCAAGAAGTCCTCACAACTTGATAAGTGCAGGAGCGGCCACTGGGAGTTACCAAGGAGATGGCTGGAGATGTCATAAAATATCAACCAGATACTTCAAAGACACTCATGGTCAGTCATCATTAGGGAATCACAAATTAAATTTTAAAAAAGTCGCAGATTGAAACCTGCTACACACTCCATTTCTGCAGCCATCAGAGTGACTGACAGTTCCAGAGCTCCAAGAAAGGAGCCAGCTGGAACAGAGATGTCAGAAAAGGGAAGCAGCAGCTTTGGATGGAGCTAAACTTATACTTAACCCCGTGACCCCACAGCCCCATTCGCGCCCCACCCCCCACTCTTTAATCCACAGCAGCTTGACTCATAAAAATGACACAAAAGTCCATCTGGAAATGAAGGAAGAAAAACATCAGGACGACTGTTAGCAACTTCCAGGCACAGTGGCCGGTGCTCACACCACCGATGGCTCTCAGAAGCCTCATGCGGACACACATCCTGGGTCATTGAAACTGCTGGGTAGGCAGAGACAGGAGGGTCCCTGGGGTTCACTGGCCAGCCGTTCTAGCCTAGTCAGCGAGACCCAGAACAGTGAGAGACCCCGTCTCAAGAACCGGCAGCTCAAAAGGAAGGACATAGACTGGAGATTCAAGTCTGGGCTCCACATGTGTACACATAATCAGGAAAGAAAAACATTTACACACACACACACACACCCCCAACGCCTCGCACAAACTCTGGGAAACACTTCTATTGGATGGTCTCCAAAAGTAAGCCAGCTGTTGACCGAGGCAGCTGAGCAAAGGACACAGGAGAATACATGTTCAGGGGAACCTCGATTTCACCGACAGTGACGGCAGTGTGCAGATTCTTCAGAACACATCCAGGAGTGGAAGCATTTTATGGTGCATAAATCGCATACAAATAGAAGTGATTTTTAAAAAAAAATCCAAAAGGAAATGGGATTCTGTAAGAATCCCGTGCCTGGCTGAAGCACTCTGGGAAACTTGGTGGGGTAGAGGCCTGACTTTGCAGCTCACAGGAATGGAGCTGGGTGTGGGCCTGGGAACCAAGGTAGAATGAGGTGAGATGACCCCAGGATTGATCGGGTCAGAGTGGGAACTCAGAGGGGCCACCTGGATGTGAGCACAGTTTCAGATTCTGCAGTTATGGTAGCAGAGTCAAACACTTAACCAGCCTGTGTGCATTCCACCGCACAGGGAGGGGGAGGGGGGACTGGAATTCTCTCCCCCCCCTCATTATTTAAAAGGTGATAACAGGGCCTTACCAGACACTTGCTTGATGGCCACAGGTCTCACCTTGTAGGGAGTTCTGTAAGAGAAGAGAGTGTTCCCAGTGAGTGGTGGCCAGAGGCGCTGGCTGCTGCCAGCTATAAGCACTCCCTAGGAAGCATTACAATTCAGTCAACTATGCTCCTGTGATGGTGATTTGTCTTCTTTTTATCTTGAGGTGCTGGAGATGGAACCCCGGCCGTGCACATTGTAAACTCATGCTCTACCACTGAGCTACATACACCCCAATACCGCTTCCCGGCAACCTGGCTGCTCCGAGTTCTCTCATTTGGATGCATCTAATTTTTAAAATTATATAATTTACCTGGAGTTCCTTCATAATGTGTACATTTGATTATAAGGAAGCAAATTTCGGTCATCGACATAATTAAGAACCCGGAGATATATTATCGGGTGGAACCAGAGGACTCTGACATTCTTGCCCAGTTCTACCCCAAACCAGTGCAAACTCGCTCCCCTTTGTCTCTGTTGGAGTTCACAGCACTGTAGTGGAGCTGTTGACCCTGTCAAAAACCACACGCCATTATTCGCCATCCTATTTGAAGCTGTGCAGAAGACTTGGGCTATCTGGATAGCAGGGAAAGGCTCTGTACCGATGGAATGACCTCTGGCTAGGGGCAGGGGCAGGCTCCTGAGACCAGTGGAAACCAGGCGATGGTGGGTGGTGCCCAGTGCTAAGAGCTAACCCCAGGAGAGACTGGTTGATTGGTTCTTTCCTTTTCTTTTCACTTAGTAGTTTAACAGAATTTACAACCTGATAGCAAGAGCAGCACAAAGCTAGAGCGATAGCCCATAGAGCAGGCACGGGCAAACCAGAGTTCAAACACCTACCCTCACTGGGACTTGCAAATGAAGTCTGGAAGTTATGTGTTAAGATGAGCCTCAGAGTCCAGGGACCCTCGTTCTGTTCTGAGAGCCCACTATGGTAGGAGCTGACATTGAACAAGGCTAAAATATTCCTGTTATGAGCAATGATCTCCTATGTTCAAGTGTGGGTTTCTGAAGGGACAGACATACTGTAACGGCGTCTGTCTTTGGGATGGGTGACCCGTTCACCATCCCATGGTGTTTTGGTCTGAATGTAATTGGCGAGCAGATGCCACTGGCCAGAGGTAAGAAGGGCCTGGACAGAGAGATTGCGCAAGACCCTCAGACCACAGGCAAAGCTTCCTACATCTCATGGCCTCTTGCTTAATCTTGGCTCCTGGTTCCCAGATCAGTTCTGCAGAGCCAGTGACGTGTCTTCCGGGACTGAATAAACTCTTGGCTCCATCCGAATTGAGTTACAGCTTCCTCACTCTCTTCCTGGACTCTGTTAATATAATGTAAATGACATAAACCCTTCCCCTCTGGAGTTGATAAATGGCCTTGGACTTTCATTGCGGTGTCTGTTCTGCAATCTTAACTGCCTGGGCACTGGCTCTCCTTACAATGCCTTGGGAGGCAGCAGCCTGGTGCCAGCCGGGCATCTAACTAAGAGGCATGTGCACTGAGCAGAGGAATGGCTGTACGGCCCTCCTCACTGGCACCCGGTCGCTTTACCCAGTGGAAAGCTGCACGTCTCACAACGTGGCTAAAACTGGAAACCCAAGATGTGTTTGTGTTATGTCAGAAATGTGCGGTGTCAATTTTGGCCCTCTTCTCTCTCCGTATGCTGCACCATATGGCCCCACTCTCCTCACACCATAAGCATCTGTTCCCCTTCCCCAGAAAGAAAGTAAGGGCAGGGTCTAAGAGACAGCTTCAAGAGCTGGACACGGCCAGACCTAGAACATTCTCTGGTCAGAGAAAGGAGCCAGATAGGATAAGACCCGCTGAGAGCAAACCTGTAGCTCCATCTGGTCAGGCTCTGATATGTCTGTTCTCACATTGGTCCTGAGGAACAGGCCACTCATCAGGTCTTGTCAGCTCCAAACGAGAGCAGAAGCTGACTGGCCTCCCATCTCACTGCTGTGACTTGGGGTTTGAAACGGGTGCAGAGAAACAGCCCGGGAAGCAGGAAGCTGGGAGAGATGGAGACAGCTACCCCTCTGGCCAGGATGGAGGTGGCTAGTCAGAAACCTTGGAGACTTAGGAGTCCTGGAAAATCCATCCCGTGAACAGGGAACAGCTCCAAGTGTGCGAATGAGGGCTGCCATCTATAGCCAGGTCCCTTCTACCAGTGGGACAGGGGGAAGTGACCATGTCCAAGGTGAAGAACCGCATGGTCTTCAGAGTTGGGGAGTTAAAAACATACACGCAAGTGATCAGGTATGCAGCAAATGTGGCCACCTGGAACCATGGGGGGGGGTGGGGGGGCAGGGGTGGGCCTGTGCTTGTAGGGAAGTTGGGAGGGGGTCACACAGACGGAAGAGTGTATCTTGTACTGTATCCTCCGACAATAGTACCAGCCTGGCTCAGAGGGCAGAACTTCCAAGTCACGGGCCCACATCTAAGTACAGAGTGGTTTCAGGGGCTCCCCTCAGCCCGTGGGTCTCACCCCCAGGTTCTGAACTCTAGAACTCATTGCAGAGCTTTACAAAGACCTAGATTAATAAATCCTAGAGGGGCTTGTGGGTTAACCAGGTCCCTTTAAAAGAGCTTGCCAGTTTTAGTGTACAGCAGGGGCCACTGTTCGGCTGACCTGGTTTATACTGAGCCACCAGTGTGGGAGAGTGGATGTATGTCTTCATGACAGACAGACATGCCTCTAGGCCAGGAACCCCTGTGGGGACCAGGATTGGGAGTTTCCAGGCCAGACGTGTCCTGACCCACATGTCCTGACCCACACAGAGTCTTCAGCATGGAGGTGACAACCCCGTCCCAGCACACAAGCTCAGGGTGAGATACTGAGAAGTGGCAGGAGAGGAGGGAGGGAGAAGTGAGGGAGAACACGGGGACCCTGAAGACAGGAAACTCACACCTCAGGCAAGTTCGGTCCACCATGTCTGTGTCTGCTACCTCCCCATCTCCATGTGTCCACACGGGTGCCTCACGTCTACTACCCACTGCATGTGGCCACCATCAGACCTAGGTGATTTAGGTCTGAGCCCACAAATGTGTTGGTCACGTTCCTGCCTCACTCAGTGGTCGGTGTAGCTAGCTCTGTCTCTGTATCCACACCTCTGTAACCTCAACACACAGCACCAGACACCTGTCCGACCTCATACATTTCCATCTGTCTGCATCTGAGAGGTGGTTTTCAGCATGTCACAAATGATGCGTGTTCATTATGGACATTTGGGCTTGTGTGTGTGTGCACAAGTGCACGTGTGTGTGTGTGTGTGTGTGCGTGCGTGCACATGTACTCTCATGTGCATTTTGATGCATGTGTGCGTGCACATGTGTGCGAGTGTGTGTATGCCTGTGTGCATGCGTGTGCTCTCGTGTACATTTGATGCACACGTGTGTGAATGCATGTGTGCAGCTGTATGCACTCATTCTCACACATAAGCGTATTTGTGCTATTGTATTTTCTTGTTTAGGAGACTCTGGGGTCACACAGACACTTGTTCTCTGTTCCCTGCACAGTTTGAATCTCTGCAAGCTGAATTGTTACACTTATTATAACTGAATTCAGCAAAACCCACATGGTTTTGCGGGATTGAGACCCTGCTTACCCAGACAGGACACACATTTGAGAGAAATTCCACTCCCAACATGGCCACTTTGGGATTCTGGGTGCTGAGGGGAGGAACCACTCAGGCCCTTCCTTTTGATGAAGTTCTGAGTCAGGCAGGCTGGAAATGACACACATGTTGCATGTCACTGTCCCTGGAGTCTTTGGGGAGCCAATGAGCCATGAGCCTTGTGGGAGTCTGGATCAGAGTGAAGGCCAGTGGGTCTGACTGGAACACTGACTCCTAGGGTGCAAGATGAAGGAACAAAGATGTCCTGTGCCTGATTATTATGGGTATGCCTAGTGTGGAAATCCAGCCGAGGCTGAGGGTTGTTGGGAACAGTAGCAGCCATGTTCAAGACAAAAGTATGTCAGCCATGATCACTGGGGTCTCACTGATCTGTGTTTCTGAAAGCACATGTGTGAGCATATGTGTGTGAGAGTATGTACATACCTGTGTGCATGCATCTGTGCATGTATGTGTGCTCTCGTGTGTTTCCATGCACACGTGTGTGTGCATGCATGCATGCACGTATGTGGACACATATGTGCATGTGTATGCACTCATGTTCACACACATATACTCACTGGGGTCTCACTGATCTGTGTTTCTGAAAGCAGGAAGGAGCTCAGGCCTTGTGCCTGAGTGTTCTTGTTACTCATATGGGGTGGGGAACCACTCTGGAGCGTAGATGGAGGCCCAGCTGGGCCATCTGTGAACTCAAATATTGCTTACCCAGAGCAACCAAGGATGTTGGTGGGTCTGCCTGATATCTGCTTTCTCCTGTGGGCTCAGAGCTGGCCATGGGGTCATCACAGGAGCCATGATGACCAGATTGATAGAGGCCCTCAAACCTTCTCTGAGTCCCATGGATTGGTGGTCAGGAGGAACAGAGAGGACCCAGAGAGGACCCTGAGGACACATCTCCCCAACATCTCATTGTCTGCTTCCTGTACTCTTCTGAGAGCATATTAAATTTTTTAAATGATTGTGTGTGTGTGTGTGTGTGTGTGTGTGTGTGTGTGTGTGTGTGTGTGTGTGTGTGTGTGATGCAGAGGTCAGAAGTCAGTGGACAATTTTGTAGAATTTGGTCTCTCTTTCCATCTTCATGTGGGTCCTGGGCTTGAACTTGTGTCTTTAGGCTTGTGTGCAAGCGCTTTACCAGCTGATCCATCCTGCCAGTCCCAGAGGCTGCCTTTGTAAGTTCTGTTTTGCTGAACTGCACAAATGACATGGAGACTACAGGGACTTTCCAGGCCACCTGGAAAAATGACATCCTTGATTCCAGGGCCCCTTCCATGTCCTCCATGAGGGTACAGATAGCTGGCTCCAGCTATCCTTTCCATTTTTACAAGGGCACACACAGCCACTGGCTACCCTTGACCTTCTGTGCCTCAGTCTCCTATCTCCTATGCACTGAATGTTCCAGTAAGGGCTCAAGTGGGGAGACAAAGTCCCCAGGAAACCGTAGCTCTCCCACGAGGATTCCTCAGGCTGGAGCTATGCTCCTAGCCCAGTCTCCTGTGTCTGCACCCGGCCTCCTCACAGGGCTCTTGCTCATACTGGAAAATGGTTTCCTCAGAAGGAAAGAGTAAACCAAATCTCCGCCTGCCTCCCATCTGCCTCTTTCCCTCTCGGCTGAAACTTCACACTTTTTAGCCGTAGTAAACATAACCAAATTGCAGACTCCCCGGCACATGGCGTGGATCAGTAAGACACCCCGGGAGGAGACGCTTACCGCTCTGAATTTGCAGGCATGGTTGGATCAATGGAGACCATGGCGTCGTCTGTGGTCAAAAGGGAGATGGTGGTGTTCCTGCAAAACATTCATGTCAGCTCTGCCCCCCCACACACACACATGGGCCTCATGTGCCAGAGTCCAGAGGAACCAGGACCTGAGAACAGGGGACCAGGTGTCCTTGGTTAAGGGCAGGTCGGGGCAGCTGGTTGTCTTGCGGATATGTATCTCACCTTCTACCCCCTTATCAAGTCAAGTGAAAAGGGCAAGTGTATTCCAAGAGTCTGTCAACTTTTAAATAATTTAAAGTGGGAATTGGAGCGAGGATAATTGACTGAGTTGGGAGATTAAGGGGAGCTGCGACACACAAAAAACTAGCATTAGACCAGAGATGGGAACCATCACTCACCTCGCTGCCTCTGGGCCCTTGAAGAGACCCCTGAGCCTGTTCTTTTTCTCTCCCATAAAGCACAGACTTAAATGGTCAAAACAGGTCTCCTCCCAGACTCTCATCTAGGGGCTTCTGATAAGCTGATACCTCTGCCAAAAGAACTTAGCCCTCTGATCCTCAGCTGTGGGTTTTTATGATTGCATTTTAATTTGTGTATTTAAGGACGGAGTGCATGCCTGCGTGGATACATGAGGACAGAGATCCGTCTCCGTGGCATCCCTCAGGCACCATCCACCTTGAATTCTGAGGCAGGATCTGGGGCTTGCAATTCAGCTTGTGAAGTTTTCAAATCCGTATCCTGGAAATGGGACCCAAATCCCACAAGCGTACATGTAGACGTGTGCGGTGGGGAGCGTATGTTTTACAGTTCTTAACATATGCTGCCTAGCGCCGCCCACAGGGTGGCTGCTTTTGCTGCGATAGGATGTGTGCTGTATCCTCCAGATCACGGCTCCGTCATCTTGTTCCTTTCTTACTTGTTCCTAAAAGGCTTTTAGCATCCTTCCACCCTTTCCACCTCCACGGACCATGGCCCTAACTAAAGTCATCTCCATCCAACGCCATTCCTGAACGCTCCTTCTTTTCTCTTATTTATCTCTTTAGTTGTTTCTGAGACAGGGTCTCACTGTGTGGTCCTGGCTGGCCTCGAACTCACAATTCTCCTGCCCCAGCCTCCCAAACACCAGCATTACAGGCACATGGAAAATTAGATGGTAAAATGTCTCTTATCCAAAACACTCATGACCAGAAGTGTTTGGGATTATTTTTTTCTTCAGATTTTAGGCTCCCTGTATATATGGGATTGATATTGGGGGAGCTGACCCACACCTAAGCATACAATGTACATATTTCACTCTGTATCTTGACTGACACCACATTATGCCAAGGACACCGCTCTGTACATTTTGGGTCAGGTCAGCGCTAAAACTGTTTCAGATTTCGGAAAACTTGAGATTTGGGGTTTGGGGGCTAGTGAAACCCAGCCTCTAATTAGAAAATTCCCATGCTAATATAGGCTGCATTTGGGAAAGAAACTGTGGGGTGGATTTTTGAGGATTTTGTAGGCTAGGTGATAGCTTTTAACGCATCTCTAAAATGAGTCCTGTGTCCAATACTCCTGGAAGCAAAGGCACTTAGTTATTTGTGGCCAGGGTAACTCCAAACCCAGTGGTCCTTCTTCCTCAACAGCGAGCGAACACATGAAAGAGAAAACCCAGCTCTGAAGATGAAGATCTAGCCGAGCTCAACAGGGCATCTGAACCCTGCTGCTGGGGCAGCGGTCGAGCCAGGACCAAGTTTCCCACGGGGTTCACTTCGCTGATTTGAGAGAAATCACAGCAGAAGCCTGGGGGGATTCCTCTGCTCCCTAACCCCAACTTGTAGCTTCACCCTTGTCTGGTCCACTGTGGGGATAACACAGCTCTCATCACGGAGCATCCGGGGGATACTCACCGAGGCAGGCCGGTGGCGATACAGAACAGGTCCATGATGTCACTGGAGTTGCAGTACTTGCTGAAAACCACCTGCAAAACACAGAAGCTGAGCGTGAGGACCCACGTTCAATCCCTAGAACTCATGTACGTAGGGCTTACTGGTCATCCAGGTCAGTGAGAGAAACTCCCTCAACAAACAGGATACACACATAGCTTCTGGGGAATACCACCTAACGTTGACCTCTGGTTTCCCACATGCATGTGTGCACATGTGCGGCTACATACATGAACATGGGTGTGCACACATGCACATACGTGAAAAAGCACAATCCACAGGCAGTGAGGTAGCAGAACACCTACTGGTTTCCATGGAGATGCTGGGTTCCATGCACTCCCTCGCTGTTCGGAACTGAGGGTTACTTTTCAAAGCCACGGGCTCTAGGACACCACGTGGGCATCTTTTCATTTGATTGGTGTACATGGATTTTTAGAAACATTCAATTCCTTTGTCAGATGAAAACAAATCACTTGCCCTCTTCTCTGTGCCTGTAGTGACCTGGGCTGTGTGCGGCACAAAACTGAAAAAGGAAGTCCCAGGGTACCACAGCACAGCTAGTCTCCAGTCATATCATGGAGTAATTACGGGAAAAGCACACTTAAATTTCTTGATTTTTTTTTTCAAAGATTGCCTTTTAGTCTTTGGGAGATGAGGATCTGGGGCTGAATGACTAGATCAAAGGGAGAAATCAAAATGATAAGAAAACAGCTGTGAATCGCTATTTGTCACAGCAAAATGTAGGCTGTTTGCACTGTGGCTGCGCGCCACCAAGCATCCAGCCCATGCCCTGTAGGACAGCAAGGGCTTGATCCCCAGGACGAGAGAGGAAGGAGAGGAGAGAGGGAGGTAGGAATGGGGGAAAGAAAGCCATGAGAAAGGGTATCAACCGAACGGACATCGGTCGGACCCGAGCTACATCACCTAGCCTCCTTTCTGAGACAGTGCTACACTGTGTGGACCAGAATTGGAATCCCTTGTCTCCAGCTTTTGGGGTACTGGGATCACTGGCATCTCCAAACCCCACTTGCATTCCGTAGACATTTCTCTTGGATGTTTCTTCCTGGCTCACTGCAGTAAACACCCTTCGGGCCCTGCGTGTAGGAGACAACCAGGGCTGATAAGATGGTTGTTATTTTTTAATGCCTGGCACAGTCTCTTCTGCTGAGTTGCTTCTTGCTCTTCTTTAAAATAGTGAAACAGAGCAAAGAGATGACTCTCTCCCAGGAACCTGGCCTTACTCTGGCCCGGCCAGGATCAATGATACAAAAATGATACAAAATGATATAAAAGACACAAAAGCAGAGCACGTGTTCATGCCTCCCATTCCACCCTTTGTATCTGAACCATGGGCCACAGTTGTGATCTGCACCATTCATGGTCTCTATCCCCGATGTCCTCAGCTCCGGATGCCATTGCAGCTCACCTCTTGCCATACCCTGACTCTCCGAGTTTCTTTCTCCCTGCCTCAGTTCGCATCTCATCCTACCCCCGCCCCGCCCCTGAATAGTGTCACTTTTCTTTGCCTGTACCTGATAGCTCCTGTCACCCACAGGGGAGATCCAACTCTCTGCTGGGCGTGTAACGTCCTAGGATTTGCCTCCTCCCAGGCTGTGTCTGGGCTAAGTGTCTCCACTCCAGTCTCTGGCTCCAACCTGCCAGATGCTCCTCCTTCATAGCCCTCCTGCCCTCTCTTCATCCTGCTGTCTACACATGGTGGCAGTGTCTTTGGTCCCCGCTGTCAGCAGAACACACCTTTACCCAGTCAATGCCAGCCTTGTTTGTTTTTACCGTGAGCATCGTGGCATGGACCCCCTAGGCCATGGTTTATGCTGGCACAGCCAACCTGGACTCCCGAGTCAGCCTGGGGTTCTAGCCGTTCAGCCATCAAAATAGACAGGGTCTTTCTCGTAGCTCACTTTGCCTCTACAGTTTGGCTTTTGATGTCTCACATTTGTATGAGCTGGAGGTGAGGGCAGCAAAGGAGGGGGAGCAGGAAGGCATTTTCTATGATCCATCTTTCAGGAGACTTCTAAAAAACGAGGGCGGGGTAAGAGGCTCTTCAAAGTGTGCCTGCAGTCAGAGAAGCATCATGGGCCAGCTCAGGGATGCAGTGCACAGCACCTGGGTGAGGGGGAGGAATGGATAGTTTGTTTTTACTATGCTCAGAGGGGGGCCTCTGAGGGATGGGAGAGGCTACATGATATTGGATGTGGAACTGCGGGGTGGGCTATCCCTCTACAAAAGGTCTTGCTCCCCACCTCCCCTGCACAGACACTTAGGGTACCATGTGGCTGGGAGGGGCTTCTCTAATACCCCAGAACCCACAGAACTGACCCTGAAGTTGCATCCTCTCTATACTCGAGAACCACTTACACCAAGGCCTCTGAGAGCTTTGTGGTGTCCAGGGGAGCTCTCTGCCCTCCTTGTTTCTGTAAGTGGGAGAAAACTCCCTGACTTCTTTTGTTCTTGCTTTATGCTTATTTAGCTGTGAATACTAATGCATGCCAAGGCTGCAAGTCAAGCCTCTTTACCGGCTGAGCCATCTCTCTGGGCCTCACCCACTTCTTTGTGTCTCAATTTTAAGTCCTGTAGAATGGGCCCACAGAGGCGGCAGTTGTCCCCTAGAGACAGCTAGCCTGAGTGACGGATGCCCTTTAAGGTTCTACTGTCAAATGTTGTGATTCTGAAGAAGTTCAGAGGCCACCGTGAAGGACCACACGGGAACAGTAAACTTCAGACCCCTCCGCCCCCAGAGCCCAGTCTAGATGGGCCTCCATGCCCACCCCCACAGGATGACCAGGATGTCCAGGACAAACAGAAAAACAGCATGGTGAGGCTCCCAACCACGCCCAGCGGAATTCACCCCAGAGCACAGAGCGAGCCCCAAGAAGATTTTATTGTGTGGATTTTCTAGCTCCACAAAGAAGCCCTTTTTGTTTCTTCGTAAGCATTTTCAACAAACTGGTAGTTAAAAAAAAAAAAAAGAAACATTTTAAAATAATATCTGTTTTTTTTTACTGCCGTCTCCGCCTCCTCCCCAGATTCAGAAACTTGTATTAAATAGTCTTCCTTTTCCATGGCAACGGGGTTATCTACTGAGGTTCCTCCAGAGCAGTGGGCGACACTCACAAAGCAGAGGCTACCTTATCAGTCAAAGCTTTGAACTTCCTCTGAGGGGGTGAGGGGTAGGGTGGGTAGTAACCTGCTCTGACCCCAAGAATGTCAGAGTCTTCTCAGCGAAACGAAACACCTAGGCTTCCTTCAGGCCAAGCGTCTTGCCCTGTCCTGGCGATTCTTTGAAATGTCTTTGCCCAGATTTAGAAGGTCTGCCCATGAAGTGGAAATGAAAGAGAATTTTCTTTGTTGCTTGGGCTTCCAAAGATAGGATAGCAAAGAATGAAGGCCTTTAAAAGTTTAAAGGTAATTCCTAGCCAGGGATGGTGATCTATGCCTACAAGCCCAACATCTGAGAGACTGGGACATGAGAATCATGAATTTGAGGCCAGCCAGGGCTGAGTCTACAACTTGCCTGTAGTATATGAGACCCGGTCTCGAAAGGGGGGAGGGAGGTAAGCCTTCCAATGGAAGGCCCCATGGCACCTGACAGACCCTCTTGCTATTCCTATGTGAACAGCTAAGCTGGATCTATGCAGGACAAGCTTTGTTCTGGTACCAGGATCCACCTCCTGACATCATTTCTGACAAATGGCCTAAGGAAGTTGGATAGAAACTTGGAAGGAGCAGAAGAGACTCCACGGGGCGCTTCCAGCAGAAAGCAGTGACCCCCACATTCCTCCATTCCCTGGCCAACGAGTGCTTTCTTGAGGTCTCCTTTGAACTAGCTGCAACAGGAGTTGAGCAAAAATCCTTTTGAAACATGGTCCTCTCCCTTGAAGGAGAGTCGAGGTTCTTTGGTGTTAATTAGTCTCCAGCGGGGCCAAGGCCAGGAGAGTCTGAGTGGGGAGAAGCCAGAGGACAGGATGCTGGGATGACTGAAGTCAGGAGACTTCCAGCCTGGATTGACTGTCGCTAACTACCAAAACCAGCTGGCTGCTGTGTGTGGCCGTGGGAGCCTCAGACAGCCTCGTGAGAAAGGGCACGGGGCTGCCTGTCTACATGGTGAGTAATTTTCTAGATCCTTTGTTCCTTAGTCAGAAACAGACAACACAAGAAAAAAGAAGCCAAGATTTAAACAAGATGCCAAGGCAGGATTTCATACCGCCTTCCGGCTTCTGGAGACAGACCGGGGCTGGGGCTCATAAGCGAGTATGGAAAATCACCCCAAAGTCTTTCATGCGGCTCGACAGGCAACACTGTGATATTAAAACCTGGACAAGAGAAACAATGAGGAAGCAGAGAGCTTCTCCTTACAGGGTATTCCTCCTTCTCTACCTTAGCTGAGACCTGTGCATGCCACCCCAGTCTCCATGCCGCCCAGAGTTGGCAGAAGCTGGGCACAATCTAAAGACTAGAGCAAAGACACAGAGGCACCCAGGCATGTGTGAGCTCCTGTGGGCCCAGCCAGGGTCAAGATTTCATCTCAGCCCACCTGACCTTGAGGGTATACCCTGGCAATGACTGACCCTGGTTACTTAAGTCTATATTCAAATCAGCCCCCTGCTGTGGACCTAGTTATAGACCCAGGGCTGGATCTGGGACTGAAGCTGGATCCTCAACCTGAATTGCCTTCTCTCTGCACTAGAGTCTCTAGTAAACTGCAAGCAAGACTGTAGCCACAAGACTCTCAGCTTACCATCCTGCAAATGGGCCAACAGAACCAGAGCGCCACTGGCCTCTCTGGGAAGTAGTGAGCAACAAGCAGAGGAAAACACCAGAAATGATCCACAGAAGCACTGCTGACTGAACACTCTTGACTATCACATCATCTCGGTTACCCATGAGACTCAATGGCCATATCAGGCTTAAGTCTCCAAGGGCCTCTGAGTATCTTCCGGCCACAAGTTTGTGCGGCACCCAGTTGTATTATAGTGAGATTATAGAGCACCCCTGAGGGATTTCTGGGGATGGGGTGGAGCTCCTCTGTACTCACAACTTCCTTGGAGAGGAGCTGCTCTTGACCTGGCAAACTATCATTCAAGAATGGACAAAGCTGTGTATGGTGGAGCACCCGTGGCTTTGAATAGATGCCCTGATCCAGCTCAGCAATTCTTGGGCTGCACGGCCTCTTCTCAGGAGAATAAGAAGGCAAGAGGTGGAGAGTGTGGTCAGAGCTCTGGCTAACTGGCAATCAATGTCCTTGTCAGCTTGGTTGGGTAGAGACCAGTGGTTCTCAACCTTCCTTAATATACTTCCTCAAGTTGTGGTGACCCCAAGCCATAAAATTATTTTCATTGCTTTTTCATAATTGTAATTTAGCTACTGTTATGAATCACCATTCTTAGAGACCAAGGTTTGTCAAAGGGGTCGAGCAGGACCCGCAGGTTGAAAGTCACTGGTAGAGACTTTCCGATAAACATCCCTCTGTATGCCTTTTTCCAAAAGATTAGAGAAGCAAGATTTGGAGAACCATAGTAACCAACCTGAAGCTACCAGGCACAGGGTACCCCTCCAACAAGCACTTTCAAGATATGCCCCCCTAGAGCCTAAGGCAGGGGGTCCCGGCTCCTGGTGACCCCGTCCCATGATTATGTTGATGGAGCTGAGCCCAGGGCCTCTTCACACCACTTCAGGAAAGTTCCTAAGAGATTGGAGTTTGCAGAGATGGATGGGGAGGACAGCAGGAGCACACGGGCCACTGAAGGGATGCATCAGCAGTAGGCTCAGAGGACTGTGGGGTTCCGTGGGAGCAGGGCGCTAGGGACAGAAGGGTTAGCTACCTGAGCTTCTGATAGGAACTCAGTTGTTCTCTATTAGGAGGTGTGGCCTTGTTGGAGTGGGTGTGGTCTTCTAGGAGGAAGTGTGTCACTGGGGGCAGGTTTTGAAGCTTCAGAAGTTCAAGCCAGGCTCAGTGTCTTTCTCTCTTCCTGCTGCCTGAGGATCTGGATCCAGATGTAGAACTCTATAATCTCTTTCTCCAGCACCATGTCTACCTGCGTGCCACTATGCTTCCTGCCATGATGACAACAGACGAAATCACTGGACTGTAAGCCAGCCCCAATTAAATGTTTTCCTTTGTAAGAGTTGCTGTGGCCATAGTGTCTCTTCACAGTAATAGAAACCCTAAGACACCGTCCTTCAGATAAGAAGTATGTCACATCACAAGAACTGGCTTGAAAGGCCTAGGTTCCAAGGATCAGAAGTCAGGCTCCAACCCTGACCCTTCCGGCCCTCACCCTATTGGAAGGGCCTCTGGACCCCACTTTGAGCTTTCACTTGCGTCCTGGTCCAAAGCACCTATGATCAGACTCAGTGCCTTGCCCATGGTGGGAGGTTTGGAGGTCAAGCCTTCTCTATGGTGTGTACTGGGGAGGTGCTGGTGTAATGCCCAAAGTTAACTTGTAAGTCCCACCTGCTGAAGGACTAGGTAGCTTCCTGGAATGCTGGGAGTTGTAGTTCTTGGAAAATAACAATGCTTTATGGGAAAGTATGGTGGCCTATAGGTTTGTCCTTAGAAGCCCCTGCAACATGTGGCTGGAGGCCATTTCAGGGAAATTCCAGGGAATAGTCCCGACAAAAGCCCATTTTTTTTGGTCAGTGCTTAATATTTAATAAAGCTTGCTTTAAATTTGGCCCAAAATGGTGGAATTAGCTTTTCTGCAGCGAATTTCAGGATCAACACTAGCTAGGCGGTAGGTGTACTATTCTGTTTTGCTTTGACTCAGTTTGGATTTCTGTAGCATGCATGTATTATTTTACATGCACTAAAAATCCACATATTCATATAACTTTTTAAAAAGTTTCAGAAGAACTAGTTTTAACCCCCCACCTCAGTTTTTGTAACAGGGTCTTGCTATGTAAGTTTTAGTTGGCCTGGAACTCACTGCAGAACAAGCTGACCTTAAACACAAAAGTAAACCTCCTGCCTGTTGGTATCAGGAACCTGCACAGCAGATTGGCTCCGAACCCAGTGACATCACACATAGGTGACAAGGACCTGCACATCTGTGGCCGTGGCAACTGCCATAATTCCCAGAATCCACTTGGCTCACCTCCCACCGTTACCTGTGAAGTGCTACATCTCTATTCAAATAAAAGGCAGATCCCTCTGACCTCTCTCTTTCCCCCCTCCTCTTCGCCACTACCTTTGCTCTCTTCCCCCACAATAAACCTCTGCCACGGGTTGGCCTAGTGACGTCTGTCCAAACGTGAGCCCCAGTTCTAACACAACGCTGCCTCAACCTCCCCAGTGCTGGGATTAAAGGCACACCTGGTTGTCTTTTTAACCAAGTAGTGCTAGACAGAGATCTACCCTAAAGGAAACTTCTGGAACGCAGCCTGGCTTCCACTGAGCAGCTCACGGTAACTGTTGGGAGCGCTGATGGGAAGAAGCCCCCACAGGTGCATGAGGAAGCCTGGTATGGAAGCTTGGATTTGTGTTCCAGACACAAAGTGACTTCTTGCGATCTCTATCCTATTTATACTTGATATTGAGGTTCTGTTTGTTCCAAAAATGGCTTCCAAAAGGATGACCCTCACCAGCAAACTCCAGAGACACATGGCTCCCCATTTAACATATACCCGTGGCATATCTAGGTCCATGCCAGCCAGCCTCCAGGTTTCCTCCAGCCAGCAGAAGCAAGTCATATAGTTCAATGCCACCACACCAGTCTCCCGGTCCCTCTCTCCCGCCTGCTACTCTTACTTGCTAGTGTTCTATTCTCAACTCCTATTCCTGCTACTTTATTCTCTGTCCCCTTCAATTCTTCCTCATCTCAAAGATAGCCCAGGCTATGTCCAGTCTTCTGGCTGTGTTCAGTCTAACTTCTTCATCTCTCTACTTTGGATACTTCCGGGTGCCTCTGGATTCATATTCATATATTCTCTCTCTCTCTCTCTCCCTCTCTCTCTCTCTCTCTCTCTCTCTCTCTCTCTCTCTCTCTCTCTCAATAAAAACCTTCCCCTTAACCTTCCCATGGAGCAGTTATGTGGTCAGTTTACACAGATTGGCCTTAAGCCAGCGACCACCAGAAACCGTGGGTTTCTCACACCGGCCTGTATGGTTCTACAGTTAGGAAATTCTCCCAGGCCCCGGGGCAAATTCGATAATCAAACAGCAATTGAGGTTTGGATTGAGCTGACAGGCTGGGAAGAAAAACCCAAGCCAAACTTAGTTTTAGCGGCAGCCCCACAGCAAGCACCCCCGGGGGAGCGGCAGTGCCTGGGAACTTCCTCTGTGGTCCAGCTAAGCTCCATTAAGACACACCATCCTGCAAGGCTGGGTGGGAACCGGGGTGGCATGAGTTTTCTCTTCACATCACTGAAAGCCCATGCTACCTTTCAAAACTATTTTAAAAAAAAAAAAAAAAAAAAAAAAACATGCTGGGGAAGTCCCACTGAGGAGCTGGCTTCTGGAAAACATACAGCTTTTCATGTCTCATAGTTACCGGAACCCTGATGGTAGAATTTTTCAGTCAATTGCCTTAGCAACAATGTTTCACCAAGCCTCTTTGAACTCAGAGTAACAAATCTCCAGTAAAATCCTCTTCATAGGAATTCTGTAGTCTCTGCCCCACCCTTCCCCAGAAGCTTCACAGCTACTGTGGAGGGATGAGAACCCAGGCTGCTGGGACCCTGCAGTGTTCATTTCTCCTGCTGCTGGATTCCCACGGTCCTCTACCTCAGCCACCCCACCCCCTACCGCCAGACCCTCGAATCTCAGATTAACCATTTGAAGAGTCTTCGTTTCTTCTTTTAACTTGATGGTGGCACTCATTGAGCCTTTGTGTCAAGCTAGCATCGAGAGGCAATGGGGTCAGAGGTCAACCATACTGGCCCCAAGGGATCAAAGCCAATACTAATGACAATCAAATTGGTAACAAAAAGTAAAGGACAGGCCTGTTACAACTCTTATAGAAATCGGGGAAGGTCATGAGACTCTCAGAGACGAGGCTGCCTCCTCCTGCACCTCAGCTGGGCCAGCCATATACAGCGGCTAGAGTACCCAGAAGGGAGAGGGTTAACAGAGGTGTGGGCTCTGTCAGTACAGCTATGGGGAAGTTGTCATCCATGCTGGGTGAGCCTTTCTGTCATATGGCTGCTTTGGGGTCACCCACACTATGCTATGTGAGTAAGCCCAATTCACAGGCTGGACGGAATCAGTCCTTCGGCCGGTCCTCAGTGTGTATCTCAGGGGAAGCAGACGTTCGTCCGGTATTTGGATGGGAATGGGTGGAGTGGGGCAGCAAGCAGTGGGTTCTAGGCTAGGGATGCCCTGAGGTGATGGGGTGAAATAATGGCTGAGAAGAGAACATTGCACGGGAGGTAATATGTGTGGAACAAGTTGGGTCCAGGAATGAGGAAAGCCTGAATCTCCTAGGTGAACCATGACACTCTTGGGATGTGTTATTATGGGGGTGGAGTGTTTGTAAAATGCTGTGTTGGGAAACTGGGTGCAGGGAACCCTGATCCCATTGTGCTCTCTCTACAGTTTCCTATAAAGCTACCACAGTCCTCAAGAATGGGGGTAACACTACATATGGGTTCTAAGGTATTATGGAGGATGCCAGCTAAGGAACAGGTCTCCTTGAAACCTAGAGGAGAGCCATTAGGAAAGGCGCACGCCATTTGACTCAGAATCCCACTTCTAGGGAGAAATAACAGCAAAAGCAAGAACTTTGACCTCACACTGGCCAGATGTGGGAACAAGCCCTGTGTGGTGGAAAGAAGCCCCACGTGTCTGACCCGGGTGCTGCGGCTCTGGGTGGGACAGGAGACACTCGGGAAGTGGCTGCCCGTCTTCCCACACAGTCCAACGGGCAGGTGGGGGCTGTGGGAAGCCTTTGCGGGCCCTGCCTGTGGGTGGGGGAGGGGGCCATTCCCGGGGAACACCTGGCAGCTGTCTCCAAGAGTTCTCTAGCCCGGGGCAGGGTGCTGCAGACGGGCTAGCCAGAGCGCAGCTGGGCTTCCTGCGGAGACGGGGTTTCAGCAGCTTGGGGCGCTGGGCTAGTTGCTTAGTCTTGGGTGAATGGGTACTGTCTGGGAGCGCTGGGAAGCCCTTGGGGAGAGATTAGACGCAGCTCCTTAATCGAGGGCCGGATCCCTCACAGATGAAGAGACAGTCCATAATTCTAAGACGTTTATTTTCATTGTGGAGAGTGGCATGGATGGAATTGTACCTCATGGCCTCTGGGAGATGCAAGGCAGATATAGTAATTAGGAAGGGGCGTGGCTAAGCCTCTAGGTGTCTCATTAACATGGGGATGGCTTGGAGCTGTGTGGCCACACCTCTACCTGAGGAGGGGTGGTAGTGGCTGGAGCCAAAAGCCTCCTGGGAGCATTGGCATAACGTTTTCTGGTCCTTGTGGATTGCCCAGATTTTACGCCTGTGCTCAACTGCGTGCCAGATTGCCTGTCACAGATCACTGCCCCACAGCCAGACACCATTCCAATTCAGCCCATGGGTTAGCTCATTCAACTGTCCCAGCAAACCAGGTCACCTCCTGGATTCACGCCCACCCCACTGCTCGGCACAGCACCCTGCCAGCAGTCGAGGAAGCGCCTATGGTACAGTTTACCACAAACACATGGAATGAAAACCATATGGGTCTCATAAACACTGAGATGGTTTCAGTTGAGTGCCTCTCCAGACAGAATGTTACAAATGCGTTCAAATGGTTTCTCGGAAGACCGTTTAAGGCAACAGTGGGAGAGCTGCCGATGGGAGGCTGTGTGAGGGTAAAAAACCCAGGCACAGCTATGGGCAAGAAGGGCACACATGCACCCATGCATGCATGCATGTATGTGCACACACATGCACACCTGCATGAGCACCTGCAGCGGAGGCCCTGAGGTAGCAACCGTGGCTCCTTGGGTGGTAGGATAATGGATTCTTTGATTTTCTTCCCCATAATCCTCTGCATTTCCCCAGTCTTCTGCCATGAATATGTGGGGGCTTTTATAATCAAGGAGAAAGTTATCTCACTCCCAAAGCTGAGGCTAGTCTCTGATAAAGGAGCAGGTGTGAGCAAGAGACTCTGAATGTATAAAAATCTCGAGTGAGGAGAAAAGGTCTTTCTTCTCCATTTTTATTCGGGATGAAAATTCCTTGGCGCGAAGCCAAGAACAAAAGAAAATTAAACAGTTAACCAGAGAATGGAGGTTGGGACTTAAATAGCGTATGGCTGGGCATGGAGGCTGTCTGAGCAGAAGGGAGCCAGAGAAAATCAGAAGGGAAAAGAGGCATTGGAGAGGCTCTGGGGGGTAGAAGACACAGACTCCAAAGCAGGATTGGTGGTTCCTTAGGAAGGCAAGCAGAGGCAGGCTGAGCGAGAGTTTACAAAGACCACAGGCCTTGAGAGAGTGCATGCCGAGTGACCTCAAGGGCGTGCAGACCAAAGGGAATGACAAGGTGTTTCTAATGGTGGTAGTGAATTCAGAGAGGGAACCCTGTGGGTCCACGCCTCAGGTGCTCACACATGTTCAATGTTCCAGAGACCCGAGTGCCCCAGGGGACTAGAGTCACAGACCATTGTCCACAGGCATTCAGGCCTCTCCTGGCTTGAAAAGCTAAACAGCCAGGATCATCTTAGTACAACTTTATGGGACAGGGGGTTGTCTTAGTTTGAGAGCTGCCATGACACACAGAGGCAAAGTGATTCTGAGGCTGTCATGAGCCTACAGTTGCCACCTGGGCCCCCAATTCCAAACACAAGGCCACGCATGCCCTTCCTTATTGCCACTAATACTATTTTGAGTGTTAGAAACATGGCTTGCCAAATAAGTGATATTTCAGACATGGTGCTTAATGATCTATATCTGCTTTGAACATCAGGCCTGTGTACAAACCTGTGAGAAGAAAATGGGTCCGTTTGGAGACTGGACAAACCTCTGCCTTGTATCCCTCAGCTATCGGGGCTGAGAAGGGTAAGGTCCTGGCAGCAAGAGTGGTCTAGGAGCAGAGACTTCTGGGACTGAATGTCTGTGGCTGGCTATGTCCCACTTCAGAAGGCCCACAACTAGTCACAGCTTGTGCTCTCCTGGCTATCTCAAATCTCCAGGATCTCTCTGTTCAGGTGCTGGGATTATGCACTGGCGCGTACACACACACACACACACACACACACACACACACACACACACACACACACACACACACACATATGGCAGAAAAGCAAGGAGAGAAATCCGGCACATGGATTCAGGATGGCTTGAGCAGCCTAGATGTCTTAGCCCTGCGGAGGCTCTGATTCTCCAGGTGGAAAGCCAAGACCATCCTACCTCGGCTACAGGCATGCTGTGAGAACTCACCCATGCAGATGAGAGTTTTACGTATCAACTGAATGGCTGGCGGAGTGGCAACTGTGACTACAGGCTGGGCCATTTAAACCCAGGAATCTTGGCACTTCAAAGACCATTTCACAAGCAACAGACACCAAGGACATGTGGCCTCAGCATGCCGGCCAGGATTTCTGGGAGTTTCCATCAGTGTGAGACAAGAGGAGGCCAGCTCCAGAATTCTATCTACAAGGCTGTACTTGCTCTAAGTGGCCCACTGACCTCTACCAATGAGTCACTGTGTCCTAGTATGTCATAAGGGTGGCAGATACTGGAAGACAGAAGAGCTTAGTAAGAACCATGACTGAGAGTCAGCAATATTACAACGGTGGCAGGTGAGCAACCAGTCTGAGCTCCCTCCAGGAGGGCTGAGGTCTCCCTTAGTTCAGCAAGCAGGCTCTAGATGGGGAGGTCCTTCCCACAGGCCTAGACAAGCCCATAAGCTTATGCACAGGGTACAGGTCCTGCCAGCCTCCAAGCCCCAACTCTCAATGAGGACCAGTGGGACACGTTTTGTGTCCCTTGGTTTTATGCTGTATAATAGCTCTATCAACACTGCCACCACCATTATTATCAAGAGCTACTGGGGCAGAGACAATTCTCAAGCCAGAGACAGAGCAAGTGGGCCTCGGGAGCCTAATGTATTATCAACCACACAGATATAGACACGGAAGGATGGAGTAGGTACTGGTTCTGATGCAAACTTGAGTTGCATGTCTCCAAGCCCAGGATGCCAGATCACTGGTGGTGTCTGAAGCTGGTTCAGTTGCTCTCTATGAGGAAGAAGGGGTCTCCCGGTTCTATGTCATGTTGCCCCACCCAGGATGGATGCACAGTTCAGGTCTGCCTGACTCTCAACTGCTGGTATTTAATGCTTCATCCTCAGAGTGAGTATTGATTTAGCTCCTTCCTCCGTGGAGAACAAACCAATGCGTGGTCCTTTTACTTTGTCCATCACAGACTGATTCATTTTCTAAAGCTTTTGCCAGCTATTAAGCCTTTACATAAGCCTCTGTGGGCTTGTCAGGCTTTGCCCATCCCCAAAGCTGCGAGAGCCTCTCAGGCTGGTTGCTGGGTGAGTAAAAACCAGCTGGGCCTCTTTCCAGAACAGCCATCTCCAGCACAGGGGCATTGCCTTCACATTTTTGGATGAATTAAAAGGTGTGTGTGTGTGTGTGTGTGTGTGTGTGTGTGTGTGTGTGTCTGTGTCTGTGTGTGTCTGTGTCTGTGTTCTATTGCCTTTACAGTGCCTGAGAAACAAGTGTTTAACATGAAAATATTTAATATTGAGACCAGTACCAAAACTGCACATTCTATCCCCAAATAAAAGCATGTTTACCAAAGAAAACATTGCAAGCTATCTATATATTGTCTGTCCATCCATCTGCCCACCCACTTATCTATCTTAACACCTGTCCCTTCATAATCTATTTATCCATTACCCAACTGTCCATCCACGCATCGTTGGTCCATCCATCTATTCATTATCTACCCTAAGACCTACATCTCTGCTATCATCTACTTTACCTGTCTCTCCATCCATCCACTCATCCATTCATCCAACTCCCCATCATCCACTCTACCACCCATCCCTGTACCTACCCAGCCTCTATACTAACACCCATATCTTCATCCACACCCATCTTATCATCTGTATCTCCATTCACGCATTCAGCCATTGCCCGTCACTCATCCATCTGGTCTACCATCTACCCAACCCTCCATCTGCCAAGTAGCCTAACACTACTTATCTATTCATCTACCCATCATCCACCTTACATCTACCCAGCAATCCATCTCTCTGTCCTCCCATCCATCCACCTACCCATCACCCTTCCATATTTGAATTTCACCCCCAATTATAAATTCTACATGTGAATTTCAGCACTCCGTTCTCCCTGCGCTGTCTCTTGCTTTGGAGTGCTTAGCAATGACGTCATATCCAAGATGGTTACAGCTAACCAGCAGGCAATCATGCTGTTTTGTTTGCTAAAATAAAAACTGTATTAGGCCTCATTTCCCTTTCTAATGCAGGAGATGTTTTTCTGGTCATTGTGTTTGAAAAAGAGTATGAAATAATAACAGAAATTTCCATTTATAACTGTGTTCCAGACCTATTACTGAAATTATCTCTGGAGGAGGGGGGCTTGGTTCTAGGGGCAAGATCACACGTGTTCTGAAGTGGAAGGAGAGTGAGACACAGCCTTAGCTCCCCACTCCCAGCCCCACGGGGTTCCAGTACCTGCCTGCTGGCCCCACCACTGCTCAGCCCGCTGCCCACTGGCCTGATTGTTTCCCCTGCGTTTCATGGTATATCTCTAAATGTAAGGGTTCCTTCTTAAGACAAACATGATGTGCTAAGTTCACAGAAGAAATGAAGTGGCAGTCCCCCAGGTCAGGTCCCTGTGTGGAAACTGATATCTCGTGGACAGGGGTGGCGGTGGTACCCTCTCTTCACCATTCACTGAAACATGTGGTACTTCTGCTCCCTAAAGCACCCAATCCGGAGTGGATACTCTTATTTTGCAGACTCTAAGACTCAGAGAGTTAAGTAACTTTCCCAAAGCCACACAACAAGGTCAAGGGAAAGAAATGAAGGGCAATCTACAGACAGAGTGATGCCCTGCAGGAAGTGGGATTCAGCGACTCCTGCAAGGGCAGCTGTGAGCCGAGCGAGCCCACAGCGCATTGGGCGCAGGAAGGGAGCAGCCAAGTCCAGAGCTGCCTACATGAGAAGTTGATGTTCTGTACATACAAAGAGCAGCCCCCAGATATCCTGCCCTCCCCCTGCCACCCCCCTGTCCCTGGAGAGATCATGAAATGAGAGATCCAGCTAGGCCACTGTGTGAGCCAATCTTCCTTTCCTGGAGCAAAGAACTAGGACAGTGAGCTTACTAAGGGGATGTGTGGTTTGCCTTGTGGTTTAGTGGTTCTAGTCTGCAGTCGGCCAGCAGGAAGGCAGCATCCTTGCGGGGTAGTGAGACACACCATTGCTCGCCTTATAGAGATGACATGAAAGGAAGAAAGAGGAGGCGCCAGTCCCCGACATCTCCTTTGAGAGCACACCCCCATGCCCTAAATCCCCCCATTAGACGCCATCTCCGGATGATCCGTCTACTTCCCAATTTTGTCCCAGGCTGGGGACCAAGCCTCTAACACATGGGCCCGTGAGGACTCATATCCAAGCCACACGCATCCAGTTGATGGGAGACATAGTTCTGAGGTAGTGTGCCAAGACTTCCCCACCTCTAGGGTGGAAACAATGCCAACTCCACCTGCTTCCAAGTTCCTCCCTGCACCCGAGATGTGGGGGCTGGGGGAATACCCTAGAAAGACCCAGTTACACTGCAAAAGGAGCCTAGCATCAGGGTTCCTGGTCCCATGCCAGTTCTGACCCTGAGCTTGGGACAATGGGTGTGTATTCTTTCACCAGATAGAGTGTGCACTATGCCTGTGGGGCTCTATCACCCAGGAAGACACGCATGTTGGGAGCATCAGGCAATGCTGACAGGCAGATGTTACACCTGTCTCTCTGATCGGCTACAACATCAAAACTCTCACCAGCAGAAGAGGCTGGTGTCTAGGGGAATCTTACTTTGGGAAGCAGTGCAAGGCCACTCTGACCCACTGAACCTCCTCCAGCTCCCCAGGTCGCCTGGCTGCCAGCAGACTCCAGGACCTGTGTCCCTGCCTGCCCTGCTGGTTGTCTTCTTCTTCTTCTTCTTCTTCTTCTTCTTCTTCTTCTTCTTCTTCTTCTTCTTCTTCTTCTTCTTCTTCTTCTTCTCCTCCTCCTCCTCCTCCTCCTCCTCCTCCTCCTCCTCCTCCTCCTCCTCCTCCTCCTCATCATCATCATCATCATCATCATTCTTCTTCTCCTTCTTTCTGAGACAGGGTTTCTCTGTGTAGCCTTCGCTGTCCTGGAACCCACTCTGTAGACCAGGCTGGCCTCGAACTCAGAAATCCACCTGCCTCTGCCTCCCAAGTGCTGGGATTAAAGGCGTGCGCCACATGGCCCGGCCTTCTTTTTTAACAATTTTAGTGTCTGAAGCCAATGTCACCGCTGTAAGTAATGAATCACAGGAGCTAACTGGAAAGAGAGAAAACGAGATCAAAAGACTACAAAACGTGCTGTGCAGAGCTCAGGACAGAGGACTGGATTGTGAGGGACATTGCTGGGGCTTGCCTGGTGACAATCTGGTGGCCTTCTTCCACCAGGTTGCCCCTAGAACCTGGCTTCAAGACAGCATCCAAGAACGGAGCAGTATGAAGACGCATAGAGAATCATTTGCAGCCCTCCCCAACCAGCAGAGAGCTTTGAGACCTCAGGCCACGCCATGGCTTTTCGGCGTTTCCCATCAGCTGAAGACTTGTCCCCAGCTGAGGAAGGCACTGGGAGGTGACAGAATTTTCAGCAGCTGCGGCCTCGTTGGTGGGAGGAGGTCACTGGGGGTATGCCCTTGAAGGGACGCTGGCCTCTTCTCGGCCTGGTCTCTGCTTCCTGTGCTCCAGGACGTGAGCAGCCCTACCCTACTACACGGTGACCACCATGATGCCCTACCTCCCCATGGGCCAAAGGGATAGCGCCCAAGGGTCATGATGGAAACCTCTGGAAACCTTCTTCCTTAGAACGATGATAGAAGGCTGGGGATGACAGGCAGCCATGGATGCTGCCATGACTAGTTCCAGTGGGAATGATAAGGAGAGAGCTTCCACCGAAGCCACAGCGGGAGGGAGGCGCTGGTTATTCAATGAGCCCAGAAACAGAGGCACGCAGTCGTCACGGTCCCCTCGGGGTTGAGGGAAGGCCAAGCTACATGGATGATGGTCAGAGAAAAAGCAGGAGGACTCATGGCCGCGGTGCCATTGAGGCTCTGAAGAAGGCTCAGCTGGAGCTGGAATAGGACACCGGCTGGGAGCGGAGAGTCTAAAACCTCAAACAGAAACCCCCATGATTAGAGGTCCCATGACATGTATGAAAAACAGGCAGAGATTTCCTTCTAGTGAGGGGCTAGTGATGACTTCGTGGCCTGGGTCCCTCAAAGGTCGCCCTACGCCCATATAGCCAGTGTTAATATATATTGCTTTCAGTATAATTTAAATCCCTCTCAAAGTACTGTCCTCCACCCACCTATCCAGCTAAGCACCGTGTCCACACTGGTCCCTCCGTTCTGCCTGCCAGGAGCTTCACCACCTCTCCCTTTTGATACCAATGGATAGCCCCCCTCCTCTACAGATTTGGTATCTGAATAGTTAGGCCCAATAGGCTAGTAGGCATCTGGGGGTGAAGTGGGGGCTCCCCAGAACTTTTTTTGACTGCAAAACATTCTAGGTAGTTGCATTTTCCTTATCCAGCCCTCCCTGAGCCAAGAGGTATGTAGGGAGAAGTCCCGAGTGGGAAGGCGTCTGTCTCAGTACGGGGAGAAACAGGCATGGGTAGCCCGGGCCACAAGGTAGCAGGAAGCCACCACAGATGGGGGCTTGGGGTCACCATGAGCATCACAGACCATAATAGCCCTGTTGACTTTTGTCCATTCCTTTCCTCTTGTCACTGGGAGACGGAAAGGGAAGTACTTGTTTCTACTTCTCCAAAGAGACCCTGGGGGCTGGACTATGGCTCCCTCAAACCCCTGCACTGCCCCGCACTTTAGACTGAGTACCAGAGACAAGGGCTTCACGAGGTGATGGAGTCACAGCTGTCCTGGGGAGCATGTTGGAGAGATCCAACACTCATAACCTTCCAGGAGGTGAGCCGGGCACATACACACAGAAGGATGTCCCTGTAAGGACCCGGGAAGCTATTGCCTGCAAGCCAAGGAAAGAGGCCTCAGGAAGAACCTGCCTTGAGACACTATGACGTTAGACCTTCAGCCTTCAGGACTCAATTTCTATGCTGAATTTCCCTGTGCACTAAGGCAAGCCTCCTTTCTCCTCTAAGCTTCTTTGGTCATGGTATTCTGTCATTATAACACAGACAACATCACCTCCCACACTGGCTTTGAGGGGCTCAGCGTAGACACAGGGGCCCAGGGGAGAACTTGCTGCATAGACTGTGGTTGTCCGAGTAAGATGTCATCCACCATCTAGAGTGCTTAAATACTTGATCCCCAGTTGGTGGAGCCGATGGAGGAAGTACGCCAATAGGGTGGCTTTTAGAGTTCATGGCCCTACTCTGCTACTACTAGCTTCAGGCTTGTAGTTCCAGGTGTGAACTGCATCCAGCTCCTGTCACCATGCCTGTTGCTCACCAGCCAGGACTCCTCTCCACAACGTATTCTCGCTCCCTGGACCCGTAAGCCAAATAAACCCTTCCTTCTATAAGTTGCCTTGGTTCTGGTATTTTGTCAAAGCAACAGAAAAAGAATCGATACAAACTCCCCGAGGCAGTGTGGTCACCAGCTAGCTCCACAGCCACAGAGTCTGAGCTCTGGCTTTCCTGTCATTTAGCAACAATGGTACCCTCAGCTCTCACACGGAGTCTCAGATGTTTCCAAACACACACAGTCACTGCTTTTCGAGCCTTTAATCATAGCGTAAGCTTTAATTCAGCCCCACAGGATCTTCCTGACTTTGCTCTGTGAGCAGTGGGCTAGGGCTGTGTCCTGAAAGCCAGCCTTCCCAGCCATGGGCTCATTGGGAATCTGAGTTCAGGCTGAGACACACTGAAGCTCACTAGGCAGTAATGCCAAACGTGCCAGTTTTCTGGCTGTTTGAGACTCGAGAAACAACTGCAGAGAAAGGTATCATGGGAGACAGCTTGAGTAAACTGGTCTCTTCCAATATCTTTTCATCAGAATAAATAAATAAATAAAATTGCTCATATGCAGCTGGCTACCTGACTAAAAACAGGCCCATGTGGCTACAGTTGGACACTTCTTGTGGTGACTTCTAGACTCTCAGCTCAAACCACTTTGGAAGAGCAGCCTGCCCACATGCCAGAATCCTGGGCTAAACAGATTCTCAACTTCCACCACTGCACAGGTGGGCTCTGTTTTTCCAAAGACCTGTGGAAGGCTGGCCAGCCCCACGAGGCTGTCAGTGAGGGGATGGAAACTTGACATGTCAAGGGGCCAGGTGGCAATGTGGTAGAGTGGAAATCTTCCTTCCACACAGTGCCTTTCATTGCCAAGTTGGCTTTACCTGTAGAACTCAGCCCCTGGGCAATGCTTTCAGCCTGTAACACACACACACATGAACCTGAAGCCCACAGCCAGGGATACGAGGTCAGTGTGTCTTGTTCCACCCGTGCCTTTGGCGGGGCGGTCTTCCCTTCTGGCTTCCTCAGTGCCATTCAGTCACGGAGACTGGATGTAGGGAGAGGGTGCCAGGGCCCAGACACAGTACAGAGTTCATTTTCACAGAGACCAAGCTGCTTTTCTGCCAGAGAAAGTGCTAGAAGATCGAAGTGCTGGCTACAGGACACAGTGAGTTAAGTTAGGGCTGCTGAGCCATGCATTTAACAATGTTACATATAGTTTATTGCAATTAGAAACAAATTAGACAGCAAGTCTAAAGGGCAAAAAATAAAAGCTACAGGGAGTTTCTGTTTGGGACAGATGTTCCCAGTGTGCAGCTGGAGAAGAGGCACAGAGGTTTGCAGGGTGAGACGGAGAGGTTACACACAACTGCACACTCCCTGTGCTTCCAGCATGAATACCAACTGCCTGCGTTCAGGGTAGGCCGATGCACACGCAGGAGGTGCAACGCTGTGGGCTGTCAGAGGTCATGGTCACTTCTCAGACTCTAGGAGTCGGTCGGGTCACAGAATGTACTTTCTGTGAATGGAATTGCCAGGCTGCAGGTGGACTCCTGGGAAGCTGAAGCTCTGTGCTCAGGGCAGCTCTTGAAATGGAGCCATCAGGACAGGGACCTGCAAGGAGGTGTTTCCCTGGTGACTCAGTCAGTCCTCCCTATCAGTCCTCCTCACCCCCCCAATTCAGGGGTGGGGCTTGCTGCTTACTGGCAGCCTGATGACTGGGTGGGAGGGGGCTTTCTTGTGCAGTGAGGGGCCATGGGGCACATCTGCTACTCAGACTGTCATCTGAGCAGAGTCCAGCCAGGATGCCCCGAGGTGCTCCCATTGCTGGCACTGGTTTGTGTGTCAGTTCCACTACTAAGTATGCCCTTCCTATGCTCTTGAGTGACCAGAGCTGTGTTTTATACATTTCTGAGGCCAGATGGACCCTCACACGCAATGCGCTCTGGTGAGGTCTCTGGCCCCTTTGACTCTGGGCATGAATTGGTCCCAACAGGTGTGGCTTCTGTAAGTCAGAGATGGAAACATCTGGAGCATAGGGTCTTTGGTCCTGTCTTTCTGTTCATGGCCGCTTTTGGTCAGACTCAGTGGATTTGGAAGAATTATGAGAGACAAGGTGGTACCTGCCACAGCTTCCTTTGGGACCTCGAACTTGTCAGGTCTCAGGGTGTAAAAGGTATTGAGAAATAGGTCACTTAGGCCCGAGGAGCAGCTGGACATCACCTAGTTTCCCAGGTCTCCACCGGCCCCATGAGTCACCAGCCTCTGCATAGTCCCTTTGTGGGAATGTCACTACCTTTCCATTTCTCCAGAGAAGAAAATGACTCTGGCATCTGACCTGGTTAGGTTATTTGGAGAGGGGAGGGGAGGTGAAACAGGGTTTCTCTATGTAGCCCCTAGCTGTCCTAGAACTCACTCTGTGGACCAGGCTGGCCTTGAACTCAGAGATGTACCTACCTCTGCCTTCTGAGTGCTGGGATTAAAGGTGTGTGCCACCACTCAGCTTTGTCCTGGTTAGTTTTTACTGTCAACCTGATACAACCAAGAGAGTCTCAAAGGACTGCCAGATCAGATTGGACTGTGGCCATTTCTATGAGGAATTGCTTTGATAGTTAATTTGATGTAGGAGGTCCCAGCCCACCATGAGTAGTACCACCCTGGGCAGATAGGCCTGGACTGTATAAGAAAGCAAACAGAGTTGGGTGTGGTAGGGTACACCTTTAATCCCAGCACTCAGAAGGCAGAACATAGGCCAGGGTAGGTGAACCCATAAGCTGCGTTTCTCCCTAATTTTCTACTTCAGTTCCTGCCAAGACTTCCCTCGGAGATGGACTGTGACCTGAAGCATAAGCCAAATGAATCCTTTCCTTTCCAAGTTGCTTTTGGTCATGGTGCTTCTCACAGCCACAGAAACCAAAGTAGGACAGCACCTCTCAGTCGGCCAGAACAGGATCAAACACTGCAAGGGACCAGGGACACTGCTCTGCAACCATCAAGAGCAGAGCCATCTCTTTGTGCATTGGGCAACACCAGTGTTTCCAGAGGACTGCAGGTTATCAGCAGTCACCTCTGACAAGCTAGGTCTGAGCCTATAGCATCCCCTCCAGGCCAAAGGTCATTGGGAATGTTTGGCTTAAGAGGAATCTTAGATCAAAGCTGGGCACAGAAGGAGGGGCCAGGGCCTTGTCTCTGATTTCTCAGTGACTGTCCAAGGTCCCCCTAGAATATTCCCACTATGGTCCCATCAGGCCCTTAATAGCAGTTTGCTTATTGCAAAAGAAACTGAAAGTTGAGGTGATCTTGCTTATCTTCAAAGCCAGCTCTGATCATGGCAGAGACCCAGGGGCTATCTCAGGCCAGTGGTCAGGATAGACACAGAGCTGGCCATCCATATGCCCCCTGCACCCTCCCTAGCTTCACACTGGGCCCTGGAAAGATGAGGTTCTGTGCCCATTATCTGTTTAGAGAGGCTGAGTTATAAACGTAGCACAAGGAGACGAGCCAAGGGGAGCACCTGAACCTGGTCTGATGAAGGAGAGGCCAGCAGGAGCCAGAACCCACAGGACTGACCAGGGTCATCTGGCCGTAAGAAGCACATGGATAGGAATAAGAGAAGATGAGAAGCTGGAGAGATGGCTCAGTGGTTAGGAGCACTGACTGCTCTTCCAGAGGTCCTGAGTTCAATTCCCAGCAACCACATGGTGGCTCACAACCATCTGTAATGGGATCCGATGCCCTCTTCTGGTGTGTCTGAAGACAGCTACAGTGTATTCATATAAATAAAATAAAAAGAACGAGAGAGAAGATCAGACCGTGGCAAGATAGCCACTGTGTGTCTGGATGGGCAGGCCCACCTGTTCCGAAGTGAAAGGGCAAGACAGAATATCCTAGGAGATGATAAGACAGTCAGAACTAGGGGACACTGTAGGTGGCCTGATGCTCACCACAGGACAAAGCCGGAGGCAGGTACATCCTTCAAACAGCAGAACCGCCAAAGAGATGGAGCCACAGGCTAGGAAAGAAGGCTAAGTTCCCAAGAGCTCTGGGCAGCTGGAAAAGGCCAAGGCAGGGTAGAGGATGCCAGCGAAGCAGATAACAGGGAACCCTAGTCCCTGTGAGAGACCCAGCAGGGCATGCAGGGTGGAGGACTCTGAGTGCAGAGGGGAGACAGCAGGTTAGAGCCTGTCAGGCCCATAAAGGCATGACAGAGCCAGGCTGGGTGGAGCCCAGGAGTGTGGTGCCCAGCCCCAAGCAGGCCTTGGCATCTTGAGCTCTGCGCTCCACTCTGGCAGGACAAAGGCCAGGCAGCCACACCCCCAGAGACAGACCATTTCAAACAAGGATACTGACCAGCTTCCTCACGCTACTGTGCCCTGCCTGTGGCTTTTCCCATTTCAAACAGAAACAGCTCAGCCAAACTCAAGTGGCTGTTTCCATAGTAAGACCAGGGTTCCAGCTGCAGAGATGGGCTGGAACAAAGCCACAGGCAGCTTAGAGTGGCGAAGGGGAGGCGCTTACCAGATCAGGGCCAGGCTCCAAGGAAGGCTCCCAAGTACCCCCTTGCCCAGCCACTGGCTTTTCAACCAACCCAAGGCTGGTTGGCCTGAGGCCCCCAAAGGCCTCTTCTGCTTTCCTCAGAAGTCTGCAAACCCAGGCCTGGCTAAGTTACCAGGCAGGGGGTCTCTAGCTCCCTGATTCCAAGTGCCTAAGTGGGTAAGCTCAGTATTCTCGTCCTCTGCAGATAAGATAAAGGACCAAGTACTGAGCTCTGGGGGTATGAACCCCCCCTCAAGTGGAAAGCTACGAAAGTGCAAAAGAGAATCCTCAGAGCAAAGATAGAGGGGGCCTCGTTTCTAGAGAGCAGATCTGGCTCGCAACTCCCTGCTTCTTTAACAGCCTACCTGAGGACCTCTTGGTCCCCATGTTGCATCCTGGCAAGCCAAGGAACAGTGGGACAGGAATGTAGAGACTTGGTTGGACAAGCCACACTGCCTGTACTGGCTGGTTTTGTGTGTCACAGAGAAAGGAGCTTCAGGTGAGGAAGTGCCTCCATGAGATCCAGCGGTAAGGCATTTTCCCAATTAGTGATCAAGGGGGGAGGGCCCCTTGTGGGTGGTGCCATCTGTGGGCTGGTGGTCTTGGGTTCTATAAGAAAGCCAGCTGAGCAAGCCAGGAGAAGCAAGCCAGTAAGTTATATCCCTCCATGGCCTCTGCATCAGCTCCTGCTTCCTGACCTGCTTGAGTTCCAGTTCTGACTTCCTTTAGTGATGAACAGCAGCATGGAAGTGTCAGCTGAATAAACCCTTTCCTCTCCAACTTGCATCTTGGTCATGATGTTTGTGCAGGAATAGGAACCCTGACTAAGACACTGCCCCTTGGCCATTTGGAAGATTTTAACCCAGTATGTTCTAAAGGTTTCTGGGTCTGTAAGATGGGAGCCTTCACAGAGGAAAGAACACCAATCCAATCCCCATCAATAATGCAGACCCCATCATGTCCTTCTGTAACATGTTAGTTAGTTAGCTGGAAATAACTTACGGTACCTACCATTTGTGAGCTTGTCATCCCCAGGCCAGAGGGGCAGCGATGGCTCACACAGGCTAATGCAGTACCTTGGGTATCTCCATCACGCTGGACCCTAACCTTCAACATCCAACTTTAGGGCGTGTGGCTCACTGGCTACCTGATCTGCCTCATCTGTCTAAGCTGTACAACAGCAAACCCTCTCCTGCCCTCACTTCACAGCTGAGGAAACAGACACGGCAACCAACCAAAGCAGAGATGAGAAGTGGAGGTCCGGAGAAGCGAGACCCTGGGGACGCAAGGTGTCCACCCACCTAAGAGCCCTACAGATTTTATATAGGGTTCAGGAAGACAAGTCCTCAGGGCTCTCCTATCTTCTTCTACAAGAAATGCCCCAGAGATAGAAGCCAGAATCCTCCCAAATTCTTGCTGCCATCCCCATTAAGCTGGGTGCTGTGTGCATCTGGAATTGTCTCCATACACAAAGAGCAAGCATCAAGCAGCAGTCAAACTGCTACACTGGTTTCTTTGAGTCCCACCCTGGTAAGACCAAGAGGGTCTGGAGTCTTCTCCCTGAGCTTTGCTGGGCAGGTAAATACTGGCAAAAGCCAGTGTTAGCAATATGATCGCTCCCATGTCTGCCTGAAGCTGTAATGACCAGGAGTTGGCAGGAGCCCTGGGCAAGCTCCTCACCAAGATGACAGAAAACAACATAGAGCCTTATCTCATCCCAAGCCTTCTCTCGGGAAGCAATAGTGGCTTGCTCCTTGACCTCCCATGGAGAGGAGATGGAGTGGGTAAATGCAAGCCAGGAAGACTTGCATGCTGGGAACTTTCAGATGTGCCCAGTGCCTAGGAAGAGGAAACACTATGCACTGATGTACAAGGTCCCAGCAGTGTGGCTGGGTGCAGGGCTGCAGGACGTGGAGCCTGAGAAGCGGGCACAGACACGGGGAAACCCAAAGACCTGGTTCTCACCAGGGTAAAGGTTCACCTCGGCATCCAGTGCTAAAGACAAAGTGCCCAGGATCAGTGATGGTCTGACCACAGTGCCAGGACGGAGGCCCCCTTGCTCTACCAGCCTCTGTTCTGTGGTTCGAGTACAAAGATGTTTATGAACAAGAAGAGACAGAGAGGAGAATAATGCCTCTTGTGTTCTGCGCTGTTCCAGGCACTGTTTATACCTCCCATTTACTCTCATTACAGTCTATAAAGCAGATACGACGATCCCTTCACAGAGAGGGATGCCAGCCAGAGGAGCCCAGAGCAGCAGAGCCAATACCCACAGCAGGTCTGCCTCCACCCAGGACTATGACTTTCTAGCCTAGTGCAGGTGCCTGTCCCCACCCACCCCAGGGTTGGCTTATAGGTGACCTTTCCAGAGGTTACCCAAGTTCAGGTATGTCCACTAGGAAAGCCCACTTACAGTGACAGACCAGTCTGATCAGGCCCTCCTAAACCTTTCTTCTACTTTCCACCCATTGCTGAGCAGATCTTTGAGGACCTTTGGGGAGATTTTAGGAAAGACCTACCACTGCTGGCCAGGTGACACTCCATCTTTCCTCTTTAAAGAGATAAAAGAAGGTCAGCCATATGGCTTAGTGACTTAGTGAAGCCCAGGATTCCATCCCTTGCACCAAAATTGGGGGAAAAAAAACCCAAACCAAAAGAAGCATATCTTTAATAAATTCTCCTTTGGTGGGGTGGGGGGAAATGTACGTGTACAGATATGTGCTTTGCATACACACTGTGTACACATACATGAACACATCTGTGCTCTTGTGGACGGAAGCAGGAAGACACACAAGGAGAGCCCTTCCTTCCTCTGGGAGGAAGAGGAGGCTGTTAAATCTCTGTAGTTGTGCATTAGGAGTCAGGAGCCTGGATCTGGTCCTGCACCTGCCCTTCCGGCTTAAGAGGCTGACCAATGATGCTTGAAGGTGCCTCCCAGGCCACCCCAAGTCACCGAGCCTATCAAAGGGCCCACCTTGGAGGAGGGATGGGACTTCCCATTTTCTCAGGAGCAGGCTGAGGGCAGAAGGGAGGTTTCTCCTACTGGTGAAGCCAGCCAGCCAGCCAGCTTAGAGAGTGCACACCTGAGAAAGGAGGCCCATACCCAGCAGGCAGCCCTCCTTGGCTTCCTCTGCTGGGTCCACAGCAAGCTGCCCGGCTTCCCTGAGATATCCAGCTGCGGTCCGGGTGCAATTTCCCCACAACGGCGTTTCCATAGGCACTTTAGAAGGAGCTAAAGAGACCACCCGCCTTCCCAACCCTCCTCTAGGCCAGCTTGTCCATTGTCCCTTTGTCAATATCAACAGAAGTCAAGGGCTGTGTCCAGAGAAGGGTCTTTAGAAGGGGAGGGGCCACGAACAAAAAGGGTCTGTGGCGAACCGCACTCCTACGTGGCTCAAGTTGGTTGGGAGGGCAGTGTACAGCAGAGCCAAAAGCGGGTCCCTTCAGTCCCCACGAGGCCGCAGGGTGCAGCGGCAGGATCCCGCAAGACTGTCACCGTCCACCTAGGACCTGCCCCGCGGGTCTGCACCGCTGGCTGTCGTGCCTCTCGGGGACCCTGCTCGCACGGCGGGCCGCCAAGGTCTGCTCGGTCCGTGGGCTCCGAGCCCGCGGTGGGGACACCTGCGCCTATTAGGGCGCACAGAGGCCGCGGAGGGGAGGGGGCTCGGGGTACCTTCTGGATGCGTCCATCGATGTCCAGGTAGATGGCCTTGGGCCGGTAGCTTGAGGAGCCGGCCCCCATTGCGCCCGCAGCTGCACTTGGACTTTTTCACCTTACTTTCTCGCCGCGGCCGCCGCGCCGGGAGGGCGGGGGCGGGGGGAGGGGCGGGGGAGGGGCGGGGGCGGCCAGCCAACCAGAGCTGGGAGCTCGCGGCCTCTACACGCCCCTCCTCCCACGGCACTGGCCCGCCCCGCCCCTCCATCCCCTCTTCTCCCCTCCCCTCCCTCCTTCAACCCCTCCCCTTCTCCATCCTCCTCCTTTCTCTCCAGGGCTCCTCCCAAACGCCTCTCCCCCTCCTCACTCACGTTCTTCTCCTTCCCTCCCCACCCTTTCTCCTCCTCCCTCTCTCATTTCTGCCCCTCCCTCCCAGCCTTTCCCCCCATTATTCCTGTCTCCCAGGCTCTCCTTTTTCTCCCTCCCACCTCCTCCTGCTTTCTCTGCCCACCTTCCTCTATCCCGTTCTCTCACCCCTCTCTTCCTTGCCTTATCCTGCCTCCGCCTCTGCCACCTTTTCCTTCTCCCTCTCCCCTTCTTTCTCCCGCTTCCTCACCTCAGTTCTCCCTTACCTAGGGTCCCTCGTCTCTCATCTTTTCTCTCTCTCCCCGCTCCCTCTCATTTCTATCCCTCCCCCTCCCTTCCCTCCCCTCCTGTCCCCTTCTGTCCCCTCCCCATCTTCTCCTTTGATTCCTGTCACCTTGACAGCCTGTTTCTAAGTGTCCCCTTCATACAGACCCACTGTGCCCTTTAGCTTGCTCAGAGATCACCACTGTATACAGTCTCTGGGCTGAGAGCTGTGACTGTGGCCCGCAGTGCTGGGAAATCAGCCCCCTCCCCCTTCCCCTATTCCTTCCCCACCCCCCGCATTAAAGGCCAACCTCACTTAATTTGAATCGGAAGTGGGGAAAGTTCCTTCCCCAGGCAGCCCGTGCTTTCCTGGAAGGGCTGGGAAGGCTGCTTCCCTCCACCTGGAGTTGACCGGGCAGCCTCGTTCTTGCCCTTTAAACTGAGGGAAGCTTGCCCAGTCGACTATCTGTTAGATGCAGCGTTTCCCTTACCACCGCCCCCACAGCACTACTTTTGCTATTTTCCATGGGGGTTGGGGGTGCATGGTAAGCCTGAGGGGAGAGAATTTCAGGTCTCCTTAGCCTCTGGACACAAATGACTCTCTGGGGCTTTCCTTGTGAGAACAGCTGGAGGAGGGGCTCTGAGCTTGTTGCTCTTGGAAGCCGCTGTCAAATCGCTGGAGAAGGCGCCTATTGTTTGTCTTGAGTGCATTTCCAGCCACACTGTCCCTCTGCTGCTGTCTGGGCTGTGCTCGCTGAGAATGCCTGGGGCTCCTTATCCTATGGGCCTGAGAGGAACCAGCCTAACCAAACAGCCTGGTCCATGGCCTTTTCTTTCCCTCACTTGGCCTTTTTGGTCTCCACCTGGTGGACAGTCACCTGCCTTGCTGATTCCTCCAGAACTATTAGAATCCAGGGATGAAGTCAGGGACTTCCAGAAGCAGTATGCATTAGAAGCTCAGCTAACCTTATTCTCCTCAGCTGTGAGCACTGGGAGAGACCCAAAAGCAGCGCCTGTAGCCCTGAGGATGGAGGAGGCTCAGGATGCCTGCTATGCAGACTCTGGTGACTGTCACGAGGTGAAGGAAGTAGCCACCTTCCACCTACAGGCTGTCTACCCCCTATATCACCTTGAGGGTTCTAATCCACCCAGGCTGTCTGGGGGCCCCTGCCCATTCCCCTAGTACAATTAAGGAGCCTTAGACAGAGCTTGGCACCTTGAGAATTACTGAAAAGTGACTGGAGTGTGGAGGGATGGCACGTAGGGCTTTAAGGTGGGCTCTGACACATCTGGGTGGTTACAGCTAGCCGGACTTGCAGTTGTGATCTGGTATCCTCAGAAAACCAAGCTGGTGTTGGTTGTCAAATGAGCCAACACTATTGGAACTGATGAGCAGCCTGCCATGGAGAGCCGATGTGGCTGATGGCTTTCTTCTCCAAACCTTGCTGTCATCTGGCCTAGTCCCCTGGAACTGGTTCCTTCAAGATCAGTTATTTGTCCCCCATGCAGCTGACCCGCAGCTCGGAGGGTGTGGCTCTGCTTGTCTCCTACAGTGGGTGTTGGGCACCAGGCAGACTGGCCCTTCCAAAGCCTGGCTAGTTCTGTAGTCAGAATAACAACCACACCTAATCTTACTTTGTGTTATGCAGCTTTCCTCTCAGGAGACCTCTGACTAGACACTTAGTCACCGAGGCAACTGTTACCCAACGGGGAACGAACACTTGCTCTGCTCCCCTGTTCCCCCACAACCCCCGGAACTATGGCTTCTCCTTTGTCAACGACTTCTGTATTCAGAACTGTTGCAGGTACTGGGCGGGTTCGGGGTATGGAGGTGAGCAAATGAACCAAAATCCCTGGGTGGGAAGAGATGGCATCTTAGAGGTAAGATTCAATGAATAAATATAAACACAGGGTACTGAGTAATATCTCTTGCCAAGGAGAAAAGTCATCAGAGAACAGGGAAAAAATGTGGGGACATGGAAGCTGGACTTAATGAGTCACTTGGTCAGCTGGTTACCTGAGTGAAGAACCAGCCAACAGTGGCCTCACTCCAAGATCTTGCTCAGGAGGCTAGCAGGGTTAGGATTGAGGCACAGTGGGGTGGGCGGGGTGGGGGTGGGCTGCAGGGCACACAGGTTCAAATGGCAGCTCCTGTGGCTCCCACAGGTGACTCCAGGTTGCTGTGTATCTATCCGATGCAGCCTCATGGGAGGTTGGGCAGAGGAGGGATATGTCTGATTTATCAGCTCTACTGAGTGGATAGTGGGGGCACAAAGTGGGAGGCCAGCCAGGAGGTGGTGACATCTTCCCAAAGCATGATGCTCATGTACAGTGAAATAGGGTCAATAGAAGATTATGGACATATACGTGTATATACTTGGTTAGGGTTTCTGTTGCTGTGAAGAGATACCATGACTATAGCAACTCTTATAAAAGACAACATTTCATTGGGGCTGGCTTACAGGTTCAGTCCATTATCATCACGGGGGGAAGCATGGCAGCGTCCAAGCAGACATGGTGCTGGAGAATGAGCTGAGTGTTTTACATATTGATCCTCAGGCAAGAGACTAAGACACACTGGCCAGAATTAAGCATAGATAACCTCAAAGCCCGCCCACAGTAACACACTTCCTCTAAGGCCACACCTCTTCATGGTGCCACTTCCTACGGGCCAAGCATCCACACACACACACACACACACAC
Organism: Uromys caudimaculatus; assembly: GCA_028551405.1. Lineage (NCBI taxonomy): Eukaryota > Metazoa > Chordata > Mammalia > Rodentia > Muridae > Uromys > Uromys caudimaculatus. The sequence goes on from CM052720.1 coordinate 40,068,247, forward strand.
ACACACACACACACACACACACACACACACACACACGAGTCTATGTGGGCCATGACTATTCAAACCAGCACAAATCCATATCCCTCACCACAGGATGTGCCTGATAAACCTATCATTAACTGGAAGTACTTTAAATCAAACGTGTCTGTCATTTCCTTAACGCACACACTGCGGCACTGACACTTTCTCCTTAGGATCTTGGAGCATTGCCGTTACAATTTCTGCCTAGCTTTGAGGGGGATGGCGGAGACTGAGGCAGATTCATACAACCTGTCATCAGCACAGGGAAAGAGCTGAAGGATGGTTTCTCCACAATGCATGGGACTTGAGCCCTGTAATAAAGGAAAATGTTAAGTTGAACTACCGTCTAAGTTCAGGACCATTGCTGCCCACCACGGGTGTTGGCTCAAGTGATTGACAGAGGGCTGGAGGCCCAGGAGGGCCAGTGCTGGCGCCAGTCTCTAAGTCTGAAGCTTGGGGGCACAGAGAGCTGCTGATGGTACATCCCAAATACAAGGGCAGCCGGGCGGTGGTGGCACACGCCTTTAATCCCAGCACTTGGGAGGCAGAGGCAGGCAGATTTCTGAGTTTGAGGCCAGCCTGGTCTACAGAGTGAGTTCCAGGACAGCCAGGGCTACACAGAGAAACCCTGTCTCGAAAAACCAAAAAAAAAAAAAAAAAAAAAAAACCAAATACAAGGGCAGGCGACACCAATGCCTGGCTTAAGCAGGCAGGAAGAATAGAGTCCTCTGTCCCCGTTCCTCTATTCTATTAAGTCACTTGATGGGTCAGATGAATCCCACCAGCATGAAGGTGGACATCCATCAGATTTAACCTCACCCAGAACCCCCTATAAGATATCCACGATAAGACATTGTGCCCCATCAGACTGACTCATTGAACTGACCCCCCTGGGGTGGGAAATGATTGGTGTTCATGTCCAAATGTCTCCATGCCAACCGCCTTCATGGGTGGTCATTATTTCTCCTTACCGCCAGCCTCCTCTGAGACCGAGGCATTCCCAGGATTGGGTAAGGGCTAGCCTCTCTGCACTCTCCACAGCAGCCCTGAGGCTCCTAGTGTCCTAACTTGCATGCAGCCCATAGAGTGCCTCAGAATCAAAACCGGAAGAAACCATCTGCCCCTGCCAAGTGGCCTGGGGATCCTGGGTCAGATGAAGGACCCAGGACCTGCCCCTCTATCTCTGGAGTTGGCGTTGGATCTTTTGGGAAGCTGGTAACCAGCTTAGTTAGGGTCACCGTGGCTGGGAGGAAATGCCACGACCAAAAGCAGTGTGGGGAGGAAAGGGCTTATTTTGTTTACACTTCTTATCACAGTTCATCATCAAAGGAAGTGGGGAACTTAAACAGGGCAGGAATCCGGAGGCAGGAGCCTAGGAATGGACCATGGAGAAATCCTGCTTACCGGCTTGCTCTTCATGGCTTGCTTATAGCACCCATGACCACAAACCCAGGGGTGGTGTACCTCACCACCAGTTTGGCTCTCTCCCATCAACCACTAATTAAGAGATTGCCTCACAGGCCTGCCTAGAGCCCCATCTCACAGGACGCATCTCCTCAGTGGAGGTTCCCGCCTCTCTGGCTTGTATCAAGTTAAAGTAAAAACCATCGGGGCGTTGACTGAAGTCAGTTGAAAGGGGTGTTAAATAAAGGGGCCTTCTCAGGTGTGTGGGATCCTGCTTGTCTCTTGTTTGCAAGGAAGGCTGTAGGGAAGGGATAGCCTGGGAACCAGGGTAGCGCTGGCCTCCTCCCCCAGCCCCTGAAGAAGTTGTAGTTGAGTCTGGTACCTTCTGATGTCTTTTTGGTGTAGCTTACTCTGCTATTGTCAAAATGATCCGGTAGGCTTGTTCATATTAAAGCTTCGAATAGTAGCGGAAGGGGGAGGAGCCAAGACAGGGGCCCGGGGAAGAGTCATCCAGCCTCTCATTTCCTTGCTCACACCGGCTTTCTGTGTTCAGCAAGAGGCAAAGCCACGGTGAGGTGGGACAGCAGGCTTCACAGCGACAGCACCCTTCCTTGAAGTTGGGAGACTACGAAGGAAGGCTTGAGCAGTTGTAGAAGGAGACTAGAAAGGAAGGCTTGAGCAATTGGAGAAAACCTACAGGGTTTCCCAGGGACTGGCTTGTCCCTGGCCGGTCTGAACATTGTGACAGCAGGCTGCAGTGATGTCCTTCTGTCTGTCCATCCTGAAGTCTAGCCAGTGTTTCTCATGACTGCTCTGAAAAGAATCTAGCTGCTTTCTAGTCTACATCTTTGAACAAGGGGCTGCAGAAGGGACTATATCAATTTCTCAAGCAAAGTGTGCATTCGGCTCATGTTTGTTAGGGATGTGGAGGTCCCTAGAGAAGGATGGGAGCCTATGAACACACACAGGACACACTGGCTGAGGTTAGGATGTGCACATGTGTGTAGATGCCTCAGTCTTTCAGAGGAATATTCTGGATTGGCACAGAAGCATGGATTTGAATGGCACAAGGCACGAGAGGCTGGTGAGATGGCTCTGTCAGTAAAGTGCTCGCCTGGCAAGCAAGAGGACTTGAGTTTGATCCCAAGTGTCAATGTTTAAAAAAAAAAAAAAAAAAAAAAAAAGCATTCTGTGTTGGTGAGGAACTGTAATCCTGGAGCTGGGGAGGCAGAGATAAAAAACTTAAGAAAAAAAAAAAGTGGACTGTGCCCAAAGAATGACACTCAAGATTTCCGTTTACCCTTTCTTTATGCCCGTACACAGAAGCGTGTGCTCTTTGCCCTAATCTGCCCTAAGCAGCAATGTTCTGTGGAAACACCAGTGTAAATCTTAGGCTTGATTTACTCCCCAGTGACTACTCTTTATGGCCTCTGTCACACAAATCTTGGCCAGCCATAAACATTTCAGACAAGTCCCTCCCAGGCCAGAAGGTAAATGGTCCTGTCTGGGTCACTCAATGTGGGTCCCCAGTACCTCGGGCTCTTGTCTATGCAACTAGCCCCCTGGTGGTGCTGGGGACTTGGATTCCCTCACTAAGGTGATATGCCTGTGTGACTGTGCATGCCTGTGCTACTTGTGTTGGCTTTCTTTCTTTCTCCGCCCTTTCACCTCCTCCCTCTTCTGCCCCCTTCTCTATCCCGGTCTTGGTATTGCCCAAGATGACCTCAAATTCTCAGTTGTCCCCTGTCAGATGAGATTACAGGGTCACACCATCATGCCTGGCTCATGTTGCTTTTCAAAACAAAACAAAACAAAACAAAACAAAACAAAACAAAACAAAACGGTTTTGAAAATGAGATTTGTAAGGCAAGAGGTGGCAGCATATGCGTTTAATACCAGCATTAGAGAGGCAGAAGCAGAGGCAGGTGACTCTCTGAGTTCAAGGCTAGCCTGGTCTACAGAGGGAAATCCAGGGCAGCCTAGGCTACACAGAGAAACATACACACACACACACACACACACACACACACACACACACACACACCCCACACGCACACACAGAAATACAGAGACAGAGAGACTTGTAGGTGAATGTATACTTTTTACACTTTGTGTGTATGCAAGAGCATATGTAAGTATGTATGTGGTACATGTATGTGTTCATGTGTATTCATGTATATGGACGGTACAAGCGAGTATGTTGGCCAAAGATCCACTTGGTGGCCAGAGACCCACATCCCATCTTCCTTAGCTTCTCTCCACCTTATTGTTTAAGACAGGTCTCATACTGAACCCAGAGCTCCATGGTTAAGCTGGGCTGACAGGCCAGGGAGCCACAGGGATCTCTCCCTCCCGAGTGGCAGAATTACAGGCACTCAGCTCCGTGCCTAGCTTTCACACGGGTACTGGGTTATTGGGTTTTTTTTGTTTTGTTTTGTTTTTAAGATTTATTTATGTATATGAGTGCTCTATCAGCATGTACATCTGATCCCATTACAGATGGTGTGCGCCACCATGTGGGTGCTTGGGAATTGAACTCAGGACCTCTGGAAGAGCAGCCAGTGCTCTTAACCACTGAGCCATCTCTCCAGCTCCAAGGGGTACTGGGTTTTTTAACTCAGGTCTTCATGCTTGTTAGCAGGTGCTTTACCGACTAGACTTTTCCCCAGAGCTCTGCTTTGTATACTTCTGTGTATTGGATGGCGAAGACACACTTACTATGATTATTATTATTTTGCCAAATAACCCCATAAAATGAGTAAATTTGTCATCATCCTATGAGCATAAAATATCAGGTGCCTTTTGACACACTTTCAGCAAAATTAAAAGCACTCGGTGTCCCTTTCCCACCCTGCTGGGGGGGAAGACTGAGACCTTCAGTTCTCTGTACGCACGTACAGAGACTCCAGCCTCGTGCTTCTGGGCCACTCATTGTTTACTAAGTGAATCAATATACTCTGCTGTTTATCCTGCCTTAGGGTCCTGTGTGTTGTTGATTTTTTACTCACTCCTTCTATAGAGAGGAGATGGCTGCCCTTGGAACGTTAGATAGTTTACAAATACTTCTTCGTCAGCATCATTGTCCGTTAACTTTACAATCTATTCGTAACGTGACAGTGCATATTTAAGCCACCAAAGCCTGTACCGCTCTTCACGAAGCTGCCCTGGATTTCTCATCGGCTTTAAAAGGCAGTGCCCTTTAAAGTAGAAAATTGAAAAGGAAAAGAGAGAAATGACCCACATTTCCAGTGAACTTGGCTAATGGCTCTGGCAGCCCTGCTGAAGCAATCTCAAGGACAATAATTATGCTGAGCGCTTGGGACAGGCAGGGATGCCTGCGGGACACAGCAGGGCTACACAGGCCAGCTACTGGGACCCAGCCCAGCTGGGTGTGAGGCCCTTGTCTAGGGATGTCTGCTAGGCCTTTTAAGACCCAGCAGAGGTGAACTGGCTTGCGGTGGAAATAGAAAATGTTTGAGTCAGAATCGTTTACAGCAGTGAGGTATTTCTTTGTCACAAAAATCAAGCAAAAAGAATCCGCAAACCACCTTCAAGTGGCTGGTGGGAGAGAGCAGATCCAGGTTGACGCAGGGAAGTCTAGTGCCCCCTAGGGGTTGAAATGAGCATTCCATCCTCTCAAGGCTTTGTGGAGCCAGGATGCTTGTGGACCGCCTCAGCCAAAAACAAAACAAAAAAACCAACAACATGGTAAACTGAAAGCTTGGCGCTGTTTGTGGCCCCCTGGCATGAGAGTCTTAGACAATATCCTGCACGGCTAAGAGCACGTTCACTAACCCACGTTTATATATACAGTGTGACGTTCACTAATCCAGGCTTATATGTGATGGCACTGTCTCTAACAGCTGCCTGCAAAGAACTCTGGCGGTAAATATAACATGCAGAGGAGAACTATTGAGTTTGTTTGTGTTTGGGTGTGACCCAGGAAGATTTCATTGGAGAAAGCTGATTTTCCTGTTGTGGGTGGTATGAATTGCAGACAGCTTCTTGGTTAGGGTTGGGACCCCCATGTCCACCTCCCCGGCTCAGAGCTGAGACTCCGTCTGGCTTGAACCTGTGTAGGTCTCGTGAATGCCGCCAGAGTCTCTGTGAGTTCGTATGCACATCGGTTCTGTTGTATCTGGAAGATTCTGTGTCCTGGGAGTCTTCCCCTCCCTCTGGATCCTATGACCTTTCCAGCTTCTCTTCGGCCTAGCTCCCTGAGCCTGGAGGACTAAGTACTACAGAGTGTCTCTTTCTCTGCACAGGGGTTGAATGAAGACATTCCATTGAGGACTAAGTGCTACAAAGTATCTCACTCTCTGCACACTGTCTCTATGTTAACACTCGTATACTGCGAGAAGAAGCTTGGTGCTCATCTACGGGTATAGCACTGTATCTTTAGGAGTCCTTTTATTGTCATGTCCCTTTAACAGAATAACAATGTTATTAGGTTTTCTTCTACTGCCCCTGACCAATTTAGTCTCAGGTTCTTGGCCATTTTGGCAGTGTTAAATGTAGATTCCGTCTCATGGATTGGGTCGTAAGTCCAATTTCTTTTAAAAGTGGCTGGTTACTTCCATAACATTTGTGCCACTATTTTGCCAGAACAACTTGCAGGCAAGTCATGATTGTTTCTGGGTTTGTAGTTGGGTGATATTGATGATAACCTTTCTCCTCCAGTAGCATGCAGAGTATGTACCTTCTGGTACCATGAACACCAGTCAGTAGGGGTGAAACTTCTAGTTCAGCTTGACTTCGCCGTGTTTGATGACAGGCTGTAAATGTCTTCAGCAATAGGGCCTTACCATCAGGTTTTTGCGAGCAGCCAATAGCCTTGGCAATAAGTAGTCTATGATGTTTCCAGGAGTGTGGGGGCATTTCTTGGGACCCTTGGACCAATGACTCATCAAGATGTAACCCATCCTGGCATTAGAGGTCGTACTTGGTGGTATAAAGATGTCTTGTTGGGGCATTGTCTCCCCTATTATATGGTGACTCAGTTTAGATTCTTTTCATGTATTTATATATTTTAGGAAGCTTCTATAGTTATAGATTTCCATATGATTTTTTAAAAAGATTTATTTATTTAATGTATGTGAGTACACTGTTGCTCTCTTCAGACACACCAGAAGAGGGCATCAGATCCCATTCCAGATGGTTGTGAGCCACCATGTGGGTGCTGGGAATTGAACTCAGGACCTCTGGAAGAGCAGTCCGTGCTCTTAACCGCTGAGCCGTCTCTCCAGCCCCTCCATATAATTTTTTAAGTGGCCTTTGGAGTTAGTTTTCCCTTCGATCCTTTACCTTTCCCATGCCCTCCTCCCTATTTAACCCTCTATTCTAGTTTCTCCTTTCTCCATAACACCATACCCCTTTCCTCTTCCTTGGGAGACCCTCTCTTCCTCATTGGGCCTTTCCTGACCGTGCAGCCTCTGTGGTTACTTGGATTGTAGCACACATACTGAAAGCATAAAGACCAACATCTCTATAGAAGAGAAAACATACAGTATTTGTCTTTTGAGATGATCTTTGTTCTTGATCCATCCATTCACCGACAATTTTCATAATTTCCCGTTTTTAATCGGACGCATAATATCCCATTGAGCAAATATACCACATTTTCATTAGCCATTCGTCAGTCGATGGACGTCCCTAGGCTGTTTGCAGTTTCTGACTATTATGAATAGAGCAGCTATGAACATGGCTGAACAAGGGCCCCTGCAGTAGGATACAGAGCCCTTAGGGTATATGCCCGAGACTGGTAGAGCCGGATCCTGGGGTAGATCTATTCCCAGCTTCCTGGAACTGCCACCCTGATTTCCGTAGAGGCTGTACAAGTTTGCACGCCCACCAGCAATGAATAAAAATGTTCCCCCTTCTCCACATCCGTGCCAGCATGAGCTGTCACTCGTTTTATTCATCTTGGCCATTCTGACTGGGGTAAGAAATGTCCAAGTCGTTTTAATTTTCATTTCCGCGATGACGAAGGATGTCGAACGTTTCCTTAAGTGTTTCTTAGTCATTTGTGTTTCATCTTATGATAACTCTCTATTTACTTCTGTGCCCCATTTTTAATTAGGTTATTTGTTTTCCTGATGCCTAGTTCCCTAAAGTTCTTTATATAGTATAGATACCAACCCTCTGTCCGATGTATAATTGGTAAAGATCTTTTCCCACTCTGTAGACTGCCACATTGCCTGGTGGTGCCATACAGAAGCTTTTGTATAAAATCGCATTTATTAATTGTTAGTCTTAGTGTCTGTGCTATTGGTATTTTGTTCAGAAAGTCCTTTCTGGCATATCCAGTGGGATACCGGCATCTGGGGAGGAATCTTTGAAAGAACAGTCATCCAGTGGAGGGGATGAGTCACAGTAGAAAAGGCTGGATGCGGCCAGAGCTGGGCCACGTGTTAGAGAACCAAAGCAGAGAGCAGTCAACGGGCAGGCCAACTAGTGCTCACAGCTCTTGGGACTCTGTTCTAGATGTGGCAAGAGACACAGGGAGATAGGAATCTGGGAAGTGGCCTGAGTTGATATGTACACAGAAGGCCCACAGTGCACTCTTAGGGGCAAGGTTGGGGCATAGTCTGAATCCAACTGGTTCATCTGCCTGCCAAGTGGCACTGAATAAACGGCTCCACAATCCTGAGCCTCAGTATTCTTGTCAGTATAATGGGACCATAGAGTAAAAGGACTTTAAAAGTTCACAGAGGTTGCCACATAGTAATGGGTTCATGTAGGCCCTTCCCTTCCTGTCCTGTGCCATCCTGGGATACTGTTTCCCTACAGAAGCACTCAGTCAATTTTGCTATGGTGCATGCAACTTCCCCTTGGTGCATAGGTTTAAAGATGGCTGAAGAGGCCTCATTAGAGCAAGCAAATGACAAGGAACTGTTCCAGGACCTGGAGGATCTCAGCTGATCTCTTCCCTCAGAGACATTTCCAAATGCTGGCACCAGCATCCGAGGGGTGGTAGGGTGCCTTTGATCTTTACCGTCTCCATGGGCATGGGCACCTCCTCAACCACGTCTGCTGCCAACTAGGCAGGAAGCAGGCTGATGACCAGCAGCCAGTGGAGGCTGGGTGTGGGGCGCCATCCTTTTCCCAAGGCTGTCTCCCTGGAGACTCATGGTGTTTGTGCAGGCGTTGCTCTGGGAAGCTCAGTGAAGTGCAGGACCCAATTGTCACTGAAATAAAAATCTCCACTCCTCCTCAAAACCCAGGGCCAGGGTGATTGCAATGGCCGTTTAAATGGACATTTGAGGCCCCATTGCTCTTCAGCCATGCATGGAGCACAGACAAAGACCTAGCATGTTTGGCTGCTGCTTGCCGGGACGTTTGATACTCTGAAGGGAAACAGGTTGGAACCATTTCTCTCGAAGGTTCCTGGGCGTGCGCCAACTGATTTGATGATATGTTCATGTGGTCTCCATATTTTTTTCCTTTCTAAGTCAGAGGACCAGCTGAATTCGGCTCCATCTGAGGTGTAGTCAAATGCCCAGAAGCAAAAAGAACACCCCGACTCTATAAACACGGGCACTTACTTTTAAAAAGTCCAGAGGTGAGCTGGCTTTAGATGCAGTAGGACCTGACCATACACTGTGTCTCTGTCTGTCTGTCTGTCTGTCTGTGCCTTCCGCTCCACCCTGTGGATTTCCCCATGTGGCCAGTGTTACGATCCACTGACAGGATGTCCAGCTTCATTTCTTGCCATCCGGATCACTCAAGAGAGAAGAGTAGAACTTTCTGAAAAATCTATGAGAAATGTCCTGGGGAGTGACTGGCTATGATGGGCCACATTTTAATATCATAACCATGAGTCACAGGTTGCTTTGATAATTATATTTTTAAATAGGTTTTTTTTTATGCTAGAACTATTTTAGACTTATAGAAAAATTGCTAAGCTAGAACACACAGTCCCCAGATATCCCAGAGTGGTTCTCCTGACTGCTAACATCTTAGAATAGTAGGGCACATTTGTTAAACTAATGAGCTGACATTGGTACATTAGCACTAACAAGAGCCCATGTTTTATTCAGGTTCCTTGGGTTTGCCCTGTCTTTCCTTTGTGTCCCCAGATCCAGTGTGACACTTTTCATGTCTTCTCCTCACAGCTGTGGCAGCTTCTCAGCTTTTCCCCATGTTTGATGACCTTGACATCTCTAAGGAGGCCCAGTCAGCCCCTTTGTCAACTCTCCCTTAATTGGGATTTGTCTGATTCTTTTCTCCTGAGCAGCCTGGGCTTGCAGGGCTAAGGATAAGATCAAGTGTAGCTCCCTCATGCTGTAGAAAAGGCAAGGCCATGGGTAGGGCTCATTACTCTTGGCCCCGAACTTAATCAGCTGGCTGGGGGAGGTATTTGTCAAGTTTCTCCCTGTAGAATTATTCTTATTTATTTATTTAGGTAGCATTCTCTACCTAAGAATGAGCACAGTGTGCCCACATAAACCTCAGATCCTTCTGCACGGGAAACCGGCTTCTCTCCTTCCATTTGTCTTTTCAACCTCTGATTAATATCATCGTGACCTCACGGGAATCTGTCCTGTACACCGAGTTTACCAGCTGCTTGTACTTCTTTCTTACATTGTTGCTCAGTTTGCTTTACTCTTGGCTCTTGGCTGTTCGGTTGGCTCTAAGCCTCTTTGGGGGTTTTATAGCAATGGGTTTCACCTTCCTTTTCCCTTCTGTGGACAAACATCTCCTGGTCCCAAATAGGAAATGGATGAAGGGCCAAAGTAAAGACACCACCAAAGTCCAAACTAGCTAAGACAGTAAGTGTCTGGGGTGACTCACAGGAGCGCGGATAACTCAAACGCAGTTGTCACCAAAGCCCATTCCAGGGTAGGTGACAAGGCCATGATTTGTCCCTGGGTTTCTCTGCATAGGCTACAGGCAGCTCTGTTCTCAGAGAGTCTCTTCATCCCAATAGTTCTTACAGCTTAGATAGCTTTGGGGAAGGAGGAAACTTGTGAATCTGGTGAGTTTTAGGGACTTTCTGATATTTGTGAGTTGTTGACTTTCTAAATTTTAACAAGCTTCTCCCGGGAATAGAATATTTTGATTCAGAGAAATTACTACATAGCACAGGTGTGTGTGTGTGTGTGTGTGTGTGTGTGTGTGTGTGTGTGTGTGTGTGTGTGTGTAGAACTGAGAGGTTCTTAAAATTATTTTTATGTATATATGTGTAGTTTGCTGAGTTTATGTGTACTCTGTGTGTGTGTGTGTGTGTGTGTAAGAGCTCTTGGAAGTCAAAAGAAGGTGTTGGGCCCCTGGAACTATGTTATAGATGGTTGTGAGCTGCCATGTATGTGGGTACTGGGAACTGAACCCAGGCCTTCCTTAAGAGCAGTAAGTGCTCTTAACTACTGAGCAATCCTGTTCAGGCCCTCAGATTGACTGACAGTTGATAACCTCACACTGCGGGGGTGCGGGATATGAGGACAGGCTTCAGGGAAGAGGACTCTTGAAGAGGTAAGGATGAAAACCCAGTAAAGATTGACTTCATCAACCTGGATCAGTCTAACGCCAGGTGGCTCATTGTTGGCATATTTAAAACACGGGACAATTTGGAAAAAGGCTCCCAGGCAACACTCAGTCCAGTTCCAGCTGCACAATGACGTTTAGGTGTGACTAAAAAGAAACCCTAAGCTGTATGTGTGACCATGCTGGTGGGTTCTGTAGCAAAGGCCTAGACTCTAGTCTCTGAGATAGCATAGAAGTCAGCAGGCCCTAAAGTACATGTGACATCTCCCATAAGGACAGGTAACGGTCCAGGGAGGGATGAGTCTCGGATAATCATTTTGGGGAATTTGGGTGAGGTCTGCCTCTATAGCAAAAGGTGGGTGAGGTCTACCTCTAAGATAGCAGAAATGCCACCAGGTCGTTAACGAAGCCCACTCCCAGCCTTCTGGGTGGGAAAATAGATATTTTAATCTATTAAAGACTCCATGGGAGAAGAGGTTTTTTGCATGTTTAACATTGCTGGCTTCCCTAGTGACCTGTGGGCCTGAGGACCTTTGTGCCTACAACATCACACCTTCTAGGGCGTGGTGTGAGTGTGGGTCCATGGAAGCATTGTGTATTGGTACGTGGTTTCCCACTGTCTCAGTCTCTTCCCATTTCTTTGTGTGAAAACACTTGCAATCATCTCCCAACTGCCTCTGCCCTCCTGTACCTGTGTCTCTGGGGAGAGATTCTATAATTGAAGACAAGAGTCGGTGCACTTGCGCACATGGAGAAAAAAATGCACGCAACCGGTGCTCCTATATCAAATGCAGCAGCCTGTCCTGCTTCTCAGGCTGGCTTGAGCTCTAGCTTCCTGTTCACTTCCCAGCTCCAGAGGGGAAAAGCATGGCACAAGAATTGGCATCAAGTCGGAAGCAGGCCAGCCTTGTTTAGAAAAGCTCCCCAGCTGTGGAGTTGAGGTGTCTGAGCAGTGGGATTAACAGGTACCCCGTGGTACCTGGCAGGGACAGCCTCGCTTCGGGTGGATTGAGAATCTATCACTCTGGAGTACCAGTCTGGGTATCTGAGTGCATTTAAAGCTCTCTGCCACTGGCTCGAGGGTCTGTAGTTTTATTGCATTGTTGAAACTACTTAGGAAGCAAGCTATGCTAATCTTAAATAAGCTAAAGGACACCAGGGTGTGCATGCTCCAAGGCCATCTGCTCTCGAATATTAGATGGTGCACGCTCTGCTGGGCAAATGAGAAGCACAGCTGTGACCACACAACACCTCTGACTCCCGAGTATGAAATGTCCACTGTACCCTGTTGGTTCTTTTGCAGTGGAGGTGAGACGCTGTTCCAGTTTGCTTCCTGTTGCCATGATCAACACTATGACCCCTCCCAAAAAACCTAAAACAAACAAACAAAACATTGAGGAGAGAAGGATTCATTTGGCTTCCACGTCCATGTCACAGTCTGTCCTTCAGAGAAGTCAGGGCAGGAACTAAAGCAGAGAGCATGGAGGAATGCTGCTTACAGCCTTGCTCTCTGTGGTTTGCTCAGCCTGATTTCTTACTATATTCATGACCACCAGCCTAGGGGTGGTGCTGCCCACAGTGGGCTGTGCCCTCTCATAGGCCAATCTGATGGAGGTATTTTCTCAGTCTTCTTCTCAGAGGACCCTGGCTTGTGTCAAGTTTACGAGACCTAACTGGCACAGATGGCCTGTCTTGCCTTTTATGAAAGGTGAGGCTGTCCTCCCTCTGAGTTTCTGTCTCAGAAGCACTTGGTGGTGCTGATGTTTAAGTCATAGGCTTGTTTGGAATGATGCTGGTGCAGAGAGGATAATGGAGAGATATTTTGAGGATGGATGGATGGTGGGTAGGTAGGTGAGTGGATGGATAGATAGTGGCTAAATGGGTGGGTTATGGATGGTGGACAGATGAGTGGATGGATGGGCAGAGAGAGTCAGAGAGAGTGGATGGGTGATATGTGGGTGCTGAATGGATGCATAGATCTGTGTGACTGTGAATGGATAGATGGATACTTGAATGGATCCCTAGCTGCACTGGCCTGGGCCAGAGCCAGGAGCCAGGTTTGCACATGGCTGAGAGTTGCCGCAGAAAGAAATTCTGAAAGATCATGACAGGACATTGCCACTGTATGGAATTTCTGCCTTCTCTGTACTCTGAGACACCAAACCATTGTGGACTCGGCCAGTGGAGAACCCCATCAAGAGCTAGGAGATAGGGTGAAGCTTAAGTCCTCACCCCTGGCTGGTGACCAAAGGCCACCCACTGTTCAAAACAGCCTTCTGCTTGTAACTGGAAGCCTCCAGGGTGTTGCATGTAGCTTTGCTCTACCCACCTTTGCTCCAGGAAGTGATCATGCTACCAGCCCCCTCCCAGATTCCCTTGAATCCACAGATAACACACACACACACACACACACACACACACACACACACACACACACACACACAGAGTTGTTCATTTACAACTTGCCTTCTTGGCATAACTGCTGGTGACATTATCTCCTGCCTGGAAAAGCCTGCCCTTATCATTACTCTTAGCTCTGCTCCTCCCACCTGTCCTAACTTTAGTTGGTCAGTTGAATCTTGTCCCTGCTAGACATCTCTGACCTCCCACCTACAGGAACAGCCACAGCTCCTTCCCAGACCTCACATGGCCGCCTGGTTCTCCTCTCTCCAAAGCCTGGTGAACTGTCTTCTCTCCTTCCTTGAATCCCCTTTTCCTCCAGTGACCTGGAAATCCCGCCTGTACCTTCCACCCAGCTATTAATCCATGGCTTTCTGTACTGACAGATCAAGAACCAACTGGGGAACAGGATCCTAATATCAGACCCACCCCCTACACAGGGCTTGTTAAACACTTAAGCTCTGGCCCCTTTGACCCAGGTTGGTCCCAGGTTCACTCTGCTTGACCCTTGGTGACACCATTCTCTGGACAGCTCTGATCCCCAGCCTATGTCTTTATCCCAGCCTCTTTCCTTGCAGCATACCTCAATTGTTTCCATCTGAGCTTTGTGTCCAGTGAGGACAACTGAGTGATGGTCTATCAAGACCTTGACCAAAAAATACAGGTCCTCAATGTGGACTGAGACGGGCTGTCATTTACAGGAGCAGGGTAGGACCACCCCCTTGCTGGAGCAGTGTGATGTGGGTAAACACGTATGCCGTAGCATCTCAATGACTAAGATCATTACCAGTGTCAGCGTGGAAGGAGGAAAGAAGAGGGTGAAGTCCTGGGGAGATGCTGGTGTTGCTATGGCAATGGCTGTGATTGAGGAAACGGAGAAATAAAACCCACCCGTCTGGCACTTAAGGAGCCAAAGGACCAATGATCAAGCATTGCTGGGATATGTCACTTGTCATGGTTGGGAGGGACACTCTTGGGCGGAGTGTTGCTAATATACTGTGGTACACAGGACAGACACCCAGAGAATTGTTTAGCTCACAGTGCCCAGGTCAGGGCAGTCAGGAATGATAAGGAGGTGGGAGCCCCAGCGCATGGCATGGAGACCTTTGAGCATGAGTGACTAGCTCAGAGTCCCCTGCCAAAGCTCTCTTGCCCCTGTGCCAGGAGACCAGGGCTCTGGCCACCAAGCAGTTAATGTATATTGCTTTTTGTATCACCGTACCCAAACCTGACAGAAACAACTGACGGGAAAGAAAGGCTTACTCCCTGTGTGTGGGTGGGGGTGGAGGGCATGATAGAACAGAGGACCTCATCTCACGATGGTGAGGGAGAAGAAAAGAAATAGAGGAAACAAGAGAGAAAGCCTGTGGTAGTTGGCTTTCCCCCTACTACTCTTTTATGGGGCATCTCAAGCCACATTCAGGGTTAGTTCATCTGCTCTGGAAAAGCTCTCTTACACCCAAAGCTGCACCTCAGTCTCACAGGTGGTTCTAAATTCAGTCAGGAAGATAGTGAAGAGAAGCTGTGGATGTCACAGCTCGGTCCTGGGGGATGGCGGGCCTGCTCTGAGGAAGACTGTTTGTCTGGACCCTGGTTTGTTATGAAGGAGCATTCCTGGAAAGCAGCTGTGTCTGCAGGGGCTAACTGACTGATTGACTGAAATCTCAACGACTGTGAAGAGGTTGGAATGTTGCAGGTCCAGATCCTAATTATAACCTATTGTGGGTTTTTTTTTTTTTTTGTTTTGTTTTGTTTTTTTTGTTTTTTCGAGGCAGGGTTTCTCTGTGTAGCTCTGGCTGTCCTGGAACTCACTCTGTAGACCAGGCTGGCCTCGAACTCAGAAATCCTCCTGCCTCTGCCTCCCAAGTGCTGGGATTAAAGGCGTGCGCCACCACCGCCCGGCTATTGTGGGCTATCTTTAGCCCACTAAATAAGCATCTCTCCATGCCTTGACTTCTCTGTGTCAGACCTAACACACTAACAAATAAATAAAAAAACTTTTAGAATGTTTTGATAACTAGAATTCCCCCCCCCCCCTTTTCAGGGTCTTCTTAAGTACTTTAAATGACCTGGTAAAAGAACATTGTTAGCTGGATGTGGTGGCGCACGCCTTTAATCCCAGCACTTGGGATGCAGAGGCAGGTGGATCTCTGAGTTTGAGGCCAGTCTGGTCTACAGAGTGAGCTCCAGGACAGCCAGGACTACACAGAGAAACCCTGTCTTGAAACAAAAAACCCCAAAACCGGATTGGAGAGATGGCTCAGAGGTTAAGATCACTGTTGTAGAAAGTTTAAATCCCAATCTGGGGTTTCTACCCCGACTTTGACCATTTAGTTCCTGGACAAAAGACACACACAATCTTTATATTTATAATAAACCTTAATCAGCACTAGAGCTGGGCAGATATCTGCCCTCTATGCTATTAGAATCTACTTCCCTATCAATAACCCCACGTTATTACTATGTTTCATCTGGGCTGCTCTTCACCCCAATTGGCCAGCCTTCATGACTCACCTAACCCATGGTGGCTTCTCTCTCCTCCTCACCTCCTTCTTTCCTTCTGACTCCCAAGCCCAGGAATCCTAAACCCCACCTATGTCTCTTCTGCCCAGCCATCGGCTGTTGGCGTCTTCATTTACCAGTTGGAAATAAATTTGGGGGCCAGGTGGCATAGCTTCACTTGGTTCTATGTGTGGACTCTAGGTCTTGGGGACCCACGCTTAGCATTACAATACACAGCAAGACCAAACCCCAACAGATCACTGGCTGCTCTTCAATTCCCAGCAACCACATGGTGGCTTGTAACCATCTATAACGAGATCTGGTGCCCTCTTCTGGTGTGTAAGCAGAAATAAATAAATAAATAAATAAATCTTAAAACGTCAAAGCCAACCAAAGAAACAAACAGAAATAATAATGTTAAGATACACAGGGCAAGGCTGGGCCCCCGTGGCAGTGCCTGGGTCCTAGTTTCAGCACCATAAAAATGAAGTGAGTAAAACTTAATGTGTAGAGGGTAAATTACCTACCTCTTTTTCCTCTTGGGTCAGCACAGCTCTGCCCAGGTGTCAACTTAAAGGCTCATAGGTGCAGTCCACAGAATATTCAGCTAGCGTGCCTGAGGGACACCGGGAAGGGTCTCTCAAGAAGCTCTGCCATTGTGACCGCCCACAGTTGGAATTTGGGTTGGAGATTAATTTAGTTTTTGCAAGTCCTGGGGCTCTGGCAGCCTCTCTCATCTTCCTTGGCACAGCAACTTATGAAAAGGACTTCCCATCTTGGCATCTTGGAATGGCATTAGAATGTCACTGTGGCTGAGGCTTTGGGGGCTGTGAAGACAGGTATAGCTGCTCATCAGACTCTATGTGGGGCTTGATGGGCCCCACAGCAAGCCATGACAGCCAGGGCCGTGAAGGAGGGAGGCAGAAGGTCTTACATAAGAGCCTGGGCAGTAATCAGAATAGCTTCCACCTTTAAACTGATTCTTCGTTCCTAGAGGCAGCATACAACGTCTCCTTTCTGATTTTATAAATTGGTCCCAGAGGGCAGGGTGAAAAGGCAAGGCAGTGACATGCTGTAGATGAGGCAGGCCTTGCTCCTGGGAGTCTGTGGAGACCCGCTGACCGCAGGGAAAGTCAAACTCCCAGCTCTCCCAGGGCCCACAGCCATACTGTGAGAAGGGAACAGCCGGGGCCAAGGATGATGGGAAGTCCATACAGTCTGTTGAATTGTAACACACACACACACACACACACACACACACACACACACACACACACACACACACACACACCGTGTCCATCTGGCCCTCGGCTGTGATGCTTTTTGGAGAAAGGGGATGGGCAGATGTGGCTAAGTTAGTGTCCGGGTTTCATTTCTGTCTCTGGGGGGGGGGGGGAAAGACACCCAGACAGAAAGCCCCTCAGGGGAGAAAAGGTTTGTTTCAGCTCACAGTATTGTGGGAAAGGCAAGGAGGCAGGATCTTGAAGCAGCTGGTCACACAGATCCACACTCCATCGAGTAGACAGAAGAGCGTGCACACACATGCCTCATGGTTGGCTCACTTTCCTGCTCCTATACAGCCCAGGACTCAGACTCAGAGAACAGTGCCTCCCACTCGCTGGCTAGTTTCCCCCACATAAATTAAGACGACCTCCGACAGACATGCCTGCAGGCCAATCTGATCTAGACAACCCCTCACTGAGATGCTCTTTCCAGGTGATTCAAGGTTGCATGTTGCGTTGACAGGTTTAAAACTAAGGACTGTTGAGATGAGATGATTCCAGACTTAAATAAGACCGAAATCCAATCGACAAGTATCCCTTAAGAAAGGAGAGGACTTAAAGTCAAAGCGGGGGGTGTGGGGGTGTGGAGGGGGGGTAGATGGATGCTGCTATTAAAATGCATTCCGAGGGGAGGAGGGATGCAGCCAGCCAGCCCTCCTCCTAAGGTCCCAGCATTCCTCCAGAGAAGCCAGTGAGTTCCGTTGGCTTCCTTACCGGGCAGTGGGATAGGGGTTACAGTAGGACCATGGCTGATCTTCAAGCAGTCACGCTGGAAGGTCTACACCCAGCTGGGAGGATGGTTTCCTCAGCTGTGCTGTCTAGTGGAAACCCCTCTCCAATTCCTCCCCACCCAGATGCACCCCACCTAGCCTTTCTCCCCAGGTTGCAATCGAGGCAGAATTGCATGCACCTAGGTGAGAGGGATGGCTGGATACTCTGGTGAGGGTCTGATGTCTGCCTTCCACCCCTGCATCCTGTGAGTGATATCAACAGGCCCAGCTGTGAGGAGCATTTTCGAGCAGTTCCAGGAGAACCAAAGATGGCAGTTGTTTGGTTTGTTGTTCATAAGATGGGGAGCCTGGAGTCATGTATCAACAAGCTCAGGGAATACTGAGGACTGTAGGTGACTCTCAGGAGTCAGGAAAGAGGCATGAAGACTCTCCTCAGAGAGGCCCAGCCCTGCCACCACTGTGCTGGATGCCTGGCCTGTTGTTTAACAGTACCTGGCTTGGAATGTTTTGGTCTGGAAGTCACTAGAAAATATGATGGCGTGAGGGAAGAACTTCCTTATGGAAGACAGGAGGCAAAGAAGGGCAACACAGGACGAGGCCAGGTGACACCTTCCCAGTGACCTACTTCCCACAGTCTACCTTTGGCCACCTTTCACTGTTGCTTTGTATTACGAACTCAAGATGGTTAATCCACTGGTTATCACCGAACCTTTGAGATCTGACTGGAAGTGCCTTCAGAGACACACCCAGCGGTGGATCTCATTGACCCAGTAACGACCCAAGGCGAACCGGTATAAATGGAAGGCTTAAATGGAAGGGGGTCAGACCTGATGGCCTGCGAGTGTTGTGTGTTGTGTGTGTAGGGGGCTCTTGGGGGAGGGGTTGCCCATGCGTCTTCAAATGTCGGGAACCGCACTGAATGTGTGCGCACTGTGTCCCTGTCACTGAGAGCACCCGTGGTTCTGAGCTCCAGCGGATAAGCTTGGTGAAGACACGGGAATGATAACTCCACAGCCTCTTCCTTGGTTGAGAGAGATGCCTGCTGTTGTCTAAACAACACTCGCAGGCTGACTTCTTCCCCATCTCAATAACCCCAGGCCCTAGCATTTACGATTTTTTGTTGTTAGTTTTTCAAGATAGAGTTCTCTGTGTAGCCCTGAATGACCTGGACTTGCTTTGTAGACCAGGCTGGCTTTGAACTCACAGAGATTTGCCTGCCTCTGCCTCCTAAGGGCTAGGATCAAAGGTGTGTGCCACTACACTTGGACCGCATTTATGATTCTAATTCCCGCACAAAACCAATTGCAAATACCAATGAGGATGCTTACGGACACCATGGAACCTACACACTGTGTGGATGTTGGCACAGCAGGGCCTTCCATTTATCCGCTGTTGACAAGGCAGGGGACTCCTTTGATGGAGATAACGGGAGTAGGGGTGGGGTGGGGATGTGCAGAGTCGGATCTCAGGACTGTGGTGGGCTTGGTGTTTAAAACGTCAGCAGCAGCCTCAGCAGCAGGGTACATAGTCATGGCAGCTAAACATGGCTGCTGCTGCTGCTGCTGCTGCCCTGGCTTCGTTTCTATGATCTGTGACTTGGCCAGCATGCTCAGAGCACTAGGCTCTAAAGCTGGGGTTTATGCCAATACTGGATGGTCAGAACTGTATGGCCTATATAGGGTGTTCTTCATTGCAAAGTAATAGGAGATCTAAAGGCAGGGCCAAGGACCACGTCAGGGTCAGAATACAGACACTGCCCACCGGCACTTACTGCCCATGGTGCTTGATTCTGGAAGTGCATGTGAGGGAGGTGTTGCCTATTCAGGTCTTGGCGAGAGTCTCTCTCCTGGCCTCAAGTGGGCTCTTTCTGACCATGGCCTCTGAAGTAAGAGAAAGAAAGAGGACTCTGTCCCATTGCTTCTTTTAAAAATTGCTATTATTATTATTATTATTATTAATTTATTTTGTTTTGAGGCAGGATTTCTCTGTGTAGCCCTGGTACCCTGGAACTCACTTTGTAGATCAGGTCAGGCTGGCCTTGAACTCAGCGATCTACCTGCCTCTGCCCCAGCTATTGCTATTATTATTATTATTATTATTATTATTATTATTATTATTATTGGTTATAGTAGTAGTAACATCAAAATAGGGTCTCCTGTAGCTCACACTGGCCTTGAACTTGCCATGTAGCCTTGAACCTTGTCTGATCCTCTAGTCTCCATCTCCAGAGCGCTGGGATTACAGGACTGTATCGTGCTAGGTTTATGCAGTGGTTGGATCTATCTAGCCCAGCGTTCATAGGTGCTAGGCAACTTAAGCTGAGCCACATCCCTGGCCCCAGTATGTCTCTTCTTCTTTGTTTTTACATTTATTTGTTTATTTATTTAATATATAGGAGAACCCTGTCTTCAGATACACCAGAAGAGGGCATCGGATCCCATTACAGATGGTTGTGAGCCACCATGTGGTTGCTGGGAATTGAACTCAGGACCTCTGGAAGAGCAGCCAGTGCTCTTAACCGCTGAGCCATCTCTCCAGTCCCAGCCTGCCTCTTCTTATGAGAGCACTAATCCCATTATAAGAGCTTCACTTTCAGGATCCCATTAACCTTGTTACTTTCTCTCTCCAAACACAGCCACTGTAGGGTTATAAGTTTATTTGGGGGGCACAGTTAGTTTAGACACTTCTGCCACTAAAGCCATGACAGTGTCTTTGCTGTGCTGCTCTGTGTCCCTTACCTCATTGTGAACTTGTGCCGGGTGTGTGTGTGTGTGTAAGTCCCTGGACCAGGTTTCTGCAGTCTGAGGAACTTAGATTATTGATGTATAAACAAGCAAGTACTATGTTGGGAAACCCTCTCCAGTGGAATAGAGCATCTATAGGCTCACCACTGCATGGGCAAGCTCACCACTGCATGGGCAAGCTCACCACTACATGGGCAAGCTCACCACTGCATGGGCAAGCTCACCACTGCATGGGCAAGCTCACCACTGCATGGGCAAGCTCACCACTGCATGGGCAAGCTCACCACTGCATGGGCAAACTCACCACTGCATGGATGTAGAGAACACAAGAGGTAGGTACCAGAAGACACGGATAACAGCACACAGCGGATTAGGTGTATGTATTACGTAAACTCTTACCTTCTAACTTTACGATACAACTTGAATGTGAATGGTCTCCCACAGGCCTGTGTGTCTGGACACTTGGTCCCCAGCTTCTGGTGCTGCTTGGGAAGGTGGAACCTTGCTAGAGGAAGTAGGTCACTAGGGGTAGGGCCTTGGGGTTTGACTCAGCCCTATTTCCTGTTCCACACTCTGCTTCCTGATTGCAGATACAAAATGACTGACCAGCTGTCCTCTGTTACCACCATGTCTGGCTGTATCTTTGAAGCCATGAGCCAAGATAACCTTCTCCTTCTCAAGTTGTATCTTGTAAGATATTTGGTCGTCGCAAGGAGGAAAGGATTACACTTTGGAAAACAGTCATTTTTTTCTACACTGTTTGGGGGCAAAGAGTAGCTTCTCCCATAGAATAAGCTAAGTTATTTGAAGCACTTAAAATAAAATTCAAGATTTTCATTCAAGCATTGTTGTGGGTAGGGTTGAGTAACCTGGGTAACAGGGTCTAGGACAGGCAGCTTCCAGGGCTCTGCATCCTCAGTAGGTCGGTTCTTCCAGCAGGAGAGTAGCTTGTCACCTACAGGTGTCTACCTGGGAACTTCAAAAAGGCTGAGGATACTAGGCACACTGGAGTGAGTCTTTAGTTCAAATGCTTGAAAGGCAGAGGCAGGTGGATCTGTACAAGGTCAAGGCTAGCCCAGCCTAAGTAGTGAGTTCCTTGGTTAGCCAAGGGCTGCATAATGAGATGCTTGTCTAAAAAAAAAAAATAAGTGTTGCCTGGGTCTAACCTTGACCAAAAGAATCAGACTCTGAAGGTGAAGGGACCCGAACTGTCAAGTGCACTTAGGTGGCCCCGAGGTCACATCTCTTTGCTGCAAATCCAGAATCCAACTGATGTCAAGATTTTGTGACTGGGATGTAGTGAGGCTCCAGCTAAGGAGTGGAACCCCCTAGGAATGGGTCCCCAGGTCCCTCCACTAAGGAGTGACACATTTGATTTTGTCTCCTGATTAGGCGGATCTGGCCTCCTGATGACCCCAATACGGATTTCCATAGAGAGAGTTATAAGTTTGAGGAACACTAACTGGGTCATCCCATTTCCATAGCATCTCCAAGCAGACAACCTCTTACTGGCCCCTCCTCCAGGTTAGTCACTTCTGCAGCCGTCCCTAAATTAGCATAAGCGTGTGTCAGCGAAGCAGTGACTGACAGCCTGTCCCAAAATGGAAATGCAGATGACAGAAGTTGCCTGTAAAATAGTACAGGGATTGGGTTTTGAAGCCCTCTTGTGAGAAGCCCAGACTGGGCAGAAAAAAAGCCTGGTAGCCTTGACCCAGGCGAGCTGCAGTGGGGTGTCTCAGCAGCGCTGAGGGGTGAGGCATCTCACTGTTGGTACAGCAGTGTAGACACTACTGAGCCCCACACTCTGGACTGTGAGGTCCTTGAATCCTGTGACTGCTCCATACCATCTGGCGATTGCCATGGAGGATGTAAGGCACAGAATTTAACTGGTAGGCTTCTCAGGAAAGATGAGGGAACCAGCCCCGGCTGGTTATCTAAGATAGAACTCGAGGCTACTGAGAGGTATATGCTATTGGATACTGAGAGGCTCCTTCTGGGTCCTCATGGAGACCGGTGTGAGGGATAAGAGCACTTGGCATTTCCAGGATGGTAGCAAACTGTCCTCTTATGAGTCCAGCCACTGGCAGCTAGGACCAAGGGCAAGAACGGAAGAAAGACGAGTCTTCCGGGTTCAGCTGGAGAAGACTGTCTTGAAAGTAAGATCTTCACGCAAAACTTTTATGAAGGAAGAAAGCAGACATGCCGCCAAGGTCCCTTGGCCTCAGTCATCTATCAGCAGTATGTTTGGAATGTCACCTGTAATTGGGCAGTGTGTTGAGAACCAGCCTGTGTCACCTTGGAGTTTACCATCGAGCGTGAGGGCAGACTACTGGGTGAAAGATTCCAGCTTCATGTGTCAGGTTAAGGTGGTACATGAAAAGCTTCCAGATGCAGAGGAGGTGTGCAGACCCTGCCCATGGAAGGGTGCGGCCACACTGGGCCATCTCAGTCTAGAGGAGTCAAGGCAAGGGCAAAGGTATCCTTCTGCTCTCTGGTCATGGGGTCACTTTATGGTCTGGCTAAGTGATATTGACTTTAGAGAGTGAGGGAAAGCCCCCCCGGGGGGGGAATGGAAGATCGGACAAAATTATTAAAGAACACTATGGTCTTAGTTCATGGAGGTAGACCCCCTGCATGCTGGACTTCTGCAGAATAAAATGCTCTTTGTTATTGCATACTATTTGAGTCTGGGGTCTCACTGAGGACGGAGATCCAATGTTCAATCACCTCTTCCTTTTCCTTGTCTTCTTCTTCTTCTCCTCCTCCTCTTCCTCCTCCTCCTCCTCCTCCTTCTTCCTCTTCCTTCTTCTTCTTCCTCTTGAGATAGGGTCTCTTTTATGTACTCTGATTTATTTATTTATTTATTTATTTATTTATTTATTTATTTAATGTGAGTACACCGTTGCTGTCTTCAGGCGCATCAGAAGAGGGCATCAGATCCCATTACAGATGGTTGTGAGCCATCATGTGGTTGCTGGGAATTGAACTCATGACCTCTGGAAGAGCAGTCAGTGCTCTTAACTGATGAGCCATCTCTCCAGCCTCTCAATCACCTTTTCTAACTCAGCAGTTTATGGCAATTCTCAGTAAAGTACAGGCTATGGCCAGAAGAGCCTCATCCCTCCGGCACACACAACATGGGTGCTTTGCTCCGTGATGCGCACAGATGCCTATAAATGTCTATAGTTTAATGGTAGACGTTGTTCTTATTTTTAGCCTTTCGTTGTGATCATTAGACTATTAATACAGAAGAAGATGCTTTCAATGTGGGATGTGCTCCAGCTCTTCCAGATGGAGATAGGCTGCCGGGTGGCAGGTGTTTCTATCTGTTGCGGAAATCTGATCGCTCTGTCCGTTTCTCTTTGCCAGAGTCTGCCTTACAATCGTTTTCCAGGGCTGGGATGAATGTCACATTCTTCATTTGCATCACGCAGAACATAAAACTACACCAGAGAAAAATGTTATTTGACTCAAACAGCTATGCCCAACGGCAGTGCTTACTCAACTCAAATAGGTAGTTTGTTCAGTGAACCGTAGCTTACCCCACCCCCACCCCCAGCTGACCGAGTCACGGGTGGCTGGGGATGGTGGCATTCATCTTTATTTTTTTATTTATTTATTAATTTTTTTTTTTTTTTTCCCGAGACAGGGTTTCTCTGTATAGCCCTGGCTGTTCTGGAACTCACTCTGTAGACCAGGCTGGCCTCGAACTCAGAAATCCGCCTGTCTCTGCCTCCCGAGTGCTGGGATTAAAGGCGTGCGCCACCACTTCCCAGCCTGTACTCTGTCTTTAATCCAGAAGAGCCAGGGCCACACAAAAAAACCTTGTCTGAAGACAAAGCACAGGAACAAAAGAGATTCCTCAAGGCCATTTCCTCGTATCTCACCTCACAGTGACGGGTCTAACCTGAAACTGCCCTAAGAGAGCGACTGTGTGCTTCATTAGGTCACAGATACAGTGCGAGAGCTCCATCTTCGCAGGGTTCCTGGATAGATTTTCCATTAGGTGTAGGTGAAGACAGTGGCTGGGGATGCGTGTTCACTGTTTAATGCACGCTGTTGTTTACAGGCGATTCCGCTAGGCTCCTCCCAGGGACCTAGCAACCGCTTACGTCATCACCCGCCGCCAGGTGCGCCAGGTGCGGGCTGCATATAAAAGGACTGCCAGCCACCCCCTCTCTCTCCCCTCCCCTGTATCCATCCCCCCTTCTCTGCCCTCATAGCTCTCTCCCCCACCCCCACCCCGTCTGTCTGCCTGTCTACATGTCCACTCGTCTGCTGCTACCCCATCCCAGATCCTCACCCCTCTCCCCTAATAAACCTTTAGACCAGATCTTTTGCACGGCTTAATTACTCAGGGGCACACCTTGGCATAGGCCTGCCAGGTACACCCTTTGCCATATTATATCTCATAATATACAACCTCATGAATTCTCTGCTAGATGCTGCTGGGAATGGGCCCCAGCAAGTTACATACGTCATCATATATTTAAATGTCCTTTACCCTGGATGCACCTTAATGCGAAGGGACTCCAAAGAGTTGTTGTTTTTTTTGTTTTTTGTTTTTTTTTTGTTTTTTTCAGTAGACTCCTGTCTGAAACCCACTTCAAAGGGCCATTAAAAAGACCTTCAGTATTCTTTGCAAAAGTCTTTCAGGGAAATATTGGTATTCCCGGAAAATGTTCACCATGTGCCAGGAAAGTTATGTGTTGTGTGGGAGTCATTAGGGCTGAGCTGAACTGAGACACCCACAGGGATCCCTGTGTGTGGGAAGCTGTCAAGGGCAGTTTTCCCTGAGCCCGAGAGACAGTGGTGACTGCCTCCTCCAGATGGAGAGATTGAAGGCAGTCCCGTGGAGCTCAGGGAAACTAGAACAAAATGAGAGCTAACCACTCAGGGTGTCACTACTCTCTTCCTGCCTGGGAAGGAGTTACCCGCATGCTGTGACTGGGGTAGGAACTGCATGTACCAGTTGGGGTTAGCTGACAACTGTGCAGTCAAGGGTACCTGTCAGGTACATTGTTGGGAGGGTCCTGTCAGGTTGGGGGTACTTGCCAGGATTCCTCACGAAGGAGATTAAGGACCCCAACAAGAGGCTCGAGAGGGATCACTTACCCCTTCTGCCTCGGCATTGCAGTAAGAAGGCACTGTCACAATCTCCCACAGACTGACCTTTGGGCTAAATGAGCATGGCTTTTCCTTATGGCTCTTCTGCCACAAAGGTCCCATGGCTTCTGCCTCATATTCTATGAGAAGTCACCTTCCCCACTGTCCATGGTCACTACAGTTGAAGTGATCCCTGTGTTAGTTAAATCTTGACGCTCAACTTGATTGGATTTTTGAATCAGCACAGAAATACACTTTTGTGTGTGCACGAGAGGGGCTTTCCAAAAAGGTCTCACTGCCGAGGGAAGACCCACCCTGCTTTGGGGGCTACCATCCCACAGTCTGGGACACCAGCTTCATCCCCCTCTGCTTCCTAACTGCAGACACAGTGCGACCACCCTGGGGACCCTGCCTCCATCACCACCATGGGTTGTCCCCTGAAACCGAGCCAAAATAAATCTTTCCTTCCTTACATTGCCTTTGCCAGAGTAAGGAGAAACGAATACACCCTTTCTCTCAGAGTGTCAGCTAGGCAGCGGTCTTCGAGCAGAATGGCTCAGGTAATCGATACTCTATACCTCAGAAGACCACACATGTCCTTTGGGGGTCCCAGGACAGTTGGCCATTACTAGATTATTACCCAGGGCTGGAGGGCAGGCCCACAGAGATATGTATATAATCAGGCGTAAAAGATACTCTTTCACCTGCTCAGATCCCTGTATTCCTTCATACATGCATACATACACGCATACACATATACACACAGGCTTGCATATTTTGGGGGTGACTGGATTTGAACCCACAGCCTCATGAATGCTAGGCAAGCACTCTACTAACTGAGCTACCTCCCCATCCCTATTCTGACTAGATTTTATAGGCGGGTACCTGCAGGGCTGGCTCACCATGGTCCCTGCTGTGGGCAACCTGAAGCTCACATGATGAAAGCCCACCAAGTACTTTTGGCTCACGGCTGGGGGTCCAGGGATTTGGGTCAATGGTTCTTCCTTCCTGGCCCGGATTCCCTGGCTGCCCTGTGTTTGCCTGTGGTCCTGCCATTCAGGAACTGTTTGCAGACTTGAGTGGGAGCCATGGGACAGCACATCTCCATGGGAATGCAGTGTGGGTCTCATCTGTTATTTCTAGATTTCAGTGATCTTAGCTGCTGGATGAAAAGATGATTTTTAAATATATATATATTGATATATAAAACTGTACACTTTCCCCTTAAAAGTCATGGCAAGGTCTTCTCCATTCATGAATTCCTGCTATACTGCTCTTAAAAGCAGTGATATGTGAGTATGTGTGCATGCGTGCGTGCGTGTGCGTGTGCGTGTGTGTGTGTGTATTCAGTCTCTGAAGCATTCATCAGCAGGGTTCTGTCAGAAAGTGAAGGACTGCAGGATAGCTTTGCCTCATGGGGCCATGGGAGATTTTCTTTCAGGGCTTTGAAAGAAACACTGAACTGGGTGCAAAATCCATCACCCTGGAGGTTTCCTGAACTGAGTGCCTGGTGGCCATGGGCTGGGAGTTCCGCTGCCCCATACCAGAGACATGATTGCTGAAGCCTCAGAGGGATCCTTCTGTAGGCAGAGAGCAGTGGGTTTAAAAAACCTTGTTTATTAAAAAAATTTCACTGGGCAGTGGTGGCACACACCTTTAATCCCAGCACTCAGGGAGGCAGAGACAGGTGGATCTCTGAGTTTGACGCTAGCCTGGTCTACAGAACAAGTTCTAGGATAGCCAGGGCTACACAGAGAAACCCTGTCTCCAACAAACATCCTACAACAGGGCAGTGTGCATATGAGCTCACAATGGTTGTGACAGCATGCACAAGACCCGTGCCAGTTCGAGTCAGACAAAATCCCATCATGGAGGCTGGGAAGCAGGCAGAGAGAGGAGACCCAGCCCTAGCTGAGGAGCTTCTGGCACTGAGAGTGCCGAAGGAGAGGGGGGTAGAGGGAAAGGAAGCTCCTGGTCATGAGAATCTTTAGCCCCAGGGAGCTGAGTGTGCTTGGTGACTGATTCAGTCAGTTTGGCATCAAGACCATGCCTAGAAAGGTAGGCTTGCTCCCGGACAGCCATGCTAAAGAGGTGAGCAGAGTTCTTAGTCCTTTAAGGAGACACTGCTTTTCTTTCCCGGTATCTCCGCCCCCTAGGGGATTATAGACCACACCCTACAGACCACCGAGGGTGGGCTCAGTTGCCAGCTTTTTTTCTATCTCTTTTTCTCTGCGTGTTTTCTGTAATGCTTTGGGCTTTCTAGTCCTCCGACATTTCAAGTTTCCTTGGTGTTTGTCCTCCATGGTGTCTGCCCTCCATTCCTTCTGTCCCCCTTGGGACAGCAGCTAACCCTTTACAGCTTGTCTTCCCTGGGGGCTTTTCTTTTAAACTCTCATAAACCTTACCCTCGTGGTTCCATTTGAGTCCATTCTTAAATTCTTTTATTAATGAGACTAAGCCCTGAAGGGAAACCCCAGCCCACCCTGTATCACCAGGAGGGCTGGTGATCTCTGTGCATAGAAAACTGACGATGATGTCAATGTTTGTAGAGATTTCGTTTGCAGGGACAAAAAATTTATACACGTAGCAATAACATTAAAAATAAAACATCAAAGACCCCTCCCCCCTCCCCAACAATACCAACTAAAGCTAGCTCAGTGATGGCAGCAGGCTTCTGGAAGAGTTCAAGGACAGCCCTTCCACCAACTGTTGGTCTGTAGGAGTTGGGGGTGCTCCATCCTACCCTATGAGTCCATGACCAGTTGCTATAGATACCTGAAGCAGAACGGCCTTAAAGCGCAGCACCCCGCCATTGAGAACATGCACCATGAGAGCTGGGGCCACTGCAGGTCCTGGGGTGTGAACGTCCAAGCATGCTCACCAAGTACCATTTCACAGTCAAGGACAAGAGTTGGGATATTCATTCAATTCCACAACGTACCAGTTATCCAGAGCTCCAGAGCTCGACCTTACTGTGGCCCTGGCTCAGCCTCTGTGCGGAGGCTCTTCTCTAATTAAAATATAAGTAATATTAATTAATAATTAATCTAGAAACAAACCTTTGGGCATGTCTATGGAGAAAGTTCTAGATCGGATGAACTGAGGTAGGAAAGCCCACTTCAGCAGCACAATTCCATGGCCGGGGGACTGTATATAAAGGAGAAGCCAGAGGGGGTGAGCATCCATGTCTTCCTACTTCCCAACTGCCAGCACAATGTGCCTTCTCTGCCACGAGAGCCAAAGGAAACCTTCCTTTCCTTTAAGAATCTTCTGTCAGGGGGCTGGAGAGATGGCTCAGCAGTTAAGAGCTCCGACTGCTCTTCCAAAGGTCATGAGTTCAAATCCCAGCAACCACATGGTGGCTCACAAGATGCCCTCTTCTGGGGTGTCTGAAGACAGCTACAGTGTACTTACATATAATAAATAAATGAATAAATAAATAAAATTTAAAAAAAAAAAAAAAAGAATCTTTTGTCAGGCATTTTGTCCCAGCGACATAAAATAACTAATACCGTCTTCAGTCCTAAGAAAACCAAAGTCACATAATCTATCTGGAGTCTTTTGTTAGCAGAATGGAGACTTGCATGGAAATCATCATTTGTATTATACATGGACTTTTTTTTTTTTTAAATAAAAACTCATTTATTTCAAAGAGCAGATACAACCAAGACAACAAATGGCCACGGAACAATCATAGTTTGTCTTAATAAATAACAAAATGCCATTTACGTCTCTTAAAATCTATATAACACATTATGCATTTAAAATAAATAAATCCCTGTGGGTCTAGAAACAGCCCCAGTGTCTGGGATAACTGGGATGGCTGCGTGAGACCCAATGTTCTTGATAACCAACGGAGTCCCCTCCCTAGCCACTGTGCTCTCGCGGCTCTTCCGGGGACCGCAGCACACACCGGTGCTTTGGGACTGGCCTTCCTAGTACCTCTGCCTTGTTGGGGGCTTATTGCTTCGTGGGCATTCACATCTTGACATGGTTGGTACTGAGCATGGGTCTTCGTGGTGGCCGGCTGTGGACTCCATCTCAGTCTCTGACTGTGATCAGGCTTTCACATGATATTCAGAGGCTGTTGGTTGGTTGCTGAGACATCCGAGACATGTCTTATCCTTTCACCCCGAAAACTCAGGAAATGGTGGGGCAGGATGGCTGGGGCTCACAGGCTATATAACATTCTGTACTGGATACCTGAGAGGGGTGGGCTCCCTGGGTGCTGCAGGACAGTCCTACCTGTCACTGTGCAGGCTAGAGGACAGTGAGCATCTGCCAGGCTGGGGCTGGCTGGGCCACTGGGTCTTGGCCCATTAAGGCAGTGGGACACAGACAGACAGAATCCCCACTGTCAGCCTGAGCTCCGTGTCTGTCTATACGGCAAGTCTCAAGGTAGCTTCCGAGTTGCTCCCAGGTGCACGTGGAAAGGCGAGCCTTCTTTTTTATGGCAGGATCCTTCATTTCATCTTTTCCAAAGACATTGTTTGTAAGATGGGCCCAGGTACTCCAGAGGACTCCGTGGTCAGTGTTCCTTCAGCCTAAAAGCAAAGAATATGGTGACAGGCGGCCACACAGCAGATGTGGAACACACACAAAATGCACAGACCCATATGCAGCGCTGGCCCTGTGCCCTCCCCATGGCTTCTTGGTGGCAGGGAGGACAGCTGCTAGGGAGACTGTCTTGGCTGGGAAGCCGCAGCTCACAAACTCCACAAACAAGGCACTTTCCCTCACATTCCCCCTCCCTGGGAGTCTGAGAAGCGATTCGCAGAATCACACCCACACAGAGGCACTTATTAGACAAGAAAGGAGAGTGACCATGGTGTGCCAAGATCGGGATGACTAGTAAGTTCTTTCCTTCCTGTTGGGCTGCCTGGAGAGTTGTGTTATCTACAGAGAGGCCGCAGTGGACTTACGGAGCCTGGATCCCTGCAGCTGGCCCTGGACAGCTCAGTTCCTTGTGTATAAGGCGGATCAGGAACTGCACCCAAAACAGAGAAAAGACACTGTCACCATCTGAGGACACAAGCAGAGGGGCAAGTGTGGCCTAGGCTGGCTGGACGGCATGGCCTCTCCTCTGGAGCACCCACAGGCTTATGCCTCTTGGAGGTACTGTCATTAGAACAGAGACCACGCCAGCAGCTGGCCTGAGGTGAAGGCTGCCTTTCAGTAAGTCCTCTGCCGGAAAACAGGCATTTAGCACAGACTTCAAAACCAACCCAACCACGAGGTGCCCCAAGTGGAAACAAGACAGAAAATGCAGGGGAGGTGGCCCAGGTATGGAGCTGCATGGGGGGCACTCTGGAGCCAGTTGAGCAGGGCATGAGATGTACTGGGAGGCTGAAGTAGGACCAGCAGTGCGTGCATGCATGTGTGTGTGTGTGTGCGCGCGTGTGTGCGCGATCGCGCACACATGCTCATGCGAGTGTGTTTATATATACCTTTGGCTGCCTTCCACATAATGCTAACTGCTAGGCTAAGAGCCTCTGGCTCACCTGGTTAACTTGATACCCTTCATGTGCTGAAGGGCTCACAATAACCAGAGCAGAGCAATGACTGGCTACCACCCACAGCTCAGGCCTTTACCCTGCCTGCAGGTGTGGAACTAGTCTCTGTGACTGACAACAGACCACAGCAGGTTCCGGGGCCGCATGGAAGGAGATCCTGAGGGAAGTCTCAGCTTCTGGTGGTATGTGCTTAGAAGTCAGCAGACAGCCTTAATCCTGAGGAGTTTGGGGTGGGGAGCAGGCAATGCTGGCGCTAAGGGACCACTGTTGCCCACCCATCAAGTTCTATGCCAGGGCCTCAGACCATGGCTCCTAGATTCCCCATGTTCAGGCCCACATGCATAAGCTAAGGATGATGGGAATATCTCCTATGGATAGTATGCAGTCTGAGCTCTTGGCTTGGCCCAAGAACAAGGCTGGGGCAATCACCGGACAGCAGTGGGAACAAGGTAACACCAAGCCCAGAGTTGGTGGCCATAGAATTTTTAGCAAATTGGAACTAACTTCAACTTCAGCTCTAACTACCCAGGACTGAGCTGGCAGCTACCAACACCACCACTCCTGCCAAACATAATCTGTGGCAAGCTCTGGCAGAAGAGCCCTGTGGTGGTGGAACCAGGCTGCCAAGAGGAAGAAGGAAGAGGGAAAGCAAAGGTGGCCTGTGGTCGTGGGACTGCTGGTGGGAGGGGTCACAAGGAGCCAGGTCATCTTCCAACAAAGCTCTGTGCCCATGCAAGTGACAGTGACCAGCAGAAACGAGTGCCCATTCCCAGCGCCTGCCCCAAGGTGCTGGGAACCTAGGCAGCACAGTCCGGAGAGGAGGCTGAGAGCCAGGAGCATAACCAGATCTGCTGTGCAGGTGGCAGGAATGTGGTCTCTTAGCATCTCTGAGGAGGTTGAGCTCAGGTTCCTGAGCACTCAAGTGTCTGACTGGGAAGGAGGTGAAACTGGTTTATTTTAAGGGAAAAGAAAACAAAGCAAACAAACAAAACCAAAAAACACTAGGAAGAGAAAGGGCCTACCTGAGCTTTGGGGCTTTTATCTGTTTATGCATAATTGGAGAAAGTCTCCTGCAGCCAAGCTCTAGACTGTTTGCACTGCATGTTGGAATAATCCCAGGGCCTTGTGCATGCCAGGAAAGAAGGCTCTATGGAGCCCTGACACAGCCAAGGACGACCTTGCCCTTCCAATTCCTCTACCTCCCAAATGCAGAGATGACATCACCATTCCCGGGTTAATCCGCTGCTGGGGATTGAACTGGGGGCTCTGTGCCCCCTAGGCAAGCACTCTGCCAACTGAGCTACATCTCCAGTTGTTTCGCTCTTCTTCAAGACAGGGTCTCATTCTGCAGCCCAGGCTGGGGCTGGATCTTATTAAACAGCTTGGGCTAGCCTCAAATTTGGGGCAATCGTATACATTCTGAATGCTGGGATTATGGGTCAGTGGGAGGTCTGTAAATTGCTGGGCATGCCCCAAAGGGATTGTGGGAGCCCAGCCCTCTTCTCTTTTTCTATTTTGATCCCTGGCCATTCTGTGAGTGGTTCCTTCGCAGAGGAACAGGCTCAAGGCGATCCTGGGTTGAAGTATCCAAAGCTGTGGGCCGAACTGAACCTTTCAGAGCTGGCTGTGTCAGGCGTTTGCTATAGGGACTGACCCAGCAGACAGACTAGGTGCGGGCTCTCTGTGCTCACCGTCTGCTTTAGTTCTCCAACAGGCCCAACACCACTATCGGCACGCCCTTTTAGAATGTGGCTGCTGGGGCTGGGGAGATGGTTCTGGGATCAAGAGCCTTGGCTGCTCTTCCAGAGGACCCGGGTCTGGTTTCACACACCATTGTCAGGAAGCTCACAACCATCTGTAACTTGAGCTTCAGGAGGGGTATCTGATGCCCTCTTCTGGCCTCCGAACACACGTGGTGCAGATGTGTACACTCAGGCATACACACGTCCACATAAAACAATAAATAA
This sequence comes from Uromys caudimaculatus, assembly GCA_028551405.1. Lineage (NCBI taxonomy): Eukaryota > Metazoa > Chordata > Mammalia > Rodentia > Muridae > Uromys > Uromys caudimaculatus. Next base: position 40,101,401 of record CM052720.1, read on the forward strand.
AAACCTTTAAATGTGAATGCTGCAGTAACAGAGAGGCCCCGTGATCTGTCCCATGATGACTTTGACTCCCAATATCCAACAAAGCAACAGTGTCACCTGCTTCTCACTTATTCCCCACCGGTGGAGAGAAAGCAAGCCTCGGTCTCTGTGGACCTAGAGAAGGTGGCACGACACACAACTTTGCTAAGGGCTGTAGGAGTCCACAGGAAGACAGTCAGCTAGGGCAGCATAGGTCATGACCCTCAACCTATGGGTCATGATTCCACCATCAAAAACACAGATATTTACATTACTATTTATAACAGTAGCAAAATTACTGCTATAAAGGAGCAACAAAGAAAATGTTATGGTTGGGGGTGGGGTCACCGCAACATGAAGAACTGTATTAAAGGGCTGCAGCATTAGGAAGGCTGAGAACCGCTGTGGTAAGGTCTGACCCATAGCTCCAGGGATGCTAACTGAAGGTGCACCGGTTACAAGCAAAGAGACCCACCAGTAAGGCACAGGCGTCTGCAAACATCAGCATGTAGAACACGTTGCTCCATCCTGAAGGGGAGATGAGCCCCGCCAGCAGGGGTCCCAGGGCAGCTCCTGAAACAGGCATAAAGATGCAGGTTAAGGAAGGCTAACAATGGGAGATGGACTCAATCAGTGTCTAGGAAGGAGTGGCTGGCATAAACGTCTTCTGGAACCCATTCTAAAAGTAGGTGTTGACCTTTGGAATGTCCACTCCGTCTGACACGCCGAGCGTATATAGCTGGGAGGGGAGGTGCATGCCTTTAATCCCAGCACTTGGGAATCAGAGACAGGAGGATTTCTGTGAGTTCAAGGCTAGCCATATAGTGAGTACAAGAACTACATCAAGACTCTGTCTCAAAATAACAAAATCAAAAAATAAATAAAAGAAATCTGAGCCCAACATATAATTGCAGATACCCCTGTGCTCAAAGAAAGCGTTACTGAATAAATCTGTGTAAGATACACAAGACTTAGACCCCACTGATGTCAAATGCCTGATTCTGACCATTGCAAGTCAGGGGGCTCCCTGTCTTTTGAGAGGGGTGCTGACCAATTATTTGCAAAGGGCAGTGTAGTTGCATCTTACGTCAGTGGTTCAGAAAAATATACCTATATATGTGCAAAGCATGCATTCATAACTGCATGTGCATGCATAATTATGCATGTGCACACATGCACAAAGCATGCATGTGTATTCATGCGTGCAAGCATGTATGCAGCTGCACAAATGTATATGCATGTAGGTGTGTACACGGGCACAGGCGTACATGCATCTGTGTGTACAATCATGCATGTATATGCAGCTGCACAAGTGCTGTGTATGCACACATGTGCATGTGTGTATATGCATATATGTGTATACACAGGCATGCATATGTATGCGTTGTGTGTGCACGTGCATGCATGCGTGTGTATAAGCATGCATCTGCACAAGTGCTGTGTATGCAGGTGTGTGCACAAAGGTGCATATGTATGTGTGTGTGCATAAGTATACACGTCTGTACATGGGGGTGTGCGTGTGTATGCACGTGCACAAGCATGTGTGAGAATGCATGTGTGAATGAGGTGTGGGATGAAGCAAACTCAAGATACCCGGGAACTCTTTGCATTATGTTTATGAGGTTTTTTTTTTTTTTCTTCACGTCTTAAATTACGTCAAATAAACTTTGAAGGCTATACAAACAAAAGACATCTGCAGGGGAAGGCTTGCTTCAGCACCCTGAGTACTTCCCTCACAGCCAGTGGGTGACTGACAAGAAGATGGCTTGTCCAGCATGCTAAAGGAGTTTGGAGAACTGCCTGCAGGTAACTGAGAGCTGGGCTCTCTGCTCTTTACCCACACTGACTGTTCCAAGTGTGTGTACAGCACACACATTACCCCGTGACCTGGGAAGCTATTTAATAAACTTTTCCATGTCTCAGCAAAGGTGCAGGCAAATGGCACTACTCTTGTGAGTTTACACTGCACATCCTGGAGACCATGGTATGGATCATGCCTGAGTTTTAAAACTGTAAATCCACAAAGTAGAGGGTAAATGAAAGAAATACATGCTTTTTTTTTTTTTTTAAAAGACAACCATGGGGCACAACCTGGTGACGTCTCCCCATAGCTAGGTTGGCTGAGCAATGTGGCACAGTGAAAGGGGCAGCGGCTAAAGACTATCAGTTCTTCCCTCTACCACCTCAGAGTCCAGGTCCCTCCTCATCAGTGACTCAGTGACACCCCACAGAAGAGCAGCTGCTAAACCTCTGGGGATAGCAGACGCTATGAAGGGTGTGAGGAAGGCACCCAACAGAGATCAGGGATCCAGGGGACAACACCAGCCCCCAAGCAGCCACCCACGCCCCAGCAATGGCAAGAACTTCAGCACTGAGCTCCCTGTGGGCAGGCCGATTCCAGGCTCATCTGGAAAGACCACGGGGGGGGGGGGGCTCTCTAAGAGAAAGGACTCAGCCCCCAAGCAGCCACCCACGCCCCAGCAATGGCAAGAACTTCAGCACTGAGCTCCCTGTGGGCAGGCCGATTCCAGGCTCATCTGGGGCTCTCTAAGAGAAAGGACTCTGCTCACACACGTTTAGTGGCATACTCTTACACACAAAAGATACAACGTGGCAATACAAAGATACAACATGGCAGCTTAGAAGACCCATGGCTGAGAAAGGCCCAGCTGCGACCATACAGGAACCTTGAGGAGGGAAACCCAGGGACAGTTAACAAGGCAGATGAAAACCCTCAGCGATTAATTCTCACCTAACATGGTGTTTGAGGCACTAAAAGGACAACTAAAATAAGAACACAGAGGTTGAAAGATAAAGTCAAGGGCACCACAGAGAGAAGTACAAGAGAGGCAGGAAGGACAAGCAATCTGGAAACCTGACATTTGACTAAAGTTTTCCAGAAAACAAGAAAGAAAATAGTAGGCAAATGTATCAAAGAAAACTACAGTGCCCAACCCCCAAGATGCAGAACTGCTTCCAGGTGGGTGGAGAAGGACCTCTGGGTAAGGGGGAAACCCCGAGGCCCCAGAGGAGAAGAGTCAGGTCTGTGTGAAGAGCAGCTGAGAGTGACAGCCGATGCCTATTGCCAGCAATGGAAACTGAGAGGCACTGGGGTTCTGGAAGAGGCACTGATGTTCCATGAAGATGAAACCCCAGTACCACAGCCATGCAAGCCCCAGGGATCTTAGGAAGCTACTAGGTAACCATCCCACCCACAGAAGAGCAGTGAGCAGGAATCTGGCAAACAGGGCTCAGATGTCAGAGGAAGGCGGTGTGAGGGATGGAGAGGAAGACAGGTTTATGTAGCTTAGTGGGCAGCTGTGTGGTCTGTAACCAGGTTGCCAGAAGGTAGTGATATCAGGGCAGGGACAACCAGGACAAAAGCAAACAAAAAGCAAAAGGGAGAGGGATGACATGGCTGAGGATATGCAAGGTTGACTTCCTGGCTGGAAGGACGTCAGCATCAGCAGGGTCAGTGTGACTGGGGGCGGGAGGTGGTTGCAGATCAGGCAGTGTGACAAGAGCCATGCCTAGTTTTCCTAGTTAAAGGACATGAGATGGTGCCTAGACTGGAGAGTCCAGGAAATTCACATATGTGAGGAAGCTAGAAGTAGCAGCTGGGAGGGACCATCTCTAAGAAGAGGACCTGGGCAGGCAGAGCCAGGGCCTGTCACATTGTATCATAAAAGCTTATAGAACTAGCTAGCCCCTGCGGCTACAATATGTATCACTTTGATACAATGAAACCCTGAAGACATGCATGGCTACATTTAACTGTTCTGCACACACATGTAGGAAGGGCAGCCTTGGGTGACACTGGGATGCCACTCTGGACACGGCCAACACACCAGGCACATGAGCCATAAGGCACTCCCAAGTTGGGAGACGGTCCTGGCTGGTTCGGCATCAGCTGAGCTGTGCCTTTGCCCAAGCCTGCACTGACTAATGGACATGAACACTTGACAAGCCCGTGGGGCCAACGCTTCTCGGTGTGACGCTTTGCTAAAGTGGTGTGCCGTCTCTCGGGCCTTCTGCTTCATCTTGTGGGAAGCGTGCATGAGAGGCACAAAGCTGGGACTTGGTGGAGAACCAGTGTTCATGCTGTTTCCATGGTGACTGGCTGCTGAGTCCCTGTGCACTTGAGCAGTCAGGGAAGCATGGGGTTTGTGGGGTCTAGGAGTCCATCTCATCAGGTCCAAATGTCACTGCTGTAGAAACCCAGGTGGGCTCAAGCTTTGAAGGGGGGTGGTACAGGATGCTGAGGGCAGGGAGGGCCCACTGGCCCGCTGCCCTTCTGTTTTGAGTCTGGTTCTTTCCTCCTTTACAGCCCAGTGTGCCGTGGCAAGGTCCACCTCTTTACCGAGACAGCCTCTCTCCCTTCAGCCTCATGTTTGAGATGAATGTCAAGAAGGAAGTGTTTTCTACCTCTTTCCTGATTTTTCTTTCTCCTCTGATCCTCTGTTTTACTATAGTGCCCAAGCTGCTGGCAGGACTCCATGTTAGCTTTAAGCATGGTGTCCTGGGAGCAGCAGGGTGACTCACAAAAACTTCTGTGGGACAAAGCGGAGAGAGAGAGACAGACAGACAGACAGAAAGAGATAAAGACAGACACAGAGACAGAAACAGAGAGGCATAACTATATATAATAGATAAATGACAGATGATAGATAGATAGATAGATAGATAGATAGATAGATAGATAGATAGACAGACTGATATATAGTAGATAGACAGACAGACAGGCAGACAGATAGCTGGCTGGGTGAACTGGGAGAGTGGTGGACCCCTCCTCTCAGGAAGGGCTCTGCTGCTTCTGAGACCCATCAACCCATCACCAGGTACAGAAACCCTCCCCCACCACCTCCCATGTCCTGGACACACTCCAGAGTCCAAGAGGGACCAAAACAAACCTTTTCCTCTACTGAAGTTGACCATCTGTGGTGGTTTTTGTTTTTGTTTTTGTTTTTGTTTTTTCGAGACAGGTTTCTCTGTGTAGCCCTGGCTGTCCTGGAACTCACTCTGTAGACCAGGCTGGCCTCGAACTCAGAAATCCACCTGCTTCTGGCTCCCAAGTGCTGGGATTAAAGGCGTGCACTAACTACCACTGCCCGGCTATCTGTGGTGTTTTGTTACAGTAACACAGAGCTGACTAACCCAGGGATGGGCTGCTTACGCTGTCACTCCAGAATGTGCTAACGAATCTCGGCAAGGTGGAAGATCTTGTGTACCTCGGGATTCATTCGCTTTTTGTTTTTTTATTAACTAAAACTGAAATACGATCCCGTCTTTTCCTTGAGGGACAGTAGTGAAAAGTTGGAGACTAAAGTTTGCTAACCCTTGGGTCAAACTAGAGCCTGGAGGAACGTTCTCTCCTGCTGAGGAAACAGATCCAGCCACTCACAACTGTCTTCTCTGAAGCCATGTGCCACAGACTCCAGGGCCGACTCCCCTGAGCTTCTAGGAGCAGCCAGTCCTGACACTGGCATCAGAGCCTTGGGCATCACTTAGTTAGGAACAGCAGCTTTCCTTCTTCACCCCCACAGAGCTCTTGGGGATCGAGAGAGTGTTCTCTGCATACCTACAGACCCAGTGCCGTCGATGATGGCTGTCACGGTGGACAGGGCGTGAGAGTTCCCTTTCAGACTCTTGTGAGTCCCCTGTGGGAGTGGAGGAGAAGGACGTGAAACACAGGCGGCCAAAAAGTGAGAAATAAATTCACTCCGGGCCCACTCAATATACTGAACAGTCTCCTTAGGAAGTCTATACCTGGCACCACCCTGAGCAAAGCTCCAGGGGTTTCTAAGTGACAGAAATCCTTCAAATTACCGACCCAGGCATATTTAGTTTTTTTGTGACTCTCTTATTTAATCAAAAAAATATATAGTTAGGACCCCTCCTCTGCTTCTGCCCCTTGTGCATTGACCATTTTGTTTACTCTGGTGTGGATCCTTCAAGACTATTTATTTCTTGGGCTCATGGCTGAGTCTGAATTCTCATGTCTATCCAAGGACAAGCTTCCTATGGGCAGATTCAGGAACACGCCTAACACCAAGGCCCAGGCAGGCCAACCTGCTACCTTTCGTAGATGCCATGGGGTGGGAAGGGCTGGTCCAAGTTTCAACCCTGTGCCTCTTAGCTTGGCACTCCCTGTTGACCACTCAGGGACAGGATTTATAGGAAGAGAGCTAAGGGCGGGTGGCCAGGGACAGGTGCTAGAAAACTCAAGACACAGGCTCTCTATGAACAAACTGAACAGCGTTTCACCCACTGAGGCATGCTGGCCCCGAGTAGGGGAAGCAGCGTGTGACTTACCAGGTCTGCAGAGACTGCGGTGGTGATCAGTGCGTAGGGCCCGCTCACCAGGGCCCCACTGAGGAGCAACATGGCTGTGGGAAACAGAGGGAGCTCAGAACAGAGCCTGCCCAACCCAGCAGTGCACTGGTGAGGGCAGGCATTTACAGGGAAGGGGCCCATCCCATGGGGGTCATCTCCAGGACACAGGACAAATGTACTGTGCAGGAGGATGCATTGTCAAGTTTTCTCAGAGCCTCAGAGGCCTAGAACTCAAGTTAGCCTCCATGGACAGCAGTCGACAGCAGTCCTAGGAGGGGAGGAGAGCCTGGGTGGACCAAGGCCAGGCCAGCACTGGGTCTGTGCCATAACCTTTTCAGTCATACACGGAACGTCCTCTCTTCACCTCAGGGGGCAGGGACACTAAACCACAGGGACACTGAACCCTCTCCTCAGCTGGCCCAGCTCGCTTTCCTGAAGAGACTCTGGATCCATAGCAAACCCCATGTTCACTGGCAGAGTGTTTTCTAGGTCACGTGTGACAAGACCCTCCCCCACCCTATTCGCTCCAGTCTCTCTGGCTTGCTGGCTCTCTACCTTACACAACGGCTTCCAGGGCTGTGGCTAATGCCCCATCCCCAAGCTGAACAGCTCCTCCCCAGGCACCTGAGCACAGCAAGGCTAGCCAGGTGGCCTGTCACGCCTGCACTGTTCAGGTCCATGCCGGGGAAACAGGAGCCTGGCCTTCCCCAAAGAGGGCCATGGGGTCATATAGCGGCTTGTGTTCTCATGTTAATTATGTTACCCAAAAACCTGTTGGCAGTGTCCTGCAGGAAGCTTGTCCCCATTTGGTTTTTGAGTGGTCAATAAAGTTACCAGTGGCCAATGGCTGGGCAGGGAGACAGAGGGAGACTTTTAGGATTTCTGGGAAGGGACCAAGGAAGAAGGCATTCTGCCATGATGAAGGCATAGGAAATGGACCATGCCAGAAAGGTGCAGGACAGAGAGACAGCCGACATGTAGATCAGGGAGAAAGCAGACCCAGGAGGGCTGCCCAGCAGGATCCAGGGTAGCAAAGGTAAAATATAGACTTAGTAAGTATTAACTCAGGAGTATCGGAGGGGAGTGTGTGTGTGAGCCACATGAAGTTAGGGGGTGGCCCAGCCATTGAGCTGATTAAGGTATTTAAAATATAAGGCTGTGTATGTGTGTCTCTCTTTCAGGAATCCAGAACATTGGAGTGATAGCGAGAAGCCCTTGCGCACCCTCGGGGGAGTTTAGAGCGGATTAACAAACTACCACAACAGGGTCACCCCAGCTTAACACCTCTAGATTAGTTGTGTGGAGAGGCTTCATGTACTCACCTATGGTGGCTTCTAGGCCCATTTTGCTGACGGAGGAGAAGACATAGAGCTGCAGAAGTTAAGAACAAGAAGGAGATGGCTCAGCACAGGCAGCTACAGGGCTGCCAGGAGCCTGTGGTTTAGAAATGGCGCCAACGGGAACCGCAGGAACTCCAAGCGCCCAGGGCTGGTGGCGGGACAGAGGTCTACAGCTACCTGCCTGAGCGTTGTACCTTAAAATGCCATCCTCCTAGCAATGGGGGCGTGCTGCTAGTAATTTCGAAGATTCCTTTAAAAAGCCTTAGGCCCACTAGGCCATGTTCTGGGGATAGTCACAGCCTTGGGAAGAGAGGCAGGTGAGCAAATACAATGTGGTAAAGGAATGGCCCCTCATCTCCCAAACAGCAATGGCAAGCCAGTACCACACTGGCTCCACACAGTCACCCTGTGGGGCGATGCTACTCATGACCAGATGAGGAATCCGAGGCAGGGGAATGACCTGGTCAAGGACATGAGCTTCTAAATGCTTGAAGAAGGATGGACCTGGCGTGATGGGGCTCACTGAGCCTAGGAGAGAGGGATGGGGGGATCCCCAGGACAGGCAGGAATGTGACTGGGAAGGGGGGTAGAGATGGGTGTGAAGGGCACCCCATAGGGAGGGGCAGCCCAAGAGAAACCCAGAGTGAGGGAGAAGCATGTTGTGTGCGGCCCAGGGGCTGAGGCACACAAGCATGGAGGCTCTGTGCTTGCAGCCAGGGACCTGCTGAGTTTCTAGGGATGTGGGTCTCAGGCACAGGCCAGAGGTGGCTCATGGAGACAACAGTGACTGTCTGTAACCTCGGGCAGCACCAGGGCTCACCGTGGGTGCCGCCAGCAGTAGCATCAGACCACAGGTAGAGGCTCGTTTCTCCAGACGGTCGGAGATCACACCTGCTAGAATCCCACCTGTAACAGAGAGGGGGGTGGCTTCAGGAGCTGATGTCTGGCATGAGCCCCCCCAAGAGGAGACCAAGCTCTAGGGTCAGGCTTGAGAGCAACCTCAAAGTCCCTTCACCTGGTAGGTACTAATGCCACTGCCACCTGCCTGGGACATCCTTGTGTCATGTCTGAGGGCAGCTGGCTCAAGGTCAGAGGTGAGCTTCTTTCAAAGCAATGGCCAAGGTCACTGTGTCACACGGTGTTCTCCCAGCAATAAAACTAACTTGAATAGGGATTGATAGATTGTTTTTTCGAGACAAGGCCTCACTGTGTAGGCCAGGCTAGCCTCAAACTTGTCATCCTACAGCCTCAGCTTCAGAGTGCTAAATCACAGGAATGCCAGTCGTCCAGCTTTATTGCTAAATTCTTCACAACGCGGAGCAAATGGCCTTGAACTCACCAAAGATCCCGCCCACGTCAAACAATGTGGACAGCTCTCCAGCTTTCTTGGCATCCAGGTGATCTGTTGAATGACCAGCATATGAGCCCATGAGGACATGTCCTGAGTGATTATCCCACAGGGGCCCACGCAGGACCCTGCTCCATGAGCAGAATTTTACCACAAGTAATCACCTAGACTCAGATTTTAAAGGGATGTTGGTTGACACATCTTATCCAAGCCTGGTCTTCCATAGATGGCCTGTGCTTGGTCACCACAGGGGCGTCAGCTCAGGAAAGAGGGTGAGCCTAGGAAGGTGTGCGTGTGTGTGTGTGTATGTGTGTGTGTGTGTGTGTGTGTGTGTGTGTGTGTGTGTGTGTGTGTGTGTGTGTGTACACGCATCAGCAATGTTTTTGAAGGCAGGTAGTTCAAGGTCCTGGCAGGGCTCCTCCAGAGCAATGGTTAAGACTACTCAGTCAGTCACACAGTGAGACTGAGTGTGGTAACATGTGCTACCCGACCCCAGTGGGGACCAGAGCCCTCTCATGTCTCAGTGGCAGGGCATCACCACCTCACGTCCCTTTGCTTCCAGCTGGCTGGATACTGGCCAGTCTGAGGAGACAACTGGGAAGTGCTTGGCTGGCCAGACCCATCTTCCTCACCCCGAATGCCACCTGCAAGGAACTGGGCATCCAGCAGTTCGACACTCTGGCCAAGATTGTTCCCTTGTGAAAGGGAGCGTGGCCTCTGAGAGTCCCTGTTAGGACCACTGTGCATCTGTCAAGATGAGGTAGGGGTTGTGAGGCAGTGCCCTGGGCCCTGAGGTAACTCCTTACAGCCTGCCCGCCCCCCTTCTTTCTTTCTGCAGCCTGTCCTTGTTAGCCACGCCCTAAGAAAGTCCCCCCTTGCAGCTGCCCCAGCTTCCGCAGCTGAGGTGACATTCCCTCCAGCTTTGGGCTTTGGTCAACCTTGACATGGCCGTGTGACACACTCCTTGAAATCAAACTCTCCCATTCTCAAAGCCTTCTTTCCTATGCTGTCCCCGGAGCCCACGCCCAAGACTGTATCTACAAACCCCTGCTCCTTTCCTTCTGTCCCCTGACTTACTGGCTCCTGAGGCCAAGGCGTCCCCATGCGCACAGAACTTGCAACAAGTCCTACTTGGTTCCTGAGAACTGCTGAGCCCCTTATCGCTCTACAAGCCAACGAAGCCCAGCTATAGAGCACTATTTTTCTGGAAAATTCTATCAGGAGCCACAGCTCCAGACATTTCTTGGACTCTGGGAACCCCAGAGACTGTCAGCCCTCCCACAAATCAGAACACATCCCCAGAAACAGTTTGTAGGTCAGATCTCAGCCCCCAGTGGCCGTGCTCCTGTGTTCCAAAACCCAACATGGCCCAGATTCAAACACAGGCAGCCTCTAAGAACCGCAGAGGGGTCAGGATGTACTGGATGAGCCCAGTGAAGATTGCTACTAGTGCCACACAGTGTGTCCATGTCCTCTCCCATCTGCCGAGCCATGTTGTCCCTCTCCAGTCACCGTGTGTGGCCCAGCAGGAGGAAGGGAGCTCTGAGCAGTCAGTGCACAGAGCTGAACCCCCCTTCCGGCACGCACTCACCTACACTGGTGATGTACAGGGGGAGCCAGAACAGGAATGTGTAGCTCACCAGCTTGGCAAACAGCAAGCACAGAGAGAACTCGATCACGCCCTGGAAGAGGGAGGCATTGTCAGTGCAGTGTGGGATTAGCAGTGTGTTTTCAGGTGTGACCCAGGACAAAGGACTAGTCCCCTGCAGACATGCCATGTTTCTACAAGGTTCAGCCTTGCTCAGGGGAGAACATGAGTGGGAAGCAAGACCTAAGAGATCCAGAGTACAGACTCGTCTGGCCTGTTTGGCCTGGAAGGCAGAAACTCAATGTCCAACAAGAGCCAACGAGAATCCATATTGATGAGATAGCTGTGCCAAATGATAGCTAGTGATTCCCTCCCAGAGGGATGCTCATAAGACTGGGTTGGGGAGATGGCTCAGTATGCAAGAATCCTTGTTGTACAAGTGTGGCCCGAGTTTAAATCCCCGGCGCCCACTTTAAAAAGCCAGGCATAGTTGTGTGTGTCTGTAAGGAGATGGGCAGATCCCTGGAGCTTGCTGGTCGGCTCTCTAGCCAAATCGGCAAGCTTCCAGTTCAGACAGAGATGCAAGCTTCAAGGTAATAAGGTGGAGATCGATAGGTAAAGATACTTGATATATTCCTCAGGCCTTTGAATGTGTGTACTCGGGTGTGCGCACCTGCATACTCATGCGTATGTCACGCACACACTGAACCCCATCCCCAACTCGGCGTTTCCCGGTTGTTTTTGTATCGTGAACATGGGAGCAATTGGTACCTACTACATATGTGCTTGGCGTGCTCTGCGCTGGGATAAAATCACCTCACTTCACCCTCAGATCAACAGATGGCATCGCAGCAGGGGAGAATGGGTAAATGGAAGCTCGCTGTAGACGTTTATGTTAACCATCTGGGCAGGGGCAGGGGCAAGGCGGGAAGAAGGCTGGGCCAGGCCGCCATGTCCAGTCCAAATGGCCCCGTGACTTGCATGTACATGCTAGTCTGCTCCCCAACCGATGCCAGCAGAAGTATGTGGGGCAGCCATCTACAGCAGTGAGGTACCTTGGAAGGACTGTTAGCCAATACTGAGAACACATTCTTAGAAATGGCTTTCATTGAAAACTGCCATCTCCTACTGGCCGCCTGTCCAGGAACCCAGTGCCCACAATGGTAAACTATAAGATTACTACCTCAGGGCACTGTGAGAACTAGGAGGCCCCAAGTTCCAGAGCATAAGACTTCAGCATATTGCTGGTTATTCTTCTGTAGCCTCTACTCCTTCGTGCCTCTCCCTCCCTGTGGAAGCACGCCATACTGAGAACTCAGACCCTCACTGTGCTGTGAAGTGGAGCAGGCTCAGAATCAGTGGGCACAAGTTGCCTCCCATGTAGTGCCCTATGCCCTCAGAGCCAGAAGGCAAGTGGCTGGGAGGGTGGAGAGCCAGGGGGGACAGAAGATGTCATGGGTGTAGGCACAGAGCAGCCAGTTTTCTGTTTTTCAAGTGAGAAACATTTGTCAGATTTCATGTGCCTGTGAAACGTCTGGGTGGAAAACGTAATTTCAAAGTGTTAGAGAGTACAAAATGAAGACATCACATGGGCTGGAGCGATGGCTCAGCAGTTAAGAGTACTGTCTGCTCTTCCAGAGGTCCTGAGTTCAATTCCCAGCAACCACATGGTGGCTCACAACCATCTGTAATGGGATCCGATGCCCTCTTCTGGTGTGTCTGAAGACAGCTACATTGTATTCATACACATAGAATAGATTAAATCTTAAAAAAATAAAAGAAGAAGAAGGCATCACACACGGAGCCACGTTCTCCCTGGAGTAATCAGCCACCCTGCCCACACAGGATGGGAGGGCCTGACCCACAAACACCACAGCCGCACACTTCTCTTTCAAGGTCGCCAAGGCCCAGCCCCCTCCCACCACAGTGTTCTCTCCCTGGAAGGCAGACTCACCGGGATCCTCAGGGCTCCCGTGAAGCTGATGGCGGCCATGTTGCCATCACTGGGGAGGACAAGAACGTGGCTTGGGTGGAGGTGGCTCTTCCCGTCGGAGAGCAGTAAGCACTGAAGCTCTGGGTCCTGGGCACACAAGCAAAAGGGACGGACGTCACCAGGAGCAACTGGCTGAAGTGAGGCCACACTTTTAAGCAAGTAAGACATCGGGTTTCCTACTAAAAGCCTTGGCTGGTTGTGTGTGTCAACTTGACACAAGCTGGAGTTATCACAGAGAAAGGAGCCTCCCTTGAGGAAATGCCTCTATGAGATCCAGCAGTAAGGCATTTTCTCAATTAGTGATCAAGGGTGGGAGGGTCCATGGTGGGTGGTGCCATTCCTGGGCTGGTGGTCCTGGGTTCTCTAAGAAAGCAGGCTGAGCAAGCAGTGGGGACAAGCTAGTAAGCAGCACCCCTCCATGGCCTCTGCATCAGCTCCTGCCTCCACGTTCCTGCCCTATGTGAGTTCTTGTCCTGACTTCCTTTGTTGATGAACAGCAATGTGGAAGTGTAAGCCGAATAAACCCTTTCCTCCCCAGCTTGCTTCTTGGTCATGGTGTTTCATTGCAGCAATAGAAACCCGAAGATAGACCAGTGACAACGACCCCCTCGCCTCCCCAGTCCCTGGCATCCACCTGGCTCATGAAATGCCATGTGCTCAGAAAATTCTTTGGTTCACAAGTAGTGAAAGACAGAAAGAAAAAAAAAAAAAAAAAAGAACCCCATGTCGCTGTGGAGAAAGATCGGTTGATTAAAGCACAACTCTGTACGGCTGGAGAGATGGCTCAGTGGTTAAGAGCACTGACTGTTCTTTGAGAGGTCCTGAGTTCAATTCCCAGCAACCACAAGGTGGTTCACAATTATCCATGATGGGATCTGATGCCCTCTTCTGGTACACAGTGGTATAAACAGACAGAGCACTCATACACATAAAAGAAATTTTTTAAAAAAAGATTTAAAAAATGAATGGGGTCTGGTGCCCTCTTCTGGCACTCGGGTGTACATGCAGATATAGCAATTTTAAAGATTTAAAATAAATCTTAAAAAAAAAAAAAAAACCCACACCTGTGTGGATATTGTATCTTGTACCCAAACATCTGGAAGATTCTGGTAACAGAAGATGCCTATGCTAGGGACTGTCTTAGATATAATCAGATTGGATATTCATTACGGTCTAACCAGGTGTGTCTAGCCTGCAGCCCTGGGCTGCCATGTGGTCAGAGACAATTTAGGAACACATCCAACACAAAGTATAAACATACTTAAAACATTAGGGAGTGTGTGTGTGTGTGTGTGTGTGTGTGTGTGTGTGTGTGTGGTTTGTGTGTGTTTGAACCCAATTACACGGTTCTCTGGCATGAACCTTGCGGATGACAGTATAGTTGAATATGCCTAAGGGACTGTTTACCTATTCATCCACATCTATAGGCGGCTTCTCTGCAAAGAGCGAGCTAAAGGCTAACCCAGCAATGTGGTCACTACGGTAGAACGATGTAATTTCATGGACTTGCTAGTAAGGAATTCTTCACAGGCCTCTGGACCTTGCAAGGAGGTCACAGTGTGCAAAGACTGTCAGAACTAATATTATTTTAAAATGTATAAGCCAGTTCTGAGATTTGTGCCTTCTGATACTGGGGACATTCTCGAGGGACAGAATTTGTGCTTACTGGAGCACAGTAGAGAAATTCCAGCTCTGCACAGAGTTTTAAGTCAGAGCAAGGGTGATATAGGAAGGCTTTCCCTGAATGAACCGTAAATCCCGGGGGCTTAAACGAGAGTGCTCCTGAGTGCTTCAGGCGTGCTGTAGGATCTAACAGCCATTGATGTATTTTGTTTCACTGTAACCCATGTAGGGTGAATTCAAATCACAGTGGATTTTTTTTTTTTTTTTTTTTTTAAAGATAATGGGGTTGGAGAAATGGCACATCGGTTAAGAGCCCTTGCTGCTTTAGCAAAAGGACCCAGGTTCAATTTCCAGCACTAACATAATGCCTGTGACTTCAGTTCTAGGAATCCAGCGCCCCCTCCTGGCCTCGGTGAGAACTGCACACACAGTTTGCATAAGGATTAAATAAAAGGCACTCACATACATTTTAAATAAAATGGATGAAAGCTAGGGGATGGGTTTGACAAGCAGACACTCAACACTGTGTGCGACCTTGAGATGCCCATGTCACCCAGGCTGGGCTCAGTGGCCAGGACGTTCTCACACTGAACCCCATACTTAAGAAGAGGAAAAGCTCAGGTGTGAAGGAGGGGCGAATTCCACTCCCCACGGTCACAGGAGTACAAAGGGCTGCCCCTCACATTGAGAACTGACAATGTTCTCGTGGATCAAGTTAGATGTCCAGCTTGGGAGGCATGGCACCATTTCTCCTTCATACCTAACACTGGCTCCTCTGAGAGCCCATGATCCCATTCTGTGGGAGTCTCTGAACAGCCCTAGGCTTCAGGATAGCCCCTGAGGACCAAGCTGAGATCTGCAGGACTTTACAGGCCCTTTTAAACAGAAAGGGGCCTGACCAGGGGCTGAGATGCAGCAAGCCTCAAGGCATTGTGTATGTGCAGAGAGTCCACCTTGCCAAAGGAGGGGCAGTCTGTGACCTAGAGGGCTAAAGATCAGGTCAACCAGAGAAAACAGGGAACACTCGCGCGCACACACACACACACACACACACACACACACACACACGCACATGCATATACACAAAGGTGCAAAGGCTAGGACTTGTAATTGAAAAGCCTCACTCCGGTCACTTGGATGTGCCTGTAGCCACACTGTGGGAAGCCTGACCTTGCTGAGGTCTGTGCTTCTTATTTAGTGAGCAATACGCTAAAGCCAGAGTGAGCCGGAGTGTAGGTCAATCACTACAAGGAACAAAACGTCATCCTTCACAGTCACAGAGAGAAGCATCACAGAGGTGTGAACTTTAATCGAGATGTGGTTTTTAAAAATATAACTCAAGTGAGCTGAGATTCTTGCAGGCATGGCCAACCTTTTGACATTGAAACACATCGACAAAGTCCACATTCAAAAAAACCATGTATCGGGCTGTATTCATAGCTATACTGAGCTGCAGGGTATGGGGTGCAGGGAAGACAGATCTGTATCCATCTTCTTCCTTGGCATCTCTGACTGGCCAGGGCTCAGACCCTGCTGAGACCCACATGAACCTCAGAATGGTAAGCTCATTCGCCTGTGCCTCGCTCGCTAGATGGGAAACACGGACCTCAGCAAGGGCCGGCTTCCCACAGTACGGCTACGGGCACGTCCGAGTGATTAGCCACACCCCCACTCTCTTTAAGAATAAAGATCAAGATTGTGGCCAGGCAGTGGTGGCACACGCCTTTAATCCAGCACTTGGGAGGCAGAGGCAGGCAGATTTCTGAGTTCGAGGCCAGCCTGGTCTACAGAGTGAGTTCCAGGACAGCCAGAGCTACACAGAGAAACCCTCTCGAAAAAAAACCAAAAAAAAAGATCAGGATTGTGACATATCATGTGTCTTTCTTCCCACACTCCAGACATCACACAAGTAAGTTGCTCTGGGAAATAAAGAAATGATAGCATGCTTAGCACACAGATCCTTCAGGCAACCGAAAACGGCTTTAACTTCAATGACTAAGACGGAGTCTACAATGCTCCAGGGGGCTCAGCTCAGGAACTCAGTGAATTGTCTGAGAAACCGGAAGCGAAAAGAGTTTCCATAAGAGAAGGGGGGGGGGGTGCTGGAGGGATGGCTCAGCGGTTAAGAGCACAATCT
The DNA here is from genome assembly GCA_028551405.1 of Uromys caudimaculatus. Taxonomy (NCBI): domain Eukaryota; kingdom Metazoa; phylum Chordata; class Mammalia; order Rodentia; family Muridae; genus Uromys; species Uromys caudimaculatus. The sequence continues at coordinate 40,117,781 of CM052720.1, forward strand.
GCTCTTCCAGAGGTCCTGAGTTCAATTCCGAGCAACCACATGGTGGCTCACAACCATCTACAGATGGGATCTAGTGTCTAAAGATAGCTACAGTGTACTCACATACATTAAATAAATAAATAAATAAATAAATAAATAAATAAATGAGAGAGAGAGAGAGAGAGAGAGAGAGAGAGAGAGAGAGAGAGAATGAGAGAGAAGGGCCCAGCATGGAGAAGGTATCTGGGCTCATTCTGGGGGTATGAATTAGGAACCTAACCCGTTTGTGCCTCAGTTTCTTCACCTAGAAAGTGGGAGAAAGCTGAGAGATGACCTTTTATGACAGCTGCCACGTTGTAGCCCAGCCCACTGTGTGCTCCTCTTGCTGTGTACCCGCACCTGCAATACCCACCTGCCATGCAGCTGTGCTACAGTGACACCTGCTGGGGCCACCTGGCACAGCACCTGGGGTGCCAGGTGGCTGAGGTCTCAGCTCACTTCCCATCTGCACTTGCCGCCTCAGCCCCTAAGAACCCTGAGCAGCACTTCCTGCTAGTGTACAGTTATTGGATGGATTATAAATAATTAATTATTAATTCATTGATTATTGGATAATTTTCAGAGTTGATTTGAAGACATAGGAGTTTAGCTGACTGTCCAGGGAAAGTCAACAAGGCTGACTTCGACGGCTTAAAGACCCTGGATGTCTGAGACATGACTGAGGCCCAAGGACAGCCAGTTGAGACTGGTTCTGAATCTCTGAAGACATCTCAGCCAGTAGAAGCTGTGTATTACTCACCAGAGGCCCGTTCTTTTCACCGTGTGTGGTTTGCTTCTGCACTCTAAATCTGTTTAGGCCGTTCTCAGAGGATCTGGGATGCTGGAAGAAAAAGCAATGTGATTAGGGTTCCATAAGAATGCTTGTACTGGGGCTGGAGAGATGGCTCAGTGGTTAAGGGCACTGGCTGCTCTTCCTGAGGTCCTGAGTTCAATTCCCAGCTCCCATGTAGCGGCTCACAACCATCTTTACTCCAGTTCCAGGGGATCTGATGTACTCTTTGCCCCCATGAGCACACGTGTGCACGCGCACACACACACATACACACATACACACGGTGTATACATCCACAGAGACAAATGCTTACACACTAAAAACCAACACTTTTTATTATTTTTCTTTTTTAAAATAAAGATTTATTTATTTTATGTCTATGAATACATTGTTGCTGTCTTCAGACACACCAGAAGAGGGCATCAGATCCCATGACAGATGGTTGTGAGCCACCATGTGGTTGCTAGGAATTGAACTCAGAACCTCTGGAAGAGCAGCCAGTGCTCTTCACTACTAAGCCATCTCTCCAGTTCTCCAGTACATTTTTTTTTAATGAACACTTCTTTCATCACAGAAAAAAAAACTTTCGGGGGGGGGGGGTGGTGAACGACCAGAAAAATGCTGCTTCATGACCTTCTGGGAAAATCCCACTCATCTTGAGCCACTTCATTTAAAGCTGGCTGTTCAGTGGTCTGTGAGTCAGAGCCTCGTATCTATCCCAACACTGACCTCAATCCCAGAATGCTCCTCACCTTTAGCGACAGCACTGTCACTGTGTGCCCCCCAACCCCGGTCTGCCACCGTGTGGGTTTTGTCAAGTCCCCGGATGCCTGCTCACACTGAGTGGTGAGACACGTACTTCCTGCCCACCCGTGCATCTTTTTAGAACAACTATCTGCTCTGGTCCTCCGACCCTGCCTGTCCTTGGCTGTCTCAGGAACGAGTTAGTATTCTAGATGCAGGTCTCTACCCCAGACACAATTTGCAAATATTTTCCCCCATTCTGTGGGCCTGCCTCATTTCAGACGGTCCCATTTGAAACACTAAAATCTTGAATTCTGATGAAGCCTAACGGACATGGTTTTCCCCTTCAGCTTGCTAAGCTATGGCTGTGCACCCCCCATGTGACTTCATGGGTTGAAGCTGAACCCCACTGTGAAACATTAGGAGGGTGGAAATAGCAACTGTTCCATGTAGAACCCTCAGGGCAGCTGAGCTCTGTGAGCTCGGAGATTTGAAAAGAAGAAAAATAAAGATGGGGCTTTGGCCTTTTGGCCAAGATCGTGTATAGAATCAGGCAGACTCAGCCCTGCCTCACACACATGGCAGCGGGAGACACAGGAGCTTGTGCCTGGCCTGGTCCCCTGAATGTCTGGAGCTGGCAATGAGGAAGAAGCCACTTCTAGAAGCCACTTCCGCATTGCATGGCTACAGCTGTCCAGAGGGACAGGTATTCCCATGTGGAAGTGAGTATTCAGGTTCTACAGTGTCTAGAACTCCCCCCCCCACCCCCCATGTGACTCACGGAGGCCTCAGATCACAAGGGAAACATCACCAGCTCCGTGAGCTTCGACTCTGAAATCTACACATTGGCACGGAAATGGCTTTGGGAACACCTTCAAATACCAGCCCCGGTTACTTTTCCAGAATATAGTGGTCTTCTTTGCTTATTTTTGGTTTTGGTTAATAAAGTACCAGAATGTTCTCCCACCACACACACCCCCCCCCCCATGAAGCCCATGGGCTGTTAAGCCTCGATAGGAAGAGGCTCTGGTGCCCCCTGCTGTACAATTTGGGCACTGTTCCTACAGCAAGGATGGGCAGAGGGAAAACAGGTAGAGGGGATTTTATGGGAGCCACTGAGAGATGTCAGGCTAGGCTGTGGTGACATGTTTCAGGCAGCCTCTGTAGGTAGAGCTGAGGACTTAGGAGCTGGTCAGCAGGAAGGGCTCAGTGGGTGGTGATGACACGTGTGAGGCTGTGGTCAGCCATTCCTTAGAGGCAGTGTGGGTTGCAAAGAGAAGCAGGCTGTACTGGAAGGTAACAGGAAACCCAGGAGCTCTTACCGTGGGGAGGGTGGAGGAGCACTTGATGTCCTTTGGGTCTGAAAGAGCAAACAGGAGATGGGTAACTGAGTACTGCTGCCCACAGCCAATGAACCGGAACCGGAGCCCTCAGTAGCCCTTAGGCCCTTCACTTCATGTTCCTGCTAAGTAGGGTTTAGGGCCTCTTCCCACAGAGACCGTAACAGACCAGGGAGCAGTGAGAGGGGTTGGGTGTGTTTCATTACTGTGGCTTTTATTGGCTGTGTGTTCTTGAATGCATGTAATAAGGCCCATTTGAAAAGAATAAGAAGCCATCTGGTGCTCTTACTAACTAAACAGGAGCTTAAGGAAGGAAGGAAGACAGCCCAGGCCAAGGGGCTGGTGGGGGGAGGGCACAGCCCACCTCCCCTCCCATTCTTCCACTGACTGTGGATGGGTGTGTGGCAGCCCGAGGGTATGAATACGTTAGGAGCTGGATAGTGTGGTAAGTCGGCTTGAGCCAAGGACCCGGTGGCCCCTTGGAGCGGTTAGACAGATGCAAACCTATGAGAAGGGCCCCCCGAGCACTGTCAGAACAGCGTTTGTAACGGATGATGAATTTCTTAGAAATAAAAGCAAGTGGAGATCAGACACCTTCCAGGAGGAAAACAGAAAGCTGGTGTCACTACAAGAAGGCAACGTCATGAAAAGACCCTCCCTGTCTGTTCTGTCACTTGATGCTTCTCTGTTCATTGGTCTTCTGGACCTTGGGTGGTTCGAAGCTTCACGAAAAGACCCTGTCTGTTCTGTCACCTGAAACATATCTGGTGACCTTCTGGGCTTTGGGTGGTCTCTAAGCTCCCCTAACAAACAGCAGCTTGTCCCTGAACCCTGTGGACTTGGGTGTATATGGGAGAATAGCCCTGGGGCCTGGCACAGTATCAGGGAGGCAGGCAGCCTTCCACATGGGACAGTCCCTGCCTGCCACACAGGAAAATGTCCCAGGTATGACAGATGAAGGAACAGGAGGAAAGAGGGTCTTAACCCCCAGGCAGGGAGCAGGGCCAAACTCAGATCTTTATGTAAGAGACGGACCTCAGGCGTGGGAGGGACAGTACAGAGGTTTAGGGGAGCTGTCCTGCACAGCAAGGTCCAGACTGAAGGAGCACACAGCTGAGCACCAGGCCCTGGAGACAACCTTGCAGAATTCAGGGACTAGTAAAGCACCATGACCAGGTCTGTGGCCTGGGTCACATATGGGGGAAAAGCCACAGACTTCAGTGAAGTGCCCAAGAGAGGCAGAAGCAGGAACAGGGGTGGGAGGTGACTGATGAGGCAAAGCAGCTAGTGTTACCGGGGTTCGGGGGCATCTCCCACATCAGGAGAGTGAAGAGTGGAAGGAGGAGGAAGAAGAAGTGGAAGTGATCAGAACAGTGAGCTTTAAATAGATGGTCTTCCCCCTCGCTTGGCAGCGACCACCAAAGGCTTATATATCTAATAAGAAAACCCAGTAACTGGGAAGGAGGTGTGAGCACAGTACAGGGGCCGATTCTGAGACCAGGCTTGGGTCCCAGCTTTGTCTCTCTGCCCTGACACTAGGATACCCCACCATCACCAGCACCACATTCCTGAACAGAGCCAAGGACCAGGTAGGCAGGAGGCACAGGCCAGTTCGGAGGAATGGTCCTGACCATATCGGCTCTGGCAAAACCTCCCAGAGAAACAAGCAACAGCAGGTCTGTGGCTTCTAGGCCTAAGTCAGCTGGATGGAAGGCTATGTGGGCCTAAGGAGTGGAAACTGTCTGCTCTAGGATGGAAGAGGAAGGACAGCACAAAGAGTGGATTTGGGGCTCACAGGAAGAAGGTGCCGGGTCGGTACTGCTCTGGATAATCCTGCTCTGGATAATCCTGCTCTGGGCAAGGGGGTGGGGGAATAAACACCCGGGGATAACACCCTGTCAGTCCGTCGGGGATGACCAGGGTGAATGACAACATCTACCCTCTCCAGCCACCACCACGCCCTCAGTTCTTCCTCTCACCCTTCTTACCCAGAACCAGCTCCCCCTGGGACTCTAGAAGTGGGACAGGGTGGAGTTAGGAGGAACTGTCACTCTCTAGGTGTGTGGTATCAGATCAATACCTGGGGGAGGGAAAGGGACAAGGCCTGGGAAGACAGCTGGCACAATGGCCTTTCCGAGAACTCCAGTGACATACCAGTTAGTTAACCGGTTTCCTGGGTACAGAAGTTACAAGGCCCTGACTGTCCCACAGTGCACTTGACTGCCAGCCGGCATTTCAGCCGGCATGCCATTTCCTGGGCCTCTGGAGGACACTATGAAATGGGGTTAAGCCGTGGTCACACATTGCTCATAGACTGCCCTAGGTCTAGGTCTGAACGTTCATTTTTATTTTCGCTACCCAGGGAGCTGGCTGAGAGAGACACCTCCCCCTAGAGGTCATTGAAGAATGAACAGGTTGGCTTGAGCAGCTGGCAAAAAAAAAAAAAAAAAAAAAAAAAGGAAGCGAGGGACTGAGCTCACTAAAACATGGTCTTTTCTTGGTGAGGCAGAGGCAGCTCTGGACAGTGTAGAAGCTGAGGGTTTGAGGCAAGGTCAGTGTGTACAGAGTATAGGGAGATGAAATAGAGGCTGGGACTACCAGAGCCACGTGCTTTCACCTTGCCTGAAGCCCCCCCCCAAAAAAAAAAAATTCTGAGAACTGAATGGCCAGTCTCACTTATGAGACCAGGATGAAGGTCTTGAGGGTCTGGCTCTTCACTCAGCATGGCTGCTCAAACCTTTCCCTTGCAGGTCCTTTGCTTTAAAAATTACTTTCAAAATCTGTTAAGTCAGAAGTCTGGGACTGACCGGAATAGAACATGTCCTTCATTTTTCTGTGGACGCTTTGCCTAATAAGATATATGGCTTTAAGCCACACCACGGTTTTATGACATTGCCCGAGACACGGCTCATTGCTGAGTACACAAGCTTGCAAAGTCCACGTCGTCATCGGCGTGGGAGGTGGCTGGGGTGAGCAGGTGCCGGCACGTAGGGTTGGGCCTGTGCCCTCAGTTGGAGGTATGAGGAGGATCTGAGAGTCTTTGATGATGCAGGTGCACGGTGTTCAGAGGATGGGGACAGGCAGATGAGGGGGAAGGAATTTCGACAGGAAACTGGGAAAGAGCAGAAAACCGAGCAAAACCAAGACAGAGTGGGCTACAGGGCTTGGCTAGGGGATAGCCAGGGTGAATACGGGCATGCACTGGAGTCCACATTAACCAACTCGCCGTGAAGACTAAAGCCCAGGTGGCCATGTCTAAGGCCATGTCTACTTACGTTCGATGAGAAAGAGAAAGCACACTATCCCCATGACTGCAACGATGGCCCCGGGCACGATAAATGACAGGCCCCAGCAGGTAGACACCCAATAGCCGGCAATCAAGGACCCCAGAATGTTGCCCACGGAAGTGTGGGAGTTCCAAATCCCCATGATCAGGCCACGCCTACAACACAGCATGATGGGATAGTGAGCAGTGCCGCAGTGCCAAAACAAACAAACAAATAAAAAACCACCAGATCAGCGTGCAGGGCAAGAGCGAGAGAGGTGGCATGCGGGGGGGGGGGGGGGGGGTTGGGAGGACAGTTGGGGGGGGGTTGGGAGGACAGTTGGGGGATGGGGTGCACTGAGGAACCAGCGTGACCCTGAGGAGCGAGACTGTGGATGCTCTATGGAGAACCACGCCTTGGGCTGCATCAGTACACGGTTCACCGCTACTCAGAGATCCTCGAGTCTCCGATGCAAAGAGGCACGGGGGCTTTTCCTACAATTCTTGGAAGGCAGAGGATTTCAATTTGTGCCTCCACAAACATGGTAGTCGGCTGACTATCTGGGTGACAGAAGCTCACACCGGCGCCCGTGCCAAATGACTAAAACGAGCTTTCTAAATCGGGCTTCTGAGTCCATCTCCCATTTTAGCCTCTCCATCTCGGGTGGCGTCTCTATGGTTACTTAACCCCAGCTAAGCTAGGCAGGGACTACAAATGACTGCACGACTGTAGTCAGACCACCAGAGCTGGGTCAGGCCTGCTAATTAGGGACTGGGTGGGTGACCTCCGCCAGAATGTCTCAAACTCCACGGTCAGATGCAGGCTCCAATTCAAGAGGCCTGGGGTGGGCCTCTAGGTCCCACAAGTGTGAGGGAAGCTGGGGCTATACAGCTCTCAGGTGTGGAGTCCGGGGTCACACTACTTGCCTAAGTGGCTAAGGGGGAGGGCTGGGTTCTGTAGGGACAGAGGCTGTAGCCCCATGGTAACTATAGAGCTTCCATCTTGGAGGCTTCTGTACATTGCTTCCAAGAAGAGCCTCATTAAAGTTTCTGAAATAGGCTGAAAGAAAACTTGAATATAGTGTGGTCTAGTTTCCATGTGCATCTGGTGGGGGTGGAGGTGGGGGTGGGGGTGAGGTGGAGGGGACAACTGTTGGAAACAGTGGCCATATTTCCTTACCTTCCTTTTCCAAACCAGTTGCTGAGGCAGGTGACAACACTGGGCCAGCCTGTGGTCTGCACCAGCCCATTAATGATCTGTAGGGAGAAAACGAGGCTCACGGAGGGGAGAGGCTAGTCCTGCCCCATCCTCCCTGTGCTGGGGCTCACACTATATCTCACCACCAGTGGTGAGATGTGAGATTTATAGTTACAGATAGCTTAAGCTATGAAATATAAAATATATGTGTAGTTCACATACGTAAAATATATAGAAACATGGATATATTATAAAGAATATATAAACCAGGCATAATGGTGCATGGCTGTCGTCTAGGCTGTTGGGTAGGGGAGTGTGAGATCTGTTTGGGTAATATAAGAAGATCCTGTCTCAAAACACACACACACACACACACACACACACACACACACACACACACGCACGCATGCACGCACATGCACTCGTGTAAAAAAGCCAACTCAAACCTTACATGGTGGTTTGTACCTATAACCCCAGTACTCAGGAGGAATGCTGTGAGTTTGAGGCCAGTCTAGGCTACATATGAGACTTTGCCTTAAAAAATTAAAAATAAAGCCAACCCAGTTAGGACCCACAGCCAGGAAGGTTCTGCTGACAGGTTGGGCTCACACATTCCAGATTCCTTAGAATCTAAACGCTCTATAAAGACAAGAACTTTTCTCTTTACAGAAATTCAGCCTGGAAATGGCATGTGTTCCCCTGACTGCCCATGAAGAATATTCTTCCTCAGAAGCTAACGCAGCCTTGACCCAGCCCTGGCATGCATGCCTGCCCTCTCCGAGGTATTGGAGAGCAGGTGTGGGGCCTGTATTTACCAGAGGGACCAGTACCAGGAGGCTCCCTTTGGTTTCATTAGAACTGAGGCCATAGCAAAAAGCCCAGCCCAGCGTCTTGCTGTCTCACAGGACAAATGCGTCTTCCGGGAAGTTTGCATAGGGTACCATGCCCACCTACTGTCTCCAGATCGGCAGCTCACCTTTACTAGAGAAGCATGTTGGGACTCTGGGAATCTGCTTTCTTTCCCTTCTCACTTTGTATGCCATTACAGTCTGAGGCTTCTGCCACCAGGGAGTCGAGGCAGAAGGACCTAATGCAGTGTCGGGCCTACAATGGGTGTGCCCATACCGGACGGTCAATGGTCTCTAAACAGCGTAACAGCTGGAGACTCAGCATTCACACTGTGCTAGATACTATAGACAATCAGAGGTGGCTGAATGGCTATAGGAAGGTACACATTAGATATATGTGAGCCCTGTGCCAGGAATACAAGACATTTGAGTAGCTGAGGACATTGGCAACCCGGAGGTAACTGACTGCATGCTTGTGGTAAAGTGGCTGAGCTTTATCAAGCTCAATGGCACGGTCGTAAAAAACAGAATCAAACAAGGGTCCCTTTGGCTTCCTAACACACCTCCCCGCCCATGGCCCTGTGGAGCAGTTGGCCAGCCCCATTTCTCTTATGAGTCAATATTTACCCACAGGATTGCTGGAGAGAACAGAAGCTAAGAGGTGCCGCAAAGGCTGGGCCCTCAAGGAGGGCAGGCTGGGCTTCTGGTCCACCCCTACACCTTCAGGACCTCTCCTTTCTCCCTGGCCCTGTAATGAAGGCTTTATAACCCTATGTTACCAGTAATGGCTCCAAGCCAACCCTTCCTTCTCCCCCATGCCTGCTTTGGCGTGATCATCAGCGCTTCGTACTCATTGACCTGCCAGGCTGACAGCTCCTAAAACAGGAAGCAAGCATCCAGGTGCTAGCATACAAGGGAGAAGGGCCTTCCCACAACAGCTGCTGGAGGGCCACTGTTCTGTCCCTCACTAGCACCCGCTATCCATTCTTTCAGCAGAGGTGGGCTTTGTTTGGGACCTGAACTTGCCGTCCTGGATCAGGCCCTTACCTGGGTCACCACGTAGAATCCCAGGCTGTGGATGTTGTAGAAATAGCCCAAGCCGAACAGGGCTGTGAAGGCGCCGCTGGCCAGCATCCCGAAAGTCAGGTAATACCTAATCGGCAGGCGCTCCCCTATTATACCACTGAGGTGACAAGGAAAGAGTCAGGCATGAGGAAACAGCACAGCACACTGCCTACAGCTCCGGCCACGTCTCCCGGATGTCCCCTGTCATCTACTCTCTGTGCTTCTAGACTGCTGAACCCCACCATTGGAGACTGGACAGGAATGTCGTCCTGTGGAGCTCACAGACTACCATGGGACCTCTTAGGCTCATTAAAAACAAACAAACAGAAAACGAAAAAACCCTCATTTATTTCTCAATAAACAAACAAACCACTAACTGTCCACAATAAAGTTCACACTCCGAGTCACACCAATACTGCCTGTCAAAGCATGGCTGCCAGACTGAAAGGGGGCGGAGCCTGAGCCCTAAGACAGCAGTGAAGCTTAGTGAGCCACAGACATGTATCGGGTCAGCTGTCAAGCTGTAGCAGTGTTGAGGAGCATGGCAAGGCCCCAGCTTCATAGTGGGGCACATACGAAACACACGTATGCTACTCATCACCACACACCACAGTCTACTGCTTTACACATCACTACGGAGACACACAGCCCTCAGCGGGTACCAGAGACTCTCGATGACAGCCCTTTGTGCTCTTTCCAAATTCCATGGGGGCTGGAGAGACTAAGATGGCTCATTGGTTAGGAGCACTTGTGTTCTTCTGGAGGATGTGAGATTTGGTTCCCAGTACCCACGACAGGAGGCTCACAACTGCCTGTCATTCCAGCTCCAGGGGATTGGATGTCTTCTCCTGGCTTCCATCACACACACACTCAGAAATAAAGTCACATTTGCTTCCAGGAATCTAACTAGCAGAGAATGTGGGCAGACACCTGGAGTAAACGAGGGACACCGTTCCCGAGTCATCTCCAGGACCTGCTTGCCAGCAACCTTTCCCTCCTGCGCTCACCAAACAGGAAAGATCTACCTGGAGCCACGCAAATGACCCATGAACACTATTACACGAGCATTGTCCAAACGACAACATGCTCGGCTAATGTGTTCAGCTGAGCATAACCTGATCAGAGAGACTAGAGAGCAGTCTAGAGTTAAGGTGTGTCCACTCAACTGTGCTCACTTCAGAGAGCAGGAGACAGGTCAGGGGCTGCTACCCCCCCTAGGTACAAGAGAAGGCACCGAATCATATGGGCTTCCAAGAGCGGTAGCCATTGGCTCCTGCTGGGAGGTGTCCCCTACTATGGCTGCCTGTCGCCCTCATCTCCTCTGCGAGATTTAAGGAATAATTCTGATGGAATGGATACCACCCTGCATTATGTCTGACTCTCACACCCACACCACACCTGCTGATCCTGTCAGGCAAGGCCTGGGTGCACCCACCTCCCATGTGTGCATTCGGACTACAGAGTCACGTGATACCTACTGTCAAGACTTCAGTGGTAACCTCACCACCGTCTGAGGGCTGTCCTACCTTCTTGCCACAGCACCAGGCCCAACAGTGACAAGGCAGGTGTTATCACCTCTCTTTTGAGACTTTCCTGTGGACTTCATGTCCAACAGAATCCCACTGGTGAGATGCAGGAGAAACTACCTTTGCCCATAAAGACGAAATGAGAAGCCAGCTTTATTTACTAAGCTAGGGTTCTTGAGCCGGCTGTCTTGGCTGGCAGGAAGGTGGAAACTAGGCCCCACGCCTTATTTCTCTTTGGTCTCCTACACCGTAGACTTGTGCATCCAGTGTACCTCATACTCTAGCAATTGAGCATCTCTTCCCACCATACTCTTTCATCCACACGAGCTCTGAGCTCCGCGTGGCATTTGTAGCTGATAAAGGAGGGCTATATCCACCACTGGCAAGAACCACTTGTCAATATGTCACCACCATAGGGCCCCTGGGCTGCGAAGGGCCCCGGGTCTTGATTCCACATGTTGGGAGCTCTGAGAGAAACAGACACTTACAAGAATACCCTGAGACTTCCAGGCTCCGAAGATCAGTGTCTAAACAAAGTCTCTTGGGATGAAGGTTGGTAGTCTCTGCAATGAGTTTTTCCTCAGTACTGCGGCTTGAACCCGAGGTCTCTTATATGTTGTGTATGCTAGGCAATCACCCTACTCCGGAGCGATCTCTCTAAGCCTTCAACAGCGTTGTTTGAAAACATGGTGGGGCTGATAACATCAACAAGGTTTTAATCAGCCACTCCTTTGCCCGCTGAGCCTAGGAACATCTAGTGTCTCTTAGGAACCTTTCTGGACTGAAGGGCCCACAAGACTGGGAAGGGTCCGAGCATGGGTGTGCCTACCTCAGGTACATCCCGACGGCATAGGCGCACAGGAAGGCGTAATCCAGGGCTCCAAGCAGCTGCTGGTAGTTGTTCTTATCTGCGTGGGTTTGAGAACCAACAGAAAGGCTCGGAATTATTTGGTATGTTCTAGAGCTTGGCTATAAAATACAAAACTAGAGGCTGGAGAGATGGCTCAGTGGTTAAGAGCACTGACTGCTCTTCCAGAGGTCCTGAGTTCAATTCCCAGCAACCACATGGTGGCTCCCAACCATCTGTAATGGGATCTGATGCCCTCTTCTGGTGTGTCTGAAGACAGCTACAGTGTACTCGTCATATATATAAAATAAATAAAATCTAAAAAAAAAAAAAAAAATTTAAAATATAAAACTATATTCTGTAAGTCTCTTCGCAAGGGAGGTGTTCTAACTCAAAACAAAACAAAAAGAAAAAAACATCACAGCCTGGGTACTGGCCAGTTTCCTGTGAAGGAAAATAAAGTCACCTATTTTTCAAGTTGTCCTTGAGTATGTCCTTCAGATTGGCAGCAAACCACACTAGCTGTGGTGGGTTCGACTTTCTGTATGACAGCACACACCACAGGCTATCTTCTAGAGACTTCCCCAGCACAGACATCCTTCACTTAGTGGGTGTCCCTTTAGCAGGTAGGCATGATTGCTGAGTAATGTTTGCTAGGGGACAGTTGTCACTGAAACGCATTCACAGCCGAGGATGGCATCCCTGTCCTGAGACTAGCCAGGCTGTAGAAGCTCCAGTGGAGAGCTGCCAAGATCCCTGGGCGACAGAGGGTTCAACCCAAACTCACCGAAGGGGGCCCAGCCACAGTCGGTCTCATTGTTCAGGAGCCAGTGGGTGGGGCCATGCCTGGTACTGCTGCTTGGGCCACTGAATCTAGACTCAGGCTCATCCTCAGTTGCAGTACACTGCTTGTGGAGCTCGCCCTATGGCAGACAGAGATGGGGGAGGGGAGCAGAAAAAGTGTTTACTTGGGATGTCTCAGCCAGGACAGCCTGAGTGGCCTCCCCTCCTCACCAAGCAATGGCTCTTTGAGCAGAAGGAGGCCTCTGGTAGGCGTCTGAGGCCCACAGGAGTTCCTGCTGTGGACAGGAGGCTCCAGCAGTTTTGTAGTAACTGCAGTTCATGCCCACACAGCAGCCAACCCTAGCATCAGGCAAAGGAGAGCCAAGCTGAGGACCAATTGCCAATCATCTCTGACGGGCTGCCCCTAGGGGGAAGAACAGGGTTAACTGCTAAAGTCTACAGAGAAATGGAAGAATGAGTCTCAAAAAAAACCAGAGCCAAAGGAACTTGGGCTGTGCGATTTCATTTCCACCAGGTCAAGCACAGACAAGATTGCTACACAAGCACAATCTTATTGCTACTTAGAAGGGGATGGGTAAGGTCTGGCACAGGGGGGCTGGAAAAGCCTTAACCTAGATCCTGAGTACCCAGGTGTATAGGCAAAGACCTGTCAACAGATGCTTAAGACTAATGCACCTTTCTGTGCACAGATCATTCTCCAATTTAAGAGAAATATAATATATACATACATATACATGTATGTATGTATGTATCTACCTACCTACCTATCTACACACACATACACCAGCAAGGCAGATGGCCACCAGCCCACCTTACCTGGACCAGCAAGCTATATTAGGGTAAAGACACCTGACTGGTGGTGGGGACAGGGAGGGAATGACACAGCTGGGATCCTGAGGACTGACAAGTCACAAGTGTCCTGTCTCAATCTCCCCATCTGCACTTGAGGCTGCTGCTCACTTATAGAACAGAGACTGTGACGCTGAATACCAGGCTTTCTACCCAGTGTGTGGGATGGGGCCACCTGAAGAAAGAAGCCATACTTCCAGTGGGAGTGGCCAGGATTATCTCCTGGGGAGACTGAGGGGCAGGGAACTCTGTCACATTTAATAAAGGTCCTGAGTCACAGGAAGCTCACTCAGATGGAGCAACCCATCAAGTATGGGTGAAAGGCGGCAAGAAGGAACTTCTGGTCAGGAAGATGCTCCCCTAGAGACAAGAAATCCTTCCAGTGTCCAGGAGCCGGATCCTGAGTCATGGGGCCTGGAGGCTGGTGCAGAAAGCTGGTCCTGCTAGATAGAATGGGGCAAGGAGCCACCAAGCAGGCAGTAGGCTTGTCTACCTCCACTGGGACAGAATAGCTATCTATTATGGGCCTTGTCATCTGAAAGGCTGCCTTGGTCATCCTAGCTGGACAACAGATTTCTGGACACAAGTCAGTGAGCCCCAGCACGGCACATGGTTGTAGCTTCTCTACAGCATTGGCTTTGTGTGCATCGCTGTGCTATGCTGACTTAAATGTCACCCCAAAAGCTTAGAAACCAAAGTGGTTGTCTCCCCACCAGCTTCTACTGGTAGTATCCATGTGCCAGAGAGGCTCTGGTTTCTCTGTCATGTTGAATAGAACACAGTCACTTGGCCCTTCCCCACTCAGGCCGCTACCCCTGCCAGGGCCGCTAAATTGTGGCTCTGTGTGTGTGTGTGTGTGTGTGTGTCCCATTTCTACCTCTGAGAACTGAGTTTTCTGGCTACCTTAATAGGTGAGTTTCTGCCTTCCTTACACTGTTCTTTCTCAAGGCCACCACACCCAAGGAGGCTTCTCTCTTGCTGCTCACTGAGGACAGCCACAGGCCAGGAGGGACTCATCTGCTGGACTAAGCAAGTTTCTAGCCTTGCATGGAGTGGATTCTATAGACTGTGCTCGGAATAGAATCCCCACATCATTTCCAGTGGCCTAACCTGTCCGGGGCACATCACCCATGGATCAGCAGAACAGATTAGAGATGACCCCAAATCTTCCGTAAGTCTCGGGAAAGGTTTTTTTCAGGTCCTGCCCATGGTGAGCAGCACATGGAGCACCCTGGTTAGTTAAGGTCACAGGCTCTTGGTTATAGACAGACGTAGGCTGGGACCATGGACTACCGTGGCTTCTGGTAACTGATTGACCTCAGTCACACCCCCTGGCCATCAGCTCTGAAGCCAGCAAGACAAAGAATGCAGTCATAGGGCGGTGGAAGGGTGGGTTCACACAGAGAGCACCGCCCAGGTCCTTACCCTCTACTGGGGCCAGTGCCTAGGGGTTGACCCACTGGGCTTGGGCAAGGCTCCTATAATTAACCTCTGGTCTTGATGGACATCATGTTTCTATTTCCCTCCCCAGCCTTTCATGTCAGAATGCCATCTTTGCCTTTCTTGTAGCCCTGACAGGAGGCTGCCTCCAAAGGATGAAGAGCTCAGAGCATATTTAAGTAAGCCCATTAGTTCTCATTAACACTGCTTTGTTTTAATATTTCAGTGATGCTTGTTCTGAAAACCCGGTGTTCGTGGGAGAACAAACTTTCACGCTGGACTGCGGTGAAACATACCAGGCTCCCACAGACTGATTGCCAAGGAACCATATGGGGGAGGGGCGCATCCCAATGAGACACATAGCTTATGCCAAAGCAGTAAGAGAAAAATTTACAGGATTATCTTTCAAGGAGCTACACCAAAAATCAATGAGCCTGCTACAGCAGTTGGTTAATAAAAACTGATCAGGGAGATTAGCCTTGTGAGTTAACAGTGTTGGCCTTGCAGGCATGAAGACCTCAGATCTTTGGTACCCATGCCGGGGTGGGGGTGGGAGACATCTGGGTGTGGCAGTGGGTGCTTTTAATCCTATCCCTGGGAAGGTGGAGACGGGCAGACCTCTAAGCATAGCTGCCTAGCCAGGTTAGCCTACGTGGCAGGCTCTAGGCCAGTGACTCAAACAAAACAAGCAAACAAACAAGGTAGAATCCGACCGAAGAATGATTCCTGAAGTTGATGTCTGGCTTCTACATGCATGTACATACGTGCACACCTGCATACACATAAGCATGCATGCACACACATGTGTATACACATACTCTTTCTCACACACACAAAAGACCTGATCAGTCCAAAGAGTGTCAGGGCTAGTGAAATGGCTCAGAAGGCATGGGTGCTTGCTGCCAAGCCTGAGGACCTGAGTTCAATCCCCTGGACAGGTACAAGGAAAGATCCAACTCCCACAGGACATCATTTGACGTCCTAATGTACCCTACACACACACACACACACACACACACACACACACACACACACACACACACACACACGCGCGCGCGCGCGCGCGCACACGTACATGTAACTTAAAAGTTTTGTTTCGTTTTTTTAAAGATAGTGGATCCTGTCTTTGGTGAGCTAAATTTTTACTCAAAACGCCATAATTTTCTCAAACTTTCACCTACTGAATATGTTCATGCACTTGGTTTTCCCTCTGGGTCAGTATAAATGATGCTGCAATAAAGACATTTATACTAGCTGGGTGTGGTGGGACATGCCATACTCATTAGTCTGAGACAGGATCACTAGAGTTCTCAAGGCCAGCCTGGGTTTCACGGTAAAACCCTGTCAAAACAACAGAAGATGTTTCAGTGTTAATTATGCATGCTTGTTTTGATAGCTGTGACCAAATGCCTGAGAAAAATAACTTATAAAAGGGTGTACTTTGGCTCTTGGTTTCCCAGGACTGTGGGCTGTCCTCCACACCGCTGAGCTGTGGTAAGGCGGGGCATTGTGGTGGGAGGGGCCTAGGCAGGATATGCCCTTCTAAGACCCACCCCCAAGTGATCCATTTCCTCTGGCTAGAGGGATCTTCCGCCCTGTCCCTACTGTGGTTCAAATCTGAATCCAGTAGTGCTTAGTCTACTGACAGATCAGAGCCTGTGTGCTCTGCTGGGACTCTCTCACCTCCTGGGCCTCACTCAGCCATCGAGCCGACAAGATTACCCACCTTAGGCAGTAGTCCCAGAGTTAAAAACAGAGCTGTACTCTCCTCTGTTCTAAGCATTTTGTCTGTTCTCGTATAACAGCCTAAAACTTTGATTATGGTACTTAAACATGCATTAATTTTTTTATATTTTTATTTTGTTTTATTCAAAAGTTATTTTTTAATACCTTCCCTGGCAATCTTTCTTTTCTTTTTTGGTTGTTTCTTTGTTGCTGTTGAAATAGGCTCTCTCTATGTAGCCCTGGTTATCCTGGAACTCCCTATGTAGGTAGACCAGCCTAGCCTCGAACTCTCAGAGATTTTCCTGTCTCTGCCTCCAGAGTGCGGGGATTACAGGAGTACTCTACCACGCCTGTCTTTTGGCGATTAATCCCTAAGGAGCGTCTTTTCATATAAACTTTAGGATTCTTTTATTTGATTAAAAAATTGGCTAGGTGTGACAGCGTAGGCGCGCTTTTGATCCCAACACTCAGGAGGCAGAGGCAGGCAGATCTCTGAGTTTGAAGTCAGCGTGTTCTACTTGGTGAGTCCCCGGCCAGCTAGGAACACGTAGAGAGAGCTTGTCTAAAGTGGAAATCTCTGCTGAGGTTTTCCCATGACCACAGGAAGCACTGGAACTTTTCAGAAAACAGCTTTCCTTGACAGCTCTGGCCTTTTTAACTTTTGTTTTCTGTTTGCCCTGGCGAGTTTTTTACTGTTTTCAATTCTGTGTGCAAAGAGGGCTGTCAACAATTATTCTTAAGCGAGCCTCTCTCTCTCCCTCCCTCCCTCCTTCCTTCCTCCCCTTTCCCCCTCCCTCCACCTTTCTCCAGGGACCACACAATATCATTTCGGAGAAACCATCTATTTACAGATTCTGCTCTGGTCCAGCCTGGAGGAGAGTCCCCCGAAATTCCCCTCCATTGGGACACAGACCCCATCTGTCTACGAGCCAAGGAAGACATCTGCCTCAAATAAAGATGTCTGGCTGCAGGTGGAGGGTCATGAGAGGGGACAACATCGTCCTCCTAGCCCTAGGTTTATCAGAGTGTTTTTAAAGGTACTTTTTTTTTTTTTAAATCGGAGAAAAATAAAAGCAATCAGTGATGGTTATTTTTATTTACGAGTGTCACCCTGATTGACCCGGCATCACTTGACAAATGAGTCATGGTCACTGGCGAATCATGGCCCATTCTCAGTCAGGGTCCAGTAAGCAAATGTATTCCAGTTTTGTTTATAACCTTCTGGGAAATACAGACTGCAGATGGTGACTCATGGGGTCCCTGATAGAATCATCTCTGTTCCTGGACCCATTTGTGTCATTTATAGCGGGAGCTGCAGCAGTGACTGCATACTTCCCGAGGCTCTGTGATCTCTAAATTATAGGTGGAGAAAGCCTTGTCTGTCTGTATCAGGAGGCAAAGCAGCCTGCAGGACTCAGTATAAGGCTAATGCATACACAGGAGCACTGGAGAGCCTGGGAGTTAGACGCTGACCATATGCAAGCAATTAGCTGCCCTGGAGACTCCTGGACAGCTCTGTTAAGAGTAGAGCCTGGGGGGCTAAAGCAATGGTTCAGCAGTTCTGAGCACTGGCTGCTCTTCATAGGACCCTGGCTCAGTTCCCAGCATCCTTTTGGGCAGCACACAATTGTTCATAATTCTCGGTTCAGTCTACCTGGCATTCTCTTCTGACCTCTGAAGCCAGGCATGTATACAATGCACATACATACATGTAGGCAAAACACTAAATAAATCTTTTTTAAATAAATAGAGGGCTGGAGAGATGGCTTAGCGGTTAAGAACACTGTCTGCTTTTCTAGAGGTCCTGAGTTCAGTTCCCAGCAACCACATGGTGACTCACAACCATCTGTAATGGGATCTGATGACCTCTTCTGGTGTGTCTGAAGATAGCTACATACACATACATACTCATATATATATAATAAATAAGTAAAAAAAAAAAAAATAGATACGAGACCCTGGAGCCAGAGGACCAATGTAGAAAACACCAAGATGAGCTCCCTTACTCCTGATGACAACCCCTGGGCCACTGTGAGGACTGAATTCGAGAGCAAACACAAATACTTGCGACCATGGCATATAGGACTCTGATTCAAACTAAGGCACCCCTTCAAGAAACCCAGAGGTCTCAATGGTCACTTCTGCATACCTAAGGAGAGTTTGACCTTGACCCATGGTCATCAGAGTCCAAGGGCAAGGTCCTGCCCCAGAGATCCTCCAGTGGCCACGCCCACCTCACTCACTGTACCTGTCACACAAGCAGTGACTCCATGGTGACGCTCTACCCTCTACCTGGTCCTGGACACAGTCTCTCCCCTACCTGCGTAGTCCTGGCATCAATCCTAGAAGCCCCAGCAAGGCTCCACGACTATGCTTGACCCCTTGTCTTTAGTGTTCACAGGCTCCGTGTAGGGGTGGCCTGGTGTTTGCTTTCTGCAATATGCCTCTGTCAGGAGCTAAGAGTGAATTCTCTAAGCAGGAAGAGTCACAGAGACAGCATTCCAATTTCTAGGGCCGGTCACTGGTGCTGATGGCAGAGACCTTGTCACATGTCACACACCGGAGCTTTTAATGCTAACTACTTTTCTCCCCCCCAGCTCTGTTTGAGAGGCCTTCCTTTCTTGAAGGTCTCCAAATGCTTCCACAGAAACTCCTGGCTATCAGTGTCTTCTTAGTAAATAAATATGCTGGAGAAGGCACACAGGACCCCAGAGGCAGCAATCCTTTACATTGTCTCCAGTGCCAGAAGCCTTTCCGGGGCAGCTAGCCCAGCTCAACTGGAAAGGTCATAACTCCGGAGTCCTGGACCAGGTCCCTGACGACTGTTGGAAGGCAAGCAGGGAACTGAACCGTAAATAGGCTGATGTTGGCACCCGACAGCATCTTTGGTTCTTCTACAGTAGTCAAAAACCATTCACTCCTGCAGCCAGCCCACAAATAAGGTGGGGTGAGAAAACATACCCGCTTCCTTTCCTCTTCTGACGTCAATACAGAGGACTTGATGGCTAGCAGGACACCTGTTCCCTAACCGTCACCTGCTCTCACGGGTACACCCAGTGTCTGCACTAGTGACTGCTCCAAAGCTGGGAGAGGGGTCAAACCGCATCAAGAGTAGGAACCACTTGGGGAAGCATTTTAAGACTGGATCCACTAGGAAAGAAAACCCAGACAACATAAATATTTAACTAAGTTTGGGAATTCTGGAACTGTAGTCTGATGAAGTTGTGCCTCTGACGGGAAAAAGCCCGGAACATTGTAAAGATTTGAGTTCCTTAAAAAGGAAAGAACAAAATGTAACAAAAAGGCCCCACAACTAAGATGCGAGAGTAACCGGTCTCTAACAATCCCCGCCCACTTCCTTCTGCTCCCCCACCTCCCACAAAGCCCCATGTGTGTAGATCTCTTACCTTCACGATGCTGATAGGCTTTCGGGATAAGTGGAAGCTTGCATAGAGCAGGAAGGTCAGCATAAATATGAAAGCCCGATACCTGGAACACATGTAGCATGGGGCATGAGAGGTGTCGTACTGGGTCGTTGGAGTTAGTCACACACCAGCCCCATTTACAAGGACAGGCAGCCTTGAGTCCTGAGCCCTGAGCCCCTACTCCACCCCAGGTGCTAATAGCCCATTACCTCAACAGCTGTTTTCTCTCAACTCTAACCCTTCCCCATAGAAGGGACCTCAAAAGCCAGTGAGGGGGGCTGTTCTCTGAAACCCCCAACTTAAACCCTGACTTAGGGGAAGACAGTGGTCTGGCCAGTCCCTTGTATACTTCTAACTTTTTTTTTTTTTTTTTTTTTTTTTTCTCGAGACAGGGTTTCTCTGTGTAGCCCTGGCTGTCCTGGAACTCACTCTGTAGACCAGGCTGGCCTCGAACTCAGAAATCCACCTGCCTCTGCCTCCCAAGTGCTGGGATTAAAGGCGTGCACCACCACTGCCCAGCCCCTTGTAAAATTCTAAATATAGCTTGCTTTAATCAGACATTCATGGTTATGTGGTTTTGTTTTTTGTTTGTTTGTTTCCTCTCAGAAGCCCTGCAGGAGCTCGGAAAAGTCAACATCGTCTGCTCCCCAACCCCCCCAACACACAACACTCCTTCCCCCACAACAAACAGCTCTCTAGTGGCCTCTGCTTGGGGGTTCTACAGTTCAAGTCATGTTTGACACCAATCTACACGGTAAGAGTGTCAGACCCCAAGGTTGAGGGTCCCATTCCACAAACAGCCCCAGCTAATACACTGGCAACTAATAAATTGGGGTTCCTACAGACCCCGTTGCTTGTTCTGTTCATTTCCATGAGTGGCTCTCCACACCCAGAGAAATCCTTTTTTGGATTTGCTATAAAGCCCGCAGAGCCCTGCCAGCTTAGCAAGAGTGAAGACATACTGAAGAGACACTTGTCTCCCCCTGACTATGAGACTTTTGGAACCACGAATGGCAAGAAGTGACCATCTCTGTAGGATGCTTAGGACTGGAGAAGAGAGGGTCTAAAGCCCCGGCCAGCCAGAGCGGGGAGACCTGCAAGGGAGAGTTGGCTCAGTGAGGTAAAGTGTCTGACAACCTCAGTTTGAGCCCCAGAACCCATAGAGTTGAAGGCGAGACTCCATCCCTGCGAGTCACACTCTGACCTCCGCAACTCACCAATGCAGGTGCACATTCACACATAAACAAAAGGAATAAACAGATGTTTAAAAAAACCTAGAGGGCCAAAAACAAAACAAACCAAACAAACCCCACATTTCTGGACTTAACTAAAGGTCCCGTTTGAAGTGGAGAGGCAGGGTGGTGGTCCCGTGGGGGTTGCGGGGGTGGGGTGGGGTGGGGGTAGAGCTAAATCTACATTAAGAAACTTGCTTCTGAATAAGCAACTGTCTGAGCTCTCTTCTCTCTGAAGGAGCCTGAGTGAAAAGTTCCTCCAGAACACTCCGTCCAAGCCCACAAGGTGACCAGAAGGAAAGCAAGCACTTAGTCCCAGCACTTAGAAGACAGAGCTGAGTCTGCTCCGCCAGGGACACGCTGTCTCTCGTTGTCTCTGTCTGCCTGTTTGTCTGTCTCTCTTGTATGTATGCCTCTGAATGCCTCCCTAGTGCAGAACAGAAGTACTTTCCATTCTTTGGCTGAAGTTTCTGTGTGGCCCATCCCCGGGGCCTGAGACTCCACCCACGGACGACTCCACCCACTGACACCCAGCAACCGCATTTCCAGCTCAACAGCCGGACTCTAGCTCCTCTCTGGATACTCAGCGTGGGCACAGATAATCGTCCAGAGCCTCTCAGCTTGACTCAGGAGCCTGGGATATTTTCCAGTGGCCCCTGCCCAGGGCTGCATGGTTAAGGTTTTACCTAGTTAGGAGATGACTCGTGGCTTTAGGCTCTATCTGTCTTTCTACTCCGGAATTGAAACTCCCCTATAGTGAGTGATAAGGGCTGAGGAGAGCCCAGCCCAGCCAAACTACATTCCTCAGTTCCAGTAGGTTTCAGTCAAGGAGACTTGAGGATGAGGTGATAGCTTTGAGCCCTAGTTTCTACCAGACCCTTCTGCGGGTGGCTCGGGAAAGGTGGTACAGAGCACTGCACGGAGGCCAAGGGGCTCCTCAGGACAAATCCTCATTCATGCTGGTGAAGCCATGAATGGACCCTTCAGGAAGAGAGAGCCTCACTGAGTCAGGGCTCCTCCTGTGGGTTGGAGTCAAAGGTCAGTGAAGAGCCCGCAGGATTTCCCTGAGGCAGAAAAGGAAGCCTTATCTTCAAGGAGCTGGGGCGGAGGCCCAGCCTACTTCCTCCATTCCCAAAGTCATCCTTCTTCCTTTTTCCTCAGCTTCTTAGGGGATCTGGTGTGTGGGAGAGGCAATGTCTGCCGACTGTCCTTCACCTTCCAGGAGGGTCTGCAGGTAAAAGCTGTTCTCAGCTAGCGGCCATCCAGCCCAGCCTGGCCTCAGGGAGAAGAGACTCCTCTGCTTTCATAGAGTCACATGCTGGTAAGGTCCCTCAGGATTCTTCTGGAATTCCCTTGTTCCGCGTAGTAGCTTTATCACCATCCTCATAAAGTTGGAAGTCATCCCTTCTGCAGGACCATACCCCCACGGACAGGAACAGGGCTTCCGAGTGCCCCTTTATTCAGAAATAAGGTCCTGAAGATGTAATGAGTTAGCCTGAGGTCTTGTCAGGTTCGGATGGCCCTAAACCCAAGGACTAGTGTCCTCCCCAGAAAAGAAAATGCTGGGCACAATGGCACATGCCTTTAATCCCAGAATTCAGGGGGCAGAGGCAGATGGATCTCTGTGAGTTTAAGGCTAGCCTGGAGTTCCAGGATAGCCGGGGGGTGGGGGGGGTGGGGGTGGGGGGTGGGACCCTGTCTCAAGCAAAAAAAAAAACAAAACCAGAAAACAACCAACCAAAACTCCATGCAGACACACCAAGGAGGGAGTGTGGCCACAGAGACAGGCCAGCGTGATGCAGCTGGTTGCCAGAGATGCTGCACCTCAAAGACCTGAAGGAGGAAGAAGATGCTACCCGAAACTACCACATGGTCACCACCCTGCTGTACTTTGAACTTGGCCCCTCAGCCTTCTAAGCTGTGATGGACCCGGTTCCTGGTGTTTTGTTCCCAGAGAGGACCAGGTCTTTGGTTTTATGAGATGCTACAGGTGGGCTTGGAAGACGGAGTAGACAAAGAGAAGCCAATGGGCTCAGCGTTTTCTCTTCACAAGCTGTACATGCCAATACAAGAATGGAGCCTGGGCTAACCCAAGTTTCTAGCAAAAAAGTTCACATCCCATGAGTGCCAGCTCAGGGCCTAGATGCCCCCCAGACTCTCCTCAGGGGTTATCTCTTATATTTGACATGGTAACATAACACTATCATCTATGCCACTTGAGAACCAGTAAAGTTACAATAACCAAAGATCACATACCCCCACCACCACCATAGGGATTCAACATGGGCTTCTTAGAGGAATAACTTGTCTATATGGCTGGTTTAGAAATGGATCCAAATCATTTCTGAACTCAGAACTATGCAACCAGATATGGAAGAGAGCTCATGTCTTTGTCAGAGCCTTGATCAGGAGAGCCTGATGCCATTGAGACAAACATTGCCCACTTAAGATTCCACTTACCTTGGCTACAGGACAGTTTTCTGCACTAAGGAGAGAATACAAATCTTGTAGGAGCATACTATGAAATGATGGGACTGGTCCTAGGCCCCAGCTTCCAGTCCCTCCACCCCCTAACACCCACAACACCCCTCGCCGCCCTCCCCCGATCTCAGAAGCTGGCCTCCTAGGGAAGGAAGCATGGTCCTACTCCAGTGGCTCACAGATTGTGATATTGTAAGAATACATCAGGTGCTGCTCTCGGTTAATGGGCTACCATCTACTCCTAGGGTCAATTATTTGAAGTCTCAAGTTGTTCTAGACCTGGTCAGCAAGCAATAGTCCCTCTGAGTTTTTACTCATGGCTTTGTTTCCTGGTACCACAAAGAACTCCTGTCCATCTTCTGCGGTCCCCGCCCATCTTCTGCAGTCCCCGCCCATCTTCTGCAGTCCCCGCCCATCTTCTCTGGTCCCTGCCCATCTTCTGTGGTCCCCGCCCATCTTCTGCAGTTCTCGCCCATCTTCTGCCGTTCCTGCCAGTTGAGGCATGAGTGTGCCTCTGAGATTCTGGCTCCTGTCAGAGAGAGGAGTCACACAAAGGACACCAGGAACCAGGTGTGCAAACCTGTTCTGGACCTCTAGGGTCCCTTCTCATTCCACCCTGACACGTCTAAGTCCCTCCCTTTCCATAGTATCGTTAGCTCCACCCCTCCCAGCCCCACCTGCCAAAAAGGCAGGTCTGACTTTCTAGCTCAACAAACATCTGCAAATCCAAAGTGAGAGACAATCCATAAAACATCCTTTTGAACCTTTCAATGACTCAGGGCCACAAAAGACGGGGCCAAGGGACATTTCTAGACTAAAAGAGTTTTACCGCAAGATGACAAGATACAGTGTTGTGGCTCTGTATCTGATTCTGGATGAAAGAGGAACTGCCAGAGATCTTGCTGGACACCAGCTGTGGCATTTAACATCACCACTGCTTAGAGGCTTGGACCCAGGGCCTCATTGCTTGCGAGCACTCCACCACTGAGCTACGCGCCCAGCAAAAGGCAAAATCTACCTAGAACTATTTTAAAATTAAAACCGTAGGATGCCTGCCAAACACATCTACACAGAGCAGGAGGAACAGATGCAGTAAACAGTAAATGGTAACGACCATTGATTTACAAAACAAGCTATAAGTCTCCCAATGGAAGTGCTTAAAGGGGTGTGGCTAGTGTCTCAGCAGGCATCAAAGGAAAGCCGTGGAGGGATGCCACCTGCAGATGGTTTTGGAAACCACCCTGTGACCTTTTGGAGCCCAGTGGTCTAGTGTGAAGAGGTGAGTGGGTTAGATAGAGTCTGTATAGACTAGCATGCTGGGCGGAGGACTGCTAAGCTCCTAAAGTCTCTTAGGAGCCACAAAGCAAAGCTTCCAGAGATTCCAAACACACACACACACACACACACACACACACACACACACACACACACACACACACACACACACACACAAAACCTCTGTCTCCCAGAAGCCGGAAGGGCTAGGAGACTTCTTCATCAGCAGCAATAGGCATTGTCAGTTCCCGATACCTGTGCCCTTAACGAATTTTTTTCCTTCCCAAAAATCCAACTAAGTGGCTTTTGCAAAATGGGAGAAGGGCTGAGGCCTCAGCTCAGTGCCAGAGTGCTTGTCTAGCATGCACAAGGCCCTGGGTTCGAACCCAGCACCACAAAAATAAAGCATGAGGAGAAAGGGTACTTTTTTCCTTCCTGACAGACTAGGAGGAGGGTGGAACAGAGGCTGGGGAGCTCCACTCTGCACCACCACCCGCTCCCTTGAGGAGGATGGCAAGACAGGGTCCACCTCTGAGGCGGCGGAGCCACAGAGCAGCTAGGAGAGATACCCTCTCATGTGGCGCTCTGGTCTGTCCCAGGCGGCCACGCCACTCATCTGGAACCAGGGGTACGGGGCTTACTTTACGAACACCATTTCAAAAATCCTGCTTATAGCCATTGTGGTAGTTTAAATGAGAAATGTCCCTTACAAGGCTCTGGCATCTGAACACTTGGTCCCCTGTTGGTGGTGGTATTTGGGGTGGTTTGGGTGGTGTAGGCTTGCTGGAGGAAGTATGCCACTGGGGGCAGGCTTTGGGTTTAGACACACTTCCACCTCATCCCTAGCCCACCTCCATTACCAGTTTGCTCTTTTTTTTTTTTTTTTTAAAGATTTATTTATTATGTATACAACGTTCTGCATGCATGTATGCCTGCACACCAGAAGAGGGCACCAGACCTCATTACAGATGGTTGTGAGCCGCCATGTGGTTGCTGGGAATTGAACTCAGGACCTGTGAAAGAGCAGACGGTGCCCTTAACCACTGAGTCATCTCTCCAGCCCATCCTCTTTCTGTGGTGGACATGAGCTCTCAGTTTCCTGCTCTAGCTGCCACACCTGCCACTTACTTCTGTGCCTCCGGGCTGTGATGGCCTCTAACTCTCTGGAACCCTAAGCCAAAACAAATCCTACCTTTCCTAAGCAGCCTGGGCCAGTCGTGTTCTACTGCAACAACAGGAAAGTAACAGGCCAATGTTACTCTCTCTGCCAGAATGGTGGTTATTCAAAAAGTCACCCAAACCACCCACAAGTCCAAAAGCTGTCTGTGATGTCACCACCAAAACACAGAACTCCTGAGGGCTACAGTGACGGCAGCCACCACTCACTAGCTGTGGGAAAGACTGATACCTACGTTCCATAATGGAACATGGGTGAAGAAGCCACCCGATGCCCACGGCTGCTCTGTTCCCAGCGCACACATTGCCACTTCAGAGGACAGACCATCACCAGCGCTTACCACTGATCCCTGGAGAAGGCAGTGATGAAGCGGATGCCCATGGGGAGCGGAGCCATTTATGTCACCCCCTGAGCTCGGTGCTCTAGTCCCGAAATCAGACACTTCAGAAACAGGTTCAAGTTGTTCCGACAGCCCTGCAGTTCACACAGCCTGGGAAGCAACCTCATATGGGTCCTACTGGATCCTGTCCCCTCTTCCTTCCATCAGGGGACTGAGCTCTATGGGAGAAAGAGAGATATTAAGAATATGTGGTCCAAGCTGGGCACGCTTTTAATCCCAGCACTTGGGGCAGAGGCAGGTGGATTTCTGAGTTCGAGGCCAGCCTGGTCTACAGAGTAAGTTCCAGGACAGCCAGGGCTACACAGAGAAACCATGTTTTGAAAAACCAAAAAAAAAAAAAAAAAGAAAGACAGAAAGAAAGAAAGAAAGAAAGAAAGAAAGAAAGAAAGAAAGAAAGAAAGAAAGAAAAAAAGAATCTGTGGTCCTGACAAGAGTACCTTGGAGACACTGGCAGGCATCGGTCAATCTGCAGATAGGGAGATGCTACGCCTGACCAAAGCCACAGCCTGACCAAAGCCACACCGCTGATACCAGAGGAAGCTCCCACCACGGGTGTCTTGGGGAGGTTTGCTCATATGGAGGTCACATGATGCTTTAATGATTCCTGCAGGGAAGTGGGCATTCATCTCTCTGCCTTTAGAGCTTCCAAAGATGAGTCTAGCCCCAAAACATATGTCTATGTTCAGTCATGTGGACATCTATCAGAGCACGGGGTTGGGGCAGGCACTGGGCATATTCACTTCATTATTACCCAGCAGGCTTTCAGTGAGCCTCAGCAATTGAGGACTGTGGGCCTGGGCTGGATGGCAGAAGGGATAAGACGTCAGGTGCTTAGGTTTCGGGTCTGCAATTGTCAGATACGCCTAACATGAGGCGGGGGGACTTCCCATCTGCCTCTGTGGTTACCTCTCCTGTTAGCACGTTATTAGCCTGGGAAAATGAGCCTATTCTGAAGAGCTGGGCTGAAGAGGGGGCAATTCTGCAAGGGGCAGAACAAAGCCTGTGCACTAATAAGGGGTCCAGCCCTCCGGAAGTCACGTCTCCTATCCTGAGCCCCAAACCACCCTCAGGACATATATCCTAAAGCACTGTATTTTTCCAAAGTGGAATCTACTTGTCACTTGTCCCCTCCCTCCCTCTGAGCTTTCAACAGACACATATCATGGGCTGGGGGTGTAGCTTGGTAGTGGAACAGCAGGGCAGAGACTCTGGGTCCTAAGCCCAGCAGGTCACATAAACACAACCAATAACCTCCAAGAGACCAGCCCCAGAACCATCATAGATGCGTGGAGACTCTTTCCACCCCAGGCAGGAGAGCTCCAGGGCTCCACAGGGCCTTAGCAAGGGTCACTCATTCCTGATCTGCAGTAATGAACCACTAACCCATCCACTCCCTTACCTTCTCCAGCTAAAAGATAATGGCTTAATGGCATCAGCAATGTTACACAAAAACATGGCCTCAGAAATGCCATGGCATAGTGGACAGTTCATCAGTACCAGTGTGAGTGGTTCTGTAGGTGAGCTTCCGGGAGGGCAGGGTTTCCCTGTCCCATATCCTAGCTCAGAACAGAAGCAAAGAAGTCAGTAGGAGTCAGCTTGGTGGCTTATGCCTGTGATCCCAGCACTCAGGAGGCTGAGATAGAAAGTCCATTTTGAGTTGGAGGCCAGCCAGGGTTACCTAGTGAGCACCAGGCTAGTCAGAGCTATGACACAAGATGTTGCCTCCAGACTAAACCAGAAGTTTTGGGACTTTGGCTCAAACCTCCATATTTAAATGATATCTTTCAAAGAGGGTTTGCCCGAAATGAGTTTGCTGGGCTTGGTCCTACGTGTGCTTCATTCAAGTGCACCTGTGAAATAATTTTGCGGTTTATGGTTTTGACTAAAGGATTTGTTTTCAGTCGTACACGGCTTAAAAATAGAAAGCCAGGGTCCATTTTTTTTTCCTCCACTAAAACACTGAAAATTCACCCCTGTGACCAGGGAAATCAATCCGTCATACTGCCAGGCAAAACAGCCCAACAACGAAGTGCCAGAAGACCCTAAAGAGTTATCAGGGAAAAAGAGCTCCTGGCTCCTATAAATAATGCTATTGGTCTCACTGAGATGGTGATGCAGCCGGATGGAGGTTGGGTATCCATTCTTGAAGGAAGTGCACCGTAGGATGGTGTCTTAGTCTGGGTTTCTATTCCTGCACAAACACCATGACCAAGATGCAACTTGGGGAGGAAAGGGTTTATTCAGCTTACACTTCCACATTGCTGTTCATCACTAAAGGAAGTCAGGACTGGAACTCAAGCAGGTCAGGAAGCAGGAGCTGATACAGAGGCCATGGAGGGATGTTCCTTACTGGCTTGCTTCCCCTGGCTTGCTCAGTTGGCTTTCTTATAGAACCCAAGACTACCAGCCCACAGATGGTACCACTCACAAGGGGCCCTCCCCCCTTAATCACTAATTGAGAAAATGCCTTACAGCTGGATCTCATGGAGGCATTTCCTCACCTGAAAACTCCTTTCTCTGTGATAACTTCAGCTTGTGTCAAGTTGACACACAAAACCAGCCAGTACAAATGGACAGATGTCAGTTCTACATTTGGGGTGTTGAGAATTCTGCTTAACAAGGTCCTTTTCTTGCTGGCCTGGACAGCATCTCTAAAACTTGTTCCAGGTCATGAAGGCTGCTGACTGACACAGTCTCCTGGAGCCCAAGGAATAGCTTTCCCTCTAAGACTGCTGTTCTCAGCCTGTGGGTCTCCACTTCAACAGGGGTGCACATCAGATATCCTGCATATTGGCTATTTACATCACCATTCATAGCTGTAGCAAAATTACAGTTATGAAGAAGCAACGAAATAATTTTATGGTTGGGGGCCACCACAACATGAGGTATTTTATGTAAGAGTCACAGCATTAGAAAGGTTGAGCACCGCTACTCAAAGAGGAGAGATGAGGCTAGCCCAGCTAGGTGGGCTTCACACCCAGGCCAGTTCCAGGTGTTTTATTTCCCTGGGGGAGGGGGTGCCTTCTCAGGCACAAGTACACCCTCCTGCCTATCCCTGAACAGAAGGGGAGCACGCGGCTTGGCTGACAGGCTTTGGCGGCTAGCCCAAATACAGGAAAGTCCTTAAAGTAGTTTTTAAATGTCATCTCTTAGAAGCTCCCAGTGAACTTGAGGTCATTAGAGAAAAGGATAAGAAGGCAGTGTGATCATTGGACAGGGAAAGGAGAGCCGTTAGGAGCTTTTCCATGGTGAGGCAGCACCAGTACCAGGCTCAGGAGCACACAGAGAGCTTGGTCAAGAGCTGAGGGACAGACACACCCACGATCCTGCCAGCTCCGGGGCTCTAAGCTACCTAAAACTCATCAAACCTTCAAAAAGACTCAGGAGTGGGCAGAAGTTAGCAAAAGCAAAGAGTAATGCCCCAAGGGGGTTTTCCAGGCTTATAGTACACAGGCAAAATTTAGCACACAGCAGCCTAAGGCAACAGGTTAAAATGAAGGCACTCTTAAAAAGGGCAAACCCGAGAACCAAACTCCCGGCAAGAGCTTCAAGAGTTTTGTTTTAAACCAAGACAAACTATAATTCCTCCAATCGAGCACTTTCTACGTTTTTAAAGGCCCCATTGCCCGTGCGAGAGAAACAGAAACGGTTATGTTCACTTGTCCTGGGCTGAAATACAAGGAGTCCGAATTCTATCCATCATCGCTCTTAGCCTACTCACAACAAACAACACATCCCGGGTGTTCTCCACGGAACCAGACCTGTAAAAAATTCTCCCAAGATTACAGGGTGCGAAGAGGACCCCCAAGAGAGGGAATTCTGTGTAAAGCCGAATGTTTACTAACTCGCCCAACTTCACGCAATTTGAGTTCCAGGACGAGCAGGCGAGCAGGGAGGCAGGCAGCCACCAGGCAGGTGCAGAGAGAGATCTAAAGACCAGGAAAAGACATCTTGGAAATTTAAACCTCGAGCTAAGGAAGGGGCTTCAGTTCAAATGCAAATCTTTACCTGCGGGTCACCAAGATCCCTCGGGGGACCCTACGTGCTGGAAGTGCGCGCAGCTGGGGGACTTTTCCGGTGGTTTAAACCCTTTATTACGGCCAGACGGTGGCTATCACTGTGTTGGCCACAGAGCCCGGGCTCCGGGAAGCAGTTCTTTAGCAAACAAACAACCCGAGAGCCCAGGGTGCTGGCTGAGCTTTCCCAAGGGCTTTGCGAGCCGGCTCCTCCCAGGTCGTACAGCCGCTTGGCCGGGTGGTGAAGGCTACAGGCACGCCCACGTCCCCAACGCGCGGCTGCAGACAAAGCGCTGGGTCTCCCGCAGGCGTCTTCCTACAGCTGTCACTCGCGGCCTGGAGCCGGGAGGGGACCCCGCATCACAGCTAGGCGACCCCAGCCCCCGGGTCTTGGGGAACCTTCTGCTTCCACTTTCCTTGGGAACTCAGCGTCGCCAGCACGGGATCGCCCCCGCACTGTCGCTCAAGGCCACTGTAGGAGCCCTTACTTCAAAGACGTCCCACTCTATGAAAAGCGCTTGGTTAGTCCCCGACTCTCCAGCCACACAGCAGAGGGAGACAAACGGCGGAGAGGCCGAAGCGGGGGGACGCAGGGCGCGGGCCCGCGGCAGGTGCGTGGCTGCTGGCAGGTGCGCGCCGCTGGGTGGGTCCTCCGTTGTCCCCGCGCCTACCTGCGCTCCGCAGCCCGCGTCGCGCGCTTCCTGCCGTCGACTTCCTGGAGCGGCCGCCCTTTCACTTTCCTTGCCGAGCGAACGCCGGCCCAGAGCGGCTCCTCCCTCTCCCGCGCGCCCCCTGACCCCGGCCCCGCGCGCGCCCAGGGGATGCTCAGATCGCACACCGCCCGGGGATGCTCAGCTGGGGCATCCTCTAGCTGTCGCTGGGTCCACACACCTGCCTGTCATGCCCTCCTAGGCCCCGCAGGACGCTGGGCTCTTACTGGGATGGTGCCCAGCAGCCAAACGCCGGCTCCTAGGGGACCTCAGCACCACCAGGCTTTTGTCCCCAAGGTGGACCTCACTAATGCTAGAGAAGTGGACAAGTTCCGGGTTAAAGATTTGCTCCCTCGGAGCCCTGGTCTCTCTCGGCCTACCACATCAAGTGTCAGAGTCAAGAGCACTGGCATACTACAAATGGAGTGGGTACCGCACCTGTGCCAAAGTGATAAACGGCTTGCATGGTTAGGTCTTGAAAGCCAGCCACCCGGGTCATGGGGAGGTGACCTGGCACGCAGCTTCCTTGTCAGTTCCGGATAATTATCTTTCAAACCCCACACCTCCTGCCAAGAATCGACCCTGGAAAGTCCGGGCAGGGCCTGATTACTTCTAAAGGGCACCTGCCTCACACCTCCACCTGTCCGCCTGGCCGGGCATCCAAGGCCAGTCCTGCTGCTCAGCTCGCAGATCAGCACCTGCCTGGAACGGCAAAACCAGGCAGGAAACCAGCTTCCCAGGAACACCCACTGGGTAAAGCCGTGCTTAAACCAAAACCAACCCGAACCCCCACTTTAAAAATCCAGTACATGGACAGAGCCGGGGTGAGGGTGGGGAGTATCTAGCGCCCTCTTCAGACTGGTTGGTGAACTGGTGGCCCACAGCTTTACTCCCCTCCCTACCCCCACCCCACCTCCCACCCAACCCCCATCCCCCTTCCACCAGCACGCGCCCAGTTTGCTGAACTGGGTAAGGCCAAGCCACACTCTCCCTACAGGCCTTTGAGAAGTGTTCTGTGGACCCTGGAAGCAAAGTTGACTTCCTGTTTGAGCCACCTGCACCCACATCTCAAGTGGGAAGTGGCCCGGGAACTCTAGCCGGTCTACCCGGTTCCTTTGGCGAGATGTCTCTCTCCTTTTTTTTTTTCCTCCCTAACTCGCCATTCCTTGTAAGCAGCATAGCAACTCAGGTGGACTCTTACATCTTGTCTAGGCGCCTCCCCATGTCACTCTCAGGCCTGTCATCATCAAGCTTGCTCAAGAGTCCCTTGCCCTTCTGCCTGTGTTCCTTTTTTTTGCTCAGCCAAAGAGCCTCACATAAACTTCCGGGTAGTTTTTCAGTTCCCAAGAATGAGACTTTTCACATTAGTGTGTTGGGAATTTGTCTTTCCTGAGTCTGTGGCTTTTGAGTGAGCTCAGACTTTGAGAATTGTTGAAATATGTCTCTAGATTCTATTTTAAATGCCCATGTCCTAGTGACGCCAGTCTACCTCCAGGCCCCTAGGGGGCGCAGGAGGGAGTCCTAGAGTAGAAAACCTTTCTAAAACAGGGAGACAGTTAAGGAGTTTTTTTTCCTTTGGGAGCTCAGCAAGGAAACTTTGAGATAGTCCACCAGGGTCCCCTCCCCCCTCTGAGCACATGGATGAAACAGGTTAGAAAGCACATAGGTTGGAAGGGAGGGGCTGACTAAGCCCCTGCTACCTCATTCCCTAAAGACCAATCAGTTTAAAAGTCACACTGTTCTACCAATCACATTGTGCCTAATGGCGGCTGCTCTAATATCCTATATAAGGTCCCTGAATGGGCTCCACGAGGTCACCCTCCCGTCTTGGTATGTAGAGCGACCTCAGCGTGCCGATGAATGATTTCTCTTGCATTTTGCATCAAGCCCCGACTCCATGTGTTCACTCGGAGGGTCTCTGGTAAGTTAAGACTCCCCAGAGTCTTACATCTTACACAAACAAAGAAAGAAAAACAAAAATGACAATTTTGCACAGATACTGGGGTGAGGCAGAGAGAGTCTGGTGACCTATGTAGAGCATTTGCTAAAAATGTCAATCTTAGAATCTTAGTTAAGTAAAGTTAATGTTTCATTATATATATATATATATATATATATATATATATATATTTACATGATTATAAGAAACACTCAAATGTGTTGAGGTGGGTTACGTGTGTGTAAAACTTCAATACATTTTGAAATGGAAATTTGGGATTGCAGCCACAAGGCTGGCAGGTTTTATACTTCAGAGCCTAGGAGAAAGAACTGGGTGTCCCCACCATGGTTTGTGGTCCACGGTCCTCCGGCCTCAGCCTCCCGAGTGCTGAGATCCATGACTGGCTCCCCCTGCTCTCTCCCACAGAGGCTTCCACATGCCCGGTGCATGCCCTATCCCTGACTACACCCCAGCCCTAGGAGTTATTCTTAAATCAAATTTAAAAAAATAATGAAAAGACAGAGAAAGAAAGGAGTTTGTGTTAGCCCTAGACAGTGACTTTTTATCGATGGTACTGTAGGCACTAATACCTGAATTAGGGATGTACTTAGAGGAGCTTTGTCAGTCTTGATCTGTCTGTCTGTCTGTCTGTTTTCCTGAGATAGGGTTTTTCTGCATAGCCCTGACTACCTTGGAACTCACTTTGTAGACCAGTCTGGCCACAAACTCACAGAGATTCTGGGATTAAAGCCGTGCACCACCATCCCTGGCTTGAACCATGCCTTTTCGAATGGCTTCGTTAAGTGGCCTGTAGAAGTCAGATCGGGCAAATGTTCCTGTTTCTAAGACCCCTTGGCAATGTCTTCCAGGAGAATAACTTTATTATTTTTTTCCTCCTATCTGTAGGATATGGGAAGTGGTCACACAGGATCTAAACTGCATCCTGTCTGGAGCAGGGCTTGTATAAAGCCTGGAATCGAATTCGGGGGCCAACCTCTCCTCCAAGGCTAGTCTGTTGCTGCATCTGTCTGCAGTGCGTTTCCCTGCATGTTAAGCTTATAGTTAGCCCAAGGCCAGACACATGGAAACAGAAAAAACCTGACCCCTGTGGAGTCATTCCCACCAAAACTTCTGGTGGAGATAAATGTGACAAGCAAATTGGACATTTTTTTTTTTTTTTCGAGACAGGGTTTCTCTGTGTAGCCCTGGCTGTTCTGGAACTCACTCTGTAGACCAGGCTGGCCTCGAACTCAGAAATCCTCCTGCCTCTGCCTCCCAAGTGCTGGGATTAAAGGCATGTGCCACCACTGCCTGGCTAAATTGGACAATTTTTTAAGGTGTCCCCAAAAGGATCAATAACCTTCAACTTGTGGTTTGTAGGTCAAGTTGAGAAGTTGTGCTTTTGAAGTTCCCTGTGGGCCTATGTGTGTGATGATTTCTGAAGAGAGAGTCCACTTACTGCACACAATATGCTAATGCCTTGGTGGTAAAGTACAAAGACTCATAGCTTCTTCCTCAAACCCAAGTGATCGTACTAGGACTTCCCATCTCCTAGCCTGGGGAGAGTTGGTTGGTTTCTGAAGAAGCCCTGTGTTGCCCCTGCTGACGCTACCCTGCCCAACAGTGCGTGTCAATCACCGGATTCACGAGGCTGCACATCACCTCTGTGCGTCCTGACTGGTCAGGGGAGGGTTTGGGCCCTGGGCTCATCTGGGCACACACTCCTTCCCGCTTTGCTTATTGTTTCAACTTCCGCCATCCGAGAGCTTTCCATTTTTAACCCTCTGTAAACCCTTTCTAAAACCAGACTTGTAAAACTCCCTGACAAAGTCAACCTTTGACTATCATTCAAAACTACTTTTATTGTGAATGTGGCTTTGTGATTCCAGTGGGGGGTGACCAAGCAAGAGGAGACCCAGGAGCTGGGATCTGAATGTGTCTCCAACTCAAACCTAGATTTCAAACTTCCTGAGACCCTGTGGAGGCCACTTTACTCTAATGAACTCCCCACTGTGATCGTGGGATTGTCGTGAGGATGGATGACAGGTGTGTGTGTGTGTGTGTGTGTGTGTGTGTGTGTGTGAGAGAGAGAGAGAGGGAGAGAGAGGTGGTGGTGGTGGAGGAGGGTGAGAGGTGGGGATGGGGGAGGGGAGTGGAGGTGGGGGGTAGAGGTGTGGGAAGGTGTTTGGAAACCCCAAGTTTTACTTTTTCTATTCACCCGTGGATCCTCATCTAGCATAAGAAACCCTCAGGATTGATGGAACACTTAACAAGGTTTCTATGGAAACAATAAATCAGCTTTAAATGTCTGTGGTCACCCCAATGACTGGGAAACAGGCATCCAAGATGAGCCCTGGACACATGAGTAGTCGGGATGGTGGGGGTGGGGAGGGGTGCTCCAAAGTCTCTTTCCTCAGTTTATTTTGTTAAATTGTCCACAAAATAGAGTTTGAGATCGCCCACCTTCAATACGTCCTGTTCAAGTTTGATCCTTGCACGGTTACCATGTATCAACCGCAGCTTTCTAAGACAGTGGATGAACTTCTGTCCAGGGTTTACATCGATTACCCTGGCACTCAGGAACGCTGAGGCAAGAGAACGGCCATGTGTTTGGAGTCATCCTGGGCTAAGATGTGGGACCCTGCCTCAAAACAAAACAAAAACCAAACCCCACATGGCTACTCTCCATTGAGGTCTAGCTATACGGAGCCAGGCCAAGGAGACCACATTCACTTCCTACATGCTCAGTCAAAACGTGTTTTTTGTTTTGGTTTTGATTTTGATTTTCTTTTGTTCTGTTATGGCAATAGAAAAGTAACTAAGATACAAACTGCATTCACTACCAGATGCCTTCTAACCTATTAGACCAGCAAAGAAGAAAAATGAGCTCTCAGAAGCCCCAAAACAGTGAGTCACGTTCCGCTGGTAGGAGTGGGGATTTGCCATCCCGGAGCCAAAGTAGCGGCCATATTTATAACCCATGATAGCTGCTCTTCATCAGCTTAACTGGGTTTTGAATCATCTAGAAGGCATGCTGCTAGACTGAGGGTGTTTCCAGACAGGATTAAATAAGGAGAGAAGACCCAGCCCGATTGCGGGTAGCATCAGCCCATGGACTGAGGTCCCAGACGGAATAAAAGGGGATAAAGGAAAGAGCCAGCTGAACGCTTCACTGCAGACACATGATCCCAACACCTCGTGCTCCCCCTGCCTGGCATTTCGTCTATGATGGACGCCTCCTTTCCTAAATCATAAGCCAAAAACCCTTCTTCCCTATGATAGCTTGGATAAGATGCTTCCTCGCAGCGATTAGAGAAGCAAGCAAGCAGTCAACGTCCCTCACCACTGGCTACTCGACCGACGCTCAGTTCTCTGTCTGGATTCTACACTGTGAACTTGGGATGAGGACAGACTCAGGCATTCAGACACTCACAGGGATGCACCGCTAGCTCATCTACTAAGACAGTGGGTGTGCGAGTGCTTTGCCACATTGGCATCAGGACCGCCAAACCCGTGATGTTACACCCAGGCTACAGCGCAACCCGCCCACCCGTTGCCAAGGCAACAGCCACCATATTCCCAGAATCCACTTGGCCTACTGCCCACCTTTACCTGCGGCTACGTCACTCTCTCTCTATAAACGGAAGACCCCTCTGTTCTTTCTCTTTTTCCTCTCTTTTCCCTTTCTCTTCTCGCAGCTGCCCCCCGTCCAATAAAGCCCCCACACGGAACTGTTTGGCCTGGTGCGGTTTTTGGAGCCCAACGACCATCCCCGCCCATTATAACGCCGCACATGTCCGACCATTTCATCATTTTTACAGGACTTCCCCTCTCATTTTAAATTGAATTTTCATTTAGCAGAATAATGTGAACTCTCTAATCATGGTTTCTCTCTTTTTCTATTTTCTATTCTATTTTAATTAATTGATTTTTAAATAATTTTTCTTTTTTCCTTTTTTTTTCTCTTTCTTTCTTTCTTTCTTTCTTTTTTTTTTTTTTTTTTTTTTTTTGAGACAGGGTTTCTCTGTGTAGCCCTGGCTGTCCTGGAACTCATGTGCTCTGTAGACCAGGTTGGCCTCAAACCCGGAGATCTGCCTACCTCTACCTCCTGGGTGCTGGGATTAAAGGCATGTGCCCTGCCACTTGGTGTTAATCATGGATTCTCGGTCAGATTTATAGGAAGTGGAAGAGTGGCCTTAACCCCAATCAGAAATTGGTTGGTTACCGCACACCAACCATGCATTCATAGGCATATCTTGCCATACTGGTCATTACTGTAGTCCATAGGCTTCACAGCTGTAAGGGTATTGATAACCCCTCCCCCAGCAACCTGTGTGACATCTATCAGTATGATGAAAGCTAGCTAGCCGGGAGGGAGCTTCCTGGGCAATAGAAACTTGCCTTCTCCCTGTCCTGTGATCAGTAAACATCTCTTCCTTTGTCTGTATCAAATACTACTACATAAATACAACAACGTAAACCCTGGTGCGTATATGTAAGGGAAGGTGCTGATACTAAGGTCTAGTTCCCTAATTGGGTCTTGATAAAGAAGGCCAGGAGCCACTTGCTGGGTGGAAGGTACAGGTGGGACTTCCGGGTCCCAAGAGGAAAAGGCGGACGCAAGGAAGGGGAGGAGCTTTTCTGCCATGCTTCGGAACGAGAAGAAAGTAGCAGTCTTTTGGGGCAGCGAGGGCCTGGAGCCTCTGTTATGACCGAAGAGGTTGGCAGGGGCTAGCCGATACAGGCCACTAAGTTTAGAGCAGGAGGGGACACAGAGATAATAATTGATGAGAGCATTCCTTTTCAGGCAGGAGATTCTGTGCTCAACAATTGTGCCTAGTTGGCAAGTTCTAAAATAATAAAGCTGTCTGTCTGTCCTTTGCGGATTCTAAGACCTCAGATTGAGGCTTATTGCCATCGACCACAGAGCTAAGCTGGGACAAAAGCAGCAGGGAAAGACGGTAGCGTGTTTTTTAAAAAACTACACGCTACACCTATATACATGTTACATTTCTATAGAAACTCATTAAGTTTCTGTAGAAACTCTGGATCATCTCAGTCCTCAGTGTCTTACTCAGGCAACTTACTTACCACCTTCCTGAAGGCAAATAATGGACCAGCCTTTCAGTGTGTTGCTTCCTTCCCTGGCCCTCTGTCAGAGGGTCTAATTTATTCTTAGATACTGGAGGAGACAGCCTTATGTACCACATGGTTTTGCACCACCATCCCCACCACAGGCCACAGTAAGGTTATTTATATGTGGGATCAGAATCAGGACTCAGTGAAAGATTGCTTGGGTTCTGTGTTCAGCAGACACACACACACACACACACACACACACACACACACACACACCAAAAGCAGGACCAGTTCTAATTATCCAGTTAGTACGTGGCACACTCATTTTAAAGAGAAGGAATAACACACAGCCATAAGGCATGGGGTTTTGGTAATGCCTTAAGGGTGCAAATCACTGCAGATGTTGCCACAGGGAGAATTACAGAATCTCTCTCTCTCTTTTTCTTTTACCCTCGGTCTAGGACTCAACAGATACTCGGTGTTGTTAAGCAACTGAGCAAACTCCTGGAAAAGGAGTCTGACATAAGAAAATAAAATCACCAGCTGGGAGAAGAGGAAATGAAACATTGCTATGTTCCACTTTCTCTCCATTCAAAAGGACTGTGTTAGGTATGGTTTTGCCACAAAATATCTCAAATTCTATTTGACGTATGTGCGTTGGTGACTTCCTAAATGGCAGGCCCCTGCCATGTAGCCTGAGCCAAAGCTGCTGCCTGTGACATCTCCTGCCTCTACCCTGGCCTACTCAGGCCAAGCTGTTTCTCCCCCTGCTGTGAGGTTACTGTACAATCTCATTTCCTGGGAAGAGGAGATTTTGTTATTTCTCTTTCAACAACTGTACTTTAATATCATTAAACTATATGCCTCATGGAGGAAGGGAGGGGGAGAAAGAGAGACAGCGATAGATAGATAGATAGATAGACAGACAGACAGATAGATAGATAGATAGATGATAGATAGATTTGGGGCTATTGTTCCATTGTTTCCATGTGCTTAACATGGTTCCCAATGTTAAAAAAATCTATAGCCGGGCGTGATCGTGCACGCCTTTAATCCCAGCACTCGGGAGGCAGAGGCAGGCGGATTTCTGAGTTCCAGGCCAGCCTGGTCTACAGAGTGAGTTCCGGGACAGCCAGGGCTACACAGAGAAACCCTGTCTCGAAAAACCAAAAACTAAAAAAAAATTAAAAAAACTAATGCTAAACAGTTAACGTGTATGTTCATAAATATATATATGTGTGTGTGTGTGTGTGTGTGTGTGTGTGTGTGTGTGTGTGTGTGTATAATTTTTCCCTAGACACTTTGGCCTCCCACCTTGGTAAATCTTGGTGCTAGCATGAACAGAAACAACTATCTGGTCATCACAAACTAACTTCTGACTGTCACAGTTACCTGTGCCAAGGATCTTTGGCATGAAAGACACCCATCTGAAAGCAGTTAAAAGTTCTCCAGAGACCTTATGATGGTTTGTATGTGCTCAGCCCAGGGAGTGGCACTATTAGAAGGTGTGGCCCTGTTGGAGTGGGTGTGTCCTTGTTGGAGTGGGTGTGTCACTGTGGGCGAGGGCTATAAGACCCTCATTCTAGCTGGAAGCCACTCTTCCACTAGCTGCCTTCAGATGAAGATGTAAGAACTAACTCTCTGCTCGCTGGGCAGTGGTGGCGCACGCCTTTAATCCCAGCACTTGGGAGGCAGAGGCAGGCGGATTTCTGAGTTCGAGGCCAGCCTGGTCTACAGAGTGAGTTCCAGGACAGCCAGGGCTACATAGAGAAACCCTGTCTCGAAAAACCAAAAAAAAAAAAAAAAAAAAAACCTCTCTGCTCCTCCTGCACCATGCCTGCCTGGATGCTGCCATGTTCCTGCCTTGGTGATAATGGACTGAACCTCTGAACCTGTAAGCCAGCCCCAATTAAATGTTGTCCCTTGGTCATGGTGTCTGTTCACAGCAGAAAAACCCTAACTAAGACAGACCTGTTGACAAACCAAGTGTCCTTAGCCCATGGTGAGAGAGACAGCGGTTGTGCTAACTTAGCGTGTGTGAGGGCCTGGGTTCCATCCCACAGAACAAACAAAAACAGACAAAACCCGAAGAAAATCAGTGTGCTGTTTTGAATGAGACATGTCTCGGGCATTTGAACACTCCGTTAGGTTAGTGTCGCTGTGTGGGAAGGTTTAGGTGGTGCAGGGTTGCTGGTGTAAGTCACCGACAGTGACTTTGAGATGACCAGCTGCAGGACACTTCCAGTTTGCTGTCTCTGTTGGTGTTTGGGGTTGAGATGTGACCTCTCTGTTTCCTGCTCCTACGACCATGCCTGCTACATGCCACCGTGGTTGTCTGTCATCATAGACTCTTACCCCCTGCAACCATAAGCTAAATAAACCCTTTCTCCTATAAGTTAGCTTGGCTGCAGTGTTTTATAAAAACAACAAGAAAGAAACCAATACAGTCAGCAACCAGCAGCGTAATTAATAAGAGGTGCTACCTATGTCAGGTCAGCTGTGTGCTCAGCACAGTGTGGTCATTACAAATGAGGGGTTGACGCCACCGACTTCATTTTCCCATTTTCTAAACAGACTTCAGGGGACCCAACCCTGGACTGGATTCCTGCTACAGGCCAAATGTGTGGTGCTAAAAAACAAACAAACAAACAGAAAAAAAAAGCACTTTTTACAACAGAATTTTCTGTCGATACCCGCTGATAGCCAATGAAGCATAGCTACGTGCCTTGCTAAATGTACAGGACCTCAACAACCATCAGAAACCACGGTATACTTCCATAGTTATGGCAGATCTGAACGGATTTTCCTGAAAACCTGCTTTTTGTCCAAGCAGTTGCATTTTCCTGACTTCCTGGGTTCTTAAGACCTTTTTTCCACTTGAAAGCCCAGAAGGGACACGTGCAGGGCCTTGGTCAGTCACCATGGCAACTGACAGGCTCACAGAGCCTCCTGTTGGGAGGTACAGAGGTGGAGCCCTGGTAGGTGGCCTCATGGCCAGTTAGTTTCCTTGGCAATCTCATCCAGAAAGACAAGGTACTCTTGGAAGCACCCCTCCCCACGTGCCTCCCCACCCGCCTCACACTGAGCTTGGGCCATAGAGATGTTCCCCCTACCTCTCCTCTTTTTCTTTTCTTTTCCAGTGAAAAGGGAACCGGGTACAGAGACAAGAAGGTTTCAGCTGGGGACGTGGAGCAGAGGGAGCGAGAGGACTCTCCCTCCTCTCTCAGCACATGGCTGGCCATCTGGGCATATATATACCTAGTGGGCCACACTCGCTGTACTTCTGGCTGGGGACGACGGCACAGCAAGGGCCCAAGGAGCTTCCTCCGAAGTCCTTTGCACTGCACGACGGGCA
Source organism: Uromys caudimaculatus (assembly GCA_028551405.1). NCBI lineage: Eukaryota > Metazoa > Chordata > Mammalia > Rodentia > Muridae > Uromys > Uromys caudimaculatus. The sequence goes on from CM052720.1 coordinate 40,159,332, forward strand.
CGCCCTAGTGGTGCATGTTGGAAATTCTCTTCAGGTTCAGGATAAGAAAAAGCTCTTTTCTGGCGTTTAAGAGACATGAATCCGGATCTTTAGGAGCCTCGATCTCTAGCGAGCCGAAGCCTTTGCCAAAGTGTCTGCGCCTTCGTCCCTGTCATTTCTGTCATCTACGTAGATAATTGCTACACATGCAGTTGAGAGAGGTTTCTGTAAGTTGCCGGAAAGCTCTGAGAAGATGACTCAATCCTACGGGTAAAATTAAACAGCACACTTGAGGGCTCTGTCACACTGCTGACAACTCCTGCTCGTGACTTGACAGAGCAGCCATTGCTTAAACATGGCTAACTCCATGTTTAAGTCACTTTCTGGCGATTCAGTGGGAGACCCTCAGAGCCCGTGGGTCCCTGCTTGGGAGACAGATGAACATCACTCTAAATGAACCACAGCTGCCTTTACATCAGAGATCAGGGGGTTAGCAGAAGTCGCTCTCGGGTCAGATAGCTCGTTCTGAACCCAGCGGCTGATCAGTCTTCGGCAGCCATCTCAACTCTCCTTAAGCTGAGATTGTGCTTACTGTACAAGCCGTTGTATTTAGCTATTCAACGGTAAAGTGACAGTCAGGGCTTCTAAGATAATGCATGATACAGGTCGCTTACCCAGTGCCAGCCCAATCTCAGAACTTAGCCCAGGTGCTCTCCTGTCCTTGTGAGCGACAATATAAAAGCTGAATTCCTGGCCCTTTTATGGTCCAAAAAGCTAGCATGCATTCTCACATACTTGATTACATTGCTATTTTAGTTTCTAACATTTAAAATATTTTTTCACTTTAGAAATAAGACATGCAATTGAAACAAATGAGGAAGCTTCCAACAGATATAGACACAGTGGTGTCCCCCTGGTATCCTCATGTCCAGCTTTCTCCTCATTGGAGAAGTTGCTAACGTGTGTTTATAATCTTTTCATCTTCGGAAGTAAAAAACAAACAAACAAACAAACAAAAAAACCCTGTCATTTTAGGGCCTTGTATGTTAATTACTTGTGGCTTGTGTATTCAGTCAGTGTTTGGGCCTGAGGGTTCAGCCCTCTGGAGGAGAGATCCTGTTTGAGAGGAGGGTAGGCATTGTGTGCTCTGGAAAGTCCAGGGGTGACTCTCCACACAGTGATTACTACATTGGCTGAGCCCCACAGCCATGCAGCACAGTAAGGGGATCAGGCTGCCGTGAGGATCTTTGTATACCTTTATCACCCTTTTTAAAAAAAATTATTTATTTTATGTAGATGAGTCCACTGTCCCTGTCTTCAGACACCCCAAAGGGCATCAGATCCCATCACAGATGGTTGTGAGCCACCATGTGGTTGCTGAGAATTGAACTCAGGACCTCTGGAAGAGCAGGCAGTGCTCTTAACCACTGAGCCATCCCTCCAGCCCCCTATCTTTATTACTCTTGTTGCCCAGTTGTTAAAATAAACAACACATTAACTAGGCATCGTCTCTAACCTCCCCACCCCCGAAAGCTTATTATCTCTAGTTTACAAAGAGGGAAACTAAGGCTGGAGAGCAGGGGAGTTCCTGAAGTTGGCTTCCAAGTAAAACTAGCACCAGGAGCCCAGAATTCGAAGTTGACCTTCAGCCGTTAATGTTTTCATCAAACGATGCTTAACTTTGTAGTTGGCTTTCTTCCCAGGGAGAGCAAACTTTTAGATGAACTTAGATGAATAAGATAAGGTGACTGTGTTATCATTGCTTAAAGTGTTGCCTTTCAAAAGCAACAGAGGGCACCGTAAACTATTTTGAGTTCATACAAGTTATTATTTGTAAAACCACATAAGAGGCTGGATACAGAACTGGACAGCAGACAGACAGACTGGGTAGCCAAAACAGACCAGGGAGCTGGGCGTAGTGATACAAAGTAGCAACCACGGGGGAAGCAATTACTCTTGCTTCTCTTACTCTCCCCTTTCCATTCACACCCCCCCCCACACACACACACACTGTCATGGCCGGCCTCTATTTCTCTACTCTCTTCTTCTCTCTGCCTTTCTCTGCCTCTACTACCCTCTTAACTCCCCTCCCTGTGCCCTGAATTAACTCTATTCTATACTATACCATCGTGTGGCTGGTCCCTCAGGGGGAAGGGACGCCTTGGCATGGGCCTGCTGAGACACCCCCTTCCCCCACACCTCACCACACATCCATAGAACATATTTTTCTCTCTTTATCTTTTTATAAACACATCACTGGTGGAGTCCCAGCTCCATGCTGGCCACCTCCTGGTCAGCTCCACGCCTTGGCTTTGGTGGTGTTTGTTTGTTTGTTTGTTTTACTTTTTATTGATTCTTTGTGAATTTCGCACCCCAACCCCACTCATCTCCCTCCATGTCTGCCCTTCACCCTTGCAACCTCCCCCCCCCCCCCAAAAAAGATAGCAATCATGGAGTTTAGAGGAGAGAGGCAGAAAGATGAGGAGTTCAAGGGTCAACTACAAGCTTTTGGTCAGCCCGGCTACCCTATCTCAGAAAACAGAACAAAACAAAACAAAACAAAACAAAACAAAACAAAACAAAACAAAACAAAACAACTAATCAAACAAACCAAACAAAACTGGCACTGCCTGCATCGATGGATTGGCTGCTGTCTCTAAGCCAGCCTGCTTTCCCTCCAAACACCCAGCAAGACAAACGATAACTCTTGTATCAACCAAAATGACCTACACTTGATTAATAGCGGGCAGATTTCCTTGTTTTTATCCTCATTTGAAACTAGGACCAACCAGGGGCTGAAGAAATGGCTCAGCGGTTAGGAGCACTCCTGAGTTTGATTCCCGGCACCCATGTGGCTGCTCACAACTGTCTGATGCTGTCTTGTGGTGTGCAGATGTACATGCAGACAAAAATCATATACATAAAATACATAAATAGCCGGGCAGTGGTGGCGCACGCCTTTAATCCCAGCACTTGGGAGGCAGAGACAGCCAGATTTCTGAGTTCGAGGCCAGCCTGGTCTACAGAGTGAGTTCCAGGACAGCCAGGGCTTCACAGAGAAACCCTGTCTCGAAAAACCAAAATAAAATAAAATAAAATAAAATAAAATAAAATAAAATAAAATAAAATAAAATAAAATAAAATAAAATAAAATACATAAATAAATAAAATCTTAAAAAAATACTTGGGCCAATCAAGAAAGTCAAATACATATCCTGGCCAATATCCTGCTTCAGGAACTCAAGACCAAAGCCACGCCTTCTCTCCAGGACGGATCATCTGACTCTGTCTGTCCTTGTCCTCCCTGGAAATACAGGTGATGGCCACTGACTCCCTTGCCACAGCAGACTCAGAATAAACAGCCTTTGCTCGTCCTAGTTAGGATGGTTTAAGTTTCTCATAGAAATGGACACACCCTAAAAGGGGGCTCCTGTATCACTCATTCCCACCGCGACATGGCATGCAGATGTGACAGAGAGGGCCCTGGATATGAGGATTCGAATTTCTCCAGCATGTTCTATGCTGGGTGAGGACAGACCACGCTCTGAAGCCCTGGTGCTAGAGCAGAGACCCTCTCAGGATAAAGACTCGTCTTTCAGTTCTAGTAACATGGACCCATGGGTGTATCTACGCAGATTTCCTTGTCATTTTTTTTTCTTTTTTTTGGAGATGGGAACGCTGATGTGGAGCAGATGCAGAGAAATTGAGAATTTCTCTCTCTCCACAGTTCAGGATAAAAAAATTCAATTAGTTCATTTCCCCACGTCTCTGTATACATGCTATATTTTTGCTCTTAATGCAAATAAGTGTTCAGACCCAGAGGCAGACCTCATGACCGGGGTTCCATGGACTAAAACCTCTGTCACCATGAGTGGTGGCCTTGAGTGCTTTTTCACAGTGTCGGAAAAGTTGCTGGCATACACCAACAGCTGCTGCGTTCTGTAGGAGATATTAAACCCCAGCTTCTGTGGGATATGTAATGGGTCAAACTTACAGGGATACTGGTCAAAGGGCACACAGGCTCACGTAGAAAACCTGGTGAGGACACGACATACATCATGATGACTGGTTTACTTTGCCTTCCTGTTGCTATGGTAAATAGCATGGCCAAAGGGGCAGGGATGGCTTATTTGGCTTACAGGCTGCAGATCATAGTTGATCTTCCAGGGAAGTCACAGCAAGGGGCAAAGCTGAGACCTAGGAGAAGCGTCACCTACTGGCTCATTCCCTCTGGCTTGCTGCTTGGCTATCTTCTCACACAGCCTAGTAAGAAAAGAGCCCACCCCCCACCCCGGAAGACATTCTCACAGACCAGGACCCAATTCCTCAATTGAGATCCCTTCTTCCCGAGTGTGTCAGGTTGACAACCAAAATTAGCCCTCAAAGTGACAAGGACAGTTCACTTGGCGTGTGAAGAGCAGATTCTAAAGGTCACACCCAGGGGAGATTACAGTGGCTGTGTGGCTCTGTCTGCGGAAATCGGCACCGGATGTGTGTGTGTCAATCGGAACACTGCATGCACACTAGCATTTGAAATTGTCCCAGCCGGGCAGTGGTGGCGCACGCCTTTAATCCCAGCACTTGGGAGGCAGAGGCAGGCGGATTTCTGAGTTCGAGGCCAGCCTGGTCTACAGAGTGAGTTCCAGGACAGCCAGGGCTACACAGAGAAACCCTGTCTCGAAAAAACAAAACAAAACAAAACAAAAATTGTCCCAAGTTACACTTTACATTTTATCATGGGGAGACAGCTCTTTAGTCAGTCTTTGGGGGTGGGGGGAAGAAGGTGGGTTGGTGTGTTTTCAAGTGTGGGGAAGCAGGTATTCCAGAGAGCTGGTTGGGCTGGACCAGGCAGAAGCCAGAAGTAGGGACTGGAAGATTGGGCTGTTTGGTTTGTTTGCAATGTAGCTAGCACAGGAGGGAGGAACTTGGGGACAGAGAGAGCCTGTGTGTGCTTGGGTTTCTGCACAGAGAAAACTGTGAGACTGTTAGGAAGTCAGATACTGCGGCAGAAAGTCTGGCTTAGTAGGGGAGCAGGAAGGTCTGAGCCTGGGATGACAGTATAGGGGGTGAGGGGACCCAGAGGGGCCTTGCAGGATGGAATGTGGCACTGGAGGGACCCTAAGAGGAGAAGCCTATCTGAAAGAGACAGTGTGAATGAGCGGGCCTGTATATGTGTCATGACAGGCTGGGCCTTTGAGAGGAAGCCTGCAGGCACTAGAGGACAGCAGAATGAGTATAGGTCCCCTGCAAGGGAGAGCCCAGAAGTAACCTGAGTTGGTTGAGATGCTAAACCCTGACCCGGGTCAGTGTGCGTGAGCTTCTGCTTAAGGGGCCAGAGTCCATCACTCCGGTGTATACGTATTGACAGGAAACAGAAAAGACTCAAGTGTACACGCACCTAGAGATCACAAACATGTCAGTGTAGAAGAACCTGAGAGGGTACTTGCAGCATCCACGGAAGACCCAAGAGATTGAAAGGCAAGGCCCAGAGTTGAGATCCACCTCTTGTCCTAACGGGGGTCTGCTTTTTAGGTGGTTCCTTTTAGAGCCCACAAACCAGATCACTAAGGACATTCCAGAGGCCAGTGACACTGCCCAGATTAGACAGCCAGGTCTGCGTGGGTACCAAGTCTGTCAAGGCCCCGCCCCCCTCGTCCTGGGCGGCGATTGGCAGAGATGCCTTTCCAGTTGCTAGGACACTATTCCAGCCCTTGGCTCCTCCCACGCTTCTCTTGCGGCCCTTTCCCGCCACCCTTCCAGGCGGAGAGCCAAGTGGGGCGGGCAGCGTCTCCATGACGACGCGGGACGCGAGAGGGGGTGGCTGGTACCTGCTTGATAGAGACGCTGCTCCGGAGATCCTGACTGAGAGCAGATCATGTCGGACCTTGGCTCTGAGGAGTTAGAGGAGGAGGGAGAGAACGATCTTGGGGTGAGAGCTCCTGACCAGGGAGGGACTTCTGGGGTGCGTCGCAGCTCCGGAGCGGGATGCGTGGGGACCAGAGGGCCGAGAGGCCGGGCACAGGACCACGCCGGCCACACTGGCTGCGCTGCGTCCAGGAAGTCGCTCTGAAAGGTGAAACGCCGTGACGTCTTGTTTCCACCCCCCCTTCCCCGCTCCTATCCCGCCTCCCATTAAAGGCGAAGATTTCTAGGCAGAGGGCGTGAGGTAAAAGGATAGAGGTTGCTTCCCGATAACTCCCACACGGTGCTGAGGTACCCCGGGCTCTCAAGGTTTCACCATGTGGGTCTGGAATCAGGTTCTCTGAACCATTGCAAGCCATCAGAATCACTTTCCCTAGTGTAGACAACAGAGGAGTGGCAAAGGACCCACACAGCCAGTGATGTTGAGTGCATTGTGGGCCGCCTGTTTATCCTTAAGCCAGAGGATGACCACGCCCTGGCTGACAAAGTGGGGAACAGGCCTGCTGTGTGTGAGCAAAAGTTTGAGCATCAACTGAGGAACCCGGCCCCATGCTCTGTAGTGCAGTGTTGGTACCTGCTCAGACCTCTTTGTAGGCCCTGGGCACCCCTCTTAGCTTCTTCCTCTATGTGCTGGAGGGGACCTGGAGCTCGCTGGCTGGCCAGCCTAGCTGAATGGGGTGGGGCTCCAGCTTTCAGTGAGAGACCCTGTTTCCAAAACTAAGGTGGAGAGACTTGAGGAAGACATTGCAGGTCAGTCTCTGACCCCTAGAGATGGGCGTGAATGTGCACATGAGCAAACACCCACGTGGGCATGGACATATCCACCTTACTGCACACACCACACACACACACCACATGTACACACCACACACACACACACACACCACACACCACACACACACACCACATATACACACCACACACACCACACACACACACCACATGTACACACCACACACCACACACACACACATACACACACCACACACCACACACACACACCACACGTACACACACACACCACACACACACACCACACACACACACCACACGTACACACCACACACACACACACACCACACGTACACATACCACACCACACACCACACCACACGTACACACACCACACCACACACACCACACCACACACACCACACACACCACACCACATACCACAACCACACACACCACACACCACACACACACCATACACACACACACACACACACACACCACACTACACACGTACACCATATACCCACACTGCACACCACAACCACACACACCACACACACACACACCACACACACACCACACACACACCACACACACACACACCACGTACACACACACACACACACACACCACACACATGTACCACGCACACACTCACACAGAGAGACGGAGGTCACTAATCTACACTCTGCTTCTACTCATATCCGATTTACACACACCCCCGCCATCAGGAATTCCTGTTTGTTCCCCACTGGCTCCTACTGATTTGTAACATGTTTAAGCCTGTAGTTATGACGTCAAACCACTTTTAGGTCAACTCAAAGAATTTCTCTGTTAGTCACCCATACAGCTCAGTCAGTGTGAGGCATACTGGGAGGTCCCTGAGATGGAGCAGGGTTCCGCTTCTGTGGCTCCAGTGTCAGGCCGTGATCAGAAATCTGTGTTTCTGGTCGAGCTAAGGTTTGAACGTTGCAGGCCCAATGGGCTGTCCTCAGCCTACAAGGGAGGGCAACTGTTTGCCTAAGCTCCTAGAATACAGCTTCTAACACGTGGTTACATCTCTCCATAGGTCTGTGACATTTGGTCACGTAAAAAAGGGTCATGCCCCCAGCCCCTCCTCAGGTAGAGGCGTGTCCACGCAGCCCCAAGCCATCCCCAGGTTAATGAGACACCTGGAGACTTAGCCATGCCCCTTCCCAGTTACTATATCTGCCTCACCCATCCCAGAGATTGGGGGCTACAATTCCATCCACGCCACTCTCCACAATGAAAATAAACGTCTTAGAATTATGGACTGTCTCTTCATCTGGACCCGCTGTGGGAAGCGAGGGATCCGGCTCTCAATTAAGGAGCCCGTATAATCTCTCGCAAAGGGTTTCCCAGTGCTCCCAGACGGTACCCACTCACCCAAGTCTAAGCAGCTAGCCCCGCACCCCAAGCCGCCGAAACCCGATCCCAGTGAGAACCCCAGCTGCACTCTGGCTAGCCTGTCTGCGGTGCCCCGGGCTAGAGAACCCACGGAGACAGCTGCTGTGCGTTCCCCGAGAATGGCCCCCTTCCCCACCCATAAGCAGGGACCGAAAAGGCTACCCACAGCCCCCACCTGCCTGTCAGACTGTGTGGGAAGACACTCGGTCACTTCCCGGGTGTCTCCTGTCCTACCCAGGGCCGCAGCACCTGGGACAGACACGTGGGGGCTTCTTTCCACCATGCTGGGTTTGTTCCCACACTCCAGGATGGGAGCAGGCACTCTGTGCATTGTGGGTATTAGTAACTTTTCTATTGTTGTGATCAAGCACCATGGCTTATGGAAGGAAGAGTTTATTTGGACTTATGTTTCCAGGGGGGCAGGAGTCTGTCATGGTGAGGAGGCAGGCACAGGGGCAGACATGGCGACAGGAACAGAAAGCTGAGAGCTGACATCTTCAGATGCAAGCAGAAAGCGCAAATAGGAAGTGGCATGAGACTAAAAACGCTCAAAAGTCCGTCCCTAGTGATGTACTTTCTCCAACAAGCCTCTACCTCTCAAAGGTTCCATAGCCTCCCACACAGTACCACCGAGCGGGGAATCACTGTGTAGATAGATGAGCTTACAGAGCGCATCCTCACTCAAATCACCACACTAGGGGCTGGAACAACCCTGAGATCAATTTGAAGGGTCAGACGCTTCTATTCTAGACAGGAATTTCTGAGCTAAACTGCCCACCCGTTTGTTTCTGAAGTTTCCCATGTGATGGCCTGTACCAAGTCTGTGTATCATGGTTTAATATGTAATAATATTCAATGTTATTGTGTATGTTGAAAGAATGCAGCACGATGTTATAAGCTAGCCTTGTGACATCATTACTGAATGCTCTGGCCATTTTAGTATATATTAAAAGGATTGCATCCATGTCTATGAGCCAGAGACCATTCATCTTTAAAAGTATAGGAAAAGGGGGGAGAACTGCAAGCTTGTATTACTTTCTTATTCCCTTGATTTTAGAGAAGGGGCAGGGATCTGCTCTGTGACTCGGGTGTGGCCTTCAACCCCATGGCTCAAGTGATCCTGCAATCCTGCTTCAGCCCCTACAAGTGGTACTGCATGCAAAAGTTGTGTGTGTGTGTGTGTGTGTGTGTGTGTGTGTATCTGTGTTTCTCTCTGTCTCTGTCTCTGTGTGTCTCTCTGTCTCTGTCTCTCTCCTCTCTGTCTCTGTGTCTCTGTGTCTCTGTGTCTCTGTGTCTCTCTCTCTCTCTCTCTCTCTCTCTCTCTCTCTCTCTCTGTGTGTATCTGTGTTTCTCTCTGTCTCTGTCTCTGTGTGTCTCTCTGTCTCTGTCTCTGTCTCTGTCTCTCTCCTCTCTGTCTCTGTCTGTGTCTGTCTGTCTGTCTGTCTCTGTCTCTGTGTGTGTGTGTGTGTGTGTGTGTGTGAAGGGGTAAAACCCAGGGTCTTGTACATGCTAGGCAGTTCCACTCAGTTCCACTACCACTGAGCTAATCCCCAGTCTAATCTACTTACAAGATAGATTCATAGAAATTTCAGATTGGGTTAGAAGTGGTTAATTTTTAACTTTTTTTTTTTAATATTAAGTTCTTTTATTTTGGGTGTATGGGTGTTTTGGTTTGGTTTGGTTTTCCTGCATGTATATGTGTATCACAGCATGCAGTGACTGAGGAGGCCAGGAGAGGGCATTGAATCCTCTGGAACTGGAGCTACAGATGGTTGTGAGCCACCATTTGGGTGCTGGGAACTGCACCTGGCTCCTCTGCAAGACCAGCCAGTGCTCTTACCCACTGAGCCATCTTTCTCTGCGTCTAATTTCCCTGCAGACATCAAACAGTCCAGGAAACCCATAAAAGGGCATTTGCTCTTTAAGTCCTGAGTGTCTGGAGAAAGTGATCTGGGAGGAGTCTGTGCAGGCTGGGGACCTGTTTCACCTGCATGTGCTCTCTACGTGTGCTCCCGTGATGACACAGTTCACGTAGTGCTTTCCATACATTGGTTCATGTTTACAATGTCAGGATTAGCACAATAAATCACACTCTCACAGATGCGGAAGGGAGCGAGGCTCCCACCATGGACGCCCACACTAACTGTGAGACCTCAGTTCAGGGCTCCGCCCACCAGGCTTGGTTACCTGCCTCTCCAGTATGCCGAGTCACTGGTGCATACAGTGCCGAAGGTTGGAAGGCTTCAGTGGGACAATAGCTGTAAACTGCTTGACATGCGCTAGGCATGAACGAACAGCAGCCACAGTTAGCTTGATTTCTTGTGCCTAGGAATACGAGGGGGACCGCAATGAAATGGGAGAGCGGCATGGACACGGGAAGGCTCGATTGCCCAACGGGGACACATACGAAGGAAGCTATGAGTTTGGAAAAAGACATGGCCAGGTCAGAAATGGTGACTGTGCTGGCTTTCTCTATTAAAAATCGTCTTAGCGCCCATGGGACTCAGAGCCCATATGAACTGTATCGTTGATGTGTTTCAGGGGACCTACAAATTTAAGAACGGGGCCCGGTACATCGGAGACTATGTTAAAAATAAAAAGCACGGTCAAGGCACCTTTATCTATCCAGATGGATCCAGATATGAAGGTAACACAAAGCCTTTTCTGGCTGGCTCCTGTTCTTGTTTCACTGTACGGACTGTTTCTGTCGTTGGACGTGTCACTCACGATACTAAAGCGTACAAGAATGCTTCAAGTTCACAGGATCTACCAGTCAATGAAAAAGAACGTTCTCCTAATATTGTCATAGAGGCTAGAGAGTCTTTTAAGTAACTAACCCTCTAACTAACCAACCTATGTGGCTAGTCCTGTGGGCAGCACATGCCCTCCTGTGAGCCAGAGACTTGGAGGAGGTGAAGGGGCCTTGCTGGGTGGGCACGGACTCTGGGTGTGGCTTAGATCCATGACAGCCCTGTCACATCCTCTCTCTGAAGGGGTCTTTGCTGTTTTCTGGGTTTGCTCAATCCTTCTTCTGATGGCCATGTTTCTTTAGACCTTGGGAGTCCCTTCATCTGGGCATTTTGCCTTACTAGGATGTCTTTACCCATCTCTGATGCTGTGCTTCAAGAAGACTCTTAGCTTATTTCTAAGAACCTCTGGGCCCTGTGTACCGCTGCCACCTGGTGGATTCATGTCTCGTCCCAGAGCCAGGAAGAGAGAAGGCGGGAAATGTCTGTTGATTTGTATGTCTTGGTTTTTCTCTATCCCCCAGTTCCCCCTATCTCTGAAAAGGGTTTTCTGGTTTCCATCTGATTTCCAAAAAGATCTGTGCCTTCAGCCTTTGACTAGGGGGATAGTCAGTGTGGCTCTGTGTGTCCCCTTTCTTGGCTCAGCGTCCTTGCTGGTAGCATGCAGACGCAATCGATTGATATGTGTGTAATTCCTATAGACTTTCTTGCCTCGAGGGAAGACTTTTTTTTCTTTTTTGGTTTTTCAAGACAGGGTTTCTCTGTGTAGCCCTGGCTGTCCTGGAACTCACTCTGTAGACCAGGCTGGCCTCGAACTCAGATATCCACCTGCCTCTGCCTCCCAAGTGCTGGGATTAAAGGCGTGTGCCACCACTGCCCGGCTGGGAAGACCTTCTTGGCAAGGACCATGATGCACTTGGTGTAACAACATCATTTTCTTTTCTTTTCTTTCTTTTTTAAAAAAGATTTATTTATTTATTTTATGTCTATGAGCACACCGTCGCTGTCTTCAGACACACCAGAAGAGGGCATTGGATCCCATTACAGATGGTTGTGAGCCACCATGTGGTTGCTGGGAATTGAACTCATGACCTCTGGAAGAGCAGTCAGTGCTCTTAACCATGGAGCCATCTCTCCAGCTCAGTGTCATCATTTTCTAATGAGGATGACATATCCTTAAGATGCAAGCCATATTCCCACGACTAACACCTGATACATTCATCTGCAAGGAGAGGAAGGCTAAATTTGACTTTAGAGGTTTTAAGATTTGTTTATTTCATGTGTGTGGACATTTTACATGCATGGATATTGTACCTCCATGTATGCCGATGAAACACGTTCATAAAGTGTCCACAGAGGCCAGAAGAGGGCATTGGAGCCTCTGGCACTGGAGTTATAGATGGTTGTGGGTTCTGGGAACTGAATTGGGTCCTCTGCAAGAGCAGCAAGTGCTCTGAACACTGAGCTGTCTCTCCAGTGCCTGATTTTAGTATAACATAGATATTTGGCCATGTTGCTTTTAAGCCTGTGGCAAGGCGGAGAGCATCATGGGGGAAATCTTCGATAGACTCAGCTGCTCACCTCATGGTAGCCAGGAAACAGAGGGAGTAGGGATGGGCATGTCCCCAGGGACCTGAGTGCTTTCACCAGCTGCTGTCTCTGAAAGGTCCCACACCTCTCCCAGCAGTACTATAGTTGAGGACCAAGCCTCCACACATGGCCTTTGGGAGACACCTAGCCAGACCACAGCAGTTGCCTGCTTTGCTTCCAGACAAAACAAAACCCAAAATTAATAGATAGCAAGTAAGAGAATTCTGGGATGAGGTAGGGACATTCATGCCCTCTGTATTAGACCTGGAACTTAAATTGTTTTGTTCCAGCTGGGCAGTGGTGGTGCACGCCTTTAATCCCAGCACTTGGGAGGCAGAGGCAGGTGGATTTCTGAGTTCGAGGCCAGCCTGGTCTACAGAGTGAGTTCCAGGACAGCCAGGGCTATACAGAGAAACCCTGTTTCGAAAAACCAAAAAAAAATTGTTTTGTTCTTAAACCTTTGCTGGCCTGGTCGACCAGAAGCACCGTCTGCTTTTTGATGAGCTTTGAGCAATTTGATTTAAGGCTTAATTTAATTCTTCCCAGATCCCTGTGAGCCTAATCTTGTTGTCACTTTTGATCTTAGTGTAGACGTTAATACAATTTAGGTTACATATAAAGTACATTAAAGGGGGAGGAGTTGGGAATTTTTTTTTTTGATGCAGAGTTAGGGATTTTATTAAAGATATAAGGGAGAGGTATTAGGAAGTCTCTCTCTCTCTCTCTCTCTCTCTCTCTCTCTCTCTCTCTCTCTCTCTCCAGGGTTTCTCTGTGGAACCTTGGCTGTCCTGGAACTCCCTCTGTAGACCAGGCTGTCCTGGACTCACAGAGATCCACCTGCTTCTGCTTCTGCCTCTGCCTCTGTCTCCCAAGTGCTGGGATGAAAGGCATGCCCAGCACATTAGGAATTCTTAACATGGAGCTGAACCAACCAAAGAGAAAAGTCTATTCGTAAGACCTGTGAGCTCGAGTGTGGGTGTCCACACCAAGCAGTTCTCTGGCTCTGCAGGGAACGACTTTCCAAGACGTCAGCAGTTCATGGCACCAGCTGCCAGAGCCTCAGGAAAGCTTGTCCTTACAAGACCAGCCCCCAACTCTTGCAGAGGTCATGGTGGATGTTTCCAGGTTACTGAGACTTCTGTCCAGGTCAGGGCCAACTAGGTGTTCCCCTAACCCTGTCTCGAGTCTGACGATCTTCCCTTACGGTTTGCAGAACTCTTGGAAACTGTTGTTTGTCATATAGGATGCTACAAACCATGCTGATGAACAGTCGGATGAAAGGGTGTGTTGCAGCGTGAGTTCTAGAAGGTTCTAGTGCTGAGGACCCTCTGTGCCTATGAAGCTGATGTGCGTGGTCATGCTGGCATATACATTCCTTCCCAACCCAAAGCCTGGTCAAAGCTCACTCAAGGGATTTTTAAGGGCTTAATTCTCTCCCATGCCTTCAACGCTCCAGGTCTGGTGACAAGACCGGGAGAGCTGGGAATGGGAGAGAACTGTTCAGAATTTAAAAAAAAAAAAAAAAAGTTACATGCAAATTCAAAGCAGGAATGTTTCCAAATTCTGGAGGCTTGACTCCAGGTCATTGAAGCCTGCAGCAGGAATAGGCCGGCTTCCTCTGAGAAACCCCGCCCCATTGCGCAGGGTTTCCTGGGCTGGGCGGAGCCTCTCACAAGTTTCTCAAGGGGTGTAGCATGTACTCATGGGTTCTCACCAACACGAAATCTGGTGTGTTTGTAGCTTAAATGTCTTCTTTCACGTTTGAAAAGACTCTGCAAAATACATAACATTTTTCTTGTCCCGCCAGACCTGAGCCCGGCTCCCAAGGTCAGGAGGAGAGAGATGGGATCGTTTTGTTTGTTTTTGTTTTTTTGTTATGGTCTTTTTTGGGGGGCAAGGAAACCAGATGAAGTAACTGTTCCAGCTGTGGCCACTTTGCCCCAGGATGTGCTGGAGCAGCTCCTAGTAGCTCACGGGAAGCCCATTTTGTACTTCTTCCATAAACAGCTCCGAATTGGCCCCGTGGGAAAATTCCAGCACAGAAACTGGCGGATGCTGCAGACGCAGCCACAATGCTGCCACTGAATGCCCACTAGATCCTGGTTCATGGTCACTACACACCTGGTCTCATGGTCACTACAAACCTGGCACATGTATATTTTAGGGAATTATCTTAATTTTGGGGTCCTCCATCTCTCTTGCTCGTGTCCCTGTCTCACATCTTCTCTTGGGAGCTAGTGCCTTCTGAACCTGTAGCAATCACCGTCCCCACCTGTCCGTGTGTGTATGTCTGTGCTGAGCTATCTGTCATTCCCCTTTGAGGGCCTGTTCTTGTCTCTGCCACAGGCTGCTGACCACACCCTGGTTGACCTCTTGTTTTCACTGGTGGAACCTCGAGGGGGTGGAGGGGGTGCATGCTGTCCATTTGTACAGACGTTCTCCTAGCTCACCAGGCAGCCAGAATGTTGTCATTAAGTCGATATCGGAGAAGAGAGGGAAGTTCTATAGAATCCCCATTTTTTGGATAAACTTTGGGGTTTGTTCACAGAAACAGACAGTTTGGGCAATTAACATTTTGTTAGCATACTGTATGTACAGATGTTTCTAGTGTTTGTGTAAGCCAGACGTTCACACACATTCTAGCATCCTCTAAGGAAAAGGATATAATTTGCCATAAAAATGAATTTTTTTTTTCGAGACAGGGTTTCTCTGTGTAGCCCTGGCTGTCCTGGAACTCACTCTGTAGACCAGGCTGGCCTCGAACTCAGAAATCCACCTGCCTCTGCCTCCCAAGTGCTGGGATTAAAGGCGTGCGCCACCACTGCCCAGCTATGAATTTTTATTTGTAATGGCAAATTGAAGTAAAGTAAACACTTTTAAATTAAAAAAATTAAGTACCATAAACAACACTGTATTGAAGAAGACATCCCGGATGTATTTTTAATTAATGACAGACATCCTGGTAGAATTGTAGGATAGTTTTCTTCCACTACTGTTTTGGCTTTTCTTCTGTACTGGGATCGAATCCAGGGCCCCCCACATACGAGGCAGGCATCTTCTGCCCCGTGTTAGCCAATACTCTTTCCATATGAAAACAGCGTGCATTGTTTTCTGTAGAGACAATAGGAGATGGAACCGATCTTCTTCTCTTTAAACAAACTGATCTCAATTGGTTTTTAGTTATTTGTAACTCCATTCTAGAAAGTTCTCCCCAGGGAAGTAGTCTAGAAAGTAGTATTCTAGAAAGTTCCATCTGGGTGCTGGGTTGCCATTGCGTATAGGTGACGTTTTTAGGTAATGTCTATCTTAGAAATCCACTGGTTGGCTTCTTCCCTGTGCAAAATGTGGGAGTTGAGGAGTTTTTGAGAGACTGATTCCAAATCCCCATTTGGCTGACAACATGGTTGGTTTGTTGCTGACCTTGTCACGAAGCCATGTTCCATGTGTCATACTGTTTTCCCATTGATATGATTTCCTGTCAAGTGCATGAGGAATTACCAGGAGCTACCCACATGGAGAGGCCTGGGCAGGGCCACCCAGGCCATAAGAGGGAGTGTGTGAGGGAGACTGAGTGAGCTGATGAGAGGGATAGCCTTGGAACTGAGTGCCCAGGTGGGAAATGGAGTGAAGGCTGAGGCTAGACCATCAAGCAGCACCTCTGAGGCTGATGGAACATGGCTGGGTTCACTAAGCAGTGGGTCAGACAAGCTTGCTTTAACGTTTACCATGCCATCCGCTGGCCTGTAAGAGCATGAAGATGCCTGGGGCTCACATGACATGCATCTACTCTCCAGATCTGTGTCCCCAAGCCCCTAACTGGGCCCTCCTTAGCCAGCTCTCACCGGAAGCTGGCACAGAGGCAGGAAGTCAGGAGAGAGGCAGCAGGCTTAGCCCCATGGTTACAAGCTTACATCCTGCTGGGCTAGCAGGGGCTGTGACATTACTCTGCTCTTTTCTTTTCTTTTCTTTTTTCCGAAACAGGGTTTCTCTGTATAGCCCTGGCTGTCCTGGAACTCACTCTGTAGACCAGGCTGGCCTCGAACTCAGAAATCCGCCTGTCTCTGCCTCCCAAGTGCTGGGATTAAAGGCATGCGCCACCACTGCCCTGCTAGTCTGCTGTTTTCAACTAGCTTTTTAATGAGTGTGTGTTGTCCTTTGTAGGGGAGTGGACTGATGACCAGAGGCATGGCCATGGCGTGTACTACTACATCAATAACGACACCTACACAGGGGAGTGGTTCAATCATCAAAGGTTTGGCTTCTTCCTGCAGTCTTGGGGGGTCCGTTTGTGGTATAAGCCCAGGATGATACCCACTTAAGGCAGTTCCATGCTATGGGGAAGGTGCATATGGGAGGTGCTGCCCAGAAGGGAAGAGAGGGGCATTCCTGTCTCCTGTTAGTGGGATCCTCCATAAGCCCCAGGGAGTGAAGGCACAGAGGGCCAATGCAGTGGAGAGCAAGCAGCCCAGCATCCGCACAGGGAAGGCAGTTTGTGTGCAGGCAGTTGGCCTCTGTGCGTTAGATGATGCAGGCCCCATGCTTCTTTTAATATCCCTGTGAGCTCGCCTCTACTTAGCTCCCGGTCTATCCTAGGGTCTGTTCTCCACCCTGGACAGTGACCAAGTGTCCTTGTCTTGTCTTCACCAGGCACGGGCAAGGTACCTACCTCTACGCAGAGACTGGCAGTAAGTACGTCGGTACCTGGGTGCACGGGCAACAGGAGGGAGCCGCCGAGCTCATCCACCTGAACCACAGGTACCAGGGCAAGTTCATAAACAAAAATGTAAGTCATCACGCGGTGTGCCAACACTAAACACTCAGGGTAGTCCTCTGTTCCCACCAGCTGAGGCTGCTGCTCCACTTCAAGCTGTTCTGATGCTCACAGAGCACAGAGTGGGGTGGGGTGGGGTGGGAGGCAGAATGCTGGGCCTGTTTCCTGTGGCCTCAGAAACGCTTTATGTCTCTAAAAACCAGCACCCTTGATTCCCGAGGATCTTCCACTGGCTGGGTGTGCTTTCTGCCCTCTGGTAAATCATGTTGAATGGGAGGGAGACCCCAGGGCTCCCCCTCATGCCAGAGGCCAGCTTGCCTCTCCTGGTTGGGGAGGGCTCTATGTGCCCTGGGTCTGGAGACCTCCTCATTTTGACCCACTGCTCCTGTTTGGTGGGCTCCGCTTTGGTTGCTGTTTTGTGCAGAGGGGAAAGTCAGTAACTGTGAGCCTTCTACCCAGGCATTCACTGGAGTATTGGGCTGGGCTGGAGGAAGACTCCCTAAAAGAGAGAGTTTGCGGAGTGCACTGGCATAGAAGCTGATGTGGGGTATGGTTAGCTACTTGTCATCATGCCCGGAAGCTCCGGGTCATTTCCGTGTATGTAACTTGAGGCTTAACTGTTAGAGATATCAATAGGCTAGACTAGCCAGCCTGAAAAGGGGTCGAAAACCTCGAGTTAAGTAAAAGAGCTTACGGTTATATAAACCATGCAAGAACAGCCAAATTATAAAGTGCTAGGATCCCCCTCCCCCGTGGCTGCCCCTCTCTCTCCCCTCCCTCGGGACCTCTGAACACCAAGTGCACACACATACGCTTACATGTCAGCTTACGCAGAATCAGTTTAGAGAAATCATGAGGTGCCAGGACACAAAGAGACATCTGCTATCATCTTGAACGTCTGACCATGTGGAATAAAATTCGGAGGAGCCCCCCACTTGGAAACACCTCCCCACCCCCCACCCCCTTGTCTAGACAGAGCTCCTGTCCTGGGTCAGTGGGTCATTCAGTTCTACATCACAAGCCTGGAGAAACCGAATTCCCCCACAGCTGATTTTCCAGATGCAGGGTGAGGGCACCCCTCCACTCTGACCTTGCAGGGCAGGGACCTTTGAACGGGCCTAATCTACATTTGGTTCCCTGTTTCTGCTTTTGTTGGCTCCCCTGTTAATCACACCCCCCCTACCCATCCCTACCCCCCTCCTGACACTGCCCCATCCACTCACCTCACCTGGCTGCCCGTTTTACAAACAGGTGGTACCCACCTCCAGAATGAAAACCAGTAGGACCTTTATACTTAAGTTTGTTGTTGCTTCGTCTTCTGATAAATGCATTTACATAGACTAGAGTCCTAGTTACTTTTCTGTTGCCGTGTGTTAAACAGCACGACCAAATGCAACTTGGGAAAGAAAAGGTTTATTTCATCTTAAAGGGCCATGGTCCATCTTTGTGGGGAATCAGCTCAGGAACTGGAGCAGGGCAGGGAGTTTGAAACAGAGACCCTGGAGGAACAATGCTTACTTACTATCTGGTTCCCAGGCCAGGCTCACCACCTTTCTTACGCAGCTCTGGCCCACCTGCCTGGGGATGGTTCCGCCCACAGTGGATTCGGACGGCTCTTACGTCCACTAACAATTAAGAGCACAGCCCAGGGTTCGATCTGATGAAGTAGGTGCTTCTTTAGTGGAAGCTCCTTCATCACAGGTGTGTCAAGTTGACAACCAGGATGAGCCATCCCAACTAGATAATGGGGCGGCTGAGTGTAAAGGGCTGATGCTTTGAAACACCAAACCCACCGCCCATTGTCTTGAAAAGCTGCACAAATTTACCCCCTCACCAACCACAGAACCTGAGTCTCCATCAGTTTCTCGTGACTTTGGGTTGATTGGCTACATCCTTTGTTTTCTTTTTCCTCCCCCAAACCTGATGCACAATCGTGTCTCCCACCCCCTACACTGCGTTTCCATGGTTACGGGTGGTGTCAGGCATCTTTCACCCTCTTAGCACTGGTTAGTGTTTCTTTCTCAGATATTTTTCCCCAGCCCTGTCCTTGCTGGCAAGTCATTAAAACAGGATGAGGCAGGATGGAGATGGGAGGGTAGGCTTGGAGGAGATGAAGCCCTTGAACACCTCGCTAGGACGTCCGATGATTAATGAAGAAACAAGGGGCAATAATGAACTAAGAAACTAGATAACTAGATAAACCCAAATCACATCGCTGGGCAAAGTCTGGGAGAGATACAGATGATACGGATGCTTCTGTCAGCTCCCGGCTAAGGGAACTGCTAACGTATTTTTAAAAGTTTCATTGTGCTTTGCCACTTTATAAAAGGGCTAGAGAGTCGGTAAAATTGGTT
The DNA here is from genome assembly GCA_028551405.1 of Uromys caudimaculatus. Lineage (NCBI taxonomy): Eukaryota > Metazoa > Chordata > Mammalia > Rodentia > Muridae > Uromys > Uromys caudimaculatus. Next base: position 40,178,858 of record CM052720.1, read on the forward strand.
TGTCCTTCAGCAAAGGGAGAAAGGTTTTTCTGGAAGGAATATTTTCAAATGTGACCAGGAACCTTCTGAAATGAATCAAAATAGGTAACTGTCAAAGCAGAAAGGAGGGAGAGCCCCTTGACAGACTTGCAAAGAAATAAAAATAGATTTAATTTCATAAGAAGCAGAGTAATGACTAGAAAATGGAAAGCCCAGTGTGGCCGTGTAGGTCTCCAGACTGAGACCAGGGGCGGAGACTTTGAGCCAGCCTGAGCTGTGGAGTGAGGAGACATAGTTTCAAAACACAACAACAGTGTTGGCATAGCAACGGTCAACAACAATAATCGAGTAGGGCAGGTTCTCATTCATGGTCCAAGGTGAACTCAAACATCAGGTTGACAGCTGGTGACAGAGGAAAACATTTGTAAATCTGAGGAGCGGTTCACGCTGGGTTTCTAAGTCAACGTGGAGTCAAAGTGCGTGTAATTGTGACAAGGTTTTTGTTTTGTTTTGATTTTTAAAAAAATCTCATGGGGGCCAGTAAAATGGATCAGTGGGTAAAGGTGCTGATGTCAAGTCTGCTGACTTGAATGGGATATCCATGACCCACCTGGTGGAAGGAGAGAACGGCGTCCTGCAAGATGTCCTCTGACCGACATATATGCCCACAGGGACTGATTTATTATGGGTTCTAAAGTGAATATATTTCTCATTCCTTTTATAAAGCAGAAAAACCATGTCTAGGACCTGCAAAACCCAAACCTTTTAGCATCTTCCTTAGCTGTCAGTTGACAGAAACATTCTGGGACCCCCTCTTGGACTCTGCAGGGCGAGGTCATTCGGGGTGGGCTTTCTGGGTGTGGTGCTTGGGAAGTGTTTTGTGCTTCCTGTTCGGAAGATTTTCTGTAGACTGAAGTGCGTTGAATTCCTTTCTCCCCGCAGCCTGTGGGCCCTGGAAAGTACGTATTTGATGTTGGATGCGAACAGCACGGTGAATATCGCCTCACCGATGTGGTAAGTTGATGGCTCTGCTCGGTCACATGGGTCCAACTGGGCAGCCCAGCTGCCAAAGCGATCAATGTCATTTCACAATGCCTGCTGGAGTCAGAGCTAGATTTTTGTGGCTGAGAACCTTCTAACTCTTGAGTTCCGGCAGGTGTCAGTCCCAGAATGGCATCTGAACGCTGTGACCATCTGTCCCGAGGTCAGACGGCTGGCTGTTTAGTCCTAAGGGTGGCCCGCTCTTAAAGCCTAGTTAGTTAATAAGTACCTTTGCTACACTGAGCATGGGCGTTAATAGCGGATTGCTCTTCTCTGGCTGGCACCTATTTATACTTGTAAGAAGTTTTGGATTTTTTTTTTTAAATGATTAAGGACAATTTTATTAGAGTTTGAAAGAAAAACACCCCAGGGCAGGCAAGCTGTAAACCTCAGCTTTGTTTTTTTCCCAGAGAAGCAGAATGGGGGGGGGGGGGGGAAGGAAAGAAAACCCAAACAAAACAATAACAAAAGTTTGAGCTAAGCTGGCATAGGGGTCCGCCATGACAAGGAAGGGGTGCTTTAGAGAAAGTGAGGAAACCCAAGGGATCAGGGTGAACATGCTTGGGTTCTGGCTAGCATTTAAAGCCCCAGATCTCAAGCTGGCGATCAAGACCCCTTCAGGGGTCCAAAGAAATTTTCACAGGAGCCGTATATCAGCGCTCCTGCAAATCAGACATCTACAGCAACGATTCATAACAGCAGCAAAATTACAGTGGTGAAGTAGCAACGAAAATAATTTTATGGTCGGGGGTAGGGGGGGTCATCGCCACATGAGGAGCTGTATTGAAGGGTCGCAGCCCTTCCGAAGGGGGTGAGAACCGCGGCACCGGTCTGAGTCAAAATTCAGCAGAGTGGGCGGAGCCAGCCGTACCTAGGCGCCCCTCAGCCCCAGCCAGAAGCTTTAGGAGAGGGTCTGAACCCGGCCAGACCTTTCTTTTTCTCCTTGGTCCCTGAAGCTGCACAGGCATCCCTTGCTAGTGAGCTGGACTGTAAACTGACTCTCACAGGACTTATACTGCTTTCCTGGCGCAGTAGACAGCGCCAGACCGCAGAGCTTAATCTATAAACAGGCACAATGAGAGGTGGAGAGGCAGCAACAGTAATCAATAAAATAAAACGGAACAGTGGTAATGTGGCTAAGAGTTAGGTGAATGTTCTCTCTCCCTCCTTCCCTCCTTTCCTCCCTCCCCAAGGTTTCTGCAACCTCAGCATTTTTTCCTTTTCACTTAAAGGGAGGCTCCCTGACACATCCACAAAGGTTATCAGTTGTTCTGATTCAGCTGAGAAGTGTCCGTCCGACGGTCCCTCTGACCCCCGCCCCACCCCCAGTCTCACGAATGCTGGAAACTGGAGACTGTAGGAGGTGGGGACCTAATTGGAGAAACTGTCACCAGGGGGCTATCTCGGGGTGCTGCATCTCCCTTGGCCCTCTCCTATTTGTTCCCATCCCTGTTTCCCGTGGACCGTGCCATAAACCGTTCCACCATGATGGTCCGAGCCTCTGAAACCTTGAGCCAAATACCCCATCCCTCTTTTAAGCCATTCCCTTAGGTAGTTTGTCACAGCTACGCGAAAGGAACTAAAATGCTGCCCATAGTATGACCTCATTTTTTCATGGACCACTTAATCTTCAAGTAGGTCATGTTCTAAGGTCCTGGGGGCTAGGACAAGGTCACATTTTGGGGAGTAGGGCACAGTTGGCTTCATCATACCAAGAAGGTCAGCTTCAACAGGCATGCATGGTTTATTGGGAATTGACCTCAGGGTCAACTGTGGAGGAAGCAGCATTGGCTAGAAGCAGGAAGTGACCGGTGCTGTGACAGCTCTTAAGCTGGGGCCCCGCCCGAACCACGCAGCAGGTGTGAGGTGTGGGGGTGGTGCGGTGCTGTGGCTTCGCCGGTGGGAGGGATCACTTTCGTGGGAGGCACCCAGGTTATAAGCCATCATTTGTGGACTGCCAGCGGCTGAGGGAAGGAAGGGTCATCCACCACCTGGGGAAGGTCAGCTACTGGCAGAGCACAGGTGCCCCTTTGGGGATGTTCCCCCAGTGCAGTCCTGGGTTCAGCAGCCTCAGGGTCACTTGGGAATCCTATGCAATGATTGATTAGTCTGTGATCCTGACCTGGAACCTACGCAAATTATTAGTTTCTAGTACTGACCGGCTGAGTGAGAAGCATGTGTGTCTCAGAGAGCATTCTGAGTGACTCTGATGCAGGGCAGGCTTGGCCACCCCATCCCTGAATACTTGTCTCACCCTATGGGTGAAGGAACTCAGAACTTTGGGAACAAAAATGGAAGAATTCATTTCTGAGCAGCCGAGCAGATGTTTGGGAGTCTGTCTACCTTCTCCCCATTGTCATTTCATATCCCAGACCAAATGACAGCAATGTCGACGGCTTTGTGGTTTTTTGTTTTTGTTTTGCCTTAAAATAGGAAAGAGGAGAAGAGGAGGAGGAGGAAGAGACGTTAGTGAGCATCGTTCCAAAATGGAAAGCTCTCAAAATCACAGAATTGGCCCTATGGACTCCAACCCTCTCTGAGGAGCACCCTCCCACTGAGGGACAAGGCCAGGAAGAAGTGCAGGGAACTACTGGTACATGCCCCATGCTTGTCAGGGTTGCCCTGGGGTTGTTAGGGCAAGCACCATACACACCTGCCCCCAGGCCCGGTGTAGCTGGCTCCTCTGGAAAATGGCCAGTGGGTCAGTTTGGGTGCAGGATGTTAGAAGGGCAAGCGTCTGGGGTGGGAATGCCCCAGGGAGTAGAGGAGAACAGAACTCAACTGTATGGAAAAAATGTCCCGCTTACCATGCAGGCCCCAGGAACCCTGGGGGATTCTCCAATAGCCAGAGTTCACTCGGTGTCTCCTCACTGTGGGCATGACTGGGTTGGGCAGCTGATAGCAAATGGGATCAGATGTCTCTGTTGGAAGAAGGATCGAGGTAGCATTTCTCTGTATCCATTTTACTTGCCAAGAAAGTCCGGAGACAGGCCAGGGTGATCTGGTGGCCAGACCTGGGCTGGAGGGTGGGGGTTGGGAAAGGACTCACGTTCTCTGGTGATCTCACTCTATCTGCTGCCACGGTCTCCATCCCAGGCACGGGTGACCCCTCAGACGACACCCAGGCAGAAGGTTTTGAGGGCGAAGTGGAGGCAAGGACAGGCGATGAAGACATAGACACATTCAGGCAGGAGAGCCAGGATAACAGCTATGACATTGACCAGGGTAAGAATACACGCCCCTCGGAGTGGGTGGGGCTACTGTGAGGCCAGCAACACACCCTAGGAGGAGCAGACTTCTCTCTCCTCCATGGGGCTATTATCCGGTCTGAGGGACCTGAGCGAACCTGGAGAGACCAGCGTAGATTCTCATAAAGTCCAGCTTGTCTGCACTTGAGCCTGACCTTGGCAGGGACTGGCCTGGTGTGACTGTTCCCCAACACTCTCCCCAGAGGGAGAAAACTAGATGTGACTGGGAATAGTCACATCTGTCAACGAGGTTTTGAGGGACAATCTGGAAACTTAGACCTCTGCAATCCACAGACGGCAGGAATCCCACCTGCGGCTACTGGAGTCTTTGTAAACGCTTTCCCCACAGGGGCTCCTTTGATTTGATCAGGTGGGGCTCTCATCTTCTGAGGTAAATCTGACCTTAGGGAGAGAGCCTACGGACTGTCTGGATACCCAAGCTGCTTGCTCCCCTGGCATGGGATTAGGGCCTGTCTTAGTTAGGTTTTGTTGCTGTGAAGAGACACTGTGACCACAGCAACTCTTATAAGGGGAAACATTTGGCCTGGCTTACAGCTCAGAGGCTTAGTCCTTGGCAGCATAGCGGGAAGCATGGTGACACACAAGCAGGCATAGTGCTGGAGAAGGAGCCAAGAGTTCAACACCCGGATTGGCAGGCAGCAGGAAGAGAGAGACACTGGGACCAATGCAAGCTTTTGAAGCCTCAAAGCCTGCCCCCAGTGATGCACGCCCTCCAATAAGGCCACACCTCCCAATAATGCTACTCCCTGTGAGCCTATGAGGGGGCATTTTCATTCACACCACCACAGGGCCCCTTTTAAACTAGATTTTGGTTACACATTAAGAATGAACATATTTCCTATTCTTTAAAGAAAAAATAACCTGAAACAACAAAACCAGGCAAAACTCGTTTTCTAAGTAGCTTGTAGGAACACACATGGGGACTTAGGCTCTTCCGGCAATAGCTAATGTGACCAGTGTAAGAACACACCTGAGAGGCAGGATCCACTGAACGGGCTCTGAGGGAATGCTTGCCTTCAGCAAGGCGGCCCTGTATCCCTCCTCTGGGTTCCTAAAAGCCAGCAAGTACCACTGTCCATTTGCATACAGCTTTGGGTTGCTGGCACCCTCAGTGTCCGGTGGAGAGGCAGGCATCTCATCCAGAGCCACCCATGCCCACTACTTCACTATAGAGTATTAGGGACTGTCAGCACACCAAGTGGGGGATGGGGTTCAGTGTGTGTGTGTGTGTGTGACACACGCGTGAGTATGCAGGTGCACACACCCGAGTACACACATTCAGAGGCCTGAGGAATATATCAAGTTTTTTTTTTTTTTTTTGGTTTTTTGAGACGGGGTTTCTCTGTGTCACCCTAGCTGTCCTGGAACTCACTCTGTAGATCAGGCTGGCCTTGAACTCAGAAATCCACCTGCCTCTGCCTCCCAAGTGCTGGGATTCAAGGCGTGCGCCACCACTGCCTGGCTGTTTTGGGTTTTTGTTTGCTTGTTTACATCATTAACTTTTATGTTTTTCTGGTGTTTTCTTTCCAGGAAATCCAAACTTTGATGAAGAACAGTCAGACCTCCAGGACTAAGATAGAGGAGGTGGGAGACCACAGACACACCAGGCTTGGCTTAGTTAACACCAGTCAGCTGGGGCTGGTACCCACCCTCTCTCTCTCTCTCTCTCTCTCTCTCTCTCAGCTGTTAAGCTGTTTTGTGATTGGTAATAAATCCCCGGGTGTTCAGTGTTTGTGAACGAACCTCCCCTCCGATGTCACTTCTGCGAACTGTTCTCCAGCTTCTCATGGGCCTCATTCCATGGAGAGGTTCAGTGAAGGGGTGTGGACTTGTGGGGTACACGTCTCATAAAACACTGCAACTGAAGTGTGTCTGTGCCCCAGGCTCTGTAAGAAGCCATGTGCCAGCTTTCTCCACCCTCTGGCGAGCTCCCACAAGGTCTCAGGCTGAGCAAGGTCAGAAACAGGCGTCGTTGAGTAGGTAGTGGGCTCCCCCTTCAGGTTCCTTCGTAAACTGCAGGTTCCTGCCTAATTCACAGTCAAGTGAAGTGCTCAGAACACCACATGCAGGGAGATGTGGACATTGCTTGGTATTGAGTGACTTCATCCAACTCCTCATGGTGACCCATGGAACACTTGCAGAATCAAAGATTTATTGACAAGGGATTTTCTGCAATCTGGGTTTTAAAGAGTCTATAAAAACAGTACACAAATTGCTGGATTTTATGACCCTTTGAAAAACGCAAGACAAATGCCTTTCACAAATACAAGAAAGTTCTGGACCTTACAAATTGCAGGCTGTGTCACTATCATAAAGCCTGTTGTAACCGGGTTACAGTAATTCCGCCACCACATTATAAACAGAAGCAGAGACCTCATGATTCGCAATTATACTCAGGGATCATATTTGCTTATTATATGAACACAGTTATGAAAGGGGCTGTCCCCAGGACACTGTGTTTGGAGTTGGGTGGAGGGCAGAAGGCGGAACATGGTCAGCCGTGTGCGTCCTGAGACAGTCGCTCCGTATCTAAGAGTCAATAACAGCAAACCTCAGGTAAAGGGGGGCGTGGCGGAGGAGTGGGAGAACAGAGTTAGGTGGTGGCCCCTGAGTTACTGACAGGGAATGGAGGAGCAGGGATGACTCCCCGGAGCTCGCAGAATGACAGCCCTGGACTTCCGGTGTCATGGCAGAACCTGGCTCCCGTGTGGGAACCTACTGACAGCACCGATCCCAACGTTTCTCTAAATAGCTCCGAAATAGCAAGCCAGTCATTCAAATCCTGTAACAGTCATAGACACACACAGGGGTTCCATCATCATCGCTTGTCTTGAGTCTTCTTCAAGTGGGAGGCATGGAGCTGGAAAGCTGCCCCTCGGCTGGACCGGAGGGAAGCCTGGGGCAGTTACTATTGGCTCTTCCCCTGCAGTACTCAGTTTCACAGAAGCGTTGCAGTACCCCTTTCTCTGCTTTATCCACGATGGTACCTCTCAAGACCCCCGGTGGAGATCTGAAACCTTAGGTCCCAGACCCACCTATACCATGCCGTCTCTAACACACACATTTCTGACAAAGTTGACTTTAAAAGTTAGGTGCAGGCCGGGCAGTGGTAGCACACGCCTTTAATCCCAGCACTTGGGAGGCAGAGGCAGGCGGATTTCTGAGTTCGAGGCCAGCCTGGTCTACAGAGTGAATTCCAGGACAGCCAGGGCTACACAGAGAAACTCTGTCTCGAAAAACCAAAAAAAAAAAAAAAGGTGCGATGCGTTTAACAGTAGCTTCCATAAAGCAGAACAATCTCAGCGTCAATTCAGGCGGATTCGACACGCCGCCTCCTTCAGCGTGTTATACGATAGCGCATCTTCGGGCCCCTGAAGGTAGCAGCGAAACCCATGGACGCTGACTCCGCAGATAAAGCGCAGCCGCCTTCTAGCAGCAGTTAGCTTGGCAAGATTTACTGATGAAATCACTCAGGCCTGTCATTCTTTGCGGGGTGCTTTCTGCTAATTGGTGTAAGGTGTTTCAATGTGGTTTTTTGTTTGTTTGTTTGTTTGTTTTTCTGATGCAGACGGTGGAATCCATGGCCTTGAGCATGCTGGGGAAATGTTCTACCACCAAGCAGCTTTCTTCAGATTCTTCCCCTCCCCTCCCCTGTCCTCCTCTCCCCTCTCTTCCCCTCCCCTCCTTTCTTTTCCTCTCTCCTCCCTCCCTCCCCCTCTCCTCCCTCCTTCTCCCCTTCCCTCCCCCCTCTTTCCCTCTTTCTTCTCTTTTTGGTGGCAGGGACTCACTGTGCAGCCCTCACTTGGAACTGTGTAGACCTGGCTGCCCTCATGCCTCTGCCTCTTAAGCCTTGATTGACAGGCATGTGGTGCAGGTCTGACCCCCAGTTACTTTCTTCTGTGAACTCAGTTAGCTGTGTCCTTAGGGGACTGTGTGTCTCAGTCAAGTAGCTGCTTTGTTGGTATAGAGGTTTCTGTCGGGTGTGATATTTCACACCTGCCATCTCCATGGTGAGGCCCCTCCCTGTTTCTGATGATTCGGGGCTGTCTTTCTTTTTCTCTGGTTGGTCTGGGTGGGGTCTCTGAGTTTTAATTGATCTCTTCAAAGCAACAGCCTGTGTGTTGTTTTAATCTTTTTTTTTTTCCTGTTTCCTTTTTGTTGTTGTTTGTAGTGT
>CM052720.1:40187420-40226475 GCA_028551405.1 Uromys caudimaculatus
TCTTTCTTTCTTTCTTTCTTTCTTTCTTTCTTTCTTTCTTTCTTTCTTACTTTCTTTCTTTCGGTTTTTCGAGACAGGGTTTCTCTGTTTAGCTCTGGCTGTCCTGGAACTCACTCTGTATACAAATCAGGCTGGCCTCAAACTCAGAAATCCACTTGCCTCTGCCTCCCAAGTGCTGAGATTAAAGGCGTGAGCCACCACTGCCGGGCTCTTTTTCTATTTTCTATTGCATTAATTTCTGCTCTGGTCTAGGAGAATTCCTTTCTTTTGGTCATATTGAGTTGAGGAGTTAATTTTCCATGTCCCATTCAGAAACTAAGCCATGGACCATCTAGACCATTTGCTATCTATCCTGGGTGAAAGGGACTCTGCTTCTGCAGTTGCACAGCTGATCCACCTGACTGAGTTGCTTTAGGGCTAGCGCTGGACCCTCCAGTTAGCACCTGAAAGTGACACAGCAGGAGCTAGGTAAAGCCTCCGCAGAGAACTGTGCTTCTCTAAATTGAAGTCTGGGGAGAAAAGGGGAGGGGGACTTAATTTTGCCCTTCCTTCTCGGTACTCGGTTCTCGGTAACTCGGTAATTGTACAACTCTCAGACTCGTGTTCACATGGTAAAAAACCTCACGAGAGTCTGCACATAAATTCAGTCATAAATTGAATAAGAGGTTAGAACAGAGAATGCCTACATGTATATACACTAGAAGCAATTATCTGGCTTAACTTTCACCATTTGTTACTAGCTTACAGGTCATGGAAAGTTTAAGACTGCAACTAAGCTGTCCTTGAAGTTTTGTTTAGACAAACTCAGTCAATGTCTTATCCCCTGTTTTTGCACCTGGGGTCCTGTGGTGTCTATCTTCTTTATGACCTTCAGTTAATGGTTTCTGTAACCCCATTGGAGTGTGCCCTGAGTTTTAGAAGTCTGTTGTTATCTCAGAAGCAATTAAGCTGTCCTGTTATAAAAGGGACTCAAATGTCTCTGTGGGGGTTGCCATTTGGAAACAATGGTAACCTCCTGAGCTAGCTGTTTCTGCAGAATAAACATTCTTTGTCTTTGCAGACTATCTGAGTCAGGGGTCTTCCTTCAGCGACTTTCGGACCTTTACAGAGTCACTATATTTTGCTTGTTATTCATAGTTAGGATGCTAAGGCCATATATTTTAGGTTTCTCTTCCAGTAATGACTTTTAATGTGGTCTTAATTTCTCTCTAATCTTGCCGTGATGACATCTCATAGGTTCTGAGAGGTTGTATTTGAACCCTTCTTGAAGAGTTCAAAACATTTTCTCAGATTAAGAAAATTATGGTGTGTGTGCATGTGCGCGCACTCGGAGGTCAGAGGACAACTTGTGGGACTTGGTTCTCTCCTTCCACCAGGTGGGTTCTGAGGATCAAACTCAGGTTTTTCAGCTTTTTGGCTTGCACCTCTCATGGCAGATCCATCCTGCTTGTCCCATTTTGCCCATTTTGGCTTTGCCTCTGATCCAGGTGCATTATTTATTAGTTTAAATATGTGGATTATCTTTTTAAGTTTTCTGTCATCTTTTCTTTTCTTTCTTTCTTTCTTTCTTTCTTTCTTTCTTTCTTTCTTTCTTTCTTTCTTTGTTTCTTCCTTTCTTTCTTTCTTTTTTTTTTGGTTTTTCAAGACAGGATTTCTCTGTGTAGCCCTGGCTGTCCTAGAACTCACTCTGTAGACCAGGCTGGCCTCAAACTCAGAAATCCGCCTGCCTCTGCCTCCCAAGTGCTGGGATTAAAGGCGTGCACCACCACTGCCCGGCTTCTGTCATCTTTTTTAATCTAGCTCTTTTATGGACAGAAAATGTATACTTCACAATTCAAATACTTTTACATTTATTACAATTTGCTTTATAGCCTAGAATGTGGTCCTTTTGGCAAATAGGGCTATGCTGCACTGGAAAAGAAAATAAATTATATACCATTGTGTGGTGAGGTGCTCCATAAATATTGATTAAGTCAAGTTGATTGGTAGTGCTGTTGGGTCTTTTATGTATTTATTGATTTTTCTTTCTGTTTTTTAGTGACTACTGAGAGATATTAAAACCCATGAAAAATAACTGCAGATTTTCCTATAGGTGGTTACAGGGTTTAAGTTTCTACTGGTGCCTCTTCTCCATTTCTTGAAGACCGTGAGGGATGCCCTGCTCAGCATTAACTGTCAACTTGACACAGCCCAGAATCACCTGAAAAAGGTGTCTTAGTTGAGAAATTGACATCATCGGGTGTTGTGGTAAATATTTATAGGCCACTCTATGCTCCCGGGGGTGCATGAGGCTCTGTACCCACCCAAGAGCTCTGGATTCACAAATGAAAGACACGATGCCAGCTTAATTTTATCATTCCTTAACAGTGCAACAGCTGGGCTTCTCCTTAACTCCACATGGCTAACCCCCTTTCCCTTCCAATATTCCTGAGTTATACTTGCTAAATCTGTATTTCATCTCTGCTACCCCAGACCCAATCAGGGGAGTTACCCAAGGGCCACTTTCCCAGATTCTTACCTGTTAGAAGGCTCTTCAGTCTGATCGCTCTGCTTCACCATCATGGTGATTCTGCCCCTTCTCTCAGCATTTTTTGCCTGGGAATCTTAAAAGTCCCGCCTCTGTTCCCCTGCCCAGCCATTGGCTCTTCATTGATCAAAAAACCAATTGTTAGCAGGGACCTGCAGCGGACATTCGAATTCCCTTCTAAGCACAAATCAAACACCCAACAATCAGGTGGGCGTATTTTGGGTGGAGATGGTCTTGATTACTAACTGATGTAAGAGGGTCCAGCCCACTGTGGCTGGTACCATCACAGGCAGCTGCTTCTGGGCTGTATCAGAAAGCTAAGTATGAGCCTGAGAGTGAGCCAGCAAGCAGCCTTCTTCCAGGTTTCTGCTTCCAGTTCCAGCCCTGACTTTCCTCATGACTTCCCTTCAGGGCTGTGACCGGAAGTGTAAGTCCAATAGCATTTCCCCTCCTGGAGGCAGAGCTACCAGACCACCAGCTGGGGGCCAAGTGTTCAAACACACAGCCTGTGGGGATATAGATTCAAACCTTCCAGCATGTGTGGCAGGGTAAGGGCTTACACACTAGGTCACAGAAGATTGGGAGGGACATCGGTGTGGCACGTGAGGACCCCAAAATGCTGAGTGTCTGAACAAGGGTGGAGAAGTGAGAACACAATGGGATTTGGACAAATAGTTCAGAATCCAAAGTACCAAGGGTTAGAGTGTTTCCCCACAGCAACAGAAAGGTAACTGCAGCAAGGAACATATCTTGTTTTCTTTGCTTTATCCCTGCCTGCAGAACATTACTGTGGGTTTTTCTTTATAGCGTTTTCTTCCTTTTTTTTTTCTTCTCAGTTTGTGGCAATCTCACAACAAGCAAATCCATTAAAATCTACCCACATCATTTTCCCAATAGCTAAGACGGTTGTTACCAGTTCCCTTTCAGCAATATTTTAAATTAAGGTCTATACATTGTATTTTAAAACATCTCCCTATCACACACTTAGCAGAGAGCAGTGTGGCTTAACTTTTATCTTCACCGGGAGACCAGAGATTCTGTGTGGTTCACGTTATTGCAGCATTTGCTTTATGGAGGAATGAACCTATAATAGCTCGAGGTTGCCTGTGGATTACAGGGGCTTGTATCATATCCTTCCCCGGGAGAAGAGAGAAGGTCCCTATTGGCTTTCTTTGCCCCAGAGCTAAAGTCTCTGCCTGGTGTTGCTGCTTTGATACTTGGTGCTACATTGTATCACTTTGAAACTTGTTGGCGGCTTTGTTGTTGTCATGTCTCTGTTTTCTAGCCTGGGTAGTTATTTGAAGATCAGCTTGCATTTGAATCTTAGGTGGATGTGACAGGTTTAAAAGAACATTTTGCTTCGGGATGATTTTATCCTTAAGATAATAGCTTGTGCCAATCGGCAGTTTCTTGGCATTCATCTCCTTACCTGCTATTCTCACTGTCTCAGTAATGAAGCCTCAGCCCTTCACTTCAGTGACATATTGCTAAGTTTCCTTAGTAGGGAAGAAGTGTGTTCCAGGAGGCGGGGTGTCTCTCCCTGAGTCTGGGCTGCTGCCATCTTCAGTTCTTCCTGCTCATGTTGAGTACTGGGGTGGGACTCTACCTGGCCTGACTGATAATCACCTAGCTGTGGCCATTTGGGGACAGATGCCACACCCCCAGGTTTCATTCCTTGCAGAAATGTCCAACATCCGCATTTTGCCTGGCCAGTCTCAGCCCATCTGCCTCCTGTAGATTGGGACCAGCTCCGCCCTGGAGGCTATGGGCGTGGTTATTTCCCTGGAGTGGTAAGCACATTCTTCAGCAAGCTCTGTCCCTCAGCCCTGGAAAGGAGAGGAAGTGATACCCTTTCCAGTTTGTCCTTTCCGGGGCATTCTTCCCAGCCTTAGGAGTTCTGTGCATGTATCATCATGGTCACCCCTGTTAAAGTCAAACGTTTTATGTATCACGTAACTGGGTGGCCTGGGGCTGTGGATAGACGGAACAGAGGTACAGCCTGCTACCTCACTGAATGCCTTGCTTGTTGGGTGAGCTACAGGCAGCATACGCCTTACCATAGTGGTGAGCCCCAGGGACAGCTTGTGGGTCCCCTTTGCCCAAATGGTGGTTCCATCTGCTCACACTCCAGGAGGAAGCTGCTGAAAGCGCAGAGTTCCCTGCCCTTCAGAAGCTGCCATCTTGCATTGACTGTTGTCCATCTCAGCAATTCCCCCATGTTTTGGGACTGTGTTCCAGTTACTCATGTGGGAAGACAGACCCATGCCACAAATGTGGGACCTGATCTTATTTATTTTGCTTTTAGTCTCCAAAATAATGGGCTCCTTCATGACATTTTCATTTCTATATATCAATATATTCAACCAGGAAGCCAGGGTCCATAAAGCCATTCTTGGAGTCTGTGTCTTTTCAGGAGCTATTTCTGAATGTCTCTTATTTTCTTTCTTTCTTTCTTTCTTTCTTTCTTTCTTTCTTTCTTTCTTTCTTTCTTTCTTTCTTTCCTTTTTTTTTTTAAATACCCTGAATTTCTGACTACAACAAAATTGCTATTTACGTTCTTGTTATATGATTTTTTTTTTTTTTTTTTGCACTCCAGGATATAGAAAAAAAAAAAAACCAAAAAACTATTTCCGTCAATTTTCTCAAATCCCAGGTGGCTATATCCTTCTCTCTGCAGGGAATTGATACTGTGTGCTGGCATTTGGTTGGTCACACTAGACTTGACGCACCTGTCCACAGGACCAAGAGGCACTCTCTAGAAGGCTCTAGCTAATCCAGCTGCTGCACGAACAGTAACGGAACTGTTACTGCAGCTGGAGAAGACAGTTCCATCCCTGGGTGGGCTGACTGCCACTCAACAACCCACAGAGAAGCTTCTGATGTTCGGCCATCTCTCAGACAAGGAAGTAGAGCGCAGAGGTTCAACAGGTATGGGTGAGGGCCAGGCTCTGGGCCTCTGAGCTTGACTCAGAGATCTCTGACGTTGACAGGTCTATTTATAGTGACAGTAGAAGACCATGTGGTCAGATACAACCACTTCCTGTTCTCAGAATAACCATTGCTCCAGCCGAGAGCCCTACATGTTTCCCTACTCCAGTGTCTGCTCTGTAACCCTGTAACCCTCCCTGGTATTCCCCGTGGATGGGCTCCTGGATCTTTATAGAAGCCAAGATCTTGGGATGCACAAAACCTTTCCAAAGAATAGAGTCATCTTTGCTTAGAGCTGGCAAGTATCCTCAGTGCAGACCGTTTCTGCAGTACTTACGATGCTTAATTCAGCATGCACGCTGTGTAGACAGGTCCGACTGTCAGCATTTCAATGGGGCTGCATAACCAGCTTAGTGTCCAGGTCCTGGGTGGGAGAGTTTGGGTGCACTGTAGAAGTTATTCGTGACTGCCGTACAATGGACAGGGACTAGACGCTTCATCAAAAGGAAACCCTCCATGGAGGTATCACCCAGCCTGCTTCCTTCTGAGGTCTTTTTCCTCTATTTGTAGATGTCTGCTGATATGTCATCACAGGCTTGCCTCTATGTATGTCTTAATGTTCTATTGCTGTGAAGGGACACCATGATCATGGCAGCTTTTTAAAAAAGAAAGCATTTAATTGGGACTGACTTACAGTTTCAGAGGTTTAGTCCATTATCCTCATGGCAGGAAGCATGGTGGCACACAGGCAGACATGGTGTGGGACAGTTCTACGTCTGCATCTGAAGGCAGCAGGAAGAGACAAAACCACTGGGCCTGGCTTCAGCTTCTGAAACCCTAAAGCCCATACCTGGCAACACACCTACTCAAACAAGGCCAGCCCTCCTCATCCCTCTCAAGTAGTGCCACTCCCAGATGACCAAGCATTCAAATATATGAAGCTATGAGGGCCATTTTTATTCAAGCCACTACCATGTGTCTGTGTTTCTGTCTTGGCTTCCTTTTCTTATAAGGGCAGTCAGATTGGATTGGACCCATCCTGACAACCTCATTTAACTCAGGTACCTTTTTCAAGATCCTGACTCCAGACCAGCAAAGATGGCTCAGAAGGTAAAGATGGCTCAGAAGGTAAAGATGCTTGGTGCTCAAGGCTTGCCTCCTGACTTCAATATCCAGAACCTAAGTATCTCAGTTAGGGTTTCATTGCTGTGAAGAGACACTGTGACCTCTTATAAAGGACAATATTTAATTGGGGCTGGCTTACACGTTCAGAGGTTCAGTTCATAATCAACAAGGTAGGATCATGGAAGTGTCTAGGCAGATATGGTGCAGGAGGAGCTAAGAGTTCTACTTCTGGTTCCAAAAGCAGCTAGAAGATTGGCTCCCACATGGTTAGGAGGAGGATCTCAAAGCCCACCCCCACAGTGACACACTTCCTCCAACAAGGACACACCCGCTCTAACAAGGCCACACCTCCTAATAGTGCAACTCGCTGGGCCAAGCGTATTCAAACCACTGCATTTAGGATGTCACTACAGAGGTGTGTCACTGTGGGTGGATCAAGATGTGAGCTCTCAAATGTCCCAGCTGTGATGCCATCGCTCTACCATCATGGACTCTAGCCCTCTGAAACTGGATGCCCAATTAAATGCTTTCAAAACTGCTTTGCTCATTGTGTTCTGTCACAGCAAATAGAAATAAAGCTAAGACACTATATAAAGGTGGGTAGTGTCTGACATTTACATATTCCCTGTAGCCTGCATACACAGAGAGTGCTTACACATGTTCTCCCCCCCCCCGTGTCTCACACACATACTTTTTCTTTTTTCATGATCCTATCCCCAAATACAGTCTCACACTGAAGTGCCCAGATCAAGACTTCTGTGTGACTGACCAACTGACTCAGCCCACAGTGGTGACTCTCAATAGCTTTTCTCAGGTGGCCCAGACCCCAAGTTGCTTTCTATCCTTTCCCAGGAACTGGGGTGGGGGCAGGGGTGGGGTGGGAAAGTGCCTTGAGCTTTCGACCTGTCCACCAATAGGGTCATTTTTTTTTGTTTGTACCTACTAGGCTCATTTGTCTTTGTTTGCACCTCTGAACCCTGCAGAGCGGTCTACTGGTTGGACCTGAGAGGAAAGAATGCGGCTCTGCCTACGACATGTGTCAATCAAAATCCTATTTTAAAAACTCAAGTGAAAAAGTCAAAGACGGTGGACTTGGGAGGTGGGCCAGGGCAGTGTCCGGAGGAAGGTGTCCTTCCAGATGTCACCAGCAGGTGTCAGATGAGCTCAGAAACATCAAGGGCCACTCCAGGGAGAGGAAGGAAAAATTGTATCAAGAAGACTCCCTCCCCTAATCGCTCCCTCTCTCCTTCCTCCATTCCAGGTCCTTCCTGCCTTTGGCTGCAGCCCAGAGCACAACAGTAAAAAGTAACCAGAATTTTGCAACAGGGGGCTGGCAAAGAAGAACCCCTCCTTCCCCCCCCCCCTTTAAAAAAAAAAGCATCAAGGTATGGGGATGACTGCAGTGTAAGCCACTTGTGCATGGGCTTTGGTGATAGGATGGCCTCTGTAGGGTGAGATGAAAGGACACTATACAGAGAATCCCACTGTAATGGCTTGTATATGCTCGGCCCAGGGAGTGGCACTATTAGAAGGTATGGCCCTGTTGGAGTGGGTGTGGCCTTGTTGGAGTGGGTGTGTCACTGTGGGCGTGGGTTTTAAGACCCTCACCCTAGCTGCCTTGAAGCCAGTATTCTGCTAGCAGCCTTCGGATGAAGATGTAGAACTCTCAGCTCCTCCTGCACCATGCCTGCCTGGAAGCTGCCATGTTCCCACCTTGATGATAACAGACTGAACCTCTGAACCTGTAAGCCAGCCCCAATTAAATGTTGTCCTTTATAAAACTTGCCTTGGTCATGGTGTCTGCTCACAGCAGTAAGACCCTAACTCAGATACCCACTTACCACTGGATCAACAATTTCCAAGCCAGAGCTTCTCTCAGTCCATGCCTCAGGAACGGACTTCCCCGCTGTACTGATACCCCTTCCTATTAAGGCGAAGGGCTCACTCCTTCCACTCACAAAGCCCCCATCCCTCCCTGTTTGCTGAGGAGAAAAGAAGCCAGAAAATGACCCGCACGAAGTGTGTGTAGAAGGCTCAGATCTTAATGTCTAGACCCTTATACAGGAGCCATGATGTGTGTGGAGAACAGGGGCTGAGGTAGGCTGGAGGATGGCCTTCCAAGGCACATCCTAACTCCTGGGACTAGGGACAGGTGGTCCCTGTGGCTAAGGGACTTCGCAGGCTCAGTTGCCAGGGATCTTAAGATGGGAGAAGATCCTAGGTTACTGAGCATAACTTGTCATAGCGTCTTTGTGAGACGGAGGCAGGAGGCTCAAGGCAGGGGCTATGTGACCATGCCTTAGAACTTCCCCAAGCTAATTGATTTGAATAGAACCATAATATAACAGATGTCAGGAATATAATATAATATAATAAAATAAATATGATGCCAGGAAGGATAGAGGCCTCTGTGTTCTGGTAACGGCTGGGGAAGAGTCCTTTAGAATCTGCAGAGGAACGCGGCCCACACTGACTCTAGAACCACACACTTAGTCTGTGTGCATTAGGAATTTTGAGCATCACTATGTCTCCAGCTCTGTGTCCAGGCAGCAGGACAGAACCCTGGCATAAGTGCTGGTGCCAGCTGCTGTCCTGGTTTTGATCCGCTGGGTTGGCTGTTTCTTTTATTGACCCTTTTGATTGTTCCTTTTTCAGCGGATGTGGCCCTGGCTCAAGAGCATTTGCAAGAGCAAGAGCAAGAAGGAGGGCTCCTGAGAACATACAAAATAGATGGTGGCATCTTCAAGGGTGGGGAGTCTTTAGTTCCTGGAAGTGAGGCAGTTCCTCTGTTCTCTGCAACCTGGCGCACATGTTGCAAAGTGGTAGCCTAATCCAGCCCTCTGCTCTGGCCTCTGCAGCAGCTGGCAGGACAGCGGACCCACAGCTGGCAGTGATGAAGGGATGAGCCATGGCTCTTCTCCCCTGAGTATCAAGTGTGTTTTGTTCTCTTCCCTTAGTCACACCAGGAGAGGGGCTAGGATACCTTTATAATCATAATCACAGCCCCTCATGCCTTGGCATAGGGCAGTCACCTCTTCCTGAGAAGCTTGGGCTGGCTCAGTTGCTGGAGATCCAGTTTCTCCAGTTAAAGACCGAGTTGGCCCCGTGTGTCAGCGTCTTCACTGGTGGATTCACCAGATTCCACTTTCCATCCTCTTTGTTTTCTTCACAGAAGCACATTCCCAGAGACGGAATCTGGAAGAGGGTTTAGTATGTTTATAATGTTCCGTTACAAGTCAACCAACGTTGGAGCACTTCTTAAATCCACCGAGAATGCGCCTCTGGGCCATGGAGGGGACCGGACGGTCCTAGGCTGCCAGGAAGCCACGGAACCATGCCAGCATCTACCATTTAATTTCGCCTGGGGATGATCAGCAATCCCAACAATGGGTTACATTGTTACCTAGAGATTAGTTACAACTTGGAGTAGGACTTAACAGTCCTACTGCAACAGCATTCTGGGAGCCTTGGGTCAGTCCTCCTTTCCCACAGAATTACCAGGCCCACAGACCTATGGGGAGTGGGAGACCCTGGCAACTAGCTACAAATGATCTTATCTGCCTCAGCTGCACAGTAAGGTTCAGGATTGCAGTTTTAGACTGTAGAACAAAGCACAAGGTGAAACCTTGGGCTTCTGTGCCTTCTGTTGAAGCTTTTCTGTCTACATGCCTTTCTTACAGGTTCTGCCTCACCCTCTTCTTAATGTCGAGGAATTCTTTGGTCAGACAAAATTTGCAAACATCCCGAGATGCAGGGACGAATCGGAGCAGAGTCTACCGCTGACTCAGGGAAGTCATCCCATCTACAGACAGGGATTGCCAGAAGAGTGTACTGGGCTGCAGTGGAAAGCCTTGAATACTCAGGGTCCTGCATGCTAGTCCTGACTGGAAGCATCCGTCGGCAGAGCCCTTGGATAAACTTCTGAACTGCAGGTTGTTTAATTCGGGGTGGGGAGAGATAGACTCTAAGTGGTCAGCATAAGAAAGTCCTGGAGTTTAGAATTTATAGGAATCATTTTTTTCTCTTGTCCTTGTTCTCATCTTCCTCTTCCCCCTCCTCTTCCCTCTTCCCCCTCCTCTTCCCTCTTCCCCCTCTCTTCCCTCCTTCCTCCTTCTATTGAACTGGGGTTCCCTATGTGGCTCAGGGAACCCATAACTCATAAGCTCATATGGTCATCCTGCTTCAGCCTGCCAAGAAGCTGCAATTACAGCAGCCGTGCTCCACCATGCCCGGCTCTTAGCTATAATTTTCTATACCAATAGAGTCAGGGTGCAGGATCACTGGTTAATTAACTTGATGAGAGAGAGAGAGAGAGAGAGAGAGAGAGAGAGAGAGAGAGAGAGAGAGAGAGAGACAGGGAGAATATGTGAGCCTAGCCTTGTGCAGGTCACCAGGGAAGAACTATTTATAGGGCTGATCTAAGATGAATAATCCATGGCCTGGCCACTCCCTCTCTGATCTGCTGGGGTCTATTCAATAGGTCACCCAAAGTGCCACCAAGGCACGCCTGCCACCAGCTTGCCATTAGAGGCTTTCACAAAAATTTCCAGCACCTGATCATGCTACAAATAGCTATAGTGAGTTCCCATTTGTCCCTTGAGAGGTGACTCAAGAGGTGACTGGGTGGAGGTTCCTTCCATCTGTCAGTACCCCTCCCAGGCCCCCCCTCCCTGAGTAAGGCAGGACCACACAGGGTCTAGCCTTCTCCTCTTACTCAAATAGTGACTCCTGACTCCTCACGGGACCTTTGTTGTACTGTTTGAGCTGCAGGGGATGGGCTGTGGGCTAGCTCCAAACAAACTCAGAAACTTCTTGACATTGCTGGCTGCAAAGAACCAGGGAGACTGCCACTTGGGTGTTAGGGTGACAGGCTTACCTCACAGTTCCTGCAAGTATGCCCTCCATGGGAGCAGGTGGGCACATTCACATAGTCGGGCCAGCCCTGGGTTTGAAAGACACTTGTCATTCTATAGAGTGCCATGACCCTGTGCCTGCTTTACTTGGAGGTTACAAAGAAGGACACCTACCTTTCTTACCAGTTGGGCAAAATCCCCACATTCTCTGGGTGGGAGCCCAAGGAGTGGCCTTGTGCAGGAGTCAAGTGCTGAGCTGTGGCTCACGATGAGGGTGATACCCACTGTAGACAAAACACCTCAAGGTCAGAGCAGGCCCAGAGAGCACTTTGCAACATAGAAGCCTCTTCAAAGTCTTGTGGGCCTAGCTACCATGCCCCCGTGAGGTGGTGGGGTGGGAAGCAGTGTGGGTAGGAGACCCAGTCATTTGCTATGATTTAGATTACACCACTTTGTGACGTGGGGCCTGGGGCTAGGGTGTGGTGACTATGTGCCAGCTTCAAGGATGGTATAAGGACGATATGAGTCACTATCCTCTTGTGGCTGGCTGCTTAGGCCCTGTCAGCCACCAGTGTGTGTGTGTGTGTGTGTGGGGGGAGCGTGATGGCTGCTACCCAGACCTGAGCCAATCATTTTATCTGGCTTATCACTGTGAGTCTGAGATGCTGCCTGCTTTAGATAAGGACTTGAGGAGCCGCCTCAGGTGACATGATGGACTCCAGACAGCTGAGGAGTGGTATGAGATCCAGCACCTCTGTGTGTGCCTCATGCTGGACAAAGGGAAGCTGGGAGACACAGCAGTTGATGGTATGAAGCTAGGAGAGCTGGGAGCATGACTGACGGTTAGGGCAAGTGTCTGCCTCCCTTTCCTTAGACATCAGCTATCTGATCCTCCTGTCATTCTGGGCTTCTCTTTTTCCCATAGTTTGTGAAGACCCTGATGTTCTAGGTCCATCCATGCTCAGCACTAGAACATGCAAGCCTGGTGTGATGGTTTGAATATGCTTGGTCCAGGGAGTGGCACTATTAGGAGTTGTGGCCTGTTGGGGTGGGCGTGGCATTGTTGGAGTGGGCGTGGCCTTGTTGGAGTAGGAGTGGTCCTGTTGGAGTGGGTGTGTCACTGTGTGTATGGGCTTTAAGACCCCTGTCCTAGTTGCCTGGAAGCCAATTTTCTAGTGGTCTTCAGATGAAGATGTAGAACTCTCAGCTCCTCCTGCACCATGCCTGCCTGGATGCTGCCTTGATGAACCTCGGAACCTGTAAGCCAACCCCAATGAAATGCTGTCCTTATAAGAGTTGCCTTGACCGTGGTGTCTGTTCACAGCAGTAAAACCCTAACTAAGATGCCTGGGCTACATGGAGTATGTGTGTATATGCATCCACTCCCTGTCAGGATGGAGATGACATACTGTCTTGGCCAGAGTTTGGGGGTCAGGAGGTGGGGACACTAACAGCCCAGAATCAGCCAATCCCATCCCAGGGAAGCCTGAGGCTGTCCCCCTCAAGCCTGTGGAACACTCACTGTCCTGTGGGCATGTGTTGATGACCTGCCCCATGCTCACGGCGCACCTCTCCACATACTGGTCATAGCTCTCAGCTGGCATGAGGGAGCAGCGGGGGAACGCTGGCCTGAAAGAGGATGGAGAGAGACGTGGGCTGCTGCTCTGGAGCCTTCTGGTGAACAAGAGTGTGGTAGGGCAGCTGAGTGGGACCTTGAGCCTCCAGACGGCCTGCCAGGCAGGGCTCATGGGTTCACAGCCAGCAGGGGCTCCTGGATGTGTTCACACTGGCAAAGGGCTGTGGTACCATCAGCATGGAGGCTGACTGAACAACAGGAAACTTGTACGTCTCAATCTACCCCGGGGTAAGGACAGAGACACACCCCTACACGAACCAGAGTCAGGACCCTCTTCTGGGTGAGGTCCCTCTGTGTCCATCCTTGCAGGGTCAGTTTTAGCAGGGATACCCCATCTTCCGTATGTGGACAGGTTCCCCAGCCTCCATCACCTCTAGGTGATGTGAGTTCATTGTAGCTGCCTTCACCAGGAGTCTTGTTGGTTTGGCTGAGCAAGACCATAACCCTCCAGCCATTCCCCATTGCTCTGATCCTGCTGGTATATACACAGCTCAATCTACCTTACTCTCCACTGCACAGTTCTACCTCGGTAGACAGATTTTCTTTAACAAAGTCCAGAGAAGCCTCGGTGGTAGAGATTTTCAAGGTACATACCTATAATCAAGGTCAACGTTGAAGTTTGCTTCTTTCAGCTCCTCCAAGGTCAAGAAGGTCAGTGTGGCCTTGCTGGCTTCCCACTTCATCCACTCGAAGATTCCAGGCTCAACCCTTATCTTCAGCTTCCTCTCCAGTTTGAGTTCTTGGGTCAGTGGAAGACAAGCATGAGTTACTACTGTCCGTGTTACATAGAAGAGCTTCATAGCTAGATCCACCATGGTAGTTAGTGCTTTTGTCAACTTGACATAAGCTGGAGTCATGATGGAAAGAAGGAATCTCAAGTGAGAAAATATCTCCATAAGACTGGTCTGTAGGCAAGTCTCTAGCTGTCCTGGAACTCACTAGGCAGAGTCCTTGAACTCAGAGATCTGCCTGCCTCTGCATCCCAAGTGCTGCCATTAAAGGCAAACATTATTATGTCAGTTTCCGTGATTAATTACTGATGTGAGAGGGCCAAAATCACCATGGGTGGTATCACACCTGGGCATGCAATCCTAGGTGCTATAAGAAAGCAGGCTGAGCAAGCCACGGGGAGCAAGCCAGTAAACAGCATCCCTCCATGGCTTCAGCTCCTGCTTCTGGGTTCCCGCTTTGAGTTCCTACCGCAACCTATGCAACTGATGGCTAGGAAGAGTAAGTTAAGTATACTTCTTCCTTCCCCAGTTGGTTTTGGTTAGTGTTCTATCACAGTCTCGGAAAAGCAAACTAGAACACCAGCCTATAACTGAGTCCAGGGAAACCCTCCACATATGTGACTCTTTCCCGGCAAACATCATCCTGGGATCTAAGCACGGCATTGCTCTCTAAGACCCAGACCGCCAGGCATTTGGAGGAATCCAAAGACTGACAGCATGCTGCCCACTGAGGGCCATGCCGCTTGGCAAGGGTGACACTGTAGGCAGCGGTCTCACTCTGGCGTCTCGCTCTAACCCCATGCCACGGTTTCATCCTTGATGGAATGAATACAGTGATAGAGACAGGGAGTCCAGAAGGGGAAAAGTAGGGAAGGAAACATCCGGAACATTTTGATTTCTCACAGCTCACCCTTCTCAACCATTTATATCTTGACCAAAAGACCCATCAAGTAAGGCTATCTGTGAACGGGATAAAAGTGTAAACAAAAGGGGTTCAGCCTAGGGGCAGGGACCCTCTCCCCGTGGTGGCAGGCAGGGTGCTGACTTCTGTCAGGAACTTTGTTTTGCAGTGAACAAAGAAGGTTTCTATCTCCTGCTATGGACACTTCCATGACCCCATAAGTGTGGTCAGAACCTGGGTGACCACCAGCCACCTATATGGCTATGTTGTCTTGCATGGCTGAGAGGATCTGTGAATGGCTCTCCTGACCATCTGGAGATGCTGGACATCTCCCCTCCAGCATGACCCTGCCCTGGGAAGTCACGTATGGATCTAGAAGGGTCCTCAGTAGCCCCAGTTCTCTAGGCTTGTGAATGTTCATTCTCAAGGACCGAGACACTTGGAAGAAATGAGCCACATGGCAAAGTATGATGACAGACGTTGACCCTGTGACACTAGCTCCCACGGGTCATACAACCCTAGCATTCTGGGATGTTATTGGCTCATTTCTGTCAGCAGCTCCTAAAAGTCCGGCTTCTAACTGCCTTTTGGCTTAGTTGTGGCCACTCCTTGTCCACTCTCATTCACCTCCACACCCCTTTTGCTCCCCATGGAGAGTATCCTCAAGATCAAGCCAAAAGGTAAGGCCAGTTGAGCTTCTCACCCTCCAGGATGTGCTTGGCTGTCTGCACACAGCGCAGGGCTGGAGACGCGAAGACTGCAGTGACTCGGACGCCACTGTCCAGCAGGGCTTCTCCTAGAAAAGAACAGGTAAGAAACTCCCTTCATGCATTAGCCCAGGATGGGGGCTTGCCTTGGTGGGAGGCAGGATGGATGAGACTCCTACCCGCCGCTGGACATACCTGCAAGATTCCCAACCAGGTTAGGGTAGAACCTGCAACTGTGACCAGCAATTGGTCTTGTAACTATATTATGTATGGTGGAGGTGGTGGCCCAGGGGTCAATGAGCCGTAAGCAGTGGAGGTCCCTCCCAGCTGGCCACAGCAGAAATTGGAGGACACTGAAGAGGGTCCTACTTGGCAATGTGAACCAGACCCTTTAGCTGTGTTGAAAGGCCCAAGTTACAAGGCATGGGTGTAGCCTCAGAAGGAGAAAGTAGCCAATAGCAGCCAGGGAAGACCCCAGTCCTGCATCTCTGAGGACCTGAGTTCTGCTCATAGCCTGGGTAAGTCTGGAATGAGGCCTGGGTGCCAGATAAAGGTGACTCTGTGGACTGAGAACCCACCGTGCCCCACTCTAGTCAGCTCTGCACTGTAAGCTTAACGTGCACATAGCTCTATACCTTTGTGGTCATTTAGTTGGTCACCTTAAGGCTAGCCATGGCTTTTGGAAGGACAGGCTGTAATCCGACCATGTTTCCTCTGTGATACCAGAAGCCTCATTGGAGAAAAATGATATAAGAGGTGCCTGGCTGGGCAGTGGTGGCGCATGCCTTTAATCCCAGCACTTGGGAGGCAGAGGCAGGCGGATTTCTGAGTTCGAGGCCAGCCTGGTCTACAGAGTGAGTTCCAGGACAGCCAGGGCTACACAGAGAAACCCTGTCTTGGAAAAAAAAAAAAAAAAAAAAAGAGGTGCCTGACATAAAAGCCCGGAGGCTCGCGGTTATCAGTTATGAGAAAGTTAGAAGACTGACTCCACTCAGAATGGGACCTTAATCAATGGATCTATATCTAAGACTTTGACCAATAGAAACAAAAAACATCAGAAAATTGTGACTGCACCAAACACACAGATTTCTGCAAAATTTATGTTTTTTTTTTTTTTTAAAATATATAAAGGATTTGGTTATCCATGGATTCTGTGCCCACAAAAGATACTGGAACCTATGCCCCAGCATCGCATGGGCAACTGAGAAGAAGTTAACGTAAGGCTGGGTTCTGTACTAACATGTCTTCTGCAAAGGAGAAGGCTGAGAAGAGATACAGACAGAAAGGGATGATGGGAAGACATCAGGACCTCTGGAGCAATAGGGAGAGGTAGATCTTCCTCACAGCCTCAGAAGCAACCATCTGCTTGAACTGTGACCTTGGGACTTCAACCTCTAGCACTGATAGGTGACAAATGATACTGTTGTCTGACTGGGATCCTGAAACAGCCACAGTGTGAACCCAGCCTCCCATCCAGAGAGCAAGCAGTGAAACCCTGTGGCTCGCATGGGGTGAGAAGCAGGAACGCTGGTTCTAGTGGGTTTCTGTAGCTAACCAGCCAGGGACTGGGCTGTCCACTTGCCCCTTTGGCTCAGCTTTCTGAATTGGTAAGATGTAAACCAGAGAAGCAGAACAGTTTTATCTGCTCCCCAAATTTCATCTAATAGAAGGAGACTCCCCAGTCATAAACTCAAAGGCATGAGTGATAGTTCACTATTACCTGTGTGTGTGTGTGTGTGTGTGTGTCTGTATCTGTGCCTATGACTGTGTCTGTGCATGTGTGTCTCTGTGTGTGTGTGTCTGTGCATGTGAATGTGTGCACGCATACAGGTGCGCGTGTATGATTGTGTGTGGATATGTGTGGAGGTCAGAGGTCAGCCCCCGAAGTCATCCTCAGGAATGCCATTCATCCTTTTATTTAAAATGGCATTTCTCACAGGCCTGGAGCTCACCTTGTAGGCGAGCCTGTCTGGCCAGGGAGCCCTGGGGAGCCACCTGCCTCTGCTTCCTCAGCACTGGGAATACAAGTGCGTGTCACCACACCCAGCTTTTCCACATGGGTTTTGAAGATCGCACCCAGGCCCATGTGCTCACCAGGCAAATACTTAACCAACTGAGCTATCTCCCCAGCTCCATTTTAATTTTTTAAGTGACACTCATGGTGCATATAGTGTGTATTGCTATTTCTTCTTCCTGCAGCGGCCCCTCCCTATATTTCCTTGCTTGTATCACCAACCGTCCACTCCTGGATCAGACTGCTCTACTTTTGGCCCCTAGCTGTGTGGCCCCGGGTAATGATCTAACATCTCTGTAGTGATTTGAATGAGAATGCCTCCCACCCACACCTTTAAATATTTGGGCCCCAATTAGTGGAACTGTTTGGGAAGGATTAGAAGGTGTGGCCTTGTTGGAGTGGGTGTGGCCTTGTTGGAGGAGGTGTGTCCTTGTTGGAGGAGGTGTGTCACTTGGAAAATAGGCTTTGAGGTCTCAAAAGCTCACATCAGGCTCAGTATCCCTCAGCCTTCTGCCTGTGGATCAGGAGGCAAGCTATCAGCTGCTGTTCCAGCACCATGCCTGTCTACCTGCTTGCCAGCACGCTGCCTGCCATGATGATCATGGACTCACCCTCTGAAACTACAAACAAGCCCCCAATTAAATGCTTCCTTTTATAAGTTGCCTTGGGCATGGTGTTTCTTCACAGAAATAGAATGGTAACTAAGACAGTCTCCATGCCTGGTATGGGCAGAGTCGGAAGATGCAGGGCAGGGGCTCAGTGGATACAATATAGTCATTATTGTTACTGTTACTCTCCTCTGGGAACACTCTTAAACATACCAGCAAGTCTGGCCTGGAAGATTCCACAGGATGATAGTGGTGGATCATTTTCAAAGTCTTTGATACCATTGCTCCTCCTGGGAAGGCTGCGGGGGAAGTTCAGGTCTGGCCTGTAGTATTTTCCTGAGGTAGAAACAAGTAGCAGACATCTGAGGTCACGGAGGCAGATCCCATTTGTCACCCAAGACCCCAAGATGGAGACCCACACTGCAGGGAAGGTTATCGTCTGAGTGCTTGCCAATACTGTTGTTTGTGAAGTGTTCTTGTGATGTGCACTCAAGTTATGAGACAAATATTGCGGGCCTGTAACATGTTCTCACATGAAGAACACTTAGGTTTGAGCCCCAGGGGCCAGGAGCCCATTTTATCCTTTTTTTCTCACAAGGGAGACAAAGCGGCATCCCCAGGATAAGCTTCTGAGTAGGTATCAGTTAACTGGCTGAGGTATGAAGCCTCCCTTGTGTGTTGTTACTGATAGGACAGTACACATTTGGCTGGAGGTGCCCCGCCATGAGAACTCTTCAGTCAGGTGCTTGAATGCAGGGCCAGAAAACAGGGGCTGCATGACACCTTGGTCCCTTTGAGTTTGACATTGGTCTCTAAGATCTGTCAATCTGTTAGAAATCCTGACCCTTAGCTGAGCGACCAGAAACAAGTGGTTTAACCTCTCTTAGTAGAGAAAAGGGGAAACCAGAATTATCAACAGTCATTGATGCCAAGGGCCTGGCTTAGACATGTGGCCAATGTGTATATGGGTGGGTTTTGTTATCCACATTGGCGGCCCCAAAGGCTGAAGGCACTGGCATCTCCCAGGAGGTGCTATGCTATGGTCTAGGGTCCCTCAAGGACCCAGAGCTAATCTGTCTAGAGTCATATGAACTCCACCTACCATCGGCTGTAGTGCACTGCTGTAGCCAAGACTTCCCAAAGACCTGGTCCACTCTCTCGCCATGGCGTACCACCAGAATGCCTCTCCTTGCGATGGTAGCCTGGGGTGGGGTCAATGGGACATGAAGTTATTAAGCGGACTCTGTAGTATCCACCAGTCATTGCCTAGGGATGGAGCCTCTCCCAAGCTCCTTGGCAACCGTGGTCGGGCAGGCTGCCAGCCTTCGCAGTGTGAGGCTGGGGGATTGCTTTCTCCCTATGTTTATGTCTCTTCCAAGTGTCCGTCTGTCTGTTTGTCTGTCTGTCTCTATCTATCTATCTATCTATCTCATCATCATCATCATCATCATCATCATCTATCACCTGTCAATCTATGGTGACTGTAATGAGAAGTGTCCTCTATAGGCTTAGGTATTTGAATATTTGGTCCCCTACATCTGTTTGTCTGTCTGTCTGTCTGTCTATCTAATCTATTAACCATCTCTCTTCCTCCCTCCATCCTCCTTCCTTCCTTCCTTTCTTTCTCTCCTCTCTTTTTCTCTCTCTCTCATATATCAATCTATTTATAATTTACTCATTCACTCCTCCTCCTCCTCTTCCGAGGAGCCCTCCAGGACTATCCATGCTTGAGCCCATCCCTGGGCAGCTTCCTCCTAGTGCCCAGGTGTGTATCTTGCCTCTGAACACTCAGGTAAGAAGCCTCCCTCTTCTTCCTCACTGCCTTCCTATGGCTGGCCAAGCTCTGCTTGTCCAAGTGCTCTTGGTGAGTAGGAGAGTCATCCCTCAGTGCGCCTGAGGTGGGCCGAGGGCCCCTGCAGGCACTAAAGCTCACAGATGCACAGGTCCCTTCTATAAAACAGTGTGATGTTTTTGTTGCACGTAGACACATCTGCTGTGTACTTTAACTCATCTCCAGGAAACACCCAATGCCATTTACTGCTATGTGAGCAGTAAATATGTCACATTGTTTAGGGAACAATGGCAGAAAAAGTCTGTATGCATTCAATACTGGCACAGTCATTGTCTTTCTTCTTCCTTCCTTCCTGCCTGCCTTCCTTCCTGTTGCCTTCCTTCCTGCCTTCCTTCCTTCCTTCCTTCCTTCTTTCCTTCCTTCCTGCCTTCCTTCCTTCCTTCCTTCCTGCCTTCCTTCCTTCCTTCCTGCCTTCCTTCCTTCCTTCCTCCTTCCCTCCCTCCCTTCTTTTTCTTCCTTTCTTTCTCCCTCCCTCTCTCCTTCCCTCCTTGTCTTCCTTCTTTCCTTCATTTCTTTGTTTCTTTTTTTTCCTGTTTTCTTTCTTTCTTGTTTTCATTTGAAACATGGTCTGACACTATAGCCCAGGCTGCCCCGGAACTTTCTACGTAGCCCAGGATGGTCTCAGACTCACAGCTATCTTCCTGCTTTTGCCTCCCGAGTGCTGGGATTAGAGATATATGTTACCACCGCCAGTTCGGACCTTGATTTTTATTCAACGGCTTGGGTGGGGAAGGCTTGGTTGCAGCCCATGACACTGCTGAGAGTGGGACCTTTTGGAGGAGAGCCTGGTGGGAAGAAGTTAGGTCACTGGACTTGTGACTTTGAAGGGCTCTTGGGACCCAGTGCCTTCCTCCTTTTGTGTTCTGGCTTCTAGTAGGT
Source organism: Uromys caudimaculatus (assembly GCA_028551405.1). Classification (NCBI taxonomy): domain Eukaryota; kingdom Metazoa; phylum Chordata; class Mammalia; order Rodentia; family Muridae; genus Uromys; species Uromys caudimaculatus. Next base: position 40,208,182 of record CM052720.1, read on the forward strand.
AACTGACTCTCCTCTAAAATCTGCCTGTATCGTGGTAAACTGCATCATAACAGGCCCCAAGCAACCGGTCCGAATGATGGTGGACTGAACACTTTAAGACATGACAAACACAAAACAAGCCATTCATTTTTTCCTTTGAAGCGGGTCATTTTAGGTATTTTGTTGCAATACTGGGAAGCTGATTAAGACAAGATATAGTCTTCTATAACATTTTCTACCCCCGGTTGATTAAATCAATGGGGGGGGAAAAAAACCATGATCTAGAGGTACAGAGGCTGTATTTTATTTTGTTTTAACTTTTTGCCTGACAGTGTCCAGCAGCCTCAGGTCATGGTGTGTGTGTATGTGTGTGTGTGTGTGTGTGTGTGTGTGTGTGTGTGTGTGTGTGTGTGTGTGTTGTGTGTGTGTATCTGTGTGTCTGGAACATTCCTTCTTTTCTAGGCTGTCCTTGGCACTTCACAGTCACAGGGGACATGCCCACTGTGTTCTTGGGAGGCTTGTATTTGGAGAATAACTCCAGGGTCCTTAGCAGTAATGCAGCAATCTTTAGGAGGGGCTCCTCTGTGTGTGAGTTCATCCTCATGGTGAGGTTTGGTCCATGGCTATGTATTGTAATGCTAAACACCGGCCCCCAAGGTCTGATTGCTTTTTTTTTTTTTTGGTTTTTTGAGACAGGGTTTCTCTGTGTAGCCCTGGCTATCCTGGAACTCACTCTGTAGACCAGGCTGGCCTCGAACTCAGAAATCCACCTGCCTCTGCCTCCCAAGTGCTGGGATTAAAGGCGTGCGCCACCACTGCCCAGCCTGATTGCTTTTAGGGATGAAAGAATCCTCATGTACACCAAGTGATGCTATGTGACCTTGCTCCTTCATTAAAAACTATTGGTTGAATAAAGATGCCGACAGCATATAGCTGGGCAGAAGAGAGATAAGCAGGGTTTCAGTTCTTGGGCTTGGGGTCTTAGGAGACCACCAGGAGGGAGAAGGAGGTGGAGAGAGGAGAAGACGGCATGGGGTAGGTGAGTCTTGAAACGATGGCCATGGGGTCTGGCCAATTAAAGTTAAGAGCAGCCCAGATGGAACATGGCAGGTCATAACTCGGGGTTATTGGCAGGGAAGCAGACATAGGATAGAGGGTAGATACCTACCCAGCTCTTGTGCTGATTAAGGCTTAATATAAATATAAAAGTTAGCCAGGCAGTGGTGGCACATGCCTTTAATCCCAGTACTTGGGAGGCAGAGGCAGGTGGACTTCTGAGTTCGAGGCCAGCCTGGTCTACAGAGTGAGTTCCAGGACAGCCAAGGCTACACAGAGAAACCCTGTCTCGAAAAACCAATAAATAAGTAAATAAATAAATAAATAAATAAATAAATAAATAAATAAATAAATAAAAGTTTTGTGTCTTTTATCTGAGCATTCAATGATCAAAGGTGGGGTAGAAACTCCCATTTGAGATTAAACAGTTACTACAATATCCTCACTTGGGAGAAAAGCCATACTCTAGCAGTCAAGTCTACCATGGTGTTATACCAGCAAGCATGGTTTCCTAACAAAACAACAAACAAACAAACAACACCAGGGTCCTGATACCTGCAAAGCTCGTATGCTGCTATCGTTCATTGACATTGACGGATTGTGTGATTCCCCATTTCTCCTGCTACTGGCTTCAAAGTCCTTCCTAGAGTTCAAATCCATGGCTAGACTGAATGTATATGTCCTGTGGGGGGAAGAAGAAGAGGCTGTGAACAGAGGTACAAACATGGCGTCACCATGGTTTCTGGTCATCGATGTTCCTGGGAATACTTGCCTCAACCTTGGCAGTAAGGATCAGGGCCACAAAACAACACCAAGCTGCAGGGTGCTCAGAGCATGACTCATGAAGCCTGGGGTTGGCTCACGGCTGTAGCACCACGGTTGATGCCAGACCCGCCTCAGCACTGTGGCCAGCCGTTGTTCAAATGTTACTTTGTTTTAGAGATGGCAGTTTTTCCATGTCGGTCAGGCTGGCCTTGAACGCAAGGCTCAAGACAGCTTCCCACCTCGGCCTTCCAAGTAGCTGGGGCTGTGGGTGTGTGTCATTATGTCAAGCTCTGATGTTTTCAGCACTGCTAAGAAAGTACCTTTCAATGAGATTAGTGCCTGGAACTCACTCTGTAGACCAGGCTGGCCTTGAACTCGGAAATCCACCTGCCTCTGCCTCCCAAGTGCTGGGATTAAAGGCATGCGCCACCACTGCCCAGCTCGGGTGAGAGTCTTAAGGCAGGATAGATGGATGTCTCCAGGTTACCTTCAGACTCACGCTATAGCCCCAGATCTTTCCTGGGCCCCACCTGCTGGGCTGACTTTCAGACTTCGGATCTGTCAATCACAAACTTCAGCAGATTCCCCTCCCCACTGCACCACCCCCACCCCCATATCTTTCTGGTTCTGTACCTTTAGGGAATATCAAATCTGTTTCTTTCACACGTCGTCTGCTGATTTACCATCTACTGTAAGTCAGTGTTCAGTTGGAAGTAATAGTGGACACTGTACTGGTGACCAGACACCCTCAAGAGCTAGAGATAAGGTCTGTGGGTCGTGGGTACTGACGGCACCAGAGCATGTGCAGGTAACCAGGAAACTGTAAATTACTTAAAGTGCTAGGAGGTGAACAGGCACTCTGGGGACACATGGGTCGGGGAAGTACCAAAGCAAACTGGAAAGTGAACCCCAAAATATGAAACAGGAAGGGGTTTGTGCTCACAGAGGTCCTTCCTGTCTGGAAGGACCAGGTGGGTGGTCAGAGAGGAGGGTGAATGGCCAACACAGAGCACGTGACTCCTCCTTGGAACAGAAAATGAGTGATTTCCCCAGGACAGAAGCCATTTCATACAAGGAGAAGTTTCAGTAAACTGTTTTAAAAGTAATGGCCAGCCCCAATGACAGTTAGCTACTCATGTGGTTCCCAGACAGACGAGCTGGCCTCTTCTGGGTCATATTTCATGAGAAGTCCTGCCTGCCACCCTCTATGTCCGAGAACCTTTGCTCTCATTTTCTGTTGACCCAGCCAGGTTACTCTCCAATTCCTTTATGGACAAGGAACAGTTCGATTCATTATTGGAAACGTGATAAATGGTTACAACCCGCTGAAAACCAAAAGGTAGTCACGATTTTGTCAGCCGCTATATTCAACAACTTTTGTGCATCCACCCATATTTAGACTCTGACCTACTTTTTTTTGGGTGGGTGGGTGGGGAAGCAGACTGCATAGCTGGGTTTCAGAAGGTAGAGTATTGTGGGCTGCAATGATGCAGGGCTGGTGGCCTGGTTGAGTAGGCTTCTGGCTATCTGGGGATGGAAGCAGCTCCCCCAAATTCCTCTAGGCTGTGGTTGACACAACCTGTGCATGGATGGGAGTGGAGGTGGGGTTGGAGGAGCGAGTGAAGGAGGCAGGCGTGTGTGCGTGCGTGCATGTGTGGCTCAACTCTATTGAGGATTATCGGATTACTGGAACAGCAGAGGCCTGTGTGGCTGGAGCAGAATGAACCAAAGGAGGAGAGGCTGGTGTAGAACAGAGGAGCTTCTGTGGGTGCAGAGCCCAGACACAGCAGCCTCACCTGAGGATAGTGCTTTGAGCAAGTGTAAGGAGCAGACAGATATGGTGATGGTGTGAACAGCAAGCTGTTCAGAGCGTGAACCTCGCCTGGGTGATGGGGTGAATTCCACACCAGGCTTCTCTCCCTTCCTCTTCTCTCCCCCCTTCCCCTCCTCCCCCCACATCCTCTCTCTGCAGTCTTATGGATATACCTGGGCCTCACATATTAGATAACTGCTTTACCACAGACACAGATGCAAGCTCAACTCCAGGCTTTGCAGCTGAGCCGCAGGAGTTGCCCTTGAACGAGATGCAGAGGCTGTGAGATTTGACTGGGCCTCTGCAAGCCTAGATCTCCTCTAGTGACACGTGTGGTACCACTGAGCTGGCTTTGGGTGGGGGTGTGGCTCGGGGCCACTTGGGGCCAAAGGCACAGCCATTTTCAAAGGAGATGTGGAGGCAGGAAGTTGCTCAGACAGGCTCCCCTCACAGGAGTGTGAACTGCATGCATCTTGTGAAAGCTCAGGCCTTGCCTTGTTCTGCCCTGTGGTGCCCTGGTGATTCTGAATGTACAGAGGCCATGGATGGCAAATAATGACAGGCCACCATTAAAGACAAGCCTACCAAGCATTCTCAGATACCCTCCGGCTTCGGCGCCACCGAAGCTCTCCCATCACAGAAGCCAGAGGCGTGTTTGTCTAGAAACATGTTCTTTCTGTTTATTTCTTGTCTCTGCCAGGCACTGACTTGGGTAAACAAGTGTGTGGGGAACAAATTACCATGGGTGCCATTCACTCTTCTCTCCCAGCTTCTGTGGGGTTCTCAGATGTGAATTTCCCAGAATGCCAGATAAACCTCTTCGTTACCTTATACCTGCCCCATCCCACTGTCTTCTTTCCTTTGAGCCAAAACCTTATTTTAATTTTTGACATATTATACCATTAGTATTTCCTTAAAAGAATTTTTTTTTGAGACAGGGTCTGAGGTGTTCCAGGTTGGCCTTAAACTAACTATGTTGGCAAAGATAGGCTTGAACTCCTGAACTTCCTGCCAGGTATGGGATTACAGGTGTGCACGGCCACATCAGGGCTTAGGGGGCGCTGTAGATCAAACCCAGGGCCTTGTCCGCACTGGGCTAGCACTCCATTAGTTGGGCTGCATGCCTCCTCGAATTACTTTGACCCCAGTGTTTTCCCAGCTTTTCTTTTCTGATGTCTCTTCTAGGCAAGTGCTTCCTTCACCCAGTGATATTTGAAGAAATGATGCCACCAGGATTTTGTCAGAAGTATTGTAAAACCAGAAGTGACTCTGAAGTTGACAGCTCCCTGTGGCTTACTCTCCTCAGTCACCCATGAGGTGTATTTTTACTTCCTCAGCCCCTCTCTTACAATAGCCTATTATATGTCAGGCAACAGATCCCCACGATTCCAGCCCGAGACTGTTAAGAGCCACATGGCATCACTTGCCCTGAGTCTCGGCAGCAGCTGTCTGCCTGACACCTGTGACCACGCTCTGGGCCATCTGTGACCTTTGCGGCATTTTTGATTTAGTTCATGCGTTTAAATGTTTTATTTTGTGTACATGGGAGCTTTGCCTACATGTATGTCTGTGTAGCGTGGGTCTGGCTGATAGCCATTGAAGCCAGAAGAGGGCATCAGATCCCTTGGGACCGGACTTACAGATAGTTGTGAGCCACAACGTGGGAGCTGGGAATTGAACCTGGGTCCTCTGAAAGAGCACCCAGTGCTCTTAACTGCTGAGCCATTTCTCTGGTCTCAAGTATTTTTTGATTACCCATAAGTTATGGTCCTCTGTCCCTGTCTTGTGTCCTGTCTTGTCTCGATTAGAAACCTCTTATGGCCTCCTCCATATGGACCTGGGCTGGAGAGGTGGCTCAGCCCTTAAAGGCACACAACCAACCAGATGTGGACTTCATGCATTCTTGAGCTGCAGACACCAGCAGGATGGAGTGCAGGTGGTAGTAGATCCTGTAGCTGAATTGGGACACACACTGGAGCCACTGACAGTTGCTTTCGATGACTGTGTCACACAGAGCAGATAGAGCTGAAGTATCCCAACACAGGAAGTGCAGGCTGCTCTCATCTTCCTGAGGGCAAAGCAGGGCTACATGTGAAAGGAGGGGCCCCGCTGCTCAGACAGTAAAACCATTGTTATCTCCGAGTGACATCTGTGAACTTTACAGTCAGAGAGGAAGTTGAGTTTGTCTGCTAGTCTTTCAACTAAGAAAACGCAAGCAAGAGGCTGAAGAGCACGTCGGTGGCGAAGGGACAGAGGGAAGCATGTGACATTTTGTCATCTTTATTTCCTCTTGGACTTAGGAGCGTCACTTAGCAGTTAATTGGTGCCATAGAAATGGATTAGGTTTCCATTTGCTTTTGTTCTTAGAAGGGGGTCACTTCAGTGTGTGGCGTTTCAAAGACAAAGTTGTTACGGTAGTGTCTATCCTGGGGTTACTGTGACACAAACTGGGGCTTCAATGATAGAACAGGTTTCATTGTTTCTCTGCCCCGGAGAGTAGGAGGTCCAAGATCGAGGTGATAGAGGAACTTGTGATCCATCTTGGAGATTCTGTCCTGGGCCTGATAAGAAGCTGGTGTCTTCTCCCTGTGTCCCCAATGACCTCTTATCAAAGTAAGATTGGATAAGGGACACCTTAACTGAAAGGTCTTTCTCTAAAACCATGTTCATTGGGCTTTACCGCTTGCTTTGTGGGATTTGATCAGCTCTGTGGTGGGATGGCTTCATGTGGCTGGAAGACAGCTTCGTCTCCTGCTGGGCTCTGATTCTCATCCCTTGCCTCTCTGATCTGCAGCCGGGCTGTACACATGTTCGGTGAAGATGCCTGAAACTGAGGTAGTGGTGGTCACTCCTCTGCAGCTATCTTCCAGGAATACGTGGTTTCCAAGTAACAAGTAGGTGTTGGATCAGGACCATTGGGTCTTTAGGATCCTGTAGCCACCTGCTGGAGAGCTTACACTGGTGCTGGTGGGTTGCCTGTGAAGTACAATATGTTCCCATGGCTGCCACCTTCAGGGCTGAGGAGGTGTCCTCTGAGCAGAAGGGGCCTCTTCCCATGTGGTTTGCAGATCTCTTCCTGGGTGCTGGCATAGCAGTGCTTCTTGCTGTTCATATCAAACATGCTCTGTGTGAGTCCTGTGCCGTTGGGAGTTATATGTGGAATGTATAGATAACACATAGTCTGGCCACAGGCCAACTATCTGTGCACACAGGTGTACTTAACACTTTCATGACACATCCAGATTTGCCAGGTCCTCTCTTAAGACAGGCTGCCATTGTGTAGCCCTGACTGCCTTGGACCTCACAGAGGTCTGCCTGCTTCTGCCTCCTAAGTACTGGAATTAAGGCTGGCCACCGCTAGGCCCCAATTTAAACCTCTTTAAATGTTTAGAAGAATGTTTAAGCCGGGCAGTTGTGGCGCATGCCTTTAATCCCAGCCCTTGGGAGGCAGAGACAGGCAGATTTCTGAGTTCGAGGCCAGCCTGGTCTACAGAGTGAGTTCCAGGACAGCCAGGACTACAGAGAAACCCTGTCTTGAAAAACCAAAAAAAAAAAAAAAAAAAAAGAATGTTTAGCAGTTTTAAAAGCCATAGACATCCCACGGCCAACTGCCAGTCTATGGTTACACCACAGTCAGCCTCGGGGGCTTGTAGCTATCCGGTGAGGAGGGAGTGGTTCTGATGAAGGGGGCAGTTGAGGGATGGGATGGGGGATGGGGTGTTGGGTGGGGGTGGGGGGAGTGGCAGCATATCAGATACGCCACAACTGGTTCCTAAGAGAAACTGGTCTCCCAGGAAGGTCAGGGTCACCAGGTGGGTACAGGTGCAGGTGACATATTAACAGGAAGTGGAACTGTCGCTAGCCAGAGTTTGCTTGGCCCTTGGCTAATGGCTTCTCTGCCACAGTGAGGTCTTCTGCCCTTGGTGGGGAGAAAAGGAGGAGGGGCTATTAGGCCCCCTCTTCCCCAGCCCCTTGGCATCTGATGCCAGCCTGTGCTGTCCTGCGTTCTTCCGGGTTTTTTTTAGAGCAGCTAACTGACCACGGAGGTTCTGCAGTAAACCAGAGCTTCTTTGATTTTGTGATGTTGTTCGACCCTTCACCTCCCGAACTCCAGCTTTCACGGGAGGTGTGTCCAGCTCTCTCAACAGGCCCTTGTGAGTTAGTGGATCATGAGCTGACACCTGATGTAAAAGCCCTGGAATCATGGCTGAGTTTTGTTTCCTGAGTGTGTAGGTATGCTCCTCAGTTTTTATGAATTAGCACATGAAGCCAAAATGACGTGGAATGGCCCCGCGGCAGAGATGGCTGAATCCGTGCATTTTAAAAGTTATTTTAAGTCAGTATACATACATGACAGATTCATAAACACATACAAGAACCCATGGTTAGCTCAGCTGCCTAGCATACATGAAACCCACATGACGGCACATGTCTGTAATACCAGTACTCTGGAGATGGAAGCAGGAGGAACCAAAGTCCCAGGGCAGCCTGCATAGGGGTGGTGGGAGATCTACTTTGTTGACAACTGCATCTGGTGGCACAGTCCAAAGGCACAGATGCTGTCCTTGGCCTGCCATGCAAACCCAAATGTAAGCTTAATTTTAACAGGAAGAACCAGCAGCCTCGAGGTCACCTGATCTCCCTTGGTAACTATTTTCAGAAAACCCTCCATTTGATAAAAATAATAATTGCTTGCAAAGTCCTTTCCTCCATGAAATCCTGTCAGCCACTAAATGGCCAAAATCAACCATTTGCTTTAAATATTCAAAATACAGTGCTTCTTAATTTATTCAAGATAGAAGTTTTAGCTACCGGAACTTTTACCACACTCTTTAACTGAATTCCAGTAGGCACATAATTAAAACAGTATGCTTTCCACCGCTTTGCCTTGTGATACAAAGCGATACAGGGGAAAGAAAAACCTCTCTGGATACACAGCGGCTAGAAGAGCTGTCCAGCAAATATGCATAACACTCACACACACATGCGTGACGTGCTTATGCGAGTGAAATCATACACACACACACACACACACACACACACACACACACACACACACACACACACACACTCACACACACACGGAAAAAGCAAAAAAAAAAAAAAAAAAGTCATGGTTATTCTCTGGCAAAGGGAATATAGATTGTGGACTGGAGGTTGCCCACAGGATGGGCACAGGTACAGGAAGCTGGAGAAAGGTCCCCATGTTACAGTAAAATGCTTAGCAACATTGTTCATGGGAAACAGAACGGATAAAGAGTGGAGTTAGCTAAGCAGCTCTGGTTATCTCTAAGTGTAGTGTCAAAGCTATTACCAAGTTTCTCCCTTTTTGTTTATAGTAAATGGGAGAGGAGACAGATACATTGTGGGGAGGAACCGCTACATTTAAGAGAAACAAATACCTTGGTTCTGAAACCTTTGAAAACCCTTGGCCTTGACAGATGGTGCTAGATACTAAAATAAAGAGATTTGCCAATTGAGCTGGAAGAAACAAACCCCCAGGCGCAGGCCAGCTTCCAGGAAATCATTTTACCAACAACCACACAAGCTTAGGGGAGGACCCTGAGCATCAGATGAGAACCCAGTGCAAGCTATGCCAGGATCACAGCCTTAGAGGACCGTTAAGTTAAATTTGTGTCATTTTGTTATAGAACAATAAGAAATTGCTAACCCTCCTTAGAAGGCTACCAGGGCCGGTTCTGACCTCCGTGTGCACTCTGTGATGGTCATAAGACGGAAGTATTTCACAGTACTTGAGCATTATTATCTTAGAGGAGTAATTTGAAGCAATCTGATTTCCTGAGGGTTATCAGCAGAAACCACAAAGAGATCAGCTCTTTGCTGTGTGAGAAGGGAGCGGGGATGTAAGGTGGCCAGCATAGGGACTGCAAGTCTTTCTAATGACAGAATTGAGAAGCACACAACCACCGTGCCCACTGTTTCAGGTGGTAACCGACAGAGCGAGGGTAGTTCTCACCTGTGCTTAACCCAGGTGTCAGCCTCATTGGCCCGCTCTGTGTAGTTCTCTGGCAAGAAACCCCGGCAGCCAGTCCGATGTGAGACCCCAATGGCCCAGCCCTCGCTGGCCTCTTCTTGCTGAGTGGGGTCCACGAAGATGTAGTCACCGGGGCTGAGCGTCAGTTCATCTGCGTTCTGGGGTTTGTACTGGAACAGTGCCTTCAGGGTCTAGAAAGGAGGCAAGAGACCCACATCTTAGTGAGGGTTTGGCTGGGAAGCAATAGCAGCGGGGGACCAGATACCAGTCTGCCTCGCCTTCTGTCTCCTCTGATGTGTCTAATGGCTCCGAGCTCCCTTCATGCCTTTGCCTAATGATGCCCAGTGTGGAACATAGCCAAATGCCCCAGCTTAGAATTCTTGGGGTGGACTTAGAAAGTCTAATGTCTGTCTTCTTCCTTCTACCTATCCAACCACTCGCTCACCAACCCACATCTACATTCATTTCTCTGCCTACCTACATGTCTGTCTATTCTTCTGCCCACCACCCAGCCATCCACCAATGCATTCATCTGTCTATCTGCTCACTCATTTTTCCATCTATGTATCTATTATTCTATGCATCTATTTATATATCTATGTATCTATGTATCTATTTATATATCTATCAATCATCTATCCATCTATCTATGTTTCTATGTCTCTATCATCTATGTATCTATTTATGTATCTATCAATCATCTATCCATCTATGTTTCTATGTCTCTATCATCTATGTATCTATCTGTGTATCTATGTATCTATCATCTATGCATCTGTGTATCTATGTGTCTATCCATCCACCCATCCATCCATCCATCCATTTACCCACCCATTTTCTAATTCATTCATCTATCCGGTTACCCATCTATCCATTTATTTACTCATCTATTCACCATCCCATCCATCCATCCATCCATCCATCCATCCATCCATCCATCCATCCATCCATTCATTCATTCATCTGTCCATCCACTCATCCACCCATCCCCCTCATTCATTTATTAATCTATCCATCCATTGAGACATCTATCTATCCACCCGTGCATTCCTCCACCCATTTCTTCACCCATCTATCCACTTATCCATCTACCCATCTACTACCACCCATTCATCTGCCCATCCATTCATCTACCCTTTTTACCCATCTGCCCATCCATCTATCCATCCTTCCACCCATTCATTTATTCACCCACTCACCTACCCACTCACCAATCTATCTACTCATCCATCATTTCTGCAGATATCTGTTTCTCTTCTGGGAAGACCTTACCATGTGACCAAATATGTATATCTACCTTCCTTGGTGGGAAGCTACTTACAATTTCCCTTATGACAGGGAATGTTGTGGCTCCCTCACACTTATTCCCTGTGGGACATCCTTTCTTCTTCAACCAATCAGTTCTTAGGAAAGGAAACCTTGGCATGAAGCCCACCAAAATCATTCCAGAGGATAAATGAACAAACAGACCATGTATTAACACACCTTGGCAACAGGCTGTCCGAATACCATGGGAGCACTTCCATTGTCTTCTGAAATGATTGTATATGCCCAACTCATCCATAAAAGGATGCTACTTCTAAACTGCACATAAGGAGAGGGCTCCAGCAGAGGAGAGCCCCTTCTTTTTGCCAGGGAAGATTGTAGGAGTGAGTGCCATCAGGGGGGCATTTATTCACCTCCTATCAGTAAGAAAGGCTGGGCCGGCCCACCAGTTGGCCAGGTTCTCTCACCTGGTAGTGCACAAAACGCATGTCTCGGGAGTACAGGGCAGCTGTCCATTGGCAGCTGTGGCTGGGCTGGATGGCTCTGGCCAGCTGCTCCAGGGTCCTTTGATGGTGAGGGTAGAACTTATGGGCCAAGGTCAGGTGTAACTGTTTGGTGCAGGGCTTGATGGTACAGTCTGTGGAGTCAAGAAAATGCAGGATGTTGAGTATCTCATCTTGAATGTCAGGTGGGAATAGGGGTGCGGAGAGCCTGTCCCTGAATGTCAGGGCTACCTGCCTGGAACAGGCAGACACCTCTCCTAGTCATGCCCCTGTTCTACTGAGCCTGCTCCTAGTGTTGGCGCTTTTTTGACAAAGCAAGGACTGGGCTCTCCCTATGAGAAAGAATGTGGTTGGGTGCTTGCAGTTTTTGAAAAACAAAAACAGAAACAAAGGATAGGCACAGAGGTGTAGTTCAAGGTTTTCAGAGTTCTTAGGCTGCAAGCTAGCCTGGAATGCAGTGAATGGCCCCTTCATTTTCTGGTGCACCCGTGACAGGGCCTAGACTCTCAGTTGGTGCTATTTGGGTTTGGTTTTGATTTGAGACAGGATCTCATGTGTCCTAGACTGCTTTGAACTTGTTATATACCTGAGGATGACCTTGAACTTCTGATCCTCCCGCATCTATATCCTGAGTGCATCCACATCCCTGGTTTATGTGTTGCTAGCCATTGAACCTAGGACCTCATTGTTGTTAGGAGAACACTCTACCCACTGAGCTATGTCCCCAGCCAAGATCAATGCCTCCTGCTTGAAGAAGAGTCTCCTTGAGGGATGGACTTTCCTCACTGGAGGCCCAGTGGGGCTGAGGCTCATGCTTTGTGATGGCCTCTGCCCTTGAGGACGTCTTGGTTCCAGGTTGGCTTTTGAGTCTTTCAGGTTGCTAAATAAGAGAGGATAGTATCTCAGGAACAGGCAGATCTGGTGTCAGTTGGACCACAAGCATTACAGGCAGTCGGGTGTCTTTGTAGAAATGACAGACTTTGCTGTGGAAGGGCCTTCTTCAAGGCTCTTCTGTCCTTGTCACCACAGGGGCCTTGGCTGAGAGTCATGCTCTGACTTAGTTTCCTTTGTGACAGCTAGGACTTCAGGATTAAGATGGTTAATTCCAGCACTCTGGAGTCCACTGTGCCCAAGAGCTGCTTGCCATCTCTTCACCCAGAGCAGGAAGCAAACAGGATGTGGTATTCCCCCAATGAAAGCAAGGCGGAGGTACCATGATGCTTGGTTCACCACAGTATTCTCCTAATAGGGGACTTTTAGCAGGCGGCTGGACCCTGACCAGGTCCCTGAGCCCTAAGATACCAGGGAAGCAGCCAGTGCAGGTGGCATGAAGGAATGTGTAGGTAATGGGAAATTCTTTTTGTGATACTTTTTAGTAGTTTGGGAGGGTGAGCTCTCCATGTGAGTGTGTACAGCCTGGAAAAGACCTGGTCTGGCTTCCCCAGAGACCTAGGGGTGAGTCATGCTGACTTCTGAATAGGCTTTTGTTTTTCCTCTGTTGCTCTGTGTACCTGGGTTCAGTTTCACTGAGAGAGGCAGTGTGGGCCGGGAGGGACTTGGGACACTCCTGAGCTGTCATCTCAGGAGAGTCTCCTAGCTTCTCAGGTCAGACTGAGGTTTTAACCTAGGAAGGCAGGAAGAGCCAGCTCAGGGTCAGGAGATGCACATGAGCTCAGGGTCAGTCAGCTCTCCCCGGAAGTGAGATCCTGGTAGTATTCAAAGAGGCATCTTGCAAAGTTTCAGGCTAGTCGGGATGGGTGAGCATGACATTCACTTCTCGCTGTAACCGGATACCCCAACTGGGTGGTGTAAAACAACAGGCCTTGATTGTCTTGGAGATCAGGAGGCCAGAAGTTCAAAATCAAGGTGTGGGCGGGGCCACATTCCTTCCAAAGGCTCTGGGGTTGGGTCCTCTGGTGTCCTCCAGCTCCTTCCTGATGGCCCCAGGCATCCCTTGGCTGTGGCTCCATCCTGCCCATCTCTGCCTCTGTGGTCAAGTGGCCTCTTTGTTATTCCCATGTGTCTGTTGCAGGACCATGTTATTGATTTAGGGTTATTGATTTAGGTTTCAATCACCAGTTATTGATTTAGGGTCACATAACTCCAGTGTGACCTTATCTTAATTAATTGAAACTTTAAAGAGCCCACTGCTAAGTAAGGACTCATTCTGAGGTTCCTGGTGGTGGTGGGTGGACCCTGTGTTACCTAGGACAGGAACTCTGGGCAGGATTTCAGCCGGGCTGACTCAAGTTTCCTCCCTCCCTCCCTCTTTCCTTCTTTCCTTCTTTCCTTCTTTCCTTCTTTCTTTCTTTCTTTCTTTCTTTCTTTCTTTCTTTCTTTCTTTCTTTCTTTCTTCCTTCCTTCCTTCCTTCCTTCCTTCCTTCCTTCCTTCCTTCCTTCCTTTCTTCCTTTCTTTCTTCATGTTTCTTGAGACAGGGTCTTATGTAATAAAGGCAGGACTCAAACTAGCTCTTTAGTGAAGGATCCTTTTGAACTTCTGATCCCCCTGTCTCCCCTTTCTGGATTACAGTTGTGTAGATCTCATGTCTGGAGTGTGCACTACTGAGGGTTGAACCACATGCTCTGGCAAGCACGCTACCAACTGAGATATACCCCTGAAACTTCCTCCCCCCTTTTAAGGTAAGACCTATAAGACCCATCTGGGGACATAGAGACAGTGCCTGTCTTAGGGCAGTGGCTGATGTGCTACCTTAAGACAAGAGCCAAACTATCTCCCTAGGAGGATGGTCATTAAAGAGCCATCACCACACATGGTAGCTAATCTATCAAGGCCCTAGATGTGGCTCTGCTGGGACCCACAGCTGGGGTCCCTTACCTGCCAGAACTGCCGCCTCTGTGGCAAATGCCATGGCAAATTCCCGGATGATATCAGCAGGGCTGTCGTTGATGAAGAAGCCGAGGTAGCTGATGGAAGAATGGAGAACAAGAGGCACCAGGGTAGGGAAGGAGCCCAGGATCCTGTCCCCTGCACATCTCAGAGCCTCATACAAACACTCCACCTTCTGGTCTTCACACTAAGGGAAGAGAAGTAAAGAATGTGTGTCCTCAGGGCTTGTTGAATTAATTCAAACTGTTGAGAATGAGTGCGTAATCACTATGGACCATTCTGTGTCCAAGACACTGGGATTCTCCCTATCTGGCTCCTGCAGTTATGGAGTGAAGGGTCGTCACCTCCCCTACCTCCAAGCCTTCTGCTCAGTTATTTGAGGCATCTTGGATAAGAGTCTTTCTGGACTAGGATCCCCTATACATGCCTAGGCACAGTGCCCTGAGGGATTCCTGCTCAGACCTCCAGAAAGCAAGGGTTCTGTTCTGACCCCAGAGAGCACACAGGGGTGCTTTGTGGATGTTTGTGAGGTGATGTTTTCCAGGGGAAAGCTTCTTTCTTGCACATTGTGCTTTATGTTCCTCTAGCACTGCGGAGTGGCAGGCTCTGCCCTGATGCAGTAGATAGGTCCTTCTGTAGCTCATTAAGTAGAGGTGCAGAAATGGCTGTGGGTCCTCCCCCTTGGCCTCTGGCCTTCTTTTTGTCCAGCAACTATGTGTCATTTTTCTTTGACAATGCTCCCTAGGGAGGCTGCTGACTTCACCATTTTTTTCCTCAGCGGGCCAGGCCCTGACATAGGGAAGACCTTGGTTTATGTCCAGCCAAATCAGCACCCTTCAGTACTTTATCACACATGGAGTTAGTTCTTGCTCTGTTTAGGGCTTTGCTAATCTCTGGGTGGACAAGGACCAGGGTAACATTTGCCTTCACCCAAATGTGCTCCTAAAGATATTGATGAATAGATGCAGAGAGCCTGGAATTATACCTTCTTCTGCCTGGGAGAAATGAACTGGGTCCTGAAGGATGAACTGAAGTTGACCAGGGGAAGGAAAAGATCCCACAAAGCAGATAGCTCATGCTAAGGCCTTGATTAAAATAAATCAGTTGTGTTCTATTGTTGCCCGGTTACCAGAGAACACTGCTGTCAACTGCAGTGGGGAGCATTTAAGACCTCTGGGGTGGACTCACCGTGAAAAAGTCACAGAGCGTCACATGAGGGAAGACCTCATGGGCTCTGTTCTTCGCACACTGGCGTCTGCTCTCTCTCCAGAACTCTTGGAGTTTTTCCAGCAAGGGTCCAGTGGGGCAGAGGAAGAGCGCATACTCCTGAGGGATGGGGTCATCCAGAGAAGGGTCACTGTGGTGACCATGCAGCCTGCAACAGAAAACACTGTCATATCAATGGGAGTTGTCCCCATTGGGGACATGTAACAGTGGCAACACCAGCCCGAAGTTAGGGGTATGCTGATCTCACACAAATACATGAGTGCTGTGGCCATCCCTGTAAGATGGCTCCAAGTGGTGGAGCTGTGTGGCTCTAGGCTAGACCAATGCCTACCTGTTCTCAGTCCCATTACAGTCTGATGCTGCAGCCAAAGACAGGGGCCCATACCCCAACCTTCAGAAGAGTGCTGGTCTAGGTACCTTTGTGGTATTGAAACATACATGCAGGGAATTTTTTTTTCCACAGGGAATTTTTTAACTTCACCACTGACTTCAAATTAAATGGAAAATTTGAAACCACAAAAGATTGGGCAACATTTAAGTGAATACTAGTAGGGTTTTTTTGTTTGTTTGTTTGTTTTAAAAAAAAAAAAGAATTTATTTTGATGAAAATCCCATTTATTTGATTATTGAGATAGATCTCTCTATACACACCAGGTGGGCCTGGTGGTGATTCTGTTTGTCTCAGCCTCCTCACTGCTGGGATTACAGAGATGAGCCACCATCTAAGAAAACCACTCTAAGTGCAAGAAAGGCTGATGTACACTAGATACACGTTCATCAGAAAATAAATAAAATTGAAAAAGACACAATTTCTCTTATCGGTCAAGATAGGCGTTTATTTCGAAGGTTCAGTGCTGTTCTCTGTTGTGTCAAAAGCACAGTGAGACCACAGGCTGTAGCCACTGCTTAGCGCAGTCTGCCAGCACTAGCCGAGGAAAACACTCGTGTCTTAAATGAATGATTCTACCTCAAGACAAGAAGAGCAAGAGGCACAGGGGAAGAATTCACATGGAAAAATCTCTGCGTGGCGACAGCTAAGCAGCGGTTAGCTTACTTAGCACATGCTCATGGAGAACAGCACTTGCTGTGATGTCACATTATGGCTAGGAAGTGGGGTGCTGTCACCAGGCATACACCTTGTGTGTGAGCAAGTTCACTTGACGATAGTCTCCACAGAGCCTGCGTCTCTTGTCTCCCTGTGCCTTTCTTGAGCTCACCCCAATGGCACATTTGCAGCAGATCCAGTGAGCGTGTGTGTTTGTATAAATCGTGAGTTAGTTCGAGCCATTCTGTGACCTGCATTTTGGGCTTTTTCACGTGGAGAATAGACAACTAGGTACATTGCCAGACTGGGGATTACCAAGGCTGCCTCACAGCTCACCTTACACAATTGGACTTCGCCTCTACCCGTTTCCAAATCCAGGGACATTTTGTTTCCATTGCTGTGGCAAGACACCATGACCATAGCAACTCTTGCAGAGGAAAACATTTTATTGGGGCTAGCTTACAGTTTCAGAGGTTTAGTCCATTATTGTCATGGTGAGAAGCATGGTGGCATACAGGCAGACATGATGCTGGAGAAGGAGCAGAGAGCTCTACCTCTGGATCCACAGGCAGCAGGAAGAGACCCTGAGCAACTGGTCTGGTGAGCATTTGAGACCTTAAAGCCCACCCCAGTGACACACTTCCTCCAACAAGGCCACACCTCCTAATAATGCCACACCCACTTCCCCAACAAGGCCACACCTCCTAATAATGCCACACCCACTTCCCCAACAAGGCCAAACCTCCTGATAATGCCATGCCTACTTCCCCAACAAGGCCACACCTCCTGATAATGCCACGCCCACTGCCTCTAAACAGGCCACACCTCCTAATAATGCCATGCACCATTCCTATTCAAACTACCACACCTCTCAACTACTTTCACATTTCCAGAGCGTCCAGCACAGTGATCACGAGCTCTGAGTATATCTGATTTTTCTAAGGACTCTGCATAGAGAGATGGAACTGTGTGGAGATAGATGGTCAGCTTCCCATGTTCCCAGGGTTCACTGACACCACACATTGCCTTTCCCTCAGCAACATCAAAGGGAAGGGTAGGGAACCCAGCGTCATCCCTCTTCCTTGGTAAGTCTCACTGGCTAGGCTGCTACTGACAGGTAACATCCAGGCATACCCCCAAGCCCACAGCCACCGAGTTTAGCCTGTGGTACATAGTTTGAATCTGGAGGCTGGCTTTGAATTCAGATGGCTGCAACTCTGGGCATTCCCCATGTCTTGTAGAGGCACTGCCTGTCCAACCTCAGTCTTGTCAGACTGCCAGGACTCTGGGCATTCCCCTATTCAGTGGTGGCACTGACTATGCCCTCTCTGCCTGTGTGCCCTCTGCCTGTGTGTCCTCTGCCTGTGTGCTCCCTCTGCCTGTGTGTCCTCTGCCTGTGTGCTCCCTCTGCCTGTGTGTCCTCTGCCTGTGTGCTCCCTCTGCCTGTGTGCTCTCTGCCTGTGTGCCCTCTGTCTGTGTGTCCTCTGCCTGTGCCCCCTCTGCCTGTGTGCACTCTGCCTGTGTGCTCCCTCTGCCTGTGCCCCCTCTGCCTGTGTGTCCTCTGCCTGTGCTCCCTCTGCCTGTGCCCCCTCTGCCTGTGTGCACTCTGCCTGTGTGCTCTCTGCCTGTGTGCCCTCTGTCTGTGTGTCCTCTGCCTGTGCCCCCTCTGCCTGTGTGCCCTTTGTCTGTGTGTCCTCTGCCTGTGCCCCCTCTGCCTGTGTGCCCTCTGTCTGTGTGTCCTCTGCCTGTGCCCCCTCTGCCTGTGTGCTCCCTCTGCCTGTGTGCCCTCTGCCTGTG
>CM052720.1:40226975-40271107 GCA_028551405.1 Uromys caudimaculatus
CCTCTGCCTGTGCCCCCTCTGCCTGTGTGCTCCCTCTGCCTGTGTGTCTTCTGCCTGTGCCCCCTCTGCCTGTGTGCCCTCTGCCTGTGTGCTCCCTCTGCCTGTGCCCCCTCTGCCTGTGTGCTCCCTCTGCCTGTGTGTCTTCTGCCTGTGTGCTCCCTCTGCCTGTGTGTCCTCTGCCTGTGTGCTCCCTCTACCTGTGCTCCCTCTACCTGTGCCCCCTCTGCCTATGCTTCCTCTGCCTGTGCCCCCTCTGATTGTGCCCCCTCTGACTGTTCTCCCTCAGCCTGTGCCCCTTCTGCCTGTGCCCCCTCTGCCTGTATCCCCTCTGCCTGTACACCCATACCCTCTGCCTGTGCAGCCTCTACTGTGAGCCTTCTGCCTGTATGTACACCCTTGGCCTGTGGTCTTATAGGCAGAGGTTCTCCTAGAACACAGAACCCTGGACCAATCCACAGGCTTGTATCCAGTGCTGGAAGAGATTTGTTTTGTTTAGGTAGGGTTGGGCATGGAACCCAGGATGGCAAATATTGATTGCTTATTTGCTAGATTCTAGAATCAATCCTAGAAGACAAACTGCTAGGCTCCACCATGAGGGAAAGTCTAGGCTGGGTCAACTGAGGAAGGAAGGCTCAACCTGAATGAATGACTGGCTGGCGCCATCCCACAGACAGGGATATAGGGGTGTGGGGGAGTGAGCTGAGCACCTGCATCTCTGAGCATGCTTCAGGCACCAGCAGTCATTCTCCCAACTTTCTCACTGTGGATACGAAGAGGCCAGCTGTCTCACACTCTGGCCGGCCAAGATGCTGCATCTCATGGCTTTCCCATTATGATGGCGGCACGGGGCATGTACCGTCAAACACTCCCAGATAAGCCCTTCCTTCTTTAAGTTGCCTTTGTCAAGCATTTGATCTCAGCAACAGGAAAGGGAACCAATAGAGATCCCACACTGCTGAGCCACAGCTGAGCCCAGAATCTGCTTTTTTACTGTTGTTTGACTTTCACTGTGGCTTCTTCAGATAAGAGCGGGAGGGATTTCCCATCTGGGTGGAAGGATGACATCAAGTGATACCAAGGCTGGGGAGAGCTCCTAAAAACAAGGACACCTCCCCCCCAATCCCACCCCCAGGCAGGTGACTAGAGTGTGAGTTAAGAAGGGTCATCTTTCCTTCACCCCACTTCAGGTGTACCCTTCGATACCTTGGGGATTCGTGACTGTCTTTAAATTCTCCTCCATTGCAGCGGCCTGTGAGTGTGTGAATTTTATAACAACAAAAATGACATCTTCCTGCTTATTTAACATATACCACAAACATGAATCTTTTTTGAGTCAAATTTGGATTAAATCAGGTGTGTGTGTGTGTGTGTGTGTGTGTGTGTGTGTGTGTGTTTTGTGTGCATGTGTCTGTGTGTGTGTGCTTATGTGCAAGGGACAGAAGCCAGGATGTTTGGCAGGATCTATGCAGAGCCCTAAATCTGGCTTTCAAGTGAGAAAAATCTCTAGATTCTCTCTTAATGTCTTAAAGGCAGGTTTCGTTATTTCCCCGGGTTCAGAACTGGTGCAAATGGATGTCATTTTGAGTCACTTCCGCAGGCACCCACCCCACTCAGAAGACCCACCTGGGGTACAGAGTCTCTGTGGAGCCACCCAAGCCCCCGTGAGCCTGCGGCTCCCATTCCACTCACCAGTCTGCGGCCTCCTCCGCTGTCTTTCTCCCTGTGGCTGCCAGTGCTTTGAGTCTGTGGAACGTGAACATGGGACAGTCAAAGCCCGGTCATCTCTTCTTTGGAAGGGGTGGGTTCTGGCAGTGAAATGGCTGCTCATTTATACCGTGTCCTACCAAGGCCAAGCTCCTGGATTTCCCATGAGTGCCCTTATGCCAATATCTCCATCTTTCACATGGTGACTCATGCCACCCCCTAAATCCCATGGCGCTCAAGAACCAATCTCTGCTCTCTCTTCCTTTCCTCCTGCTGTACCCTGCTATCTTGCAACAAAGCCAACCCAATCCATCTGTGGATGCTCAACTGGCTGAGACAGGCTGCATTCCTGGCTCGAGCCTGTACTGCCCTCACAGATGCAGCCCCACCCCATTGCTCAGTAGGAAGCATCCCTTATCCAATCACTGGGCAGGCTTATCCACATCCCTCTCCTGTGTTCTTCCTGCCCCCCAGTTGTTCATTGGTTCTTTCCTCATGGCTCCCATGTGTCTTATTCATTCCGGGACTTGGGATGTAGATTTGCTGCCTTGAATTTGGCTGAGGTGGGTCAAAGAGACCAGACTGGGCCACCGACCAAACCGTCATTAGCTGATACAGCCGGTCCCCACTGGAACCCAGTGTAATGCTGCCCAGTACCTACTGCTATTTGTGTGAAGGACAATAGGGATATAGCCACCTGAAGAGGCCATGACAGAGAGGTCATGTCATGAGCCCCTTCTGAGCCCTGCCTAAGAACCTGAAGACACACAGGTGTTTATCGGTTTAACCTAGCAGGGATTTTGAAGGCGAGCCCATCCTAGTGCTTGCGTAGTAAGAGTGGGTCTCAGAGGCATTAGGGGCCAGCTCCTGTCCTACCTAGGCTTGCCATAGGCTACTCTTTAGGCCTTGGTGTTCTCATCTGCAGTTGGATGGTGAACATGGGACCGTCGGCTTCCTGATGGGTTCTGTTCCCCATTTAGTGACTACGAAGCCCTGATATTGGGGAGAAGAGACTAGCTTCAAAAATACCCTGTCCTCCATGGTAGCCAGGATCTTGTTAGCTCACCGAAGGACTATTTGGCTCACTCTCTGAGACCCGAGTTCCCTGAAGCACACTTCCGACTTGTGCCTCCATGGGAGTAAGATCTGAGAGGACTACCGCTAAGAAGCAGGTTTACGATGGATGTTCTGACCACGGCCAGCAGTATCTCCTTCCTCTCTGAGCCCAGGAGGACTTGGATGAGCGCAGGGGTGCTGAGCCAAACTGTCTCTGGAATTTCTCATGTTTTCCATTTTGTCACTGGATAGTCCAGATATTTTCCCTACAGACAATTGGCTTTCCCTGGGCTACTTAGAAACTCGAATGGTCAATTCTCTCAGGGGATCCTAGTCTTAGAGTTTCATGTCAGAATCAGATACCTTGAAATGTCACTGGAAGAGTCACTGATCTACAGGAGAGTTACATCTGCCCTCGCACCTCTTCAAACCCCCCTCCACAAGTGGGCAGCCAGAGGCCCACATGGCTTCTAATGTGCACATGTCTCTGTCAGTCAGTAGGAAGAGTTCATCTTTCAAAGCTCAAGACCATTCCATGTATAAGCAAGGGGAGGGGCCTTCTTTTGAGACCCCCCCATCTTACACTTTAGCAGGAAGTCAGCAACATTTGATTATCCAGTTGCATGGTAGATGGAGCAGAGGGAGCCACCCAGGTGGGAAAGCCAGGCTCTAGGGCCTCAGTAGCGACAGTACTCACGCAGTATGTGTGGGGAAGCCCATGGCCAGGAGGGGGTCCAGGAGTGAGGGGGTGCTGCGGCCCCTCAGCTTGTTGGAGACCTTGGCATACAGCTGTGTCTCCCCGGCAGCCATGTCTTCCTGTATAAGAGGCGCCTGCTCACTGCAAGGACTAGATAAAGTGAGAGAGGAGAAGGAGGCAGGCTAAGGCTGTGAAGAAAAAAAACCTCAAGCCGTTTTTTTTTTTTTTGATCTCTCTGACACAAGCGAATATCCTGTTTGCACAATGATGGAGGCTTGAATTCTCCTTGCTGGCCCACAGCAGTGTCTTCCACAGTGGGGGTGACTGGGATCTGCTGTATGCTTGGGAGGCACTTGGGAGGAGGAATACCTGGGAGTGTGGGGGGAGGGAGAGGCAGAAGGAGGGAGCAGAAGTCTGGAACAGGCTTCTCTCGTGGGTTCTGCCGGGTACCCACCCATGCCACCCCGGACTTTAGCCTCCGTGTCTGCAGACTAAACACTGGCATTCACTCTATACGCTGCCCCTGCTTGCTTATGAAAGCCTTTTTAAAAAAAGATTGAATTGACCTGTTGTTTTTTTTTTTTGAAGTAAGAACTTTTACAATTCAGTGCTATGCTTGCAGCATGAGGAATTTCCATAAAGTGAGTAGACTCCCTCTTTCCCCCAAGGCCAATGAAAACAGTAATGTAAAACCCACAGTATTTAAGTTTTATAACCCCCTCTCTAAAGGGGCAGTTGGCAGTGTCTGGAGACATTTGTGGTTGTCAAAGCTCTAAGAGTGGTGGCAACTAGGGGATGTCAACCACAGATGCCACAGGGACCCAGGACTGTCTATACAGAAAAGGGCGGTCTTATCCAGTGTCAGCAATGCAGGTTAAAAAACCCTGCTCCAGAACTTTCCAGACCATTAGAAGCATCCCTATCCCATCCTGCCTCTCTCTTCCTGTGCATATCCCCCTCCCCTACAAATCTCTTTTGTGCATTAATTTTAAGCCTCATGTAACCAGAACGCTGGAACACATGCTTTATCATGGCTGGTCTCGCCTCTCCTCTCCTCTCCCTTCCCCTCCTCTATCCCCTCCCCTGCCCTCCCCTCCCCTGCCCTCCCCTCCCCTCATCTCCTCTCTCCTCTCTCTTCTTTCTTTTCTTTTTGTGATGCCAGAAATTGAATCCAGAGCCCCATCCACGCTAGGCAACCGTTTGAACCCCTTAGCTCTTCCTGTCCTGATTCTTACCTCCAAATGATGTCTCTGGGATTCACCCATGCTTTTGCTTGCTTGCAGTTCATTGCCATCCTGAGTAACATTCTACTAAACGGTGCCTGGTTCTTCCATCAACTTCTTTGCTGAAGTACATGTGGGCAGAAGGGACAGTCTGCCCTCTGGCCAGAAGAGGATGAAAGGCCTGGCATTTTTTTCAGCCCTCTGGTCTGTTTACAGACGCATCTCAACGCCCCAACACAGGACCACAATACCAGTGCTGTTTGACTCCGAGCTTCCTGGTCATAGAACAACTTCTCTGGGGAAGTGTCTTCTTGTATCTCTGCTCATTCCTCTCTCCTGTCCCCCACCCTTTGGCTTGTTAGGTTTTTTTGGTTTTGTTTTGTTTTTTAAAATCACTCTGTGGAAGCTCTGGATGGCATCTTCTGCATCTTGTTTGAGAGATCAGTTTATCTGCACCAGGGAACACGGTCTCCTCCAGTTTGCTCTAGAAGTTCGTCTGTGGTTGTCATTCCTGTTGAGCTCAGAGTAGGTTATGTATGGTGCATCACCATACACTGTCACAATTGTGTATCACAGGTACACAACCACTTTGTGAATGGTTCAAGGTGGGGCCAAAGGTTCTTTATGCTCCATTGACGAGATCAGCACATGCCAGTGGATTCTCAGCTGTGGGATGGACAGATGTAGTTTGCTTTCGGCTCTGTTGTATTCTCTTGTTGGATTTGTCCATTTTTATGTTCCTTTTTAAACCACTATGGTGTAAGAGTGTGCTGATTTTGCGTCTGTGAGATTGTTCTCTGTCCTTAGCTCTTTTATGTAAAATCAAAGAGCTGTCTGCATATGTACTGCAGAGGGTGCAGGTGACTTACATATATGTCAGTCAATTGTCAATAATCAGGCACGCCAACTCCCCAGGAAGGGCTGCTGTTTCAGTAACAATGCCGGGGAACTGCACAGCATGTATGGAGCTAATTCAAAATGGATGACAGGCGTGAATGTAAAATCTGATGCTTTAAAACCTGTCAAAGAAAGCCTAGAGGAAAAATACATGTTCTGTTTTAGCTTATAAACCTTTCTTGGGGCATGACAGGAGTAACCCATGATCTTTTATTCTTCCATATCGGGCTTTCATCAAAGTTGTAAAGCATCTACTCTTTGAAAAGAATTGTAAAGGAAACGGAAGGAAAGATAAGCCACAGCGTGGGAGAAAATGTCCCCCACCTACATACTTGGTCTGATACCTGAAATGTACAGCGTATGTATATATTCCTACAGCTAATGAGAGAACCAGAAAGCATGTTTAAAGTCGGTAAAGTGTCTAACTGATACCCGATGGAGAAGAGATGGAAGTGGTCATGAAAGATGTCCAACCTCCTTGGTCACTGAGAGAGGTAGAAGAAGACCACGGCATGATCCCACAGTACCTGCTGGACTTGGAGCTAAAGTCAAAAGGACCAATAAGGTCAGGCTTCAACAAGGCAAGGGACCTCTTGAAACACTCATGCGTTTGGTGGGATTGTAATTCATCCAACTACTTTGGGAATCGCGTTCACGCGGTGTCTTATAAAGGTCAATATACATCTACGACGTGACCGATTCTGATTTTTAGATTTTTACCAGGGAAAAGTGAAAACGTGTATCCCTCACAAAAACCCGTCTTTGAACGCCCACGGTGGCTTTTACTCATTGGAGTCCCAAACTTCAAACGATCCGAATAGTCCAACTGTGAGCAGGCACACAGCAGTTGGGTGCTCAGTGTAGCTGAGCACTACAGCCCTGCTTCCTGCAGCATGAATGAACAGAAGAGCTCACTGTGCTGAGCGCCAGGGGCCAGACCCCATCACACTTTCGTATGGGTTTATTTAGATGACATGTAGACATATAGCTTCAAAGAGTAGATCAGTGGTTGCCTGAGACAGGCTGGGAAGGAGTTGTGGGCTGAGGGACCTGACTGAGTGGTGTCTACACAGGTGTCATTTTCTTTTTTTTTTAAATCCAAGATGGACGAACTGAGTGTTTAGAATGGACACATTTGACAGCCTGTCAATTAAGCCCCAATAAAACTGACCTTAAGAAATAACAGCAATGCTAAAGATAATCAAAAAATGATTGCACTAATTGATTACTTTTGCCAGAAACAATCCATGAGGTGAGACTGAATCTGCAGATCACTTGAGAGGGAATTGACATTTTAAGGGTAGGATATCTTTGATTCCATGAATATGGTATATCTCTCTGATTAATTTTTCCTGGTACTAGTTGGTAGTTTTCAGTTTCTTTTCTTTTCTTTTTTCCTTCTTGCTCAGGCCCTAAAATTTATTATTATTATATATAAGTACACTGGAGCTATCTTTAGACACACCAGAAGAGGGCATCAGATCCCATTACAGATGGTTGTGAGCCACCATGTGGTTGCTGGAATTTGAACTCAGGACCTCTGGAAGAGCATCCAGTGCTCTTAACCGCTGAGCCATCTCTCCAGTCCCAGTTTCTTTGCTTAATTAAGAAAAGATTGTGTATGTGTGTGTGTGTGTGTCTGTTGTGTACCTGTGGGTGCATGCATGCAATGGTCATATGTGGAGATCAGGGGGCAACTTGGGAGAGTTGCTTCTCCCTTGCCATCTTTGAGTAGGTTCTAGGACTCAAATTCAGGTTACCAGGCTTGTATGACCAGCACTTTACCCACAGAGCATGGCCCCTTCATTTATGTTTTTGATGCTATTATAAATTATATATATGTGTATATAATAAATTATATTTTAATACAATTTAAATAATAAATAAATTAAAATAAATAATAAAATAAAGTATGCATACATTAATTGAAATAAATAATAAAATAAATGAATGATATATAAAATAATTAAATTAATTAATATATTTATGTATATATATATATATATATACACATATGTGATATAGGCTTTCATCATATAGCTAGGTTGGCTTTGAACTCATTAAGCAGTTAAGTGTGACCTTGAACTCCCGATCCTTCTGCCTCTACCTTCCAAATCTGTGCATTCTAGTAGGGTACCACCATGCCTAGTTTTAAATAATATTTAATAATAACAATATTAAATAATATTTAATAATATTTAATATACATCTATATTTAATCTTTACTTTATGTGCATGGGTATTTGGCTTGCATGTGTGCATGTCTGTGCCTATGGAGACCAGAAGACCCACCCCCCCACTATTCCAGTGCAGGCAAAATGGGCTTCTTGATGCTATGTCAATCTGGTTTCCTAAGATTAATTCTTAATTAAGAGTCATAACATTCATACACAAACACACATATGACTTTTAAAATTGTCACATTCCTTATTCTTAATTAAAAGTTTTATTTGTGTATACATGTACACACACGTGTGAAGGTGCCAGGAGAAGGTGTTGGGGATCCCCTGGAGCAGGAGTTGCAGGCAGTTGTGAGCCTTCTAACATGGGTCTTGGGGACCGGGCTCCATGCTCTGCAAGAGTAACAAGTGCCCTTTGAAATCAGCCTCCCACATTTCCCAGCATGCACTGCAGCGCTGTGGCTGTGAGCTCACGCCTGACTCTGGATTTGCCCATTCTACAGATTGACAATCTACACCCTTTGAGTCACGTTTCCCCACTTCCTTTCACTCCACCCTAACCCCACTACAACCATTTTATTCTCTGCCACATTCTTTCTTTTGCATATCCCACACCTGAGGGTTAGCGGGCAGTCTCTTTCTCCACCTGGCCCGTTTCCTTTGCCATGGCAGATTCCAGGCGGACACTCATTCTCCCTTTCCTCTGAGAGATCCAAGAGGAATTTCCAGGTCAACTTATTTATCTTGAATTTGAACGTTAGAAATAGACAAAGTTTGCTACTGACAAGGCAAAACTCATCTCTTGCTCCGAAGGGAATTAAGAGACGGTTTCATCGTGATTCAGCTGTGAGTCACATGGCCTCGAGTTACCCTGGATGAGAAGGCTTCACTGTGGAAATGTTACATGAACTTCTGATAGTCATAGAACAAAAGGCAGTCTAGATGAAGGCATTTTCAGACACCTTGCCAGGGACAGCAGATAGATGGGTTCCAGGAAAGTGGGGCTATCTCTTCTGTAAGTCTCGGGTGCCATCTGATGCCACGCTTAGCCTTAGGGTTGGTAGAGACACTGGTCTGCTGAATGACTGAATTCCAATGGTTTTACTTGTTAGTTGAAGAGATGTTAGGTCAGATAAAGAGGTGGTTGATAAATGACCGTGACGGGGATTAAAGATAGCCCAAGACAATTTGGATCTTGATCTGCGACATTCCAGCATGTGCAAGTGCACGTATACACGTGTGCGCGCACACACGTCACACACGCCATACCTCATAAGTTGTAGTCAGTCTATAAAAATCTTCAACACAAGTGAGGCTTTGTGAGGTGTGTGTGCACAGGGGCTTCATTCCATATTACCCTGAGGAGAAAAAAGTAAATACGAGGGCTGATAAAGAGCTCCATTCAAATACGGGCTATCTCTTCCGAATAATAATTTTGAGCTGGTATGTTTATATCCATGATATATTGAAATATGATATGTTTTGACTCATTTCTTTGTACTCCCAGAACTTGAAGCCGGGGCAGCAGAGTGGTGAGTTTGAGGCTAGCCTGGGCTACGCAATGTGATGTTGATTCATGGAAGGAAGGAAGGAAAGAAGGAAGGAAGAAGAGGGGAAGAGGGAGAGAGAGCTCATTCGCATTAGCCAGGAAATCCTCTAGCTGATTTATTTCTTTCCTCATACCTTAAAAAGAAGTTGCCTTCCCAGTCAGTCACAGGGAAGAAACCATCCTGTCGTCCATCTGCAAAGCTTGCAGGAGTGAACAGACTTATATGCAAATTACACTGAGGGGGCGGAGACCCGTCTGACCTGCAACTTGCATCCTGTTGGCTCTGTTAGTGGTGTGTTTATTTAATACTTATGTTCACAATCAGCTCTTCCTGGTCCTGGTCGCTGTGGGGGCCATGACAGAACATTCTAGATGATCGTCTAAGAGACTCCAATCCACAGAAAGAAAAGAGAGCTCCAAGAGCTAAGTCTCCTGTCATTGTCTCAAGAAATGTTTGTCTTGGGATTGGGAGAGTAGTCAGAGATAAGAAAAGACCTGAAAGCATGGGGGATTTCAAGTGAATCCAGACATTAAAGGGTGGGGTAGGTGGAGTCAGGCAGCCCCACCCAACACACCTCAGGTCTCACTACTCATGAACTGGTCTAGAACCTGTTCTGTAGCCCATTGGCCTCAAACTCATGATCCTCCTGCCTCAGCATCTAGAGAAAGCACACCAAACACCTCTTCAGCCATTGCCATCAGCAAACCTCTGAGCAACCAGCACAGAGTGTAGCCATTGAGGCTCACGCCTGCTGCAACCAACCTGGCTCAAACTCTGTGTGTCCATCCATTGCCCAGAACCTAACATGTCTGTTCTGCTGAGCTCGCTCTGTCCTCGCTCCATCTGTCTATCAGACTAGAAGGAAACTGGAATCCTTTCTGACACTGCAGCTTCTCTGAGCTGCACATCAGATTCCCTTGCTGCCTCTGGCTCCAGGCATGGGGTTTTCCCAGGGTGTACCCTCTCTCCTGGCTTTGAAGTCATGGTCACCTACTACGAACAACCTAACCCTTATTTCACAGGACAAATGCTGTCCTGTCCTGAGGTCTCTGCTTCCCAGAGGCTATCCTCTACACCACCATCTTCATCTCTTCCAGCACTTTGTATGGCCCAAGGCCACATAGTCAAACATAGATGTGCAGAGCACATAGAGACCCCTGTGTCATAGATCTCCAAGTCTCTGTGCAGTGCGTGACATCTACCAGTCTCCATCTTTTGTCCTCCAGTTAGTTGTAGGACTCACCCAAGGCTTAGTCACCTGGGTAGATGGCACTGCCCAAAAACATGCTGACCTGCCCTTCTATGGGGCTGTCTGCTTGGCCCTGGGTATGGCCCTGCTGTTCACATTTGAACAAAAGTATCCTTGGGCCCTACATTCTTCTGTGACGCTCCTATAATTCTGCCTTTGCTCATTTACAAGCTGCTCTCTCTCTATCTCTGCGCCCATACTACCAGGGCTATCTGATAGTCACATTCAGATTGAGTTACAGAGGCGCCACAGTGATGCCGCTGGCCTCGGTGACAGAGTCGGCAAGGCTGAGTGACTTGGTAGAAATATTTCCCTACTGGACTCCCTTTTGCCAGTTGTTTACCCTCCTGCTCGTTTTTATAATGAAAAGGGAAATTAGTCCTGCTTCCAAGGATGATGGCGGCTCCAGAAATGGTAAGTAAAGGATCTGGGGGAGGGGGTGCTCCCAGGATTCACTCTGAAGAAATAACCAGCTTCCCCATATGGGACCTGCCAACTGGGGCCTGCTCAGGAGAGGATACTCCTGCAAAGCATAAAATTATATTTTCCAGAAGCTTCGACTTTACTAATATTGTAAACAAAACAAAACAAAAACAAGCTTAGTTTTTAATGGTGAGTAGCCCCATTTGGAATGTGAATAACCATAACAGGTAGCCAGGAAGGAAGCAGACATAGATTCATTACTGGCTCTCTCGCCAGCCTTTGCGAAGAGGGCTCTGTGGACCTCAGCCATGGCGGAAGCAGATTCCTAGAGCATCTTGGTTGTTGTGCATTTGGGAGGAAGACCTGGGGCTCACTGGGAGCACCCTACATCTCTGCGCTCACTCAGACCTCTCCAAAGGTCTCTATTGTAGGAAACAGAGCCCTGTGTGGGTTTGGCCTGAAGCGGAGGGTTTGGCCCTAGGTGGAGGCTCCCAGCCACTCCTCACTTGGCTGGGTGGCCTGGGTCCCCAGGGCTCGGATACTTTCATTTTCAATTAGGTCATGCTTGTAGGAGCCAGGAAAGGGCTGTGTTTGTGGGCTGCTACTAACAGTGTGCCGGCGCCCATTCCTGGGTGCTACCGCTGTTTCGGGGCACACAAATTGAGTATCGGAACATCTTCTATCTATGACAGGTAAATCCTATGGCTAGAAAGAAAAATCAAAATGTTGGACAGAGGAGGACCATCTCATTCTGACGGGGTCACAGTTTTCTAAGGAACAACACACAGTGACTTCTGTGTGACAAAGGGGCTTATCTCTAAGAGTGCCACTTGATTAGCTTTAAGATCGGCTTAAACAGAGGACGCCGTCACTGTTACTTGAAAAGAATTAAAATTCCGATCTTTTGTCAGCTCTAGAAGGCGCTCTGCGATTTACCGTGGTCTAGAGAAAGTTGTGTTCTCAGTAGACAGATATTTGCGTTAAACCCACAGTGGGTGGGCTTCATGTCCAACTGAAAGGATTTAAAATGGGACAGAGGCACCTCTGGTGCCCACACTTTCCACAGGGACCAACCCCGCTCACCCCTGGCTAAGCAGGTGGAGGTGGAACCAGAACCCAACATCAGAGGCCCTGAGATAGTGACCATGGGGGAGAACGACCCTCCGGCAGCCGAAGCCCCCTTCTCCTTCCGATCACTCTTTGGCTTGGATGATTTGAAAATAAGTCCTGTGGCACCAGGTAGGTGGGCCTTTGGGATGTCGGCCTTTTGCAGAAGGGATGAATATGGTCAGCTGTCTGGGGCTGGGGTGGGGGAGCCCCTCGTACAGCCTCTCACTCTCCTACGCTGTCTCTTTCTCTCTCCCACCTCCCTCTGTCTTTCTCTATTCCCTTCCACTTCCTTCTCTACAGTACTGGGGATCAAACTGGGTCTTACACATACTAGACAGGCAACTTTACTTTGACTCCCGCACTTCCTGGGTATCTGTCCATCACTGGCTGGACACTTTTCCTGATCTTGCAGAACCACAGTGTTTGAGGGTGCTAAAGAGGAGCCCCTTTGACTCAGGCACTTGCTAAGTCTCTTCAGGCAGTGTGTACGGGTGCGCATGTGTTTGTGTTTAAGCTCCTTTCTTGAGAGGGGGGGTCTTCAGAGACTCAAACTCCACAGTGGCCCTGGTTCACTTGGAAGAAGGTCAGATCCTGGCCAGGAAATCTCTGAGCCCTCCAGGGGCTTAGAAACAGTGGCCACCACCCTTCTAGAAAATTCAGGCAAGCTTTCTGTCACCAAAGGTTAAGTGCCGGGTTAGAATGAGTGGTCCAGCCATCCAAAGAAGGGAAGCTGGTTTTATGAATCTCACTCCTATTCAGGAAGCATTCCCCACCTGATGTCTGCGGCTGTGCGTTCTTTGTGCTGAGAGCTACTCTGTGGCGTGTTGGTCCTGAGAGCAGGGCCCATGAGCAATGGGAATGATGAGCCCTGGGGCTGGGTGATGGTGGGAGCTTGGGAGAGGTCAGGCTATAGCTCTGAACAGTGTGTATCCGGGATCCCCGAAGGATTCCTTTTAAGCCATCTGGGCTGCTGACAGTGTGGAAGACAAGGTAGGAGTAGGTTTATGAATTGAAAAGATCCCCTGGGTCTATCTGGTGTGTGCTGCGGGAACGCCAAGGCTTCACTGATGCCCTTTGATTGGCTGTTCAGACTGCTTCCTGTTTGCCATGTTCATGAATGCCATCCTCCACAGGGTGTGTGGAGACAGGAATCTGTGTACACCCATGACAGTGTTTAGGATACATTTCTGGAAGTGACATTACTGGGTCAAGAACTGTACCTGCTTTTAAGCTGTGTAGATACATCTCTGATCTCACACAAACGGGACACAAACATGACCTGCTCCCCACCTGGTGCTATGTAAGAAGCCAGCCATCCCTTCCACCCTGAGCACTGGTGGGTGTGGTCATAGCAAAGTCATGGTGATGTTGGGATGGATTTAAGCCCATTTTTGTTTGTTTGTTATTCATTTCCAGGGAGGCTGGGAGGTTTTCCTGCTTGTCAGTTCTTGTGGGGCCTCTCTAGAGAGATACATTTTATACAATGTCCCAGGTGTCCTAGCTTGGTTTCTATTGCTGTGGTAAACACCATGGTCAGAAGCAACCTGGAGAGGAAAGGGTTAGATCAGCTTTGCAGCTTAAAGCCTGTCATCCATGGAAGTCAGGGCAGGAAGCTAGAGGCAGGAGCTGAAGGAGAAGCTGTGGAGGAGTGTGGCTTACTGGCTTGTTTGGCCCACGTTCTTATGCCATTTAAGACCAACTGCCCCGGAGTGACACCACCCACAATGAACTGAGCTCTCCCATGTCCATCAAGGACAGGGATTTGTCACTCCCTGACTAGCAGGTGACCTAATCACCTTTGTCACCACCAGCCCCCTCCCCAGAGGGTACTGCACAAGTAGGTAGTTCCCACTAGAGATGAAGGTTCCAGAGTCTGGGAATCCCAGTCTTTGAGAGTGTCGAGCAGAGCCGTGACAGCTCTGATTTGGAAGCTGGACACTCTGCTACTGGACAGCCCCAGATGAGGGATGAGGGGTGGGACAAGCCACCTATATGGTGGCCTCTGACCACATGTGGCGAATGGCCTGGAACAAAGGCTGAGGGTGGCTCTGTAGGGGAAGAGCCACCTTGGGGTGGTTTGGGAGAGCCCAGTACCCTCCTTGCTTTAAGCACGTGGTATAAAATCTCCATGTCCTATTCCCCTTGGGACCTGGGACTTCCTTCAACTGTTCTCCCAGGGTTGCTGGGACAACATGCCACAGCTGGGTGGCTCAGTCAATGGTCTTCTTGTCTTCCTTTTTGGGAGCCAGAAGTCTGAGAGCCCTGATGCCAGTAAGGCCCCATTGCCGGGGGTGTACACAGGAAGCTCCATGCCCATGCAGATGCGGGCCTTTGGGGTTCCTTGAATTGTGGACATATCGCTCTGACTTCTGCCTTCGTCTTCCTATGGATGTCTGTGCTCCTACTCTCTTATCTTTGTTCTATGCATGTCTGTGTTAAAACTTCCCCCTCCCTGAGGACACCAATCACACAAGGTTAGTGGCTGCCCTACGGACCTCATCTTAACTTCTCTGTGGTCTCCAAGTAAGATCCCATTCTTGTCTGCTGAGGGTTAGGGTGTCAAGGGCTCCCGGTGAGGATATGTTTCAGCCTACAGCAATGTCTCCTAAGCTGGGGCTGAGAGCTGAGGGAACAAGACTGACCCAGACGACGTGATCATTCATCTGAAGTCAGCTGTCTTTGGGCCGGCACTTTCTCTGCACAGAGGGGACCCAGTGCACATGGCTAACATTTAAGCTACACATCACTCAGAACTGGTGCTCCCTGGCTCCCCCACACCCCCATCCCTCTGGTTCTCAGATGGAGATGCAGTGGCCGCTCAGATCCTGTCCCTTCTACCCTTGAAGTTTTTTCCGATCATCGTCATCGGGGTTATTGCCTTGATACTGGCGCTGGCCATCGGCCTGGGCAGTGAGTACCATCTATTATTTAGTAGGCGCTCGATTACCTGTTCTGGCATTTAAACTTGCATGAGACCCGCACCCCCACCCCCTTGTCCATACTTGCTGCTGCCTGGCCTTAATTACTGGTGGCTGGTGTCCGCTGGGTTTGGTGGCTATGGGTTTGATCATCCTGCGTGAATGTCAAACCAGTGTGCGCATAGGCAGGGGCCGCTGGCTGTGCTCCAGGCTCTACCACCAGGGTACCTGGCCGGTTAGAATTACTCAAAGGTAGCAGGTGAAACAGGACTCTGGGCTGGGAAGGGGGAGGCTGGGGTGGAGCAGACAAAGCCTTCCATTCAAGTCACACCAGCTATTTTTATAGGGAGGTATGTAGGGCTTTTGAGAAAGTGGGTCATGGCGAGGAAGGGGCTCTCTTAGAGTCCGTAGTTTCTCCTTCAGGTAACTGCAGCACAGGGCGGCTTTTGCCTCTTGCTCAGCTGTGTGTTCCACAGTTCCTTGGCTCCAGGCCCAGAGTAAGAGGAAGCAAGGCGGTTGAGCCATCTCAGTTGGGGCTCTTGCTGGGCCAGCTTAGGGCCTTGGCCCCAGCCGTGCAGTTTCGTTCCCACCTTTGAATCCCTGAGTCTGAATGCACCCTGTCTTGTGATTCCTGGAGGTGGTGATACTGTGGTTGTGGCAGCCCCACCCCTTGGAGTTCAGGACAGACGCTAGGGCAAAAGGAAATAGCCTTCTGTCGGGATGTAGTTTCAATGCAGGTTTCATTATTGATGGGCGAATTCAAGGCCACTCGCCAGGTACGCGGCTGTCGGCGCTGTGCACCGAATGGGCCACTTGCTGGCATTCTCCCAT
Organism: Uromys caudimaculatus; assembly: GCA_028551405.1. NCBI lineage: Eukaryota > Metazoa > Chordata > Mammalia > Rodentia > Muridae > Uromys > Uromys caudimaculatus. The sequence continues at coordinate 40,242,814 of CM052720.1, forward strand.
CCCCTCCCTTTCCCCAGTCCACTTCGACTGCTCTGGGAAATACAGGTGTCATTCATCTTTCAAGTGTATTGAGCTGACAGCTCGATGCGACGGGGTCTCCGACTGCAAGGACGGGGAGGATGAGTACCGTTGTGGTGAGTCACGCCCCGTACGCGGAAGGAAGTCACAGAGAGTGAACACAAGCCAGCGCGTGCCCTTCCTGTCCGATGATCCCCAGGCATAGCCAGCGTCGTGCCCTGTCCCCAGCTGGGATGTGCCTAGCCGGGTTCTTGGAGAACTAGTATACATGTTTAAATCCAGTTGGGGGACCGAACAAACTCTTGAGTTGAGGGTGGGCGGGACCCAGGGTACAAGCCATGGGAACCGCAGCATCTTGTGGGGAGGGGCTTGTAACCCGGGTGGGAACAGGTCGGGTTACAGGAGAGGGTGGGTGGAGCAAGTGTGGCTGTCCAGCCTCTGACTGGCCTCAGCCTGTTCAGGTAAATCATTGCCCTTCCCCCCATGCCTGGCCAGTGCGCGTGAGCGGCCAAAGCGCCGCGCTCCAAGTGTTCACGGCCGCTGCATGGAGGACCGTGTGCTCCGATGACTGGAAAAGTCACTTTGCCAAGATTGCCTGTGCCCAGCTGGGGTTTCCCAGGTGAGTCAAGGCCAAATGGCAAGGATGACAGAGCAAAGGCAGCTTGCTACGGGACAGTCCAGAGCTCTCTAGATGCTTTGACGAGTCACACTCCCTTCTTTATAGCAACCTTGAGGCATGGGGTGCCGCGCCTCACAGGGAGCAAGACAAGGCCCACCCAGCTAGGTGACTCCAGGTCACACAGGACATCATATGTGAAGGGAGTTCTCAGGGCTAGGCCAGGACCTTAGATGCCAAAGCCATTTAGACATTTGGAGTTAGACCTGGGGCTGAGGCGCAGTTGGTAGAGCTCTAATCTGGCATAGCCAAAAGTCGTGAGTTCTGTTCCAGTGTGCAACAACCGGGCATGGGGACACGTGTGATTCCTATAGGAGGGAGGCAGAGGCAGGAGCAAAGGGAGTTCCAGCTTGAGCTGAAAAGTGAGTTCCTGTCCAAAAAAGACAGACAGACAGACAGACAGCAACTTCTGAGTGGAAAAATAAATACTCTGGTTCAATGCTTTGCAGCTTAAAGAGCATGTTGGGAGACTTGCACCGGGTCCTGCTGGTCACATCCATGTCTGCACACACATCCGCAAGACCCCCAGAGGATGCGATTATTCAAAACACCCTTAGCCCCAGGAGACCATCTAAGACAGCTCTTTCCAAACTTCAGGGTTGGGAGTCAGCTGCTGGAAACACTGCAGTAGCACACTTTTGCCCCACCCAGGGCCCCCTCTCCTTCACGGCCATCGCTACTGACTCCTGACCCCTGCCTTGCTTCCCCAGAGGCCATCAATACTGTAGGTCACGTTTATCACAGGCAGGTTCCCAAGTTCCTACACTCGTCTTAGGAACTGAGCGAGATCGACGGTCCCAAACGCAGAAGTATAACCTAGTTTGTTTTGTAACCCAGGAGGCAGGACCCTCCAAACTACATGGCTACACACATCTTCTGTCCGGAATCTAAGCTAGTGGGGTCCTAAGTGTCTCGCAGCTGAGGTTCCCCCAGGCCTGCCTCCTCTGTACGCCATGCCTGCCTGGGTTCTGAAACCAGCTGCAACTGAAATTCAGTGACAGCTGCGAAGGTTACTAAGAGACAATATCGAGAATTACGTAGCTTGACTCCTTAAAGAAAAGAAGATTCAAACAGCACAAACCCACTCACGCACGCACGCACGTACGTACGTACATACGCACGCATGCACGCACAAGCCAGTTGGCTCAAATCTCGGTGTAGATTCAGGCCAGTCTTGTGAGGCTTGCTGCATTTCCTCTCTTAGATAACAAGCCTCCACCTTAAAAGTTTGTGGGAGCTCTGTGGTCATTAGGGTGTAGGAGTGACCATGCTGTGGTGGCGGTTGCTGCAGCTCTGAGGTGGTCTGTGGGCTCCGGTTTGTGACACTGAGATTCCCTCTGCCCCAGCTCATCGCACTGCCCATCTCCCCATGGCCCGGCATCCCAGCAAAAGCAGGCTCCTTCACATCGAGGCAGCTGACTGCAGCCTCGCCCAGGACGAAATGCCTGGCTAATATCTGGATGCTATTTTCTTCAAACCCGTGCTTGGTTGAGCACTGCACCGCACTTAACATGAGTCCCGGTGGCATTAACAACATTTGGGTGCTATCCTGGGTGACAAACTGCTGGGTTAGTGAGAAGGTGGCCACCTGCAGTACACTCTGCTCCTCACCTTCCTTGGGGACTCCTTAAATTCTTTATTTCCCCCCCTTCTCTATTGCTGGGTTTGTGCTCAGCCGTTTCACCCCATTCTAGTTTCTTTAAATCTCTCTTCTGCACTATGGCTGTGCCTACCTGTTTCCTGGCATTGAGCTCATTTGCTTGGTCCCAGGGTCCTTAAGCCACTGTCTTCTATGATGGTGCTAGGCAAAGTGGAACAGGCTCTCAAATGTCCCCTTACCCCTTACCCCTTACCCTCAGGAGCTAAACAACTAGCTGCTTCCTCTGAGGCAGCCAAATCAATAGCATCAGAGTAGGGTGGGCGGAGACCACCTAACTGTGGCAGGAAGTGGTCTTTCTTTGTGGCTGGAGCTGAGTGGGTGGTCAGGCCAGGCTGATGGGTGGACTGTGGATCAGCAATCGGGTCCCCAGGTCACAGCTAAGGTAGAATCCTGGCCAAGGTGTGTGCCTTTTATCAGGAAAATGAAGCCTTTGGTGACTTGGGGAGGACCAAATGAGGTCCCCAAAGCTTGTAACCTGGTGAGCGGGGGTGGGTGGCTGGTATCTTAGTCACCATGACTGTGGGGTCCGGGTTTCCAATGTGCCTGCAGCTATGTGAGCTCAGACCACCTCAGAGTGGATGCGCTGGAGGAGCAGTTACAGGGCAACTTTGTGTCCATCAATCACCTCTTGCCAGACGACAAGGTGACTGCGCTACACCACTCTGTGTACATGAGGTAAGCGGTTAGACAGATAGTACTGCTGTCCACACCGGGGAGCCAGGCCACAGGCTGGGCTTGTGAAGCTGAGGTGCACTCTGTGAGGGGAAAGACTGTCACCTCCACAGCAAGGGTGGAGCTCACTGCTGTAGTTAGAGTGGTCGTGCAGAAGCTGGGGTGCAGGGATGAATCCAACCCTGGAAAGTCTGGTTCAGTGGAGGCAGGGAAGGAAGCACTATAAAGGAGCAGCAGTGACAGGCAGGTATGCTATCAGGCCATTGCTGTGCCTGCCTCACAGCTCTGTGTGTGTGTGTGTGTGTGTGTGTGTGGTGGAGTGTGTGTGTATATGTGTGTATGTATGTGTGTGTATGCATATGTGTGTTTATAATGTGTATGGGTGGTGGAGTGTGTGTGTATATATGTGTATATATATGTGTGTGTATGCATGTGTGTGTAATGTGGTGTTGAGTATGTGCATGTATGTGTGTACATATATATGTATATGTGTATGTATTTGTATATGTTTGTATGCATATGTGTGTATATGTATGTGTGAGTACATATATATATGTATGCATGTGTGTGTATATGTATGTATGTGTATGCATGCATGTGGGGTGTGTGTGTACATGCATGTGTTTGTGATATGGTGTGTATGTGTATGAATGTATATATGTGTGCGTGTATATGTGTGTATATGTGTGTGCATGTATGTGATAATGTGTATGTATGTGTGTATGTATATGTATGTATGTATATGCATGTATGTGTGTACATGAGTTCAAGGTATGTGTACATGTGTGAATGTGTGTGATGTAAGCAAAGAAAGCAGCCGGAAGGGAAGAAGCACCCTTTGCAAAGCATTTCCACCTTCACCAGTTGCTCCCAACCCCCAAAACTCTGGGGAAAAAAACCAGGTTCTCTTAGCAACAATCAATTCTCCAGCTCCGAGAGAGCTCCCTACTGGGGCTCAGGCTAAAGTAGGGAGCTAATGCCACAGGTGCTCTGAAGCCAGGCTTTCCTCCCACACCCAGGCCAAAGGTTGACACGTGACCTCTGCTCTGAAACCAGCAGCTTGCTGGCCCGCCCATGATCTGTTTCTTTCCACTGCAGGGAAGGCTGCACCTCAGGCCATGTAGTCACCTTGAAGTGCTCAGGTAAGCGTCTGAATATGTAGGGACCCACTGATATGGAAGACTGCACGGGTGGAGTCACAGCCCTCATTGGGGACAGCTCAAGACCCCTTCTCCTGGATGCTAGTGTGGGGCTAGGCACTAGGAGGTCATTGCCATCAGGACACTGTTGATGGGCAGGATGAGCATGCATGCTGTCTATACTGACAGCTCTTCCCACTGCCTCCCACAAACCCTACCCACCCCCGAGGCTTCTGCACCCCAGCTCCAGCTTTGGCAGTAGTGTGAGCTTGGGGAGGGGGCAGGGATTTTGCTGGGGTGCTGACAATATTTCCTCCAGAAAAGGTCACAGCGTTTACACATAACCCCTGTTCTTCCGTAGCCTGTGGCATGAGAACCGGTTACAGTCCCCGCATTGTGGGTGGAAACATGTCCTCGCTCACTCAGTGGCCCTGGCAGGTCAGCCTCCAGTTCCAGGGGTACCACCTATGCGGGGGCTCCGTCATCACCCCTCTGTGGATCGTCACTGCGGCGCACTGTGTTTACGAGTGAGTGCTTGGGCCTGCTGCTGTGGTGTCCACTCTTCCCAGAGCCTTGTCTAGTCCTGGGTCAGACAGACATGGGGTGATCTGGAGGTGAGGGCAAGTCCAGAAAGCCATGTACCTTACAGTGGACCTGACTCTGTGTCTGAGAGTGGCGTGAGCTGGGTTGGCACAGGGAAGGTAGAAAGGGGAGGAGGGAGCTCAAGGCAGAATGAGACCCTTTGAGGTACTAGGCCTTCCTGTAGCTCACTACTCTAATCCATGGTATGGCACAGCAGGGTACCGAGTGTGGAAGTGCAGGGAACCCAGAGAACACTGAGCCCCCATGAAAGCTGTGTCTGTCAGGAGTTTAGAAGTCCCAGAAAGCATCTTAGACCAGTGGCTGATTCTGTTTTTATCTCCCGGTTTGGTTACTGTCCAATGGAGAAAGGCCTCTGCAGAGAGCAACGCTTAGCCCAGGTTTCAAGTGCCTATCTCTTGGGTGTCACAAAGAGAATGGCCTGTCTAGGATGTACATGAGTGTGGTCCGTGTTCCTGCACTTGGGAGTGTGGCCTATGTGGGGCACAGATATGTAGGGCATTAGGCCATCTCCCACCTGGTGATGTCTCTCACCGTTTCCCTGGGCTCTTGGGACACCAGAGCTCAACAGGGGCTGGTTTTCTCCTGAGATTCATCTCTCAGTCTGTGCTTTTCAGCCTGTACCACCCCAAGTCCTGGACTGTCCAGGTGGGTCTTGTGTCCCTGCTGGACAGTCCTGTGCCCTCCCATCTGGTGGAGAAAATCATCTACCACAGCAAATACAAACCAAAGAGACTGGGCAACGACATCGCCCTCATGAAGCTGTCCGAGCCACTCACCTTTGACGGTACGTTTAGGCCTCTGTACCCGGCATTTGCTTTTAGCTTGTTTCAAGAGCTTGCCTGCTGAGACATTGTTAGAATGGCTGCTTTACTATCCTTGCTTGGAAATTCCAAAATCTGATTCAGCTGGGTGTCATCACAGGTGCATTGCATTTGCTTGTTAAAGGCGTGTGTGCATGCGTCAGGGTCTCTTACTGGTCTAGAGCTGCCTAATAGGCTGACTGGCCAAGAAGCCCCAGGGACCCTTCTGTCTCTACCTCCTCAGTACTGGGTAACAGGCTCAATGCGATGACAGCTGGCTTTTCACATGGATGTCACAGATCGAACTCAGGTGTCCATGCCTGTGCAGCAAGCACTCTGCCAGCTGAGCCACCTTCCAACCCCAAATTAGGTATTTTCAATCTGAGCATGTTAGGAGATGGAGCCCTTGCTCAAGATGTCAGCCTGTTACCCTCTTTAGATTTGGGTTGTCGACCTTAGCTGTCTCTCTAGTGCCAATTCAATCTCACAGCCTTCCATTTCTGCTCTGGTCTCTCCTTCCAGTGCCAGCTGCAGATAGGAAGAGCTTCTCTAGGCCAGGCCACCTGGTGCCTCTAGGTGGTGGAAGAGAGTCGCTGGTCCTCAGGCACCCAGAGGGATAACACTTTGCTGTCCTGGTTTTTGCTGCTTGGAGCCTCTTGTAGGGCATCCCTAGTGGAAAGAGCAGAGTTCCAGGCTGGGGCAGCTTGAGGGCTTGCAAAGAGCCTCCTCTTCCTCACCATCTGGAAGGTTCTAGGCATCCTCAGCTCCCTGGGCATTCTTAGAACCAACCTCTCTCTCTCTCTTCTCTCTGGTTCTTATTTATGAGTTCCAACCTCAGGCCTCTGGTGGTTAATAGAACCCCCCTACCCCCTACAGTCAGCCCTGCTAGAACTCTCAAAATTCACAAAGCACAAAGCAGAAGGAATGTTGGCGGAAGGGAAAGTCCTGACCATCCCAAGATGAGCACTCCGGAGGGCAGGCAGGGCTGTTTCCAAGGTAGACTCCCATTCTCAGCAGCAAACCTGTCTGATTTCAAGAGCAACAGAGAGAAAAGCTGCTTCGGTGGGGGTGGGGCCTGCTACTTGCTAATTAGTGTTGGCGACGTTGATTCTAGATAGGGAGGTGTCTGTGGTATACTTGGCTAAAGAGTTAAATAGTTAACTATGTCTCTACCCTTCTCTGCTTTTCCATGATTACCGTGCAGGATGGGGAGGGGGGCGTGCATCTCAAGTGCTGCTCACACGGAAGCCCCGGGCATATGCAGCTGCTTGGCTTTGCTAGGGCATCAGTGGCACAGCCTAGATACAGACCGGCTGTCACCACAAACACTTAACGTGTGATCCAGGAGTGACTGACCAACTGTGGCCCAAGGGCCAGCCATGTGTTACTCCAATGTACATTTAAGCAAGTAAAATCTTGTCATAAATCCATCAGCCCCCTTTTGTGAATGTCTCCTGCGGTTCCAGCAACCATGATGAGGTCCACATAGCCCACGAGCCTGAACTGTGTACTGTCCACTGTCCAGCCTTTTACAGCCAGGTTTTGCTGCTGGGCTCTGGACTCCTGCCACTGCCTAGGGCTACATCTGGGAGATGAGTGGGCGTGGCTTCCTATCCGAGCTAGCTCAATGACCAAGGCCCCACCGCTCCCGAGTGGGTGGTTTCAGAGACCTGGACACAAGGTCAGTTGATTTCTGGGACAGTGGCTTCAGGGACTTCACCTCATTGTGCCCCTTCTAACAGAGACCATCCAGCCCATCTGTCTGCCCAACTCTGAAGAGAACTTTCCTGACGGGAAATTGTGCTGGACCTCAGGATGGGGAGCCACGGAGGACGGAGGTCAGTGGTCTGAAGCCAGATGCTGGGAGGGTCCCCTTGGGATGTTTGGAGGTCCCAGCTCAGGGTTAGGGTGGGCTGACTGTTCACAGCAGCAGTCTACTGAGTAGCTGTGGGCCACCTCGGTGTCACTCCTCTTTGGACAGTGTGAAGGTTTGAGGCTTCATGGAAGAAATGAGCTATGGGGAAGAAGTGTGGGTACTCTTCCATAGCGAGGCCTCTACCCACCCCTCCTTCCTGCCCCTTCTCATTCTACTGAAGCAAGTGTCTGAAGCATACCTCGATGAACCTGCTAGCTTGTAACAACAGGCAGGTACAAGATGAAGAAGTCTTGCCTGAGAGAGTTGGCATGGTGTGTTATTTTCTCCTATGAGCTTGCAATAGAAGACACCTCCACTGCTTTGGTAGTGGTAATACCGTCAGTGATGGTTGCGTCACATACTTTCAGGGGACATCTGTATCCCTTGCTTCAAGGAACAGTGCTGGCATGGTCTTTCCAGCAATGCTTTCCTTTGTGCATTTTCTAGGCACAGGCTAGCCTGTTGTCACTAGCAAACTACCGTGGGCTGGATGGCTCAAAAAGCTCAAAAGGGCAGACTTGAGTCCTCCCATATTTTTGAAGACGGAAGTCAAGATGTCTGCAGGCCTCAGGTGGGGTCTGTCCCAGCATCTCTCCAGTGTCTGGTGACTCTAGCTATCCTTAGTGTTCCTTGGCTGGCTGATGTGTCAATCCAGTCCCAATGTCTAGATGGTTGTTTGATTTTTGATTTTTGTTTTTTTTTTCCCTAATGTGAGTTCTGGGTATCGAACCTATCATATTCCAAGTTGATCCGTCTCCTTGACCCCTGACCTCATGACATTATTTGTCAGATTTAGAGTCTGCCCTAAATGCAAGATGACCCCACCTCCAGATCATACTTGATCATACTTTAGCAGTTTCTGCTCCAAAGAAGGTCACCTGCCTTGGTTACAGGCAGGCAAATAAGAAGAGGGCTATAATTCAACCCATGAAGGAAGCCCAGTGTTTTCCTTTGGAGACATATTCATGTGGGGTCTCACTGCAGCCCAGGCTGACCTGGAACTCTGTAGCCTAGGCTGGCCACAAACTTCACAGCAAGCCTCCTGCCTCAGCCTCTCAAACTCCAGGATTCAATGCCCGCATTGTTTATTACCTTCTCGGTATAGGTCAGAAGTCACCAGCCAGCCTCAGGGGTCACTGGTGCTGTAGGCTGGTTTCTCAGTTGGCTCTGGGGATGATGACAGCTGTTGTCCCTTTATGTTTGCTCCTATACTCCTGGGTTCATGGCCTCATTCTCATCTTCAAGGCCAACAGGCTCCGATGTCACTCTTTTCAAGTCGTTGATAGATCCTTGTAATTTTAATGAGTTTACCAGCATCATCTGGGCTATCTTACAATCGTACCCTTAACCACCGGTGGTCCAGGGCCCACACCTATATTTGAAGGGACATGTTACTGCTGACCGCATCCAGCTCTGTCCAGATGTGGACAGCCTTTGGGGCCTCAGTTTCCCTTTTGTAATGTGGATTGACTGGCGTGGGTCCAGGGCTTGGTTGGCTGTGGGACAACACACTGAGCAGGGGACACTCTGGGTGACATGGGCTCTGTGACAGTCTGCTGTTCCAGCTAGACCAGTAGACGTGGTCTTTGCTGTGACTGCTTCATGTCAGGTGGCATGTCCCACGTCCCCTGGTTCTCCTGTCTCTGTTCTCTAAGCCGGACTCCCTCTCACTACACATTTCTCTCATTACTTTGAGGCAGGTGACGCCTCCCCTGTCCTGAACCACGCGGCTGTCCCTTTAATTTCAAACAAGATCTGCAACCACAGGGATGTGTACGGCGGTATCATCTCTCCCTCCATGCTCTGTGCAGGCTACCTGAAGGGCGGTGTGGACAGCTGCCAGGTAAAGGACTTCCAGGAACCCTTGGGGCCACGGCAACAGGCAAGGGTCCAGTTTAGTGATCCAGCCCATGGGACAGGCCCCTGCCAGCTTCCCCGTGACGGAACAAAAAGCAAATTTACATGGCACAAAGAAGAGATTTGCTTAAGATATCCCCTGGCTTTCTTGGTGGCCCAGCCTGTGTTTACCCAGGTTCCCAGTCCTTCAGGGCACACAGGGCCTTTCCTCATCCTCTCCAGACTGATTCTCAGTGTAAAAGGGGTGCTGTGAGCTGATGGAACTGGGCTTGCAAAAGCCACAGTGAATGAGACTCAGTACTTCCTGTGGACACAGTGAGTTAGGTCTGGCTCACGAAGACTCTCTCTCTTCCAGCTCCATGGGCTACACAGGCCACCCTTGACCTTTACGATTTAGTGTTTAGGATCTGAAGGGAGACACAGCTGGAGGGAAACTTTCCCACACAGTCAAGTCACCTCTTGAGAGCAGCCAAGTCCATTCTAGAAGTATACAGGGAGAGGCGTGCACATGGTTCACCCGTAATGTGACATGGGAAGTCTGTGCCACCAGGAGAGTATAGCCACTCTAGCCTCTTGACCTTTGCCTCCATCGGCTCTGCAGGGAGACAGTGGAGGACCCCTGGTGTGCCAGGAGAGGAGACTGTGGAAGTTAGTGGGTGCAACGAGCTTTGGAATCGGCTGTGCTGAGGTGAACAAGCCCGGAGTCTACACACGCATCACCTCCTTCCTGGACTGGATTCATGAACAGTTGGAGGTGGGTGTGGCGCTCCAGCTCACGTGTTCCCTGCACCCAGTGTCACCACAGCTCTGCCACAGGGAACTAGGAGGAGATGGAAAGGATATTGACTCTGCAGTGATTTGGAAGTTCTGGGTATCAGCCCAAGAACACAGCTAATCCCACGGGTATGATCCAGGCATACGGGGGGGGGGGGGGGGGCTGGAGGAATGGTCCTGCCTGACTCTCAACGGGGAGAAAGGTTGGGAAGCTGATCCCTTGCTGAGAGCCAGGTCTGCTTTGCTTCAGGGAGGGGAAATCAGGACAGGCCTACAGAGGCTCCTGGTCAGAGAGAGGAAGACAGGAGACCCCAGAGAACTGAGAGTCACCGGGCCCCAGGCAAAGAGATGTTCTGATAGACACAGGTCTTGCTGTGATGAGAGACACACACACACACACACACACACACACACACACACACACACACACACACACACACACGTCTCTCCTGAGAGGGGAAGGGCTGCAGGGAAACGAGGCCCGGCCACACACCCGGCACTAGGCAAACACTTACTTACTTTATCTCAGACCGGTTTTACGTCATCCCCTGGTTGAGTTTCAAAGATATTTTCTCCTGATGTAACAGGAGTGAAATTTATGTAACATGGACAAACATTTAAAAGTCAACAATCCCATGACATTCAGCACACTTACGTGTGTGGCCGTGCCCTCTGCTCAGTTCTAAAAATCCTCCTAACATCCCAAGGGAAACACATGTCCCTTCCTGCCCTCCAGTCTTCATCGATCCACTTAGGGGTCGGTCCAAAACCTTTATAAGTTGTGTGTGTGTGTGTGTGTGTGTATGTGTGTGTGCATGTGTGTATGCCTGTATGTGTATATGTGGGGGCAGTGTGTCTGTGGTGTGTGTGCATGTGTGTGTGTATGTGTGTGTGTGTGCATGTGTGTGTGTGTATGTGTATGCATGTGTGCATTTGTGTATGTGTGTGTGCGTGTGTGCATGTATATGTATATGTGTGTATGTGTGTGTGCATGTGCCTTCAAAGGTTAGAAGAAGACACTGGGACTGGAGTTACAGTATTGTAAACTGCCTAGCCTGGGAGCTGGGGATCAAACCCAGGTCCTCTGCAGTAGAGAGTGATATGTGCTCTTAAGCACAGGGCCACCTCAAGGACCTTTTTAAAGGGTTCTTGTCATTTGAAGCAATTGATTCAATAAGAAAAGAAACCTTGCAGAAGTCCCTTAGCACCCCTCAGGGGTTAATTTCTGTCTCTTTTCTTTTTTAAATGTTAGTTTTATTTTATCCACGTGGGTGTTTTGTTTGCATATCTGTCTGAGCGCCATGTGGTGCTTGATGCCTGGGGAGGTCAGAAGAGGGCATCAGATCTCTTGAGACTGGAGTCACAGACAGCTCGGAGCTGCCACGGGGGTGGGGTGGGGGTGGGGGTGGGGTGCTTCAAGCCCAGGTCCTCTACAAGAGCAGCCAGTACTCTTAACCTCTGAGCTATCTCTCCAACCTACAGAGGGGGGTGGCTGCATGCGTCGGTGTGTCCAATGCCATGGGACTGTTGTCTTTTAAAAAGCTCGTCCATGTTACATAAATTACTATTACTAAATATAATAATTATACTATTTTTTCATTGTTGGTTTAACTTTAGTTTTTTTCTTTTTTCGTTTTTAGTACTGAGGACTGAATACAAGGTCTTGTGTGTACTAGGTGGGACCCCACCACTGAGCTACACACCCCAACTCTATGCTTCTTCATCTAAATGAGGAGAGACACTGAACATGGCTCCCATGTTGGGGTTAGGGTGGGAATGAGGTGGTGGCAGGTGAGGCCAGGGCATGTTCAGATCTCAGCAACACTAGTCATAGCTGTGACTTTCCAAGGTTTGCTTCCATCTTTGATGCATGAGGGAGCCCATCGGTCTGGCCCAGGGTAGGCCTAGCTGCCAGTCACAGGCCAGTAGGAAGCTATCAGCTGGAGCAATCTGTTGGCACTATTATGTATTTAGTACCACAGGCTCTTCTTCAGTACAGGATTTAGCTAACAGTTGTCTTCCCCTCGTGGAAAGGGGTGTTTGAGCAAGTGACGCCCTCATGCAGAGGCACTGTGCAAGCGAACTGGAAGGCAGACCGGGCCATATGTACCTGGGAGGTGTGGCAAGGGAGGGAGGAGCCTCAGAAAGCAAGCATGCCTTCCTGTGGTTATCTCTTGGGACACAGGTCCCACATGACTGTTCTGGAAATCTAAACGGCCACAAAGCCAAGAAACCGCTCCTTGGATGCCTCACACCGTCCAAGAATATGGGGCAGTCAGGGACTCAGGCTGGGCAGCCATGACAGGAACAGGGTCCTAGCCAGTGTCTCTCTACATTGTGACGGTTCCTACAACACTCCTCGTTGCTAGATGGGAGCTTGGATAAATGAGGGCTCCCAAGCTAGTAAGGACTTGTACAAACACAGCCATATCCAGATCAGAACCTCAGCATGACTCCACCCAGAGGGATAAACAGATGGAAAATTTGGGGTGGACAGATTCTTCCTTGGCTGTTTGCTAGAACTGAAGAGCTCCAGGACCTTCTTCCAGGCAGTCTCAATTAGGGATCTGGTGTAAGGACCAGGTGATCTTAATGTTTTAAACATCGTTTTAAAAAGGCTGGTGTATCAAGTCTCACTGGCAAGCAGGAAACGACCCGTCTGTTTTCTGAATTGTCTTGTCGTCTGAGGGGCTTCACTATGGTGGCTGGCTGTGCTTTTGACAGTCTCTCAAGGCATCTTAGTCATCACCTGCCTCTGACCACCGAGGACCTGCAGGAGATGTCACCTGCCAGACACGCCTGCTTCTAAATCGCTTTCCAAGTAGCTCAAGGAAGGTCTAGAAGCCCCTCCATTCTGAAGGAAGATTCCTAGGTTTGACTTGTCCCATGGGAGGCCCTTCCAAGAGTCCGCTCACTTTGCGGTACTGTCCCATGTCAGGCCCCGGGGGTCCCCACTCCATCACCTTCATCCTACCAACCATGTTTCCCTAGCCAGTTAGGGCTTAAAACAAAATTATTCTGTCTCAACTTAGTCCTTGGGAACACTTAGCACCTTCATCTAGCAGTCTGTGGGACCATCTTGGGCAGAGCTGAAAAGTGCAGAGTGCTTTTTGAGTGAGAGCCATCCAGAGCTGGCAGACTCTTCCCTCAGAAACCCAGCCCTCCTCAATAACCATTGATAACACCTGGTGGAAAAATCTGTCAACCTGTCTAAGACATGGTTTGCAGAGGAAAAACAGTGATCCCTGTTTTCACTTCTAGAGAGATCTGAAGACTTGAAGAAGAGGAGCAAGCCAGCCCCTGAGCTCCTGAGGGTAGACACAGCCCAAGCCTTCCCTGGACTCCTGTGTGGCCATGTTGGATGCGAGTACCAGCTTTTACCACTCTGCCCATTGCACTGCATTGGAGCCAGCGGGAAGAGCGTCCTTCCAATCCTGACACCCGAAGTTGCTTGCTGCTAAAGCCCCTGACCCCTGGGCTTTGGGGCTGAAACAACCTTGGAGTTCTTGCTTCATGAACGGACTCATGCACACAAGCGGTGCCTTTCCCTGCCCCCCCCCCCCCCCTAGATTTTCTCCTCAGAGTTGCTGGCAACACAGGCCAGCTCTCATGCAAACCCATCAACACCAGTTGGTGCAGGAACTGCTGGGTGTGGCTCGTTGAAGATGCAGTCACCTATTCGTTCTAGCCCCAGACTCCAGATCTCAACCCAACCGCCTACTTCCCAGAGCTGGTTTCAGGAGTGGGGAACTTAGTCTGTGACTGATTCAGCCTGGGGTTTTTGCTCCCCTGTTTCCTCACAGGATTTGGTGCTTGATGGATTCTTTGCTTCTGGAAGGTGTCCCTTCTCTTATCTTGGCTTGTCCTTGGGCTTGAGTGACTTCGTGGTGATGGGTCGTGGAAACTCAGATCATTGGCTCACATCAAATACCCCTCCCTGCACATGTCAGGACTTTGCATTTTCCTGTTATAACAGGTTTCCCAGCATATCAGAAGTATCCCATCCTGCATCGCGGGACTCATAAGCAGAGTCAGAGACACAGGTCTGGGCAAAGACAAGACTGGACACTAAAAGCAAGTTGAATAGATGGGTCCTAAGTGATGGGGTCTTCCCCACTCCTTCTCCATGCATTCTGCTAATTGACCACAGCCGATAGTATCTGGGACCCTCTTACATGGTTCAAAGTCCTGTGGTCCCCATGTTACCCAATAACAGAGGAGGGTTACGTGAGACATAGCCATTGGTCATTCAAGCGTGTCACAGATGAAGTCTTAAGAGTATGAATCAGTTGCTTTTGTGGCTGTAACAGAAAATGGTGTGTGTGTGTGTGTGTGTGTGTGTGTGTGTGTATGTGTGCATGTGTATGTGGTTTGTGTGTAGTGTGTGTGTGTGGGGGGGCACATCACCAAGACAACTGCCAGATAGCCACTGAGCTTTAACTCAACCCTGTCCAGATTAGAGCCACTACTTAAATGTCTGTGAATAAGTGTCCCAAGACCCATGGTGGGTGCCTGACACTGTGGGTAACTCTGAGCCCTATACGGATGGTTCTTTTCCGTATGCACCTCTCCCTATGGATGCAATTTATCTATTAGTCACAGAAAGAGATGACAACCCCAACTGAAAATGAAGCACAGCAGTTATAAAAAACATATGGCTGGTCACACTTATATATAACAGTTCATCATTAAAAGCAGTGAAGGGGCAGGAGCTCACGCGGGGCAGGATCCCGGAGGCAGGAGCTGGTGCAGAGGCCATGGCTGCTTACTGGCTTGCTCAGCCTGCCTTCTTATAGAAAGCAGGACCACCACCAGCCCAGGGGATGGCACCTCCCACAACAGGCTGGGCCTTCTTCCATCAATCATGAATTAAGAAAATGCCCTACAGCTGGATCTTAGGAAGGCGTTTTTCTCAACTGAAGCTCCCTCCTCTCTGACGACTCTAGCTCGTGCCTCCTAGTCCCGCCCACCTTTCCCCACAGCCAGAGGCAACCAAGGGCTCCCTATGCACTGACCCAAGGCAACCTCAAACTATAACTTCACCCTTCTATCTAGAACCTTCTTGCTCCATTCCTAACACTCAGATTAGGTCACTGGTGTGGTGTGGACCCCACCCCCACCCCGCAACCTCTAAGAGTCAGAAACTCCCTTCAAATCCCGAAACTTGAAGGCTCTCTCCCTTCAGAACCCTGCCCGTCACAACTGTCTTTACAAGGCTTCTACCTACAAACCCGTTATGTCTTTCTTTCTTTATAACTGTAACCATTACAAAGTAAAATAAGGGTCATTTGAACATAACCATTCCTCTGCCAAGGCTCCACCTGACAAATGAAGTGGCTATCAGCTGACTGATGATGGGTAGACACACTGGACAAACACATGACTTACGTCCTGGGGGGGGGGGGGAGTGGAAAGGCATAGTATTCAAAACAGTAACTGAAGACTCGCCAGTAGTTTGTTTCTGGAATTTTCCATTTAATATCTTTGGACCGTATACAGTTGACTTCTTGTACCCAAAACTTTGGGAGGAGAAACCTTAGATAATTGTTGAAGATATCTTCTCTTTTCTGGTTGGCTTTTGCCAGATCCCCTTTGACAATACTGCCAGTTTCCGTGGGATAGAGGCAAGCTGTGAAGTGAGGAGTTTCCCTAAGGAACCATCCCACTTGAGAGCCTGACTGACGTTGGAGAAGGAAGGTTCCAGCCTGCTGTGACCTCACCCTTCCCTGTCACTTGTTTCGATGCTTACAGACTGTCTTGGATAATACAGACAGCAGCCCAGCTAATCAGCACAGATGGGGTACCTGGTCTAACCCCTGCACATTTCAATAGGCTTACCTCTGTCATTGTACTTAGCCGTGACAGCTTGGCCACTCCTTGGGAGCCATCCTTAGCAGAGCCTTCTTTTGCTCCTCTCCAGGCCTTCTCCCTCGAGGCCTGATTCCTCACTTCAAGCCTGTTTTCCCTCCCCAGTCCTTCCCTTCCCTAAGCCTCTCCACACGCCCCAGCCCACCCTGCCACAAGGCCTACTTCACCTTTCTACTCCTCTGCAAGCCTTAGGTCCCTTCCCTTTGGTCTGGCACTCAAAACTCTAAAGAAGAGACCCGCCGAAAGGATCAATGTGCTAACTGCTAAATTGTAGTTTTTTAGGTTTACAGAATCTAGGACATCTATGTGGTCTTCATACAACATAAATCATGTGCTGCCTTTCTATAGTCTTTACCAAGAAGGGTAGGCATTTCTGTGAGGCTTGGCTTGTAATAAAGCACCACATCCCCAGAAGGGAGCGCAGGAGCTCCTCTTAGGAGCCTGGACTCCACTGTAGGGCTCAGGCCAGAGGGAAAAGGTACTAGAAGTCAAGACAGCATCCAGGACGCAGCCTTTCTGCTCCCATCCTCCCATCAGCTGCATCCCTGGATCCTCCAAAGCAGAGCTCTAAGGACAGCCTTCTCCATCGGCCACGGCTCTGGTCCTCAGATAAACCTGACTGCATCCATAAGCTCTCATCTCCCAAATGTTGGCTTTCACATGGAGATGACTAGATGTTAGTCCAGTAACACTGAGAAATAGGACTGGTGTGTGGTCCCTCTTCTGTGTTGAGGAGTCTAGGGTATGAGAAAGGATGCACTTTCTCAAGACCACACATTGGCCCAGCACTGTATGGACTAAGAATGGCTCACCTTAGATCCAATCAGTGGGAATCAAAGCAACATAGGACCAGACACTGGCATTTTGCTACCCATTCAGAACCATCAGAGACACCTGTGATCCAAGGTCCTGGCTGACTTCTTCCTCGAGGGCAATATTTGGTTTTCCCAGAGACAGGTGCTGGCTCAAGGCAGAGGTCAGCAGGGTGGCCATGTTCTCTTCCCAGCTGTTGATGGTAAGCCTCATTCTCTGTTTCTCTCTTCCCTATTCCCCTAAGACAAGGTCTCCCACTGAATCTGGAGTTTGCTGTTTGCTGACCAGCAAGCCCTAGCAATCCTGTTCCTGCTCTGCCTTCCCCAGCTCTGGAGTTACAGGTGTTTGTGTCCACGTTCAAGGTTGTCCCACAGGTTCTGGGGATTTGAACTTAGGCCCTCATGTTTGCATGGCAAACGTTCTGACCCACTGTGCCATCTGCTAAGCCCCTCTATTGCTTAAACCTTAAATGACACCATCTCAAGGATGTCTCACCGTGCCCCATCCGTACCCACATCCTGTAAAACAAGGCTTTAGTAGTCTTGCCACAGGCACCGACCACACCCTGAGTCCAAGAAGAGCCTGTTGAGAGCTCAGCATGCAGAGTCATGGTCTGTCTATCTGGCAGTACCTTCCTTGAGAGGGGCTGGTTCCTGGTTTAGCTACCCCCTCGGTGTGCTTATAGAGACTAGATTTGCCCTGAAGTTCACGAACCTCCTCTGTGTTAGTTATTTCTCTGTTGCTGTTACAAAGCACCGTGACCAAGTAAGAGTTTTCTTTGGATTATGGTTCTAGAGAGGTAAGAGTCCATCATGGGAGAAAGGCGTGACAGTAAACAGCAGGCATGGCGGTAAACAGCAGGCATGGCGGCTGGAGCAGAAACTGAGGACTTACATCTTTGGATGCAAGTACTAGCAAGAAAGAAAACTGCAAAGAACATGAGGCTTTAAACCTCAAAGCCTGCCCTCAATGGCATATCTCCCTCAACAAGCTTGTACCATCCAGACCTCCCTGAAGTATGTCACCAACTGGGGATCAAGTGTTCAAATGCCCAAGACTATGGTAGACATCTCATTCAAACCACTATATTCCTTTCTTTATGGCCTTTATAAGATATGCGTGCATGTGAGTGTATACGTTGGCATGGACATGCCTGTTTACATATGAGTGTACCCAGGGACATTTATCCTTCTTGGCAATGTTACCGTTTGTGTGAGCCTGTTTGTCACTCTAAGCTGAAGGCTTGTTGGGAATGAGGCTGGTCCTTGATGCCTATGTCCCTGGAACTGAGTCTAGGATCTACACAATGCTCACACATACTGGCGGGATGAGGGAATGAATGGGCTATAAGCACAAGCCACCACCACAGACTACCTGCATGCTATCACTTCATGCATAAGCGCACCGGCTTAGAAACAATGAGAAGAAACCGGGAGATAGACTTCACCATCGAATTTGCTTTAAAAGTCTCTATATCTCTCCACCACTCAAAAGTACAAACGTTATCAGCAGGTATCGGAAAACCAGACTCCAGGCTATCACCATGTAGACCAGGATCATATCCTGGGCTGCCTGAGTGCTGTGAGTCGTGTAGAAGTAGTGATTAAAGGTATAGTTCACAGAGAAATGGCCACAGTATTATAACAGAGGAGAAGGGGTCACAACTCAGTTATCATAGAAAAGAAGGGACATGTCAGGGCAGGTCCCCACCATCTCCCCCAGCCCAGTCCCTTCCTCTTGTTCCTCTTCCTCTGCTAGAATTACAGGTAAGCCTAGTGGTCCTGTTTTGTCTAAGTATGAGGTCATGTCTCAGGGACGGGATCTGGGTTCTTGGCTTTTCCCTTTCTCTCCTTTGTACCTTGGTGCTAATGGAAGGTCCAACTCTCTCTGTGCATTTTGGACATTTGTCATCTCCCTTTATAGCAAGAGTTACTGGTAGAGGATGTAGTGCCTGTGCCTACTACCGTCTCTCTCCTTGCTCTCATGGACACTGGGGTATCCTAGAAGGCAGGGCTGGTGTGCAGGACCTGAGTCCAGTTCTCAGTGCCCATGCTGGGATGCTCACAACTATCTAAGTCCAGATCCAGGGTGATCTGATGCCTCTGGCCTCTGTGGACACCTACACATAGACACACAAATAATGCATTCATTAATAAAATCAGTCTTAAAAAATTCAAGGTTGCTTTCTTCGTTTTATTGTTGTTGCTATGATAAAATATCCTGACAGAAAGGTCTGAAGCCAGAAAAAAAAGGGTTCATTTCATCTGATAGTTCTAGGTTGCAGTCTAGAAGACAGAAACTGGAAGCTGCTAGTCACAACACACAATCAAGGGCAGAGATGCATGCATGCTTACTTATGCTCAGTCTCATCTCTGTACTTACATAGTTCAGGATTGGCTGCCTAGGGAATGGTGCCACCCATAGTGGGCAGGTCTTCCCGCCTCCACACAATCAAAACACACACAGATATAATCACATGAGCTAGACAATCCCTCACTGAGACTCTTTCCCCAGTTGACTCCATATTATGTCAGGTTGACAAACACAGGCATAATTGCTGATCTAGACAATCCCTCACTGAGACTCTTTCCCAGATGATTCCAGATTGTATCAGGTTGGCAATGCTAAGTGAGGTCCAGTTGCTGGAGTTTTCTCATCAGTTCTCAAGTCCACAGTGAAAAGCTGGAGAATATTTCACTTAGTTTTAGGTCTTGGATGATTTTAGTCCTGGAAGACTTTGCCTGTGTTTATCTTAAAAGTTTTATGTCTTTTTATATTTAGTTCTATGACATATATTGTGTTTTGTTTGGGGTGTGAGGTGTAACTGAAGCACCTGCCCCACCAACCCCTGGGCCACACAGCCCAGACTCCCCTTGCTCTCCCAGCAATGTCTCCTCCAGTGGATATCCACTTCTTTGTCATGAACATATGTGTGAGGTCTGTTCTGAATCTTCTGCTGTTCCTTATTGGTCCACATATCTGCCTTTCTACTACTGCTGCACTGGCCACCAGCAGCAGCAAACCTAAATATCAGGGCCTCTTCCCATGCGTTCTGTTTTTAAGATTGTTTTGGTTCTTCTGTGGCCAGCGTCTCTCCAAGTAGATCCTAAAATAAGCTTATTCATAGCTACTGGAATGGCTGCCGTATCTCCTGTCCAGAGCCTTGATTTTTGTTTGTTTATTTTGTTGTTGTTGTTTTGTTTGCTGTTTTTTGTTTTGCATGCAGGTCTTATCTGTACTTCATGTTTCTCTTGAGTGACGAGTTAAATGTTTCTGCATATTCTCTGGCAGTGTTTAGAAGAACAGCTGGCTTTTGTGGCCTGGCCAAACTCTTTCATCTTTAGCTCTTTTTAGATTCCTTGGAATTTGATCTTTTGTTTGGTTCTAGAGATCAAACCCAGGACCTCGAGGGCACATACTAAGTATGTGGTACTCTACCCTGGAGACCATATATAGGTGTGGTCATGACATCTGCAAATGAATTTATTTCTTCTCACGTGTATTACATAACTACTATCTCTACTGCTATACTGAATAGGCAAAGCATCCTCTCTTTATCCTCCATCTTAGGATAAAAGCATCCAGTCTTTCTCCAGTAAATATGACATCAGGGCAGGCATTTTGTAGATGCTCTTTTTCAAGGTGAGATCGTTTGCTTCCACTTGATCTTAGCCAAAAGGCTGAAAAGCGGCGATCATTTGTTTCCATGGCCACAATTCTAGGAGATTTTTAAAGTCACAAATGGGTGCTAAATCTTGTTAGTTGGATCTTCCTACTTAAGTTGATATGGTCATTTTTAGAGTTATAGCAACCTTGCATAATTAGAAGAAACCCTAATTGGCTTCACATATGCATTTTTATACATGGCCGACTTAGGCTCCTGATGTTTTATTGAAGAAGTTTGTGTCTAAGTTTATGCTGCTCTGTTGCTTTACTTGTGTGCATTGGCTTTGTTTGGCCTTGGTGGGTAATTGGGTGATAATGATCTCATAAATGAGTTAACAAGTATTTACCATTCTCTGTTTCTCAGAGAAATCATGTGAAATTGATGTTAATTTTAAAAACTGGACCTAGAAATCCAACTATGAATTCAAATTTTCTGAGGATTATAGGATTATTCAGGGCAAAATTTCACCTTAATTGAGTTTGGCAGTTTGTAATTTTTGAGGAATTGGTCTGTGTCTTTTTTGCTGACTATATCATAAGCAAAACAAGTCTTTTTTTTTTTTTTTTTTTTTCTTCTGGTCCTTTAGATGACTGTTGGATCTGTAGTAATGTCTGTTGCTATATTTATGGTATTAGTTGTCTGTGTCTTATCTCTAAATTTTTTTCAGTTTTAATATAGGCTTGTCAACATTATTTATCTGTTATTATTATTATTATTTTAGATAGAGTCTCATTTTGTAGCGCTGGCTGTCCTGGAATTCACTCTGTAGATCAGAATGGCCTCGAACTCCCAGAGATCTGCCTGCCGCTGCCTTCTGAGTGCTGGGATTAGAGGTGTGCACCACCATGCCTGGCCCTATTGATCTTTTATTGTTGGATCAGTTTGTTATTGGTTTGATACTGCCCTCATTGCTAGGGTACAATGATGCTGCCCCACGATCTCACTCCTGCTTTAACTGAGCCCAACAAGTTCTGAAATGAAATGTGTTTTCATTTTCATTTAGTTCTGTGTGGTTCTTTTTTTTTTTTTTTTTAAGTTCCTTTTGAAACACCCTTTTCACTTCATGGGTTTTTTAGAAACAAAGTGCTTAGTTTCCACATCTTTAGAGCCCCCCACCCCCTGTTCTCTGGTACTAATTCCTGGTTGAACCCACTACAGGTTGGGATATTTGACTTATTTTTATTTTGTTAATGTGTGTTTTGTGGTCTCTGTAGGGTCTGTCTTGGGGAGCTGATTTCAGCTGCTGTTGGGTGGAGTGTCTAATGCATACCAGTTAGATTCTGCTGGGCAGTCAGACCTTCTATTTTTCTGTTGATCCCCTACCCCGCATTTTGCTGTTATCAGTTGCTGGTTGGGACCCCGAAGTCCTCGATGGACTATACTGCCATTTCCCCTGCTCCATTTGGACTAAAACCAAACCCCTCATAACACTAACTCTAGTGTAGACTGTAGAAGGAACTGCCAAGTCCCTGGAGATCTGGCCTCAGAAACTAACTCTCCCTCTCAGTTTTGGAAATCCCTTTTCATGGTCTCATTTCATAGAAAAAATAGAAAAGACCAAACGTGTCATAGAAAGCTTCAGAGGAACTCTCCGGACTTCCCATTAGAACACCTCACAATCATGGCCAGGCTGGACCAGCACTGAAGCCCCCAGAGATGACACCTCCCTCTTAAAAGCTCACGGTCAGCACTTACATCAGTTTGGGGGCTTTGATTCATGTCTTGCTTGTCTGGATGATGACTGGTGGTATGGGAGACAGAGGAGGAGGGGGCAAAGAAAACAAGGCTTGGGATTTAAAGTCTCCATGTTACCACTGATAGGTCTGAATATCCTCTGTCACCTCATTGGCCCGTGTGGAGTGAGGCGCTAGGATTTATGGGGTGGAACGAGGACTCACTGGTCAGGAATGGGTGGCTCCACTCCACAGCAGCTGATATCTGAACGATTACAGGAGTCCACCTCAGGTCTGTGTTTGACTTCAGGGAAGGTGTGCAGAAATGATTTCAGTGCTAGCACATTGGTGGGGTGTGGGCCTGAGGAACCCCCCCAAAGTCAAACACTAGCCCCATATCTTACCCTCTGACTCACCTGCCAGGAGAAGAGGGCAGCTTCTCCCACTTTGAGCTGGGGAGAGCAAAGTTATTGAATTGTGCTGGTTAAATACTGCCTTTTCAATAACGGAAGTGAATTCTTCTCTCACAGGGGTTAACTGGGAAGCAGAACCCAGAGCAGCCCACAGACCCCACCCTCTCACATCGGTCAGCTCTAACACCTGAGCT
This sequence comes from Uromys caudimaculatus, assembly GCA_028551405.1. Taxonomy (NCBI): domain Eukaryota; kingdom Metazoa; phylum Chordata; class Mammalia; order Rodentia; family Muridae; genus Uromys; species Uromys caudimaculatus. Next base: position 40,265,556 of record CM052720.1, read on the forward strand.
CAGTCTTTGATTTTATTCCTCAGGCTTTTTAAAGCTTCAGGGATTCTTTGGATGTAACAGTGTAGTATAATTCTTCATGTATGATGATAATCCTTAAAAGTCTGTGAGCCATGGTTCCAATATGGGAAGACGTGAACCCTCACTGCCCACATGGTGAGCCAGCGTCACCTGTAGTCCACAGCCGCTCTCGGGAGACCGGGATGGAGTCTGTACTTCTGAGGGTCTGGGTCAGCTCAGAGCTAGTACTGATGGTCTCAGACGGACCTCGTGATTGTCTTCACCAGCATCCAGACTGCATTGGTTTCTTTTTATGGCTGCCCCAATGAAGTCCAAGGATGTGTCTGTGCCCAGGTTTCTTGGTTTATATGGAAACATTCACATCTATCCTGTCTCCACCTGAACACCATCATCTGCAAAGATCCATTTCCAAGTGAGGGCACAGTGTCAGCTGCTGGAGGTCAAGGCTTCAGTAGAGTGCAGGAGAGACACCTGGAAATGGCCTCACTCAGGGCCCTTTATTGTATTTGGGGAACTGTGGCTCCCACATCAGCTCCAATTGGAGCCTCAAGACTTCTGAAAGCTGCTATAGGCCTCTTATGAAGACATTTCCTTTTTATTTGTAGATCTTAGTTTATTAATTAACTTTTAAGTTCAGATGTAAAAACTATATACATTTATGATATATAATACAATGTTTCAAAATATGTGTGCACAGCTAGACCTGGTGGTACCCGACTGTTGTTATTGCAGCACTGGGGAGAGTGATTCAGAAGGATCACAAGTTCAAGGTCAGGGTGTGCTACAAGCGCAGACCCTGCTGGGTGGGTGGGTGGGGGTCTCTGCAAACACCAGGGCCTGCAGAGTAATGATCGGTCAGTGTGGGGCAAGAAGGAAACCCAGTTCAAGGAGGCTTAGTTAGCTGGCGTTGTTTCAAACTTTTAGAGTCTGACCCCAGGGAGTTGATTTTTGACGTATTTAAACACAGTGCAATTTTGCAAGAGAGTTTCCTGGTGACAGCTCTCACAAGAGATGAGATGCGGGATGACCGCATCAAGACTCTCTGCAGAGTACAAGTCTTCTGCAAATTACCTTTGGCCTCTTCCATAAGAATGGGTTCTACTGATTGAGAAACAATGTTCAGAATAAAATTCTCGGGAGGAAGATCCTGGATAAACATAATGGCTGGGTGGGTTCGGGGAGGCCTGACCCTACCGATAACACAGGTCACCGGGTTATTAACTACACTTCTCCCCCGCTTTCTAGGTGGAAAGGAGTTCACATCCCTTCAGTTAAAGAGACAAGCCCGAGTACTTAGCATTCTTGGTTTCCCTAGCATTTATCTGTGGACACAAGGACCTTGCGTCCCCTACACTGCTGCCTCAAAAAATCAAAAATGTGCGCCTCATGAACCAGTTAAGCCAAACTGTTCATCCACACATTAGTTTATTTACTTTTATTTTTGTGTGGGGGGGTGCACATGTGTCATGGTGCCTGTGTAGCTCGGAGGACAGCTTACAGGAGTCAGTTCTCTCCTTCCACCATGTGGGTCCTGGAGCTGACACTTCGGTTGTCAGGCTTGGTGGCAGGCACCTTTACCCACTGAGACCATCTTGCTGAGCCAAGTCAAGCTGCTGTGAGTCACCACATGGTACTGCTCCAAAGATCTCTTAAACTTGATTTCCTCTTGCTTCGGGCAACATTACCTCGATTCCACATGCTCTCCTGGCCATCAAAACCACCATCCCACACTCTGCTCCCCCAGTTCAGCCTTTTAACATTTCAGATATGTGAGGCCATGCAGGGTCTGCGCATCGGCGCGTCTGCGTCTGCATCTGCGTCTGCATCCTTTCATGGAGCATGATGACAAGATCACTTCAGGGTGTGGTTCTCTGGAGACCTTCCTAGAGGAAGGCGGCTTCACTTCTGGCAGAGCTGATAAGGTTTCTAGGGGTGGAAATCTCAGCTCGTACTCTGACAGCCCCGCCTGTGGTTCTGAATCTCACCTCTCCTCACTTCAGAGCACAGCGTGCAATGCCCCTTCGCATCCTGGCTTCCTTCCCTTAGACACATACCCCATAGTGAGTAGCTGGGTCATGAGGCAGTTTGTGCTTCTAGGGTCTTGAGTTTCCGTGAGGTTTTTATAGTGGCGACAGTGGTTTGCAGCTCTACCTGACTACTTTCTATTTTTTAAGTAGGAAAACTCAACGCCAGAGCTGGAAAGATACTGCATAGGTTCCCTGACCATGGGTGGTCTGTCAGTCAGCCCTGCATTCTCCCCTGGGTTCCACTGCCATGGTAAAAGCCTGTTTTTTATTTAGTAGGTCCACTATTGTCTTCCATTGGAAATCACGGAGGGGATTCTACTCTGGGAGCCCTCACTTGCTACCCCTGCAAGATCAGCTTCAGCCATTCCACTGTCTACCTCAAGGGCAAATTCAGAGGCTCAGGGATCCCCCTCTCCAGCTTTTCTCAAAAGAAGCCAGACTTGAAAAGGAGGAGCCAGGTATCTATGTAGACGGTGGTTCACTGGCCATTGCCCAGTTCCATCCCAGTGAATGGCACTGGCTCTTGCTGCCCTCTGAAGAATTTATTTGTTATTTCCTTCAGCAAATCACAACCTGGCAGAAGCATGGAGGGCTTCTATGTCCTTCCCATGTCTCCATTCCCTCCTTCCTCTGTGTGGCATTGCGCTGAGGCTGGACCCTTCCCTTCTCATCTGTGTTTGCATGCTTTTGGTCTGGGTGCTGGTCTAGCGTGGCCAGTTTTGACATGTTTGAGTGTCCAGTCTTAGGCGGACTCTTACCATTGAACTGTGTTCCAAATATGTCTCCTTGTGGTCTATGCAAGGAACTCAATGCATTCTGCACAGAGTAGGCCATACTGTACACACAAGTGACGTTCCCATATACTTCAAGCCTTTTCCCTATGTTAATGAGCACCTAGGAGCCTCCTCTCCTCTTCCCGTCTCCCCCTCTCCCTGTCACAAGCAGCGAGCAGAGCTCCTCCTGCTTCTCCATGTGTGTGGTCGACATAAATGGCGAGCCAGTTGAACGGGTGGGCTGTGCTTCTTGGGGCTCAGCCTCCACAAGGCTCCCTTATTTCTCCCAACTGTCACATTGTTTCCACTCGGCTTTCTGAGCCCTCTCACGGTGAACCAGGGAGGCCTCGCATCTCGTGTCTGATGAACTCAGCCCTCTCTCAGAAGGCCCCCAGTTCTGCCCACCAGGCCCTCTCCTACGATCCTGCTTAAGCAGGAGTTAAGGGGAATAGAAGGTGGTGCTTGTGTCCTGATCCATGTTCTCTCCTCAAGGGCTTCTCGGGTTTACTCAGTAAGGATCTCTTCCAGGCTAGCATGCAGGACCCACTACCAAAGGAAAAGCACTTCTGCTGTGGTTCGTTCATTCATTCATTCATTCATGTATTCACAGCTACTGCTGACGCCCACTGAAGTGAGGTCTTGGAGCTGGGCCACTCCCAGAATAAAACAAAGTCTCTGTTCTCACGAACCTTGCAGTCTAGGTGAGGGTTATAAACGAGCAGAGACTCAGAGTGGCTGCGTGCGCCAGATCATGAGCTCAATAATGAAGGCAGAGATAGAGGGTGAGTCAGGGCGCTGGGTGCAGGGCATCCTCTCAGAGACTGTGACCCAGGAGGCAGAATGCCTTTTGGGGACATTGAGGCAGAGGCTGGAGGACAGGGAGCGACAGGTGCCAGGCAGGGTGAGCCCACTGTGTCTGTTTTCCACTTAGCTCTTGTACATAATTGGTTTTCTTTCCCTTTTCTAAAAGGACCTCATTGCAAACACAGTAATGGTCTATGGCACGGCACCCAGAATGTGCCTGGTCTCATCTTAAATAGAAAAATAAAGACGGAATCCCTTAGGTGAGCTGGTCAAGATGCACGTACAGACCTCGACAAGGACTCTGAGCTCTTGCAGGTTTTCAGGGCCCCAGGTTGTCAGTGGAGCAGACTCCCATTGAGTATATTTTCTCGCTAAGGGACCAAAGAGTGCCTTGGCCACATAGGCGTGTGTAAGGATGAAGTGAACGCTGGAAAGATGCATCCTGCAGGTTCCTCCCAGCCGAGGAGAGGAGCGCGCCATCAGGGTCCATTATTTTCCCTGCCATCTTGTCGAGCCACACACTTCCTGCCACCAAGTGACCCAGATCCTCCAAGTCGATGACACTACACACATGTCCACTTTGGAAGCACGGGGCCAGCAGATGGGAACTCACCAGCTTCAGATCATTTGCTGAACACTGTTGATGCAACAGGCCCTTTCTGTAGTCTCTGGCTATGATTCAGCTCTGACTGAGCAAGCAACGGTAGCCCAGCTGGAGGATTCTACTAAAACCCCTCGGGACTGGATCAAGGTCATGTCAGGGGAGATACACAGATTACCCTGTGTATCTTACGAGAGGGACTAGCCTTCCCTATCAGCATACTCTCAGCCTGTGCCTGCATCTCAAAAACACCTTGCAGTCTTACTCAGCATGGACCCTCCTTTGGCAAATGCTCACTCACTCTAAGCAAATAGACTGGTGGTATAAAGTCAAGAACTTGGGCAAAAGCTCATCCATCACTTGTGGTCTTCCTGTGAAGCTGCCATGGAGCACAAGGTGATCTGTGTCCTCGCTATGGTCCTCATGCTGGCCCTCAGCAGCCTGGCCCAGTACCAGGAAGGTAAGACAAATCCTCTTGTTTCCTACTGGCCATAGCTGACAGACACTGGGCCCCAGAGGCTATTGTGACCTGGTGCTTAGGTCCAGCCTTTCCCTAGGCAGCCAATGGTCTGGGCCCTTGAAGGCTGTAACCATTTACAAGAACACAAGAACTGGAATAGATGGAGCAGTGGGCAGGGCCCCAGGACCTATGAGGATACAGGGAGAATGAAGTTTCTACAGCTGGGCTCTATCTTCCCTTGTGGATGTGAAGGCTATACCGATCTTAGCGACTCATCTCCGCATGTGACATTCAGCTGCTTCTCCCTGGCAGGCAGCCCTGCCCAAGAACCTGTGCCGGGACTGGGCCTTCAAGAGATTCCTCCAGATCCTGGGCCCTTGGACCCTTAGGATGCACCCAGTTCTGGCAGCCAAACCCCTCTTGGATCCCTGTGTTATCTACCTATTCCCTCATCCGCCCTTGGGGTGGAGGGCCTTGTGACCTATGACCTTGCCTCAGCTGCTTTGCCTGTGGAATAGGAACGGCTTCTGCCTTGTGGGTATCAGCAGTGCGGCAGTGGCTGTATGTGAGCTGAGCTTTTCCCGGCTGCGAAGAGCTGGGTTCTCAGACACATCAGGAACAGGGAAGGTTCCAAGCTGAGGAGCATTAGAGAAGAGTTAAGAATGCTCTGCTTACCTTCCAGCATCTTCAGTGCCCCGTGAGTGGGAGGAGGTAGTTAGAGCAGGGAGGGCGAGGTACCTTGTAACTGCCTAAGTCAGGACTGGAATTCAGACAGGTCGGGAAGCAGGAGCTGATGCAGAGGCCATGGAGGAATGCTGCTTACTGGCTTGCTTCCCCTGGCTTGCTCAGCTGGCTTTCTTATAGAACCC
>CM052720.1:40271207-40372299 GCA_028551405.1 Uromys caudimaculatus
CCCCCCCCCCCCCCCCCGTTCTAGACACCATACTGTCTCCCTGCTTTCCTCTGCCCCATTCCCTGGACAGGGACTCAATACCTGTTTCTGGGTCACATGGTGTCCTTGACCTTGTTTCCATAGAGATATATCTGTAGCTATATAGACATATTCTATAGCATACAGTGGCAGCCTGCGCCTCTCTTGAAGGGAACTCACTTTCAATAACTTCCTCAGGTGACCACAAAGGTGCAGGCAGGACAGAGGTCTTTAAGTCCTGCAGGGAAGGGAGCTGGAGGCCACGGGAGAGCAGTGACATCCCTTTCTCTCCTGGCGGCTGATTCTCCATGGCTTAAAGAGTTCCTTGTGACCCCTGATTGTCCTGTGCTGTGGCCAGTGGTCACCTTAGCTTTATATGAGAGGCCAGCAACCCCTCAGAGGCCACCAGCAAGTGGATGACAGGTCCTGAACTTATCTTGAAAGATAAGAGTCCGTTCTTCAAGAATGTCTCAGGAGCTCGTCACACTAGGAAAGAGTCCTAGGGGTAACCCCTGATGAACACCGCCCAGGCCTCTGGAGCCTGATACGCTCCTGGGACACCTATTGTAAACACTCAGCCTCCTCCGTAGGGAGCTCTCTTCTCCCTTTAGTCTTGAAGTCCTCAGTCCATCTCAAGGGCTCCCACCAGCCCCAAGCATAAGCTCCACCCACCGGGATGATTGTACTGCGTGGCTCATGTCCTTCATGGGTCTGTTAGCCTCTGGATTCAGGTGCAGGGGTGGAGAGTCTAGTCTGAAAGTCTGGCAAGGGGTCCCCTTTTACTTGGCTGTCTGTCATATCTGAAACAAAGATACATCCTTGGGAATGCTCACCAGCTTCCTGGAAGAAAAGGAAGGGGGTGTAATACCTCTCTTTTCACCTCCGTATTCTGTCACTGGGTACAGTGTCCTTGGCTTTTGCCAAACCAGTACCTCCACCTAGCCAGCACACATACTGCTCAGTAAGTATTTATTTATTAGTTGAGTAGAGTTTGCCTACCAAGCGCTAAAGCTAATAAGCAAACAGTATGTCACCTAGCAGCCGAAGCTGTGGAAGCCAGGGCTGTGGAAATGCCCCAGAGCATAAGTCTTTCTGCATCTACAAATGAGGACTGCATCCCCTTGAGTATTTAAACCTGGTTCCTCACAGGCGGTGTCCTGTTTCCTTATAGAAGGAAGCAATGTGACAACCTCAGGAATGTGGCCCAGGACTCACCTCTGCTTTTTATCCTCATTGTAGAAACATGTACCATGACTCCCCGGGAGAGGACAAATTGTGGCTACCCGGGTATCACCGCTAAGGACTGCAAGGAGAGCGGTTGCTGTTTTGATGACAGTGTCCGGGGAGTCCCGTGGTGCTTCCGCCCTCTGATCATCGAGAGCCCGCAAGAAGGTACAGTCATCTCTACGCGTAGTAGGGGATGCGGAGTTAGTTAGTAGGGAGAATGACATGAGACTGTGGGGCCAATCAGTATCACTGGCTGGTCTTTACCTGTCTGGTGGTCCCTGGATTCCTTCGACATAGCTGAATCCAGGTCTAGAGGTGAAGGGTCAGGGCTCAAAGTCTGGCAAGGAAAGGGTTCACTTTTACTTGGTTATTTGTCTGAATCCAAGATACATCCTTGGGAGTGCTCACTGGAGCAGTGAGGGGTTGGTAAGGGAAATGCCACAGCAGCTTCTCCGTGTGCATGTGTGTAAGTGGTTGCGTGCATACAGATGCATGTGCACACATGTGTACCTGTGTGTGGAGGCCAGATGTCAACATCATGTCTCAATACTCGGGCGCCACCCACCTTCTTTTTTGAGTCACTCACTGGGATGTATAGATAGATAGGCTGGCTGGCCAGCAAGCCTCAGGGGCCCTCCTGTCTTCATCTCCACGGTACAACTGCTGTGTGGAGCCGGGGTTGAACTCGGGTCCTCTAAGTTTGCAAGGCAGGCACTTTGCCAATGGAGCCATTTCCCCAGGCCTGAGAGTTTATGCTTTGCAAAGAATTTTCCCATTGGTACTTTGAGCCAAAGCATCCTGCAATTGTTTAAAGAGAAAGACAACATTTATTCTCACAAGTACCCTTATTGTACAAACCCCTAAAAGACCACGGAGAAGCCGATTCCCATGCAGTTGCACTGGGGTGTTTATTCAAGCCCAAACTTGGGCTCAGCACCCTTAGTGACATAGCAGATGGGAGGGTGAAACCCCAAGCTCAATTTCAAGCAAGTATTTATAGAGGCAAGCAAACAAGCCAGGGGATTTCAAGCCTAGCACACAGCTTGGGGGGGGGGGGTATTATGGAATTTGTTGCCTTTTTAAATGATTAGCCAGTGCTGGGAGCCAAACCATAGACTTAACTTCTGCTTTCCTCCTGATCAGGATCGGTGGTTGTTAGGGATAACCTGGAAACTAGTGCTAGGCGCAGGCTTAGTGGTTAATTCAAGTTCAACCTTAGGTCAGGTTCTCTGAGATGGAGCCTGAACCCAAGATGGAGTTTGTTTGGTCTCTCACCCTTTGTCTGTTCTTCTGTCTTTAGAAGAGTGTCCCTTCTAAGGTCCATCTGAGAGAACTGGTTACATCAAGACTTGGTACCCCCCCACCTAGGCACTGGAGCCACCTGGCCCACCTGCTGCATACACACCTGTTCAGTGGCTGGATCTGGCCTGGTGACTCAGTTCAACCTCTAGGACTTCTAGTCGTCAAATTCGGCCTGAGAATTAAAAAAATATGAATGCTATTCTGTGTGTGTCATTCCTTTAAAAAAACAAAAAAACAAAAAAACGCCATTTTCTTTTCTCTGATAGTCAAGGGCAGTGTTCTGGTTACTGACTCCTTGGCATGGATCAACCCGTAACTGGAGCTGTCTAGAGGAGGTGGGAGTGGGTAGCTACGAGCGTGGTCTGTCCTGCAGCTGATGTCGTTCTGTTGGTTGTCACTGACGCTGAGAGCAAGGACAGAGGTCTCAGAGTCATGCTGAGGAGACTCACACTCTTCCAGCACAAGCTAGGGCTGTGGTGCCAACTGTGCCCGTGAGTGTTCCTCAGACATCCAGGCAAGGACGGACTGACCAAGAGCTGAGATCCATCTTCCAATGATGCCCGAGTTATTATTGTCAGCGGGAGGACCATTAAAGACACAACGATGAAAAGCAGAAAAAAAGGAGATTCATTTAATGTGGCCACACTGGGAAGGGACCAAGGAGGTCCTGTGGCCCTCCATTCCTGCTCCATCTTTGGGGTCCTGACATGGAGTTGAAGTTTAAATAGAGGGCAAGAAGTATGCCCAGCTAAGCAATCTGGTCAAAGCGTGGTTCTATCCATCACGCTGTCTCGGCTCCAGTCTCTCAGGCAAGGTGGTCTGACAAGTTGTAAATCTCTTCCACAGAGACAAGCTCCTCCCTTTGCTGGGACTATGCTTCTGCCTTGCCTTTCCCAGCATAAGGTTCCTAGGGGACTTGTAATTTCTTGGAGTGTATGTCTGATAACCAAATGAAAGGTCACAGTTGTCCCTTTGCAATACCTTCACTCCTGCCAGGACAGCCCAACTAATAACGTCTTTACTGCCCCTAACAGAAATCAACTTAGGATTCGGCCCATGGTCACATGTCTGAATGAGTTAATGATAAAAAGATGGTGTGTGTGGTCATGCATTAAACCTGCCCCTGGCAAATGAATGAACTGGAAAATAGGATAGAAACCAAGAAGGCAGAGGTTCAAAGTCTCCTCTTCACCTTAGTTCTAACACAGCCCAAATAAAGGGACACAGGGCTGTCTGGAGCTGCCGCCACCACTGCCAGCCTGGTGTGGCCACGATAGATGAGGAGAATCATTCAGACAGGAATCACAGGTGCCACTGCACTAAGAGTTTTCATGGGGTGAGGATAGGGGTCTCTCGGGGCCAGCCAACCCCGCTCCAGGGAGCTCAACTAAGCAGGCCAAGGCATCTGGATCCCTCTTGCCATATGAACCCTAGGTACTTAGGTGCATGGTTCTCAGCAGGAAGAAGGGAGGCTTGAACCCATGGGTCTTTTTGTGTTGGTCAGATACCAGGATGAGTCACGGAGAAATGAGAGCAGCCAGGAGATAATCCCCCATAAAGAGAAGCACTTGGGACAGAAGAAGCCTGCCCCCCATAACAAGCACACACATCTGTCCCTCCGGGTCCCTGGGAGAAAGGCTGTAGGAACTTCCAAGGATGACAAAGACTGTGAACTCAGTGGAATGCTGTGGTAACCTGCATACAACCAACATTGTTCTGTTACATGGTTGAAATCATCTGCTACTCAAAATACCAGCAACCGTGGAAGCACACACCTAAATAGTAGTGTTACCCCATCTTTTAGGAAATGGTGGCAAGAAAATGGGTCTGTGCATACTCAGAAGCAGAGCTCATGGATCCTGGCACGGTGCTCTGTAATTTTGTATTCTGTGCCATGCGTGTGCTCTAAGGGTCAGAGGGATACCCCTTCCCTCTCCAGTGTGATACCCCTTACCTCTCCAGTATGTATGGAGACTATCTAATCATACAGTCTGCGTTAGTTATTTATCTCATTGCTTTAAGAAAACACCCAAGGAAATGCCACTTAAGGAAGGAGACGCTTGTTTTGGCTCACAGTTGCAGGGGACACAGTTCATGATTGTGGGGAAAGCACACTGGTGGGAGCCTAAGGGGGTCACATTGCGGCTACTGTCAGGAAGCAGAGAGAGCTGGGTGTGGCCGCCCCCCCTCCCCAGCTTTCTTCTTCTTTTTTTTTTATTTTTTATTTTTTGGATTTTTGAGACAGAGTTTCTCTGTGTAGCCCTGGCTGTCCTGAACTCCCTCTGTAGACCAGGCTGGCCTCGAACTCAGAAATCCACCTGCCTCTGCCTCCCAAGTGCTGGGATTAAAGGCGTGCGCCACCACTGCCCGGCTAGCTTTCTTCTTTTTTACACATAGCCGGAGAATTTGAGTTTTATTGCTGCTAAGAACCACTGTGACCAAGGCAACTCTTATAAGGGACAGCATTTCATTGGGGCTGGCTTACAGGTTCAGAGGTTCAGTCCATTATCATCATGGCAGGAAGCATGGCTGCACACAGGCTGACACAGTGCTGGAAAAGGAGCCAAGAGTTCCACATCTTGATCTGAAGGCAGCCGGGAGAAGACAGACTCTTCTGCACTTGGCAGAACTTGAGCATAAGAGCCTCCAAGCCTGCCTACACAGTGACGCACTTCCTCCAACGAGGCCACGCCCACTCCAACAAGGCCACGCCCACTCCAACAAGGCCACACCTCCTAACAGAGATTTGTTTCTGTGATGTTTCTAAATCCCCTCAAGTTAACAATTAATTTTTTGTTGTTGCTGAATGAGTGAAGCAATTTATACAAGGAAAAGTTTATTGGGCTAACACTTGCAGAGGGACAAGACCATTATAGCAGGGAGGCATAGGCTCAAGCTGCAGGCATGGTGTCAGGAGCTCTCACCACGCAAGGATAAAACAGGGAGAGCAAACGGGAGACATACTTCATCCACCAAGGCCGCACCCACATCCTAAGCCTCCCGAAAGACTGACACTAACAAGAAACCAAGTGTTCAAATACCCCAAAAGGGGGATATTCTCATTTAACCTACCACAGCTCCTGCTGTTGGTGAGAGTCGAACTGTGTTTGGTAGGACCCCAGAAGCCTCAGGTTGGGAATAATCTACACAGCTTCCTCAGGCCACAGTCTTGGGACCAAGACCTGAGGGTCTGCATCGGGCCCCTAGGTCCCACATTTGACTGAGCTATGCATGAAGCGACAGCCCAGTGTCCTCTGGGATCGGGCTCGTGCTACCTTCTACTAGCAATTCCTCAGTGGCAATGTCCCATGACACTTTGCAGCTGGTCTGCTTCTGGGTACTCCCCTCCCACACCTCTCTTTTCTCACAGATCTTTCACTCATGGAGAATGAGGAAACGTACTCCCTTCCCAAACCTTCCTAGCTAGAGGTGGGCATCTGCATGAAGGCTATGGGGAAGGAACTTAGGAATCTTTCTTCCGGTTGAAGGAAGAGTGAGTGCCCTCTGGCTTCCTGGACAGCCCCCCAAGGTTGACCTTTGCCTGCAATGGTACAAAGGTGCTGTGTGTTGCAGGCAGCCATTCTCTGATATTAATGAAGAGCCTAGAGCTAGAACCCGGACACCACGGAGCTGCCGACTCAACTCCCCCAGCCCCTACTCCTAGACTTTGTGTTAAGTCAAGTCAAGTGTTTCTAGAGCATAAACCACTGCATTTTGGGATTTCTACTGGAGCTCAGCACATTCCTAAGGACTGCATCTTCCTTCATAGTTTGATGAAAACATGGTCCAGTTCTGGTTAGCGGCAAGGGCACTCCCTGAGGTGAACAGATTTGGCCAGTCACATGGCCAGTGTACGTGGCAGATCAGGGTGACTAAAGATAGATGGGATTTTTTTGTTTTTATTTGTTTTTTCGAGACAGGGTTTCTCTGTGTAGCTCTGGCTGTCCTAGAACTCACTCTGTAGACCAGGCTGGCCTCGAACTCAGAAATCCGCCTGCTTCGCCCTCCCGAGTGCTGGGATTGAAACAGCCACAAGACCAATGTGCCACTTTGCTTCCTATGCTCAACCAGCATGAAGGGTCTGGTTTGATGGTACAGATGTGTGGTGAATGTGTGTGTGTGTGTGTGTGTGTGTGTGTGTGTGTGTGAGAGAGAGAGAGAGAGAGAGAGAGAGAGAGAGAGAGAGAGAGAGAGAAAGAACTTGTGTGTGTGACTTGTGTATAGGGGCCTGAGGGGGTAGCTAGAGTAACAGGCAGTTGTGAGCTCTCTCCTATGGGGCCTGGGAATTGGACTGGAATCTTCTGCAAGAGCAGCAAGCATTCTTTATTGCTCACCCAGGTTTCCAGCCCCATCTTATTTTCTTTAACACATACAGAACAGAACCCTAGGGTGCTCTGTGCCTGTGCACATTACCGGCATAAATATACACATTGATGCAGAGTCCTGGAATGGCTGTTATTCTAAAATTCTATCTCAGCAAAATCGCTCCTTGGGCTCATTGTCTTGTCGGAGGGGTATGAATTAGCTCTCCTCACGGCAGGAGTAACTTCCACCCTGCCAGGACCACTGCTGTGCTCTCTGTTTAATTAAAGCACACTGTCCCGATTATGATTACAGTCATTACTTCAAAGACTGTGACTCGTTTCTGAAGGGACACACCCCTAAGTGTCATGGCTCTGTACACAGGTCACCTCCCCAGGGATGCCGAACCAGGGTTCTGATTTTGAACAGCGTTAGTATCACGGGCGCTGTTTAAGCTATTAACGAGGAAAGCTAATAGCCTGTTGTGCAATTGCCACGTCACCCGGCCATTAATCTCTGCAGTTGGATCAATCCTGGGGCCCACCCATCCTTTGTGGACAGAGCTCAGCCCTGGACCCGTGGCCCCTCAGCTTTTTTTGGCTTCTGCTCTCTACTTCTTGAGAAACTCAAGGCTTATAATCAGAACGAGGCAAGCAGCTTGCCATCGATCAGCGCATGCAGAAATTCCAGGATCTGGGACTTTAGAAACCAAGATCTGTTCAAAATAAACACCATCAACGGGTGCTGGTCAAAATGAGCCCCGTGGTGGGATATGGCTTATGGTATGGGCAACCGTTTTGTGATTAAATTGCATTGAAAGAACACAATGGATGAGAAGATACTGTCCCCAAATGCGGGCAGCTTGAAGGCACTGGGCTTGGGCTTCATTCAGCTTGTGGATCTGGGGAACGGAGGATAAACCCAGCCTGGTGGTTCAAACCTGCAATCATAGCTAGTTGGGAGGCTGAGGCAGAGGATCACGAGTTCAAGGCTATCCTAGGAAACTTAGTGACTTGCAGTCCTTGGGCCTTGATCTTCAAGAGTTGGCTGTTATTTGAGACTGGTTAACACGCCTATAAACAGAAAGTCTCTAGAACTGAAGATGCATCCAGTGTAGACAGTGGGCCCTCAGAGGTGAGCGACTCCTAAGACATGGATGGCAAGGGAGTTGACAATCTTAAGCTGTGCCATGTGACAAGGAGAGGGAAGGAGTCACCAAGACAGAAATGATGGAAAGGGGTGGGCCTACTGGTCCAGGTCAATAGTCACTGCTGTTCTGGAAGTTGAGGCAGGAGAATCACGAGCCCAAGTTACCTGCATGGGCTACAGAGTGAGTTCAAGGCCAGACCAAGCAATTTGTTGAGAACTTGTCTCAAAATAAAACATAAAATGTAGGCTAGGGGTAGGGTCAGTGGTAGAGTGCTTGCTTAGTACATGGATGGTCCTAGATTCAACCCCCAGCACTGAGGAGTTGGGGACAGAAGTAAAGAAGAAAGGAAGGAAGGAAGGAAGGAAGGAAGGAAGGAAGGAAGGAAGGAAGGATGGAAGGAGGGAGGGATGGAGGGAAGGAAGGAGAGAAAGAGAGAGAGAGAGAGAAATAGAAAGGGCCACAGTTCTGCCTTGCCTGTGGCAACCTCACTCCTGGGGTCCACTGTGGTAGAGTTAGTTACGGCCAGGTGTACCCCACCACCTAGCACTCTGTGGGTCCTGGTGATGACCAGGCATCCTTACCCTCAAGGCAGAGGTGAGTTGAGAGAGGGGTTAGGTACCAACTTGGGCCACTAACTTAAGTCTCCACTCTGGCCCTTGAGACCATAACCCTGGGGCTGGGAAGGACCCTGAGTATCTTACAGTTAATGGTTCAGTGTTCCCTTCCGGGCACTTTGGCTCCAGAAGAGAGCTGTTAACTTCTTCCTCCCCTGGTGCTAACATCACACTGATCGGGTTGCGCCTTGGCTTGGTCTGTGAGCCCTTCTGGTGCAGAGCAAGGGGTCCAGATAACACCCACCCAATCCTGGGCTTCTATTCAGTGTTGAAGCAAGGGCCAGAGCAGGAACTAGTGCTCCAGCCAAGTTGTGGCTTTGGACCATGTTTGCAGGGTCAGTTATAACACTGGAGAACGATAACCGTAACTTAAGGAAACATCCTTGACTTTGTGGAGGCGGAGAAGGGCCACGTGTTGAACTATTTACTTCTTAGGAGCCCGGTGGGAAACATAAGCTAAGGAGGACACTATCAAACCTGGCGAGTGGCAGCCATGGAGTTTCCTGGAAGGTTTTGACAGCCATCAGATAGATTGTGGCCAGGAAAGGAATGGGACGTGGTTTGTTTTCACCTCTTTTCTCAGTGCTTAATGCCAAGCTGGACTTTTCTGCACAGCAAACAGATTCAGTTAGGCAAAGCTATCACCTTCTACGCATGTGCTGGGAGGGGTATGAACCTCATCTGAGTTAGTAGAGAGCTTGTGAGGGCGCACCTGAACCTTCTGGGGGGGGGGGTGAATCCATTCACTCTGAGAAGGGCCAATATTTTATGCTAGCCCACAAGTCGGCGAGCTGGTGTCTGCTTACCTGAGTCTCGAGAGCACTGGCTGAAGCCTGGCTGTCCCTGAGCTAGAAAAAAGGGGTTTGACACTCATTGTGGAGCATGCAGCAAAAATAGCGTGATACTCGGAATGTTCCCTTGGTCCTGAAACCATCTCGCTACGGTGACTGGACAGGCTCAGAGGATAGCCCTTCCCCCTATACAGTGCATTGTGTTATGGTAAGGGGCCCTGCCCATAGGGATCCTTTGCTCTGGGAGAGGCATCTTATCTACCTCCCAAGGTTATCAACTCCACAAACATCCTTGAAGATAGGAGGGAGGGACCCCCTGTAGATTTACAGGGATGGTCAAACACCTTTCACCTAAAGGTACGACCGAGAATAATGAATTTGTGACTCACATGAGGATAACAGCCAGAGAGTGTACACACACACACACACACACACACACACACACACACACACACACACACATGGCCACATGGGGAGGCGCTCAGCCTAGTGTGAATGAGATCCAGGCTTTGCAGTATCAAGAAATGATGGCCAGTGTTTCTATAGGAGAACTGGATTAATGTCTTGAAGCAGTTCTGTGGGTGGGCAGTGGGCTGGAGACACACAGCTGGCTACTCCTGGATGAGCAGGGGCAGGTGACTGCTCCTCTGAGGAGAAGTGCCTGACCTGTGAGCAGGATGAAGAGGTACTCGTGTTTGAGTCATTCAAAGCTCCCAAATCCAACCAGGATTCATGGAATCCTTCAACCGAGCATCGGTTTTAGGACTTAAGTCATGGGGTTGGGGTGGGGCCACTTTTCACACACAAGGCTTGGAACCACGAGGCAAATAAACCCTGCCCGCTTTAAACTGTTTTTACCAGGTGTATTGTTGTAGCCACATAGCCCGTCATTAACATATGTTGAACCCATAGAAATACGGGTCCTGAACAGCAAGGTGTCAAGTGAGAGGACCAGAAAGAAGACAAGAGAGAAAGAAGACAAAAGCAATAGCAGGGGCCGGGAGACCTTGCATAAGCTGATGACGTATGCCAAACAAGTTAATTAGTAAGAAGAGCATCATATATACCATTGGTGAGGGGGGTGGCCAAGGTCAGCAGAGACCTAAATCAGATAATATAGGCAAAGACAACACAGGATACCCCAGACACAGATGCCTTAGGTAGGACTGATGACCACGACTCAGGGGGAAGAGCTGAGTCCCCAGAAGCTGCATCCTTGACTCTTCTGAAGTGTTGGCTATAGCTTTAGACTGGCCTTGCCAAGTCCACTCCTACACCTGACACAGGACAGGGACACAGAACTAAAACCCCTTTGTCCTTTCATTAGGGCCTCTGAGAAAGCCTTGGGTCAATCTGGCTTCCCACAATATGCAAGCCAAATGAGAAACTGTACAGACTAGATTAAGCTGCGTGTTGAAAGCTAACAGGGAGCCTAACAGGTAACTGAGCCAACCCAGTCTGAGGGGTGGGAGAAGGGCTCTGGGGAGCACTGGGAGAAACCTCAGCCTGGATTCCCTGTGATGTTCTTTGGAGGACAGATATTCAAACAGCAATGGTTTCTTCTGTAAATCTAAAGACAAGTTTGAGGGATGTTTCCACAGAGTGTAGTGCTCTGACTTGGCCCAGCCCTTTAAATCCGTGGTTCCATTGCTTCAGGTTTCCATCGCTTCAGAAAAATGTCAGCCATTTATGCGATGGTTTCTCAGCCATTTTAGCAATTTTCTTAATCAATGTTTTCTGGTACAGTGATAGCCTTCCTTCCTTCCTTCCTTCCTTCCTTCCTTTTTTTTTTTTTTTCTTTTCTTAAAATTTATCTTCCTTACAGTTATTTGAGTTTCTGGGATGTACGTCTTTATACCTCCAGTCAAGAGGTATTAAAAAGCTGACCAATATTTCTCCAAATATTTATAAACAAGACTTTTTCTCTCCCCTCCCTCCAGTGCTCTAGTTATGTGACACCGTCTGATATTATCTCAGAAGCTACAGAAATCCTGTGACTTCTCCAGCCCTCTTCTCCTGGTGGCTTAAATGGTTAACATCATCACACCAGCTTTGAATAAACCAATCTCCTCTGCTATATCCACTGTCTTAAACTCTACAGCAAACAGTCCATTTCAGATGCATTTCTTTTTCATTTATAGAATTTCCACTTTCACGTTTCTAACCCCTTTCTTTGCTGTGGATCTTTTTATTCTTGGCATTCCCTGGTCTGGTTTTCCCTTTCTGAATTTGTTTCTACCCACCAGCCTTTCTAATGGTTGTTAGGTGTGTTTTCTTGCTTTGTTACAGGTATAGTAGATTTTGGTTTTTGTGTTACTCGTTGTCATGGTTTGAGTATGAAATGCCCGCCCCCCAGACCTCTGCCCAGGCTCAAATGTTTGGACATTTAATCAATCAGACTAATGCCTACATGGTCGTGGTAGGCTTCCGGGGAGCTGTGAGGCAATACTAGCTTTTATTGTGGTCCGATCCCTCTGATTCCTGGTCTGGATGCCATAGGAAGAATTCAGTCACACACTCATATCCCCGTGGAAGTTGGGTTGGAGGAGAAGAGGCACAGACAAGGGAGATCTGAGCTGCTGTGGAGTCAAGGGTTAGGATTTAGGGAGCGACTGCTGTGGTAGCCACGGAGATAGTGCTGGAAGTGAGAGCCTACCAAACACAAAAGACACCCATGTCTTCTCCTTGGAGTGTTCAGGTTCTAAGCAAGAGGAAAAGGGGAAGTTCCTAGAGCCCAGGAGAAGATAAGAGCTGGGCAGCCAAGAGTCTGGATGTGACATGCCGGGAGTGCAGAAGCCACTTATGATGGCACCAAGCTTTGGACGAGTGACCTTGGGAGTGAGTCCTTGACACCAGAGACAGATCCGTGGACCCCAGAGAGGCAGGTGCCATAGTTGTGGCACAGTGCAGAGTCTGTATCCCTCAGCACCCATCAACGTTCACTGAAAGTGGAAACTGTGACTTTGAGGTTCTCCTGAGCCTCTGTGATAGACTCACAGTCTGGTTCCACAGATATGGCTGTCTCTTGTTGTATAGTACCCTCAGCTTCATATGGAGCCCGTTTATCAAACCTGGAGGAAGTGGTTATCTGTGGGGCACAAGCTTCTACAGGGGGAGGGGGTAATGCTCAAAGGGAGCAGCAGAGTAAGGTAAATGTCTCTTCAGGGGACAGGTGGCTTTGGTGGAACCCCTGGCGGGGCAGGGGAAGTTGGGTTAGGATGTGGGCCAGAGAGGAGGGAGTGAGAATGTTGAAGATAATAGGTTATTGGCAAGCCTATCATCTTGATGGCTGTCCTAGTTTGCTGCCCCTTGCTATGACAGCCAAAAGGAACTTGGACAGAAAAGGCAGTATTTATCCAATACACCCCTTTCAGTCAGTTATTAAGGAAAGTCAGACAAGACCACCAAGCAGGAACCTGGAGGCAGGAACTGAAGCAGAGATCATGGAGAAATACTGCTTACTGGCATTTCCTCCCCATGGCTTGCTCAGCCTGCTTTCTTATACAAGCCAGGACCGTCTCTTGCCAGATGATCCTGGCTTGTGTCCAGTTGACACCAAAACAGCAACAGCAGCAACAACGACAACAAAACACCTAATAAGAGCAGCGATGAAGAGCCGCTGGGATGCAATCCCTGCTGGGTTTGTAAGGACTGAGGGATAAGACCCAGGCATTGAGGATTTAGGTTCTGCTCCCTAGAGCCTGGGATGGGGCCCAGGCTTTTAGATTCTGTATCTGAGTCATGGACTCTGTAGCTTGTTGCCCACAGTTAGGTAGATTCCTTCAGCCCCAAAGAACAGACACACACACACACACACACACAGTCCCTCTTCTTTCCTCTGACATTTCTCTTCTGAGTTGTCCTGATCCCCTAGCTTCTGTTCTCGGGTGTCCAATTTACAGAATTCTTCTCCAGGGCATCTCGTGGTGGGCGTCTCAGTGCTAAGCACTGTCCAAGGGAATGCTAAGTACCCCCATGGGGGAAAGAGTGTCCAACTTCAGGGATGATGACAGCTGCCTGTCCCAACAGCTCCCTTAGGCCCTGTCAACTGGTCTCTGTGCACAACAGTCCTCAAGGCTGGCAGGGAACCAGGTGAGGTAGGGTGTGCCCTGCACCAGGGATACAGACTGGGTTCCCTGGAGGTGCCTCCCATAGTCCTGTGAGATGCTCCCCCTCCCCCAGGAGGCTCCTGGATGGAATGACCTTCTCTGTGTTCTTCCTTTCTCTATAGCCTCACTCCAAATATTTAAAAACAACCCCCCCAAAACCAGAAGTCTCTACAGTAGCCATAAACCTTATCCAGAATAACACCACATGGCTAATCCCTTCCTGGGTGTGACCCTGTAGGTGCCCAGTTCCAGCTGCACACGTGGCCCATTTCCCCAGTCAGTAGCCTGGCACAACCTTGCTTCCTGTTTAGGGAGCCCAGTCTGACCCAGCCAGTGATTGGAGGGGTTTTTCTGGCCTCCTCTGGGCCTCCACTTGGAGCCATGTCAACCTTTCTGTACAAAGGATCCAGGAGGCTTGGGACAGTTATCACGGCCATTGAGCAAACAAACAGGAGCCAATAAAACACTAGCTGGTGGGAACTGGGCATTCTGCAGGCCGTCTGGGTCCAGTGGAGCAGACATGGGACCTCGTGGTGCCCCTTTCCTGGCAGTGGTCCTTGTCTTGGGGCTGTATGCCCTGGTGGAGGGTGAGAAACCTTGTAAGTAAAAGTCCATGGGAGACTCTGCAGGTGAAAGGTGGGATCTGTCTGAGTCCCCATCTATTACATATACTAGGTGGGGGGTTTCTCTATGTTCCCTCAAAGGGCAAAGGCAGGGTGACAGCTTTCAAGGAGCTAGACAGCACCCTGCAGTCTGAGTGCTGCTGTGTGAAGCTCACCCAGAATCTCTTATTCACAAAGGCTATGTCTACAGGTGTCCCCCTGGTTAGGAGGACAGGAGGGTCTGCTACCTTGGGCCTATCTTGTGGCCTTGACCTCTGCTTAGGTCCACAGCGGTCACCTTCTTTACAGAAGGTTTATGTTGTCTTCTTCTTTCCGTTTCTTTCTTTGTTTCTTTGTTTCTTTGTTTCTTTTTTTGTTTCTTTGTTTCTTTCTTTGTTTCTTTCTTTGTTTCTTTCTTTTTTAACAAATGAAATGGTTTCAATAGAAGTCCCCAGGAGGAAGTCAGATAGCTCTAACATGTGCAAAATAAGATCTCATGTCACTCCTTGGGCAATGAGATTTTGGAAGGGTCCCTAAGCCCCCAGGGCAGATTGGGACAAGCATCTGGCACCCTGGGCAGGGTTGACCATGGTGGTTCTATCCACAGCCCCCTGTCGGTGCTCCAGGCTGACACCCCAAAGCAGAAAGAACTGTGGCTTCCCGGGCATCACCAGTGATCAGTGCTTTGATCTTGGATGCTGCTTTGACTCTAGCATCGGCGGGGTCCCCTGGTGTTTCTACCCACTTCCAAACCAAGGTAAACTTCGGAGAATCAAGTTCTTCTGCCAGCTGTCAGCTTAGGACTTGGCCCTGGGCAAGGTCTACAGTAGGTACTTGGAAGCATGGGTGGGCTAGAGCTAGCCCAGGTTAACAAGAAGGAAGCCTTAAATGCTTCTTCTATTCCCCACGCCCACCATGTCATACTCTGGGTTTACATTTGCCTGTACTTAAAAATGTAACTTCCAAAGCAGCTTGGGAAGAAGTGGAGGCATCAGATAAGATGGTGCTGCTACCTCTGCAGACAGACTTCAGACATTCAGCAGGGTGTTAAGGCTCCTGGTAGCTTTTAGTGGAACGGGTTTCAAGCCAGGGCAAACTGACTACAGTACACACGAGAAGGCTAGCTGTGTGTGGTACACCGCAGGCACGGACCTGGTAGGGAATATCCTTCCTAGTGTTCAGCATGCCCTGAAGGAAAACCAGGTAGGTTGGTGGCTGTGTCCAAGGTCCCTGTTGGTATTAATGTCTTCAAGCTTCCTCTGGGCTTGGTACAGTGGACTACTCATAGTTCACAGAGCTCAATACTGAGCCCAGAGAGTTAACATGGTTTTCCCGAGGTCCCGGTTCTGCATATATTCTTATCTGTGACCACCGCCCTACATTAGTGTCCCCCTGTGGGGAGGACAACCAGTCCCTAGGCATTACTATCCTGAGAGATGCCACCCCAAGGAGCTCCTTGGGACACACAGAGCCTGCAAATTCAATGTCCCTAAGAAGGCAGAACTGGTGGCCCTCAGTGAGTGTCCAGCCTGACAGAGCATTGTATGTTACTCTTCCCCCACAACCAGCATCGGAGCAGTGTGTCATGGAAGTATCGGCCCGCAAGAATTGTGGGTACCCGGGCATCAGCCCCGAGGACTGTGCCAGTCGACAATGCTGCTTTTCTGACCTGGTCTTTGAAGTGCCCTGGTGTTTCTTCCCAAAGTCTGTGGAAGGTAACGGTTGCTGGTGGGGTCTGGCGGGGGCCATTCGCACCCTCTCCCACCTGCTGAGGGTCCCTCCTTTGTGTGTGTGCATGTGTGTGCGTGTGTGTGCGTGTGTGTGTGTGTAAGTATACCTCTGTGTGTGCATGTGCACTCTGTGTGTGTGTACCTATGCGTGCGTACCTCTGTGTGTGTGTACCTGAGTGTATGTATCTGTATGTATACCACTGTGTATGTGTGTGCCTGTGTGTGTGTACACCTCTCTGTGTATGTATCTGTATGTGTACCTCTATGTGTGCATGTGTACTCTGTATATGCCTGTGTGTACCTCTGTGTGTGTGCGTGCGTGTGTGTGTGTGTGTGTGTGTGTGTGTACCTGCATGTGGAGGCCAGAGTTTGACGCTGGGTGCTTCCCTTAGTCCTTATCCACCATAGCTTTTGGGACAGGGTCTCTCACTGAACGCAGATTTCACTGATTGGCTAGGCTGGCTAGCCAGTGAGCTCTGCTCCAACCTGCTCCCAACAGTAGTGTTAAAGACATACCCACCACACCTGTCTTTTTATGTGGGTTCTGAGGATCCGAACTCGGACCCCCAGGCTTGTGCAATGGGTGCTTTGCTGACTGAGTCATCCCCCCAGTGATTTGTTCTATGGCCACCCACTCTGGTCAGCAGGTTCCCTTGGGGGAATTTCTAACAGTTTGGAGAGAACAGGCCCCATCGCTCCTGTTCCACTTTATCCTTGCTCAGAATCTGTCTGTGACGAGCCGACCACATTTCTGAGCACAGGCACTTATGGCTCCTTGGTGTGCTTACCAACCATCCTGCTTTTGCATCTCCAGATTGTCACTACTGAGAGGTACTGCTGCCAAGCCACCTGCTCCCCGGGAGCTGCAAGCCGGAAGAAGGAAGTCTCAACCAGACTCCATCGATCTCTGGGGTTTCTTAAACTATCGTGAGCCTCAGCAGTGGCTAGACAGGGCATTTTTCCAAATAAAGAAAACCTTTGAAAAACCTGGCAAATTTTATTTTGGTTTCACTGAGGCAGATGTGCAATGGCGGTGTGTATGTATGTGTGTGAATGTGTGAGTATGTGCGGGGTTGTGTATGTGTGTGTGTGCGTGTGTGTGTGTGTGTGTTTCTGTGTACTTAGGTATGAATACGTGGAGCGTACACAGGTTTATATGCAAGTATGTGAATGCATGCATGTGCATATGTGTGTGTAACTGTGTGAATACGTGCGCACGTGTGAACACATCAGTCTGTGCTGTGCATATTCGAGCAGCAGTGCAGATTACACCCTTTCATCCCTCTGAGAGCCTCAAGCCATTGGTCACTTCTCAGTCACTCCACCGACAACAGTGTGAATTCCAGAATCCACCATCTCTATAAAAGCACACACTCAGTTCTCTTTAAAGAGCTCAATGGACTCTGACCTCAGACCCTATAGGGGTGACACATGACTGCTGATTACAGTTCCCGAAGTCTTTCCTTTTCATCAACTGTTCTGCCAGCTACCCACTTTGACATGGGTCCTTGGCCACTGATTGCCTTCTCTTCTTGATGTGAACAGGAGCGGTGGGGGTCTGGGCCTTGGGAGTCACCCTGAACTGTAGTTCTTGGCCTGAGAGCATCCTTAATAACGCCTTCAAATAGAGGTTGCTGAGAGAAGAAGCTTTGTTTCAATGAGGCAGTTCTGGGTACGGAGGCTCCGGCAGGGACCATTCTTTGCTACATTGTCTAAGACAGTGGTTCTCGACCTGGGGGTCGTGACCCTGTCGACAAACCTATATGTTCAAAAATGTTTACATTATGGTTCATATCAGGAGCAAAGTTACAGTTATGAAGTAACAACAAAAATAACTTTATGGTTAGGGGTCATCACAACATGAGGGACCCAACAGTAAGAAGGTTGAGAACCATGGGTCTGAGGGCCATTAATGGTTTCCAGTTAGAGGCCAGGTGTGGTGATGGTGTCAGGCTGGTTTCCCGTACATCTTTCATCTCTTTTCCTTTCCCCAGCCTAAGCTGACTGGTTAGCCTCATCCAGTGGCCTACTTCTGCTGCCTGGGGGAAATCCCGAGTTCCAGGACTAGGGCTTGGCCCACTGGTTTGCTCCAATCCGACCGACCCCACTTCTTTCTTGGGAAACTCTTTGGTGAAATGATTGCTTCATTTTCTGAGCCAGTCATACTCAGCTGTGTGGTCATCCAGCAACAGTGCCACAGTTTGCTTTTCTGTGAAAACACTGACCGAAAACAACCTGGAAGTAAAGGTTCCTTTGGCTTACACTTCCCTATCATAGGCCCCGAGGCAATAAAGTCAGGGCAGGAACTCAAAAGGAAACCCGGAGACAGGAGTCGATGCGGAGGACATGGAGGGTGCTGCTTACAGGCTTGTTCCCCCTGACTTGCTCAGCCTGCTTTCTTATACACCCCATGGCCAGCGTCCAGATGTGGCAGCCCCCACACCAAGCTCCCACATCCAGAAAATGCTTCACAGGTTTGCCTACGGGCCAATCTGATAGAGACATCTTGTCCGTTGAGGTTCCATTTCTAGAATGACCCTGGCCGGGGTCGAGTGGACCAAACACAGCATATCTGTCTTCATCACTTGCCAGTCACAGGCTTGGAGCCTGCTCAGGTTCTCTGATACTCTCTTGCTTGCCCCACACTGACTTAGCGGACCATGTGACATCTTGCAGTGTTCAGACTGTGCCATCCCCTGCCTTCCCCAGAGGGTCACAAACAGTCTCTTGATCCAGTCAGAAGCCTTTCTTTTTCCTTTAACCTAACTTTCTCGTCTCCTTCCCACCTCCCCCCTCCTAAGATCCTTTGGTGGCTTCTGCCTTCTCTGCCAGTCCGTCCATACCATCTTCCATCACAGGCATCCATTGTGGGTGCTACCGTACCGGGACGAGAGAGTTGGAAAAGTCAGGGCCTGGTGGGGGAGGGGGGGGTCTTGCAACTGACAATCTGATAAGCAGATGAACAAGGGGTTTGGGACCCCACCCAATCCACCTGCCCTGGCTCTGTAGGTCTCAGACTTGCCCATGTCTCCCTGGTCACACCCCTTCTGCCCTTCAGTTCTATGAGCTGTCACCATTTCTAGCCTCTCGCACTTCCCTAGACCCCTATGCCCATGGATACAGCTCGGGAAGGAGCCCAGGCTGTCCATGGGACATCCTCGGCTTCCAGGTTAGTCATATGGATTGGGGAAAGACTTACCTTGCTCCACAGCCCTGCTGGAAGGGACCCATCCCAACCCTACTGGGTCTCCTGGAGGCTCGGAGGACAGGACACAGTCCTCATGTGTCCTCAGCTGCAACTTCCAGGTTTTATCTAAAGGCCCACGACTTGTAGCCTCCTTTTTTTTTTTGGGGGGGGGGGTCTGGGACTCAGTAATTTGATACACAAGTGAGTCCTGCATGGTTGGTCCCACCTGGCAGTCCTTGTTCTCTGGTGCCCTCTACTGGCTGCCTGGGGAGAAGCCTGCCTCCAAGCTTCTCTGTAGCTACGGCCAGGTGCCAACCACTGTCAGTGGATAACAGTTATGCCGTGGACTTTTGTTCAACATTGGGTGTATTGATGTGTGAGCCATGCTCCTTAAAATTTAAACAAGTAGCCGGGCAGTGGTAGCACAAAACTTTAAATCAAACACTCAGGGGACAGAGGCTGAATGATCTCTGAGTTCGAGGCTACCCTGATCTGCAGAGCAAGTTCTAGGACAGCCAGGGCTACAGAGAGAAACCCGTTTCAAACAAAACAAACAGAAATAATGAAACTTAAGGAAACACAGTTTGTCTAGTGCACACAATTGTGTAAATACTTTTAGCCAAGCACAGAGTATCATTTTGCCCCACTCCCCCAAACCTCTTGATGCTTCTCCTACGCGCCCTACTGTCTGCTCCTTCAGGAACCCAGTGATCAACTTTCTGGCTCCATCTTCCTGTATGTGTACCGTGCAGTACGGCACGACTGCTCTTTCTTGCAGAGCCTGTATGCTCACCAGGCTGTTGTCTGTAAGGAAGTTTCGTTCTTTATCATTGCTGAGCAGTGTGTTCCATGGTGGGGTGTTTGGATGGACTTTTGAGTTGTTCCCAGAGTTTACTTATAAATGAAGCCCCCGGGCACAAGTTTTTGGACATACTTTGGTAAGTGATTGATCTCTAGGATAAACACCTATAATTTCTCGGGCACCGTTGAACTTCGTAAGAGTCTGGGTAATTGTCATCACCCCATTTCTCCTGACCAGAATCTCTCTGCATCTAGATCCTGTTCATCTTAACTTACTTTTATCAATTAGCAAATGGCATTGAGCATCTCATGGGCTTATGGGTGTTTTTTTTTTTTTAAATAGTATTATCTGGCAAAATCTGTCTGGATAGTTCATTTGTACTTTTTTTACATTAAAAATTATTTTTATTTGGTCATGCACATACCATGGCAGGTAAATGGATTTCAGGGGACAAATTATGGGTGTTGGTTCTCACCTGCCAAAATGTGAGGCCCAGGGATTGAACTCAGATCCTCAGGCTTGACTGCAAGCACCCTTTCCCACTGAGCCATCTTGCCAGCCCCAGGTTATACATTTTTAATCAGCTGGGATTTCTTTTGCTGTTTGTTTGTTTGTTTGTGTCTGTGTTTTTACATCCAAATACAACTCCTCTATCAGAGCTGAGTGTGGTGGCTTGTTGTGGGGTATTCAGCAGAGAAGACTGCTCTGACATGGGTTTAAGCCAATAAAAAGTGTTAGTCAACCAATAACTAGACTGGGTGCTCAGGATCTCAGTGTAGCCCTGAGCCTTTTTCAATGTGAGCTTTTAAGCACAAAAAACCCACATCCTGGGTTGACATACTTCGGTTAACAAGAACAGTCAGTCAGAAGCAGAACTAAACTACAGAAGCCTAAAAAGTAAACGTGGTACATTTAGAGACTTTCCCAGAACAATGGACTCTGGTGGATCAGGTCTTTCTTTTCATTTGTTTGTTTGTTTTGTTTTTGTTGTTTTTTGGTTTTGTTGTTGTTGTTTTTTGGCAGGTGGTGCTGTCCACAGGCTGAATTTTTCAGCCTGAATGAAGTCCGTTGTGCTAAGGTTTGGAGGCCTATTACAGGTTCGCCCTATAACTGTACTCGAGAGGCTGTCTGTGAGGTTGAAGCCAACCTTGGCTGCAGAGCGAGTTCCAGGCCAGGCCAGGTTTACATGCCAGCAAACCAACAAGTCCTCTGTGGATGTGTGCTGTGTAGATATTTCCTTCTGGTCTCTATGACTCAGACTTCAGCTCACTTTGACAGTGTCTGGCAAAGAGCAAATCCGTCTCCTTTTGATTGTGTGTGTGTGTGTGTGTGTGTGTGTGTGTGTGTGTGTGTGTGTGTGCAAATGCTCTGCATCCTGCCTGAAACCATCTGCTTTAACCGAAGATATAAACACTTCCTGTTACACTTTCCTCTAGGAGATCTGTGCCTTTAATACCCATATCTCCTATGCGACACTTCGTAGGGAGACCTGTGGGGTTTTGTCATTGCCTCCAGAGCAACCATTGCTGTGTGAAGACTGCTTGGTGTGTGAAGCTCTTTCAGGGTTCTGAGAGGCTCTGAGCATGGAGACCTGGATGGACCTGCTCTTCAGAACTTCTGTTTGCTCACCGTCCTTCAGCCTGTGTCCCTGCCAGAAAATCCTGTTGTGCTGCTGCCATCTGAGGAATTCATCTGTCTCACCCATTTTTTGTATCTATTTTTCATATTTATTGACTGCTGTTATATATGTATGTGCTTACATGTACTGTAGCATGCACGTGGCAGTCTGAAGGCAAATCTGTGGAGCCTCGTCTCTCCTTCCACCTTAATATAGATTCCAGGGATCGAACTCAGATTGCCTGACCTGAGTGGCAAGATCCTTTATCCCCTGAGCTATCCTGCTGGCCCGTTGCTCTTTTGACATGTCAGCATTTCTTGTTTTGTCTTGTCTTGTTTTGTGTGTGTGTGTGTGTGTGTGTGTGTGTGTGTGTGTGTGTGTGTGAAGCTGGATGATGACTGTAATATTTCCACCTTATAGAATTTACTGTTTTCTTCGTGAACAAACACACCATTAAAGGCTGGGAACACAGGCAGTTGTGTTGCCTCAGGATTAGAGTCGGAGACACATCAGCACAGGTGTGGCTTCCTGATTACCTCTGCAAATCGGTTACCTTACTATCTCTGTCCACTTAGCTTCTCCTATGTTAGTGGTGTTTCCTCTGCCAATGGAGATTTTGGGCCATATACACATACACATATAAAATGTTTTTCAAGACAGGATTTCTCTGTGTAACAACCCTGACTGTTCTGGAACTCACTCTGTAGACCAGGCTGGCCTCGAACTCAGTTATCTGCCTGCCTCTGCCTCCTGAGTGCTGGGATTAAAGGCGTGCCCCACCACTGCCTGGCTATAAATTATATTTTGGTTGAGATACCTCAATACCCTCCTGGTTCCACCTTATGCTATGCTGGGAGTCCCTGTCAGTGACTTTAGGTGATTCTACAATGGCTTGACGATCTTCTGTGTTGGTTGCTGGTGAAGGCATGCCAGGTCAGAAAGGGTGGGCACCCCTAACTCCTCATGGTCCTCAGTCCTTATCACTCAGAAGCTTTCTAATGACCCATGAGTTACTTATCATCCCTTCTGCTTTATAGCTACATTGTTTGCCCTGTATCTGGGCACACAAGAATATCGATTATAATCTAAATAGCCCTCATAGCAGCAGAGGGAGCTGGCCCAGGATACTGCCTACTGCTGCTTTACCTGGGTCTGTCCAGCCAAATTAGTCATCAATTGCACAGCCTTAGAGACAATCTTCTAATCCCCTAGGAGCCCCATGGCTACTCAGAGTCAGGAAACCACCGATAACTAACATCTGCCCTTACAGCACAGAGCTGGGGCACACACACTCTGATGGAGATGCTTCGGACCAGGGCATCAGCGTTTATTACTGAAGCTTATTCTGCTCGCTGCACCCCTGTAAAGTCTACCCTCTGTCTTGTGAGGCACCAGGGAGGTGAGCAGGGAGAAGCCCCATCCTCCCGCAGTTAGAAGAGGCTCAGGGGAGAGAGAAACTCAAGGACAACCCAGGCCAAAGCTCTGCCTGGGGAAGGAAGTCACTGTGGTGTGAAGCGTGAGATTTGACCAGCCCAGTGGGGCAAATCCAGCTGGCCCCGGTGTTAAGAGCCTGTGGAATTTTCTGTACAAGATAGCTGTAACCATAGTGAGCAGCAGTAGCACACTGGTCTCCTGTCCACCCTGTGGTTCCACCACCATTGTGTTTTGCCTGAGCATATGGAGTCTAGTTGCTTTCTGAAACTGCAAGCCCAGGAAGTCCTTCATCTTATACATTGTTTCAGATATTTTGACTCAGCAACCACCAAGTAGCTAAGTAGAGGTTTTTTGCTTCTCCACCTCTCTCCAAGCAGGGCATAAGTCTCTCCTTGGGAGGAAACCCTTCGTGTTATCCCACTGCCGGCTTCAGTCTCTGTGTCTTTTCTGTGATGTCTTCCCTGAATATGAATTTAAGATATTAGCATCCAATGAGATCTGTCCCGACTTTCTCCTCTCAATCATCACGGTCATCGTCTTCTTCCTCCTTTGTTCTTCTTCCTCTTCCTTCTTTCAAAACATACTTTATATATAGCAATACAATTTACCTATAGAATGACACTATAAGAGAATAATTTGCTTTGTTTTGTTTCGAGACAGGGTTTCTCTGTGTAGCCCTGGCTGTCCTGGAACTCACTCTGTAGACCAGGCTGGCCTCGAACTCAGAAATCCGCCTGCCTCTGCCTCCCAAGTGCTGGGATTAAAGGCGTGCGCCACCACTGCCCGGCTAATTTGGTATCATTTTAAAGAGAGGAAAAAGGGAAATCTTTCAGGTTCTAAAACTCCCATCCTTAGGACAACTTTTTATGTGTTATGGCAAACCCATTTAGTGATTAGTCACATCTAATTCCTGTTCACACTAGTGGCCAATGGGATTGAAAAGAAAGCCCAATTTGGCCAATTCCATTCATCAACCCCAGCAGCAGCACAAGGTGACATGCAGGAATGGTCCCTTCCCCTCCAAACAGAGGTGAGAGACCCAGGCCCTAACTGCTGTCTGCAGATGGTCCTTGAGCTGGGTGCTTTCAGCCTGGGTCTCTTCCAGCACCCAGCTCTGCGTCTTAGCACCCTGCATCGTCTCATGCCCCATGCCTCAGTGGCATTTCTTGTCGATTCCCTTTTCTTAGCCATCACGCCGCTTCTGCTTAGAGCCACCTTTGCCTCTGCCAGATGAAGTGATACGCTAGTCCCAAGACTGCGGAGCACGGTTTCCCTTTAACCCACTGCGCATGCGTGAAATAAACACATCACCTGCTCAATCGTTCCCAATATATCGAGCTGCCAGAGGGCAGCGACACAGGTGTGTGTGTGTGTGTGTGTGTGTGTGTGTGTGTGTGTGTGTGTGTGTGTGTGTGTGTGTGTGTGTGTGTGTGTGTGTGTGTGTGTAATTGCTTCCTGAATTCAGCATGCCCCTCCACAGCCAACATTTTTATCAACAGTGGTCACCAGGTCCTCTTCGTATCTTCCGAGGCACCTGGTTGGAGGCTGTGCACACGGTGATGGCTAATAAATATTGACTGTTTGTTCTTTGTTCAATAGTATTTCTGCCTGCGGGAGGGAACTCAGCAAATATTAACTCTTTGGTAAAACTCCCCAAGACGTTTGAAAACAAGTCGGCCACAGGGCTCTGGGAATGTGGTTATTCTGTGATGGACCTTGATGTTGTGGTGTGGGAAATGGTACTTGCTGCCCAGACCAAAGACCTAAGGTCAATATCTAGGGCGCACATGGCAGAAGGAAAGAACCAACACCCCCCAAGTTGTCTGCTGCCCAACACATGTGCCCTGTGCGCACATATCCACACACGAACCCAAACACACAATAAGAACACACATACGAACACACACGCATAAGAAACTAAACATAATAACATATTTTTACCAAGGAGAAATGTTATCCATGGTACATACCCATAGTGTTGTGTTCTCCAATGACTGATAGCCAAGTTAGCATTTTGGGGGGAGGGACGTTGTATATATGTTGTTACTGACCCAACCAATTTGCTCATGTGGAAGAGATAAAAAGCAAATCCAATCCCCAATTTAAATATGACCAGGTAAGTCTGCAGAGGTTTAAAAAAAATTAGCTCCATCTGGTAGGCTGGATGGATAGCCGCGATTCAGCATAAGCGCTCTCCAAACCACGGTGAGTGATTCTTCCAGACCCTGCTTGGGTCTCCTCCAGCATCTTAGAGCTGTACTTGCTTAAAAACAAACAAACAAACACCCAAACCTGTTTTCATCAGAATTCACTGGGGGAATAGAACACTTTTCCTGAATCTCCAAGTCAGGCATACAGTACACAACGGCCAAGGACAGGGGAAATTTAGGCTTCTTCATGCCAAGGTCACCATAAACACATGGATGACATACGACACCAGGACATTTTCAAGTCCACCAGTATCTCCTGAGGCCATGCTACTGTGTTCCTCTGCTGTAGATGAGTGTGTCTTTCCCAGTGCGTGGTGAGAAAGCTGTGGTTGCCCTCTGGAGGCCCAGGAATCAAGTGGTAAAGTAAGATCTGAGAGGACTCTGTTCTCTTTGAAACTTGGTGTTGGGTAGGACTTAGTGTGGGACCCTCACTCCTGACCATGGGAAACTCTATGGTGTTGCCCAGTTCTCCAGGTTGGAAGGTAAAAATAACTCCAAACCAGGACCCCAGCTTCCATTCCAAGCCTAAACCTGGCTTCCTCCAGGCCTGCTGGTCATGGGAGGGGAGGGGAGGGTAAGGGAGGGGTCCCTGAGTCCCCATCCCCCACTGTTGCTGGGATTTGTTCAGTGTACACTTTAAGTGTTTCAAATGTGTTTCCTCAAATGTGAAACACAATGAGTGGCCTTTTACATGCTGTTGGTCTTTGTTTTTTTTTTTTTTTTCTGTTTTTTTTTTTTTTTGATGCATCTTAATAAAGAAATGAAATTCTGAAAACACATCTCTCATTTATCATCATCTCATTATTTACATCTCTGTGGCCAGGAGAAAACACTGGCCAAAAGAAACTCAGGGAAGAAATGATGTCATCGTACACACTACAGTCCACTATGGAGGGAAGCAAGGCAGGAGGAACTCAAGACAGGAACTTGAAGGCAGGAGAGACCACAAAGGAATGGAAGCCTCCTGGCTGGCTGCACTCATATGGCCCAGGCCCACCTAGGGAATAGTAACACCCACAGTGGTCTGGCCCCTCCATTAACTAGCAAATAATGCCTCACAGACTGCCCATAGGAAGCAATTTTCAGTTGTGGTCCCTCTCCCAGGTCTGCCAGGTTGACAGCTGCTGCTAATGACAACTGATTTCCTCCTCCCTCCCCAGAAGCAGCCTCAGCCCTGGCACATTTCTTATAGATTTAACAAGAATCTCCAGAAAGCAACTTCAAGAGTAGAGCCAGAACCTTAGCTGTGATAGGCAGATAAGAGCGTGCCCAACTGACATGGCCCCAAATTTTCTTGTAAGTAATTAAGAGTATGTCGGAAATTTTTAAGTTGAAAGGATTGATGGCAAGTTTGTTGCTGGGTAAATAATCAATGCTTATAAGGTAGTTGCTTCTGTATTTTATCTGAGGGTATGCTTAAATTTTGCTCTCTTGTAGTTTACTTACCATAAAGTTAGGTACTCCTTTAAGTATTGTTAAGATGAAGAGACATGAATGTCACCCATGCAATGATCAATACCTCAGGAAATTTAGTCAGCACTGAGTTAGGTGCTTTATAGCCTAATTGCACCTGTTCCTGTACTATAAATTGGGCTTGTTTTAATTTTTCCTCATAAAGGGACCAATCCTGCTGTGAGGGAAAGCAAGCAACACATACATACAGAGGAACAAACTAACAGAAACCTAAGCTCTGGGGCAGTAAGTCCTAGCTCAAGGGGAGACAGCAGAAACCCCCCCCCCGGTGTTCCTTGGAATTACATGTTGCATTAGACACTGTTGCTCTTGTTCAGCCTGACCATGGTGGGCTGCTTGCACTGGGAGGGCTCTAAGTTCTGGTCAGATCACACGGGAGCGTGAGCCTCCAGTGCGCATGACTGGCTGAGAGCTAGGAAGGTAGAGTGGTCTTGGAGTTCATTTGGTCCACTCTCCTATGACCTGTCAAGATGTGCCTGACAGAAAAGAATTCCATCTGTCTATCTACCTATCTGTCTACCTATCTATCTACCCACCTATCTACCCACTATCTACCCACCTATCTATCTACCCACCTCTCTATCTACCCACCTATCTATCTACCCACCTATCTATCTACCCACCTATCTACCCACCTATCTACCCACCTATCTACCCACCTATCTACCCACCTATCTATCTACCCATCTATCTATCTATCTATCTATCTATCTATCTATCTATCTATCTATCTATCTACCTACCTATATGTCTACCTATCTATCTACCCACCTACCCACCTATCTACCTATCTGATCCATCCATCTATCTATCCATCCCTCCATCCATCCGTCTATCTATCTAATCTACCTACCTATCTGCCTGTCTACCTATTTGTCATCTATCTATCCATCCATCCATCTATCCATCCATCATCTATCTATCATCTATCTTTCTATCTACCAATCATCTATCATCTATCTATCTATCTATCTATCTATCTATCTATCTATCTATTATCTATCATCCATCTCTCTCATCTCTCTCTCTCTCTCTCTCTCTCTCTCTCTCTCTCTCTCTCTCTCCCCCTCTCTCTCCCCCTCCCTCCTCCTAAAAGGTTCCAAGCAATACATTGCTGTATTCCATCTTGCAAAATAACTGACAGAGATTTTTCTCTCCCCTTTCTTGGCCTCCCTTGACATTAGTTCCTGTGAGTGTAAAGTTGCAGAAGCTGTCGCTCTGAATATTTTGTTCCTTTGGATTTTAACAAATATCTCAATAAATGTACAAAACCCTTTGTCTCGAAGGACTGAAAAGGACTGGTGTTAATTCCACTTTCTCATGCACAGCTGTTACCCCTTGGGCGAGAGGCCGACATTCCTGCACTCTGCTTCTATTTAAATAAAACTTGTCTCACCTTCTCGAGCCTCTTGTGTTGGGTGGCAGCTGTGGAGGGGGTCCCTTCAATTGCTTATGGCCCTCAGAGAAATAATTCACAGACGCTGAAAAAAGAAAATCCCATCCAGTATGACTTGTTTAGCTGGTACTGGTTCGAATTTCTAGAGTTTGATACCAGGCAGTTTCTTTTAAGCATATTTAAGCATAGCACAATTTTGGAAAAAATGTTTCCTGATGACAATGAACTCAATCCTGTGTTCATGATCCGAGGTGTCTTTACAAAGTACATATGGCATTATTTATGAAAATGGTGTCTGTTGACTGAGAAACAGTGTTGACACAGGTCTAAGGAGAGTGACTGAGGTAACTTACTAACTTGTAGGAGTCAGGATTGTTCAAATACAAAAATTACCTCTGCTGTCGCAAAGTGCAAGTGACATCTCTCATAAGAATTGACTGAGCAGCTTTGCTCAAGATCTAGAGGAAAAAGTTTGGGATAGACAGACATAATGGTCCGGGGGATTTGAGTGAAGCCTGGCCCTACACATAGCACAGGTCACCAGGTTGCAAACTACATCCTTTCCCAGTTATTTTGGTGGAAAACAGGTAAACATCTCTTTCCTTTGAAGAGACAGCCTGAGAGTTTAACTTTCCCGGTTTCCATGATGCTTACCTGTGAGCACAAGGCCCTCACACCTTCCATGTTCTGGCAACACCTTGATCTCGAACTCATGGTCTCAAGGATGGAGAGCCAAATCTCTGTCCAGTGAACCACCTCTCATGGTCCTTTCTACATTATCTGGGAAGGAGTGGCCACAGCCAGTGGCTCTGAGTTCACTTTAGCTTCCAATCCAGGCAGGAAGGACAAGAGCATCTCTGGTGACTTCTCCACGGTTGGTTTTATTAACTGTGCTCTATGCTAATTTCCAGCTTGTCAAGCCAAGGCAGGTGGAACTCAAGGTAGGTACTTGCAGGCAGGAGAGAGCACAAAGGAATGGAGGCTTACTGGCTTGTTGCACTCATATGGTCCAGGCCCCCCTGCCTAGGGAATAGTACCACCCACAGTGGGCAGGGCCACCCCACATCAACTTTCAGTTAAGAGAATGCCTCACAGACCCACTACAATCAGCTGGAGGCAATTCTGCAGTTGAGATCCCTTCTTCCCAGGTCTGTCAGGCTGACAACTGAAGCTAATGATGACCATAATCTTCCTCCACCCTCCTCTGAAGACACTGTGTCCCGTTCCTAGCCATATTTATAAGCACCAGATGCTAATGCTTGCTGTGTTTTTAAAAAATAAGTGGTCAGAGATGCTGTGCCGTCTTTTCAACTTGCTTGCATCTAATTTTTGAAGGTTCCTTAGATCAATAAAAATAGATCTGACACATTCAGGTGAACGTGGATCCAACACACCATGGAACTGATTCTCCATTGATGGATGTGGGTTTTGTTTTTTTTTTTTTCAATTTTTTCTTGTTGAAATACAGGCCTTTTAAATGTAGATTGTTGTCAAGGTGCCTGACACAGTCCGAATCTATCACACTCTCAAAGCAACTGGGCCTGCACGCAGGCAAGGGCGTGCCAGCTCTGGTTCTGTGGTTCTGAACTGTGAAGCGAGGCTGGGCCTCTCACTTAGTTGTATTTATAGTGTATTCTCCCCTTTTTTGGCTTTTAAAATTCATGTTGTATCCCTCTCTCCTTTTAAAATGTAGGTTCTTTATGAATGATCAATGATCTCTAGATATTTTCAGGTATTTTCTGTAAAAAGTCCGAATTTCAGTGGTCACCTGGAAGGGAACCACTCCTGAAGCCCAGCTCTGTTTACAATTTTAGAGAACATTCCAAAAAGTCAGCCCAGTCACTGAGGAATGAGAGACAAGACCAGAATCTGATGGTGTGAGCCATCACACCAGAGAGGAGCTTCAGAAAGCACCAGATGCTCTTGTCCTTCCTGCATGAAGCAGAGGCTGAAGTGGACTTAGAGCCCCTGGCTGTGGCCACTCCTTCCTGGCTACGGTAGAAAGGACCATGAGAGATGGTTCACCTGACAGAGACTTGGCTTTCCATCCTGGAAGCCCATGAGTCCAAGATCAAAATGTGGGCAGGACACTGCTCCCTGCATGGACCCTGGGCATGAGAATCTGCTTTGTTTTGTTGAGATAGAGTCTCACTCTATAGCTCTGGCTGTCCTGGAACTCACTATGTAGACCAGGCTTGTTCTGAACTCACAGAGCTCTACCTGCCTCTGCCTCTCAAGTGCTGGGATTAAAGGCGTGCGCCACCGTACCCAGCTCAGGGGCAAGAGACTGTTTTGCAGCTCTTCACTGGTGGTGACTGTGCATAGCACTCCTTGGCTCGTGAACCTGTCCCTCCTGGGCCTGTCCCACTGTTACATGGTCATCTTCTCCTATGTCTCTACTTACATTGTCCTCCCTCTGTCTCTATGTCCCTTTTCCTTCTCTGACGGATGCCTACCAGTTGGACATAGGGCCATCCTTACTCCTGTTTGGTGAAATCCCTGTTTATTGAGTTACATCCACAAGGACCCTATTTCTAAACAAGATCAAATGCTACAGACACCGATCAATACAGAACATTTGAAAATCCCCATGACACCATCTTGGCTCATGGGGAGGAAGTCTGGTACCCTAGAGAGACAGTAGTTCATCTGGGCTGCTGGTGGGCAGCCCAGGCCACTAGGGGTTTGATCCTAAAGCTGTAGCTTTGCTTTTGTGAACATCTGAGAAGAGCTATGTGCATCCTGATCTGGTAGGAATGGGCCCTTGGCTTCCTTGAAGATTCAAGGTCACTTCAAGGCCACAGACTGGCTCTTCTGAGGTGGTGGCTGTCATTACGTGATAAGAGCCATGAACCTGCTGGGGAAAGGCGGGGCTGTGTGTGTGGTGGGGTGCCCTGCTGTACAGCTGTCAGCTGCTGTTTCAGACTTATCTCTGTTCTATGAGGTGTTTCTGAGAGACGATCCCTTGACACAGCACCACCCACCTACAGACACTCTGGAGCTAGGGATCACTGTGGCGAGTCCTCTGGGGCATCCAAAGCTCTGGCTCTAGCTCTTTTTTAAGCTTGAAACTATTCCCCCAGAACAGCAGAGCCTGTCCTATATCCCCCCCAACAGTGGTGGGTGGCTACTGTCTTAGGCCTCAAGACCGGAGACTCAGCCCTATGTGGGAATCACCTTCTGCGGTTAATAATACAGCACATTTACATTTGTCCACGAAAGACTGGGGCATCCCTGAAACAGCCATGGTGTTTGCTTCCACCTCTAGGTCCTGATGACTCAGACTGGGCTGGGAGACAAGAGAGGAATACATAGGAGGGCGGACCCCGCCTAGCACAGCTGCAGAATGGGCGACAGGTGGCCAGCAGGAATCCTGGCAACATGGCCTGGCTTTTGCCTTCTTCCTCCACCTACCTGCTGCCTCAGATAAGAGAGAGTGGTAACTTGAGCAAGGGGAGCGGTGAAACCATGTCTGGCCTTTACCTCCTTCAAGTGCCACTGCCATGCCCTTGTGACCCTCACTCATCTAGGGAATTTATGGCCATGCCTCAAGACCCACTCAGAATTCACTTCGTCCTGACAATTCTTACATCCTATGTCAGGGTTTCTGCCTTATGGCTCTTTACTACTCTCCAGGCTGTGACCTCTGAGGTTAAAGAGTCTGCTAGGTGTCATGAGATCCCGGTATCTTCAGGCTGACTGTCTGGTCTATGACCCAGGCTACGTTTGCTCTGACAATGCCCTCCCTGGGATGAATCCCTGATGCCAGGACCAGCCGACAGGCTTGGACATGCCCACCAGACACTGCACACAGACCTGGCCTCCACTGGCCAGTCAGTGAAGGATAGTCCCCGGGCATCCCTTTGGGTACCTACTTACACTTGCCCAACATGGAAGTCAACTTTGAGCGGTTAGATGCAGCCATTTTGAGGGGTGATATACAAAATGTGCCAGAGGGTTCTCAGGTGGTCTCTGTACAAGTGTACAGATGCTGGGCAGTGAGGACCAGGCAAGGAAGACTAGTCGCTGCTCCTCACCAGCCATCTGCTGGGAGGTGGGACCTGGTGAACTAATGACTACTAGCCCCTGCTGCTGGAGCAATGCTAGCATACACTCTGTCAGCCCACAGTCTTCCTTCAGAAGCCAGGTCTATTCACCCCAGCCTCATCCACACAAGTTGCTAAAGGCTGAGCTCCAGCGGAGACTGTTTGTTGAGAGTAAGACAATGCAGACTCGATAAAGATGAAGAGTCTGTGTCTGCTGTGTGGAAGAGGCTAGAGGGGTGACTTGGTGGTTGAGAGCATTGGCTGCTCTTCCAGAGGACCCAGGTTTAATTCCCAGCACCTACACAGTGGCTCACAACTGTCTGTAACTCCGTTTCTAGAGGATCTGATGTCTTTTCTGACTCTGCATGCTCCTGCATATATGTGGTACACAGATG
Organism: Uromys caudimaculatus; assembly: GCA_028551405.1. Lineage (NCBI taxonomy): Eukaryota > Metazoa > Chordata > Mammalia > Rodentia > Muridae > Uromys > Uromys caudimaculatus. The sequence goes on from CM052720.1 coordinate 40,303,614, forward strand.
TACATGCAGGTACACACACACACACACACACATACACACACACACACGCTCACACAATTTAAATAAGTACATTTTAAAAAATCTGTTCAGAGTAGAAACCAGAGGTACTGAAAATAAATGTCTCTGGATGGGAGGGGGAACTTTATATTCTTTGATTTTAAAAACATTAGTATTTTTAATATATTTTATATATTTAATTATATATTTTAAATATATAACTTATGTTATATATTTTAATAAAATATATTATATTAATATAAGTCTATTTTTATAATTAATAAATATATTCATATATTTATTCAATGTATTTTACTAAAATACACTGAATAAATATTTCACCTATTAAAGTGTAGCTAATGACAAAAAATGGCTTTTCTGGAGAAAGTGTAGAGCTAGAGTTTCCACCTTCAGAAGTGACAGAAGAGGTTGGTGGTGCTGTGGACAAAGTAGCCCAGGGTCTTCTTCCCTGCTCTCAGTGAGATGGTTGAGGGGCTCTGTCTAGCCAGTGGCCTTGCCTTGAAGCCTCAGAGTCTGCTTCTAGACTAGGTTCATACATTGATTGACAGACTCTGCTTTCAGGCTGATCTGCCATGGCTGTCCCCACTTCTTCCCTTCCCTGTTTTCCCCCTCTCCCTCCCCCCAACCCTGACTTAAGTTTGGGGAGGAGTCTTCTGGAATCTCACAGGAGAGAGTCCAGGGTCCACAGAACCCGGCAAACACATGGCTATAAAAGGGCTTTCCTTGCCGCCCTGCACAACCTGTGCAGTGATTCTGAAGCTTGTCTGCTGCCATGGAGACCAGAGCCCTCTGGCTAATGCTGCTGCTGGTCCTGGTTGCTGTGTCCTCTGGGATGGCTTCTGAGTATGTTGGCCTGTGTAAGTACCTATCTGGTTCCCTCTGTATTAGGCTGGGACCTCTCTGAGGAGGGACACAGAAGACCTGGGCAAACTATGTTCTGTGAGCTTGAAAGCAGGGGAGACTACCTACCTTCTACATCGATTTAATAATTAATTGCCACTTAAGAGATACACAGTTTCTTGAGGCAGTCCTACAGAGAGGCTTTTTCTGACCCACTTCAGAGACAAGTTAATGGAACCTCAGAGAAAGGTGACATATTTGGGACAGCTCTTCGCAGAATCTGCAGCAGGGTTGGAACCAAGGCTGGGGTGGGAGGGATAGCTGGGGCTCATCCCCTCTCATTTCTTTCTTTGCCAGAGATTTATGAACACATTGAGCATGCTGGCAAGTTACCGGAACCGAAAAAAAAGAAAGAAAAATAAAGGAAAGAGAGAGAGAGAGAGAGAGAGAGAGAGAGAGAGAGAGAGAGAGAGAGAGAGCTGAGAAAGCAATAGCTCTAGACAGTTTATAGAAACCTAGTTCCCTTGGGTACTGGGTCACAGTGTTAGGTGAGAAATATTGAGAGACATTGCGTATGACCTTCACCAGGTCACCCCTGACCAGAGTAAAGAGAGTAGGTGCACTGGGGTGCTTTGAAACCCTGCTGCCCGGGGCATGTCAGCTACATAAGAGCATCTGGGAGCTGGAGCTGGGTTGAAGTTTTAAAAACTCCCTTAGCTCCCCACCCCACCCCCTACCATCTCAAGGAAGGTATGACACACCCACGCCAGTGGGGGAGACAGAAAAGTTTGCTGGGTTTCCACTTAAGGGAAATCAGTTAGCTGGTCCTGTATGGATAAGCATGCAATCTTCCCGAACCAGGAGTGCTGGAGGTGGAGGGAGCTCCCAGCTAGGACAGGACAAGGTAACCACCAGGTGGCAGCAGAGACATTGAAATAGTACACAGGGAGGTTTTCCTCGTGGCTTGGTCTCCCCAGTGGAGGGGGGAGTCCTTACAGATCAAACAAGCAAGGGGACTTGGTTCTAAGCGTCACAGGCCCCTGGATTCCCAGGGACCTTGCCAGCTGTAGGGTTATCTAGACCTGTTTTTGACCTCCTGACCAAGTGAGGGATACTAGGCAAATGGCCAGAATCCTTGAGTTAGCATTCAGCAGTGGATGCATGTTGTAGAAATTATTTAATTTTGACCTGGGGTTTCTACCTTGCCTTAACCATTTAGTTCCCAGATAAAAACCACACACAACCTTTATATTTACAATAAACCTTAAATAACACAAGAGCTGGGCAGACACCTAGCCTTTATGTTACTAGAATCTACTTTCCTATCAATAACCCAAGTTATTACTATATTTCATCTAGGCTGCGCTTAACTCCAATTGGCTAGTCCTCAGTGCTCACCTAACCCATGGTGGCTTCTCTTTCTCCTCCTATACATTCTTCTTCCTTGTGGTCCCAATCTGACCCCCAAGCCCAGGAAACCTAAACCCCACCTATGTCTCTTCTGCCCAGCTATTGACTGCTGGCGTCTTTCTTTACCAATCATAAATAACTTGGGGCCAAGGTGTACATGCAGACTCTGTCATCTCTGGGACAACCAGGTCTTGGGGGGCTTACACTTAGCATTACAATAGATCTCAAAGCCAAATCTCTAAGGATACAAACCACAGCTATCCTTCCAAATTGATGAGTGAACATTGAGTTCAAGGCCAGCCTGGGCTACATGAGTGTCTGTGGCCACGAAACTGCCCCTTCCGCCATAGAAGTAGTTGCAAGAAGCTTTTTAGACACAATAAAAGATGGTCGTAAGTTAAGGTATTTCCCAAGTACTCTGATGGGAGTGTCAGGGCAGAGGCGGGGGCTCTAATACACAAGTTGGATGTCTCTGGTGGCGTTATCAGCTTTGGAGTTGGTGGTCACTAAGGGTCTGTTAAGTCAGCATGTTCCAAAGGTTTCGGCTGATAGCCGAGGGATGTCAGTCAGATGCAGTGACCGTGTTAATGGACTATGAAGGGAACTAAGGACAGCCCAGGATGATTTTTGGTTCTATGTTCCCCACCCTCCACTTGTCAGGCAAATCTACAGGAAGCGTCATTTCCCAATAGACTGCTTTTCTTTAGACATGTCCCATGGGGTAAGAGCGTCATTCTCTGTGAACTCAGGGGGAATGTCTGAGGGGGTGCCACAGGAAGCAAGAAAGTAACCCCAAACTAGCAGTCTGGCAGCTGACTGTGTTTTATTTGGACAGCTCCAAGCCAATGTATGGTCCCATCAGATGTCAGAGTGGACTGTGGCTACCCCTCTGTCACATCAGAGCAGTGTAACAACCGTGGTTGCTGCTTTGACTCCAGCATCCCAAATGTGCCCTGGTGCTTCAAGCCTCTGCAGGAGACAGGTAAGGCCAGTCAGTGGTGCCCAGGGTGGCCCTGTCCTTCCATGTGGCTGGGCCCCAGCAGGACAACAGTATCACCTGTATTCCTTGGTAAGACCTCATATCAGGGGCCTTGTGCCCAGGGCAGCTGGTGGAAGCGGCTGGCCCTTTCTATAAAATATACAAATACTTTCTGAGGGCTAGGGAGATGACACAGGGCCAGTGAAATGCTTCTCACATAAGCATGAGAACATGAGTTTGATTCACAAAACCATATCCAAAAGCCAGGGGTGGTGACCATGTTTGGACCCTCATTGCTAGGGAGGCAGAGACAGGCAGATCCCTGGGGCTTGCTGGCCAGCTAGCCTAGCCAAATTGGCGAGTTCCCGACCAGTGGGAGATCCTGTCTGAATAAGCAAGACCCTCACTGAGTAAGCCGGTGAGATGGCTCAGCAGATAAAGGTGATGCCGTGAATTCAATTCCTGAAACCCACATGGCGGCAGAAGAGAATTCACTCCACCAGGTTGTCCTCTGACCTCCACAGGTGTACTGGTATGTCCCCCTTCACATATGCACACAGAGTAAATAAGCATATACGTGAACACACACACACACACACAGAGACTGCAGCTGTGTTTCTGATCTTGAGTCTGTTTTTAGCAAACTAGCCACCCACACTCCCTTGTTACCTATGACTGTCCAAGTGCTCACAGCAGACCCATAGCCAGGTGACTGTGTTTGTGCCCCACTGTGCCCCCACCTCCTACCTCTGTTACCTCTTCCCTGGGTGGAGTGAGTTGCAGGGCAGCTACCCTGAGAATCCCTGGGCAGCGCCCTGTGCAAACAGCAGATGGCCAGGTACATGGGGAGCTTCCTGGCCCTGTTTTACCCAGGCCCCAACCTACCACATCTTAGGGTAGCCACCCACTGTGAGCCATCTGTCATGTCCAAATGCTGGCTGACCTAAGAAGGCTGGACCTCTACAAGGCATCTTCCTGGGCCAGCCCTCCAAGGAGCCAGATGTGCTCTTTAGCCTGGGTAACAGAAGGCTGAGACCCAGTTGAATGGAGGCATGCCACATGCAGGCTCCCCCCCCTTCAGCCAAGCCAGGAAAGAGGATTGAGGGTAGTCAGGAGCAGCCACAGGAGCTGGCCACTGCCCCACAGTTGGCAAGTCACTTGCCTCTGGCTCCCTTCTGGGTACCATCTCACATACCCTCTGCCAGGACCACTGGGAGGGATTCAGTTATCTGGTTTGGTAGCCCCAGGGAGGATGTGCAGTTTCTCTCCCAGGCTTCAGGGGTGTGGGAGCTCACATATCCATTGTGCCCAGGGGAAGAAGGCAGACAGGTGCTGGCCGCAGAGCCTGGCTTGACCTTGGCAAGCCAGGCAGCAGTGTAAGGGAGTGACCCCACTCACCTTGACCCTTTCCTTCCCAGAATGCACATTTTGAAGCTGTCCAGGCTCCAGGAAGGGAGATCTGCACCCTGGACTCTTGCTGATGGTGGTGGCCAAGGATAGCATTCATCCCTGATCTGCTCCCTGCTGATGGCCAATAAAGGAGCTATAAGTCCTGAAGAATAAAGACCTCACAGTCAGCAAGAGGCTGCTCTGATTGCTGAGACCTCTACTCGTGTGTTTATTTCCGTGTGCTCTCAGGGTGGGGAGGGTGAAGGGTCACTTACACCTCACCAGGGAGAGGTGTCCCAGGCTTGTGGGGAACTGATTCTAAGTTGCCATGGATATTCTGAGAACAGCTTCAAGCCAGGATCCCTTGAGGCAAGTTCCTCTCTATTGCTGTGATGAAACACTCTGACCAAAATCCACTTAGAGGCCGGGCCGTGGTGGCGCACGCCTTTAATCCCAGCACTCGGGAGGCAGAGGCAGGCGGATTTCTGAGTTCGAGGCCAGCCTGGTCTACGGAGGGAGTTCCAGGACAGCCAGGGCTACACAGAGAAACCCTGTCTCAAAAAACAAAACAAAAAAACCATCAGAGTAAACTCCAGAGACAGACATTTGAGCCTGTATGGTAGGCAAAGCCCCTGCCTCCTTGGCTCCTACTTGCTTTTTTATAAATAAAGGTTTATTGGAAGCAGGGCCAAGATTACAATGTAGAAGTGGAGTGCTGTTATCCAAGTGCAGTTTTGACATTTTATTCACTACACATCTATGTATTACCTTTTGATTTTTAAATGCCGTTCTCTGTCTTGACAGCTGAGCTTTCTGTACATTTTCATGCGAGGTGAACATTTCACACAGCAATGGGCCCTGGTCCCCACCCTAGTGACATCGGACTTGGGGCATTCACCTTTGTAGTGACATTTTTTTGAGAATTCTGGAATTTTGGTTTCTTTTTAAAACACACACACACACACACACACGCACACACACGCGCGCACACACACACACACACACACACACACACACACACACACACACAGAGGAACATTTTAAGAATGTACTTTCATTTTAATACCAGGTGTGGGGTTGTGGAGCGGCTTCTGATTGTCCACAGCAGCTATGATTTGCCTCGTGCTCTAGCAGAGGCGTGGTTTTGCCAGCTGCTGATAATTCCTGTGATTGTGTGACATTTGGAATTTCGGGAACTTTTCAGAGGGTATAGAAATTCAAGGGCTTTGAGGGGGTGGAGGCTTGGTTGCAGTTCATTAGTAGCCATGGTCAAAGAAGAAACGAAAGGAAAGAAATTAGATTCAGGGATCTCTTTCCCCTTTCCCTCTTTTTTTTTTTTTTTCCCCCCTCTTCCCCTCTATCCTTGTTTTTCTCCTATCTAGTGTTAGGGGGTGAAACCTGGCAGGGGGGATAAAGGAAAAAGAATCACAAAGTAGCAAAGACCAGCTACAACATTTAAAGATCAGAAATGAGATGTCACTGCCCTGGGCTTACATTTGACAGGATACAACAGGAAGTCTTTCTTATAGGCACTGTATTCCCAGAGCCCTGACTTAGAGGGAAGCTGTCACAATGTCCTTATTTAGAATCCGAAGGGGTCCTTCAACCTGTCCACTTGCTAACGTCAGGAGGAACACTTGGGTTTACTTCTCTCTTAACTACCAAGCCCTGTCTCAGCCCAACCTTCCATTGTAAGTGGGATCTGAAGGTATTTGCTTGATTAATGAGTTCTCTGGTGCCCGCTCCACACTGCCATGTAGGGTAAGTGCCTGGCTTCCTTTGCCCTAGTCCCTGCTCTGCTTGGTGAAGGAGGGACCCAGGCTGAGCCTCTGAATGGGAGAACTGGTCAGTAAACCCAAGCATGGTGGGAAGCTTCTTAAGAGTCCCATTGTAGAGGTGTCAACTCAGTGTCACGAAATCAGATTAAACAGGTCTTAGAGAATAAGAGAACATGGTCACAGAGACCCCCACAAGGGAGGCAGCCATTCCTGGGCCTGCTGTGGAGAATGGGCGGGGACTGATGGAGAAGTCCCCAACATCACAGAGCCCTCCAGACTGGCAGGATGGGTCAGGTTCTATCTCCTCCCCCACAACTGGGAGGTCAGGTTTGATTGATTTTTGGAGGTAAAATACCCCAGAATTTAATTAAATGTTTAATTATACATAATTAAATTCTGAATTAAATTCTAATTAAATAAAAATATAATTTATATTATATTTTATAATATAAAGTCCATGTTTATATTATACAAATAAAATGCAAATCCAATTCCAGAGAGGCTCTCTGTAACAGTTTGTAGGATCTGAATTTCTCCATTAGAGCTCAGCTATGCTAACCTTGGCTGTGTTAATTTCGCACTGGTTATCAGCACTGGCACCTCCCTGTCTGCAGCTTATAGAAGAAAACTGGATCTTGCCACTTTCTGGTCCTTAGTCAAACCATGGGCTTATCATCTCCCTGAGGCGGGCAACCCCTTCTCTGTGAGGCAGGTACATCCTTTGCTTCCTGGGAGTGCAGCAGGCCTGGCCCTCATCTCTTTTTGCTTACAGAACCCATCCACCTATCTCTGCCTGGCCTTCCTTCATCGTGGGAACTCAGGATGCTACCCTTCTTCCTCAGGGGCCTTGGGTAGGACGGTGTAGACTTAGCTGAAAGCAATCTGACGGCATCCCAGGAGCTATGGAGTTCACACTTAGCATCTTCCAGGCCTAAGTGAAGCCAGCTTCGAGTCCACCAGGACCGAATCAGAACCTCGAATAAAACTCACACGGCCTCACACCGCCCTCTGCTGGCAGTATGGAGTAGCGGCTGCTCCTCACCTCGCATCCTCTGACCTCTCCCTACAGTCTAGCTTCCTCTGTTTCCCTGCCTCCTGACAGCATCCAATCCCGAGCCAGCCATTCCCTTGAGCCGCCCTAGCCTGTGTGGTGTCCTACAGTTGTTAATTCTTTCTGACTCTGTCAATGGAGCCAGTGCTGAGTGCTGAGACCTTCCCAGCTGTGACTAGCAAGGCCAGCCTCACCCTGCAGCATCCTGTAATCTCCAGTGGGAGATGCGGGACTCATGTGGGCCAAAGAAAACTATCTCTCATTGTCTTAGTTAGTGTTTTACTGCTGTGAACAGACACCATGACCAAGGCAACTCTTATAAAGACAACATTTAATTGGGACTGGTTTACAGGTTCAGAGGGTCAGTCCATTATCATCAAGGTGGGAAACATGACAGCGTCCAGGCAGGCATGGTGCAGGAGGAGCTGAGAGTTCTACATCTTCATCTGAAGGCTGCTAGCAGAACACTGACTTCCAGGCAGCTAGGATGAGGGTTTTAAGCCCATACCCACACCCACTCCAACAAGGCCACACCCACTCCAACAAGGCCACACCCACTCCAACAAGGCCACACCCACTCCAACAAGGCCACACCCACTCCAACAAGGCCACACCTTCTAATAGTGCCACTCCCTGGCCAAGCATACACAAACCATCACACCTATCCAAGCCCATTTTTGTGCTATTCCCTGTCTAAGGCTAAGGGTGGACATAGTCTTAACTGTATTGCTCTGTGGGTGTTCAGAAACTTGGGGTGCATTTCTCAGTGCCATAGGAATGTGGGGATAAGGCTGGCTTTGAGTAGATACAAGGTCAGAGGTGGAGGGAGTCTGTGATGAGCCAAGTCTCATCCATAGACTCCCGCCTCTGCCTGGGACTGTCCAGGGTCCTGTCTGCTCAGGGGGGTTCAAATCTGTTGTCATGATTTGAACCCAGGCCCGTCCTGGGCTGCATCCTGACCTAGGTTATGTCCTGGTTTGACTCTCTGTGGCTGTGATAAACACCATGACCAAAACCAAACCAACTCAGGGGCAAGGGAAGGTTGATGTACTTTATACATTGCAATCCATCACTGAGGGAACTCAAAGCAGAAACCTAGACACAGGAACAGAGGCCGCGGAGAAACGCAGCTTACTGGCTTGCTCCCCGTGGATTGCTTAGCTTGCTTTCTTATACAACCCAGGACCACTTGCCTAGGGGTGGCACAACCACAGTGGGCTCCCCCCCCCATCAGTAATTAATAAGCACCTTTCTGGTTTGCCCACAGGCCAATCTGAGGGGGGGCACTTTTTAAAAATTAATTATTTTATGAGTACACTGCAGCTGTCTTCAGACACACCAGAAGAGGGCATTGGATCCCATTACATATGGTTGTGAGCCACCATGTGCTTGCTGGGAATTGAACTCAGGACCTCGGGAAGAGCTGCCAGCACTCTTAACCGTTGTCATCTCTCCAGCCCAGAGGGAGACACTTTTTCAGTTGAGGTCCCTTCTTCCCAGAAAGTTTAACCTTATGTCAACCTGACTCGCCCTCAAAAAAAAAAAAAAAGGCCAGGGCACGTTGCTTTTGTTCCCTGGCTTACACCGTCCTGCATTTACCTAGTATGGAGCTTTATGGAAAAGTGGCCATCCCAGTGTAGTGATGTCCATACTACATGGCTGCCCACTCAGCCTGCTGGGCGGAGCTCCTGTCCTCCTCACAGGTGGCCTGGTTTTGGTGATTGCAATGGACCCTGGTCTCTCATTACAACCTTTGGGGTACAGACATACCAACACATATTGCATTAGATAGTTTATCCCGTCACACTTAATAGGAATGTATATTTTTTTTCAAAAGTTTGTGTACAGACTTGATTATAGAGTGTGATGTAGTGAAGAGGGCTCTCTCTCTCTCTCTCTCTCTCTCTCTCTCTCTCTGTGTGTGTGTGTGTGTGTGTTAGCAGGCATTCATGGGGCTCACTAGAGGAACAGAATGCATGTATATTATAATAGGGGGATTCAATAAACTGTCTTATACCATAGGGGCATTTGGCAGAGGCAGAAAGATCGCTGCAAATTCAAAGCCAGCTTGGTCTAGACAGTGAGTTATAGGCTGGGCAGGACTACCTAGTGAGACCCTGCCTCAAGCAAGCAAGCAAACAAAACAAAGTATGTAACTATCAACACCACCACCACCACCACACACACACACACACACACACACACACACATTCACACACCCCACCCCTCTGTCAATTCCCCACTCAGGCAGAGTCTGAGATTTGAAGTGTGTTGCCAGGGACATAAGCCCTTGGTCCTGCCCATTGCTTCTGAGATGGTGTGTCCCTTTCTAGGATGACCGTATTGTAAGTCTAACCTTCTTCCCGGCACAGAGATTACTAGATGCCTTTCCGTGAAGCTGTCCTTGCCCCCATTGGCCTGGATGCTGTAGCCTTTCTAATTTGTGACCCTAACCTAACCCTAACCCTGCCCCTAACCCTAATCTGCCTCTCCTGTTCTCTTCCAGAGGACAGATCTGCTCCACACACTGAGTGTGCAGCTCCAGTGACCACTAGAGGGCGCTCTTGGGCACCCACAGGCATTTGTCACTGACCTCTCAGATGTATCTCACCCAGCAAAGGGGATGACACGGTCTCCTAGGAGGAGATCCTGTGCTGGTGACACCCCAAAGACAGGTGAGCTTGTGTGATCCCCACACACGCTTCCATTCAGAAAAGTTTGGTGGGAGGCTTTCAGCACTGCTGTGTGTGCCTGGAGCAAGGAGGAAGGATTAAGGCCATTGCAGCATAGAGAGGTGGAGTGCCAACAGGAGCACCATGCCGGCTGCTCGAAGCAACGATTACTCATGAAGAACCAAGTACTGGCTCCAGCAGGTCACCACAAGGGCCACCACATAGCTAGGGGCTCCCTGACTAGTCTCAGCATCTCTGTCTCTCACTGAGGAGAGGGACATCATAGACAGGTCTCTGGATCCCAGACCTCATGACTCAGTGAACATAAATTAGACATGACCCCTAACTGGACATGGTTCACTCTACTCCAAGGTGCAGGCACACAGCATCCCAGGTGACTGATGAGGCTGTTTGGTTCATCCAGCGCTGACAGGCAGAGACCAGCATTGTTACATCGAGAGGGGCCACACTGACGGAGCTATGGCTTTAATGTCAAGGTTTGCTGTTCTGTCTATAGAGTGGTGTTGGATAGTTTTATGTCAACTTGACACAAGCTAAAATCATCTGAGGGGAGGGAATGCCTCCATAATATCAGGTTGTAGGCAAGCCCGTCAGGCATTTTTTTAATTAGTGATTGACAGGGAGGGTCCAGCTCATTGTGGTGGCTCCATCTCTGGACTGAAAGTCCTGGGTTCTATAAGCAAGCAGGTTGAGCAAAGCATGGGGAGCAAGCCAGTAGGCAGGACTCCTCTATGGCCTCTGCGTTAGCTCCTGCCTCCAGCCTCCTGTTCTGTTTGAGTTCCTGCCTTGACTTCTTTCAGTGATGAACAGTGAAGTGGAAGTGTAAGCCAAGTAAAGCCTTTTCTCCCCGACTTGCTTCGGTCATGGTGTTTCATCAAAGCAATGGTAACCCTAAGACAGGAGTGGACTCATGCCCTTTGCAAGATCTCAGGCTGGCAAGGCTATTCCCAAATGAGCCCCAATGACATTACCCCTGAGCCATCCCTGGGGACCTGAGAGGCAGAGGTGGAGAGCATCCTGACAGCATCTTAGTCACAACTCTGAGTTCTAGAGCCCTAGAGTATACCTGTGCCTCCCTGACACCTGACGCTTACAAAGCAGAGTACAGGCTCAGGTAGCTCTGCGTTTGTGTCAAACAAGGGGGCGGGGCATTTCTGTTTGCATTGATTATCTGAGCTGGAGGGACCAAAGACTGCACCCATAGGATGGGGGAGATTCGTGGTTAGACTGTTGTCTCCCTTTGATGCCAGGGGACAGTCCTGAGGATACCAAGGCTGATGCCTAGCCTGGGTCTCTTGGAATCCACCATGCAAACTGCACATAGAATAGCTTTCCTCACTGGCCTGGAGCACACCGCAAAAGCTGCAAATACCTGCAGGAGGATGGGTCCATGTTGGCACAGACAGTGGGGTGTGGAGCCCAAGATGAACCCTCTTGTTCTCTCCAGGATGGAAGTCTGTCTGATGACCAAATTGTCACCAGAACACTTAAGATTTGCACAGCGTCAGGAGTGTGTCATCTTCTCACGGAACTGTAGGTACCTTTGTCCAACTTGTCCAGTGGTAGTTATCCATGGTCAACCACGATCAGAAAATACTGAAGATACTTTGAAAAAGTGGGAGAGAGACTATTTGCCTGACTTTTACGGCAGCATATCATCAAGACCACTCCAATGATCAGTGGCTAATGCTGGTAATCTCTGTCTGTCTCTGACTTTGTCATGGGCATATCAGAGTATATCTGGTTGCATCTGCAATGGCATCTAGATTCAAGCATTCCCTGAGGGTCCTCAGATGAAGGGATAGAGGGTACTATGGTCTCTCAGCTCAGATAGGGATATGGTCTCTCTCCACTAAGGTTGAACTGCAGTGGAGGCTCATAGCTATTTCTTCCGAGTCTGGACTGGAAGGGGCTTGTAAAAAACGCAGCCTCATGTGGCCATGGTAAGACCTAACACTACGGATGGTTTACTTCAGAAGAACCACCACAGAAGGCTCGACACTGCGTTGTAGGTGACCTCAAAGGGACAGGTCGCCTAGTAAAGCAAGAAGATGCACAGAGAGATGGACAGAAACACATGGACAGGAGGTCATGACCCTGCCCGGGGACACACTCACAATGAACAGGAGAGCATGCCCATGCCTGGGCCACGCCCACACACGGACCACGCCCACCATGTTCTGGGCCACGCCCACCACGTTCACTTGCTGCCCATCCTCCCACGTTGTAGGGCGCTACAAGAGCTATTGGAATGTATCTTTTTGTTTTTGTTGCTGTTTTTGTTTTTTTCAAAACAGGGTTTTTCTGCTTAACATCCCTGGCTGTCCTGGAACTCGCTTTGTGGACCAGGCTGGCCTCAAATTCAGGTAGGTCCCCTGTCTCTTGGAGTGTACCGTTTTGATCAGCCGGTCAGAGTCTCTGCTCTGTTCCTAGAGGACAGAGCAAGGCCACTGCAACTCTTCAGGGGTGAATTCCAGCAGGTCCCCTGGCTGAGAGCTCATGGAGCCCAGATCTAAATGGGATCAGACAGCCACATGAGGGCTGCCTGGCTGGCTGGTAGCTGTTTCCCAGAGCCCCAGCCTAAGCCTCAAATCTATCTCCTGCAGAAGCACAGACCTGGGCAGGGCACCCCCTGAGGCAGCTGCTAGGGCACGGAGAGGAGAAATGGGCAGAGCTGTCCTGGCTGTGCCTCTGGGGGTTGCTTCATGTTCCAGGGTCTTGAGCCTCACCTGGTGCTGCTGGAGTCCCGGGTCACATGATCACATCAGAGGACTGTGGGTTAGGCATCTAAGGGAACACAACCTAGACACAGTTGCACAGAAAGCGCTGCGGAGAGCAGACAGACTCCACAGTGGGTCAGACCATGCAACCAATCAGAACTCTTTACCAGGCAGGCAGACACCCCCATCTTCAGCCAGTGGAAACATGGATTTGACTCAGTAAAAAAACGCCACTTGGAGCATTGGACACCGAATGCACGTAAAAATTTTATATAAAATATTTTATTAGCAGTTTTATGTCTTCCAAGTATCTAACTTTATATTGACACAGTCCACTCCTTGAGCTCCCCTGCTGGGTTCTGTTTGTCCGTCTATCACATTCTCATTTAGCTGGTATACATCAATAGCCTTGGCGGGTTTTCCATTAGAGACCTTCGTCTCCTGTGCCATAGGCATGGATGAATTTTGTCTTTCCTTCTTGGAGTACAGGTGATTGGAAGGACCTGGAGGCTGCTAGCCTGTGACATGAAGGGAAAGCCGCAGGACAACACCATCGGACATGTGCGGGAGTGGGCCTCCACATGTGCACATATGGGTGTGCAAGCGAGTGAGTGTGCAAAATCACGGATAGACAATCAATCACGAAGTACATAGACACCGGTGTGTCTGACCTGAGGTGACCCACTAGTGCTGTCTTGGGAAGCTCAGCTAAGGTAGGGAAGAATGGGCTCACCTCACTGAGACACAGGCAAGGCTGGCCTAAGGTGGGCTAGTGACATTCATCATGGACACTTGGATGTAGAAGCCTCAGGGGACAAACAGCAGACTTCCCTCTCCCCTCTGCTTTCTCTTTAGTGGCAGAGGGACTGATTAAGTAGGCAGCCACTGCACCAGAATTACATTTTGCATCTGTCTAATCCCTTTCAGCCAGTTTGCACAGGTTTGAACAATGACAGCTGGAAAAGCCAGAAAGCAGGGACTCTGATGTCTGACAGGGGCTCTGATGGCCCTCAGCACCTTGCCAAGCCCTCCCTGCCCACTGGGGTAAGCCCTGAAGGAAGGTCTCTTCCCTGGCATCAGGACCTGAAACAACAGGGAGGAAATCAAATCAGTGAAGGTTTGAAGGAGAAGCCAGAAGGGACTGCACAGTGCCCAGACACTCCCAAGGGAAGGTGTTCACCTCCAGTCTGTTTTCCTGTTGTTGGGGGCACACTCGGGTATTTTCTGCTTTGCAGATATTGTCTGCCCCTGGTCTTGGGTTGATAAAAATGACCTTTCTCGGGGTTTCTAAGCTTTATGTTCCATTTTCTGGTCCCAGTGGGTGCCCCTCTCCACCTCCAGGTGAGGAAGGGAGATTCTTGGACCTACTGTGTGCAGTGACTCATCCCCCTCCCTAGAAGTAACACTGGAGAGTTTAACTCTGCTCTGGTCAACATCCTTTACCAACTACCCGGGTCACTCTGCCCTCTAGCAGCCTGCTAGCTTTTCTATCCTGAGCTCAGACTTTGCCCTATGGAAGGACCCCATGGCACCCTCTGTTACTTAGGAACAGTGACAAGCTGTTCTCAGTGTCGAGGTAAAACCTGGATAGGAAAGAATTCCTCCAGAGGCCAAGGAGCCCTTCCAGATTTGAAACATGAACCACCCAGCCTGTGGTTGGCATCACCACGGTCTCCGAAGAGAAACACAGCACCTGGCAGAACCTCACAGGCAGGACCCATCATACCAAGCCATATGTGGCGACATGGATGAAATAGAAATGGGTTCTTTGACTCCAACCTCATCAAGTGCCAGACTGAGGTCTGGCCACCCAACACCCATTCTTTCACAGCTCAGACTTCACAGCTGTCAACAGCTAGTTCCTCTCTGGACGCCATGTCTAATATCTTGAAATTAAATGAAGACTTTTGGTTTTTTTGTTGTTTTTTTAATGAAGACTTTTTTTTTATATATATATAAAGGCGAATCGTGTCCCTGGTTAAAAGCTGAGTCTAGAAGGGCAAGGCCATGTTTGTATAGAACAAGCAAACTGAAAATTACATCGTAGTAATACGCATTTCAATTGTGTTCTCTATAAAAAAGATCTAGGAGTGTAAAAAATAAAACGAATCTCTAAAGAGTTCCAGAACGCATCCGTGCGGTAAGGAAAATTCGGACCCTTATCATTCTCTACAGATAAGATATGAAAGCATCAAGGCCACAGCCGAGGAGTCTCAGAACCTGTCCAAACATGATCAAGTGCAATTACTTACAGGTGGGGAAACTGAGGCTCACAGGGGAAAACTGAACTACCCACAAAAATAGAATGACCTTTGTAGGAGACTGATCCTAGGGTGGTGGTGCTCTGGAAGAAGCGAACAGCTGCGTTTTCTTAATGGGGGCATCCATGGCACCTCCCCTTCCACTTAGCCAGCCTGCCTGTCCTTGACACCCCATTGCTCCCCCTCACCCCCCAAGTTTGAGGGATATACCCAGTATGTCCCCAGGCCGGCTTCCCAGGCTTGGTGGAGGTAGTTAATGTGATTCATGAAGAAAGGGGAAATGGTCTTTAAAAATCGACAAAGTGGATCGAGTATTTCTTGGAAAAATGAAAGTGGCCAGAAAACTAGGAAGAGTTTTAAGCCCATCTAGTTTGCTTAAAATAAGAAGCACATGAGAAAGAAAGTGTGGAAGGAGGCTGCCAACTTCCCCCAGCACTGTCCGCGTTGCATTGCATTGGTTGCGTTAGTTCCTGCTGGTCCAGCGCAGCTGGGGTGGTGTCTCCCTCACCCGGAGCCTGCATTTGACCTTCTCTGGTTTTGTCTGTGAGCCCCACTCTGTAACTATGTTGGACTCTTCCGTGTCTAAGCAAAACACATCTTTTACCCTGAATAAGTCCTCAAGAAGTACTAAAAAGATACAATCTTTCGAAGTGAATGAAATTTATCGACTTTGGCTTGGAAAGTGACTTCATCAGAAATGGGAGGAACTTTAGAAGGCTGAGACCTTAAGAGAAGACAGTCCTCAGGCGGAGTCCCGCCCGCTGTGTGCGGACCTTCCCCCAAGACATCCACCTCTCTGGGGACCAGCTCGGCCAACACTCCCCATCCAGGGCCAGTGTGTCCTGGACTCCGGGAGGAATCTACGGAGCAAGCCTCTTGTCCCCAGCTGGAGCAGAGGATGACGTTGAATGCCAGTTGTCTTTTCAATCCCACATGTCAAAAAAACAAACAAAACCCAACCATCCTACATCTTCCTAGTTAGAAAAGGAAATGACAGTTCCAACCCGGCGGGCAGAGGCGCCAAACACTGGTCATTGTCGACCTGAGTGGCCTCCAGGTTGGGTTGGGAGAGTCTGTGTCACCAGAAGCAGGTGCACTGCTACCTCCCAGCAGTGCCCTTGGTCACAATGTCTGCTTTGCCTCACTGTTGGCTTGGAGGTGATTTTACCTCTCAGCCCGGATTTTGTATCTCAGGACGAAATAAGCGATGAGCCGCAGGGAGATGAAGAAAATACCCAGGACGATGAAATCCAGGTATAGCTTCGCATTCTCCACATCTAGCTCCCGAAGGATGGCCTCTGACTTCTGAAAGTGGCACGTCTCCGCGATGTCACAGTGCAGGTCCTCTCGGTCCAAGCCGTAGATGGACAGAATGACCCCCTCGAAGCCGTATCTAGGGAGAGGAGGAGCGGCAGGTGTGAAGGGCAGTCCTGGCTAAAGGTCACTAGGCTGGCTCTCCACGATCAGTGCTCAGTGGCCCCCTCCCCTGCACCGCTTCCTGACTTTAGGGCAGCTTCCTAAGCCTTTGTTCGCAATCCTGTTTCTTCCAAGGCCACCAGAGAAAATGCAAAATGGAATGAACCCTGTTTAAGCCATCGGAACGATAAATAAATAAACAAACATAGTTGGCTTCCTTCTGAGCCTCTACACCTTTTCACGGTTAGGTCCTGTTATGGGTTTGGATATCCTGGCAAGAACACTGGAGCATTTAGAGAAAGCCTCTTTGGACCAGCCTTGTTTTGCAGAACAAAAGTAGGGATCTTCTGATGAAAGGCGCTGGTGTCTGGTTTCCAAGGATTAGGAGGCACACAGGCCGCTGAAACTGGCTTTGTGTCTGTCTTGTTCTCCTAAACAATGTAGTGGGGTCTAAGCTGACACTCTAGGAAAGAAACACTTGTTCCCAGCGTGGACTTTTGTGACTCACGGAAAGAGCTGCAGCTGGGGGTCGGGGGTGAGGACACAGGCCAAATACTAGGAGAGGCCACTGACTGGCCTCTGTCATTGTGCAGAGCTACTCAGCAGAGGGGGTAGAATTCTGGTAGACCCTGGACCCAAGTTGCCAGAAAGTTTTTATTGGAAGAGTGTTTCAGAGAGGGCCTGGTGTGCACTAGGTGCTTTGCTCAGGTTTTATAAACAAGATCTCATTGTGTCGCTTTTCCCGTAAAATACAGACACACCCTTGGGAACACCCGGAATATGAGGGCATGCCATAGCATCTTCAGGGTATGAGACTGTATGTGCTTGTGTGCACTGGAGGGGCACAAAACTAAGGGGAAGACCCTTGGAGTCAGGATTCGGATTTAGCTCCATTACCGCTCAGTGCTTGGACCCGCCCTGCCCCTCCCCCCCACTCCCATGCCCCTGCCACCACCGCCCACAGGTACCTGACGTAGGAGATGTAGGACATCCACTGCAGGTAGGTCGGGATGGTGTCAAAGCTGACAAAGAATCCGGAGAAGAGCAGGACAGGAATGGCTGTCACGGGACCCACAAATGTCGCAACCTGGAGTGAGACAGAGTGGGACATGAAAAGGCGCTCACTGCAGGGGAGGAGGGATATCCCACCCACTCAGGTGACCCCGAGGACATCCCAGTGGCTGCAAAGGAAGTGTGTCAAAGGGCCAGAGTCTTCCTGGGCTGGCCAAGACCAGGATGGTGGCCAAGAATGTTCCCTGGAGGGGCCAAAAGTTAATCTCCTGAAGAGAGGCCCTGAGACCCCAGCTGAGGAAGGGAGCAGAACAGAATAAACACCATTTCCTGAGGGCAGAGGCCAATATTTTCTGGGAGTGGTCTCTGAGGAGTCTTAGTGAGCAGTTTATAGCTGTCCCTGGAGCTGACAACTGGGTAGGGCCACCTCTGTGGGAGGTGTAGGGGGGAGTCCCACCTACAGGCAAAGATGCTGTCATCAACCTGCTGTGACATCAGATGCCAGAGACAGGTTTCAAGGACCCCATGGGGACCCATTAGATGGACCCCTCCTCTGGGGTCCTGCTGTCCCCTGAGAGCTAAGGGCAACACCGGGCAGGCTGGCTAGTCAGATACACCCTCTGGGGTCCAAAGCTCTAGGGGGAGGGTCTGAGACGGTGAGATGGGGAGGTCAGCATTAGGGGATAAAAGCCATCTACGTAAACAGCATGGTTCTGATGCCTACGTGGGACTAGAAGGGTGCACAGGCCACACTGAGGTGAGAGGTCAACATGGGGGTGACAGATCCTCTTCCACAGGCCTGATTGGAGGCTGGGATATCCCAGCCTCTTCGCTGGGGTGTGGTCTTTGACTCTTATGGCAATGCTATGAGACAGATACCATGGATCTTCTACCTCTGAGTGAGGAACCTGGACCCTGGAGACCAGGAAGCCACTGTTGGGGATACCAGAGATGAATGGGGAAGCATGTGGTACCTAGGAGCCCTTAGAATATGGCACAGGTCCTCAAAAGCCTCTGATGGCTTTGGATTGTAAGGGCAGGGGAGGCCATTTGGGGACTGGAGGTGAGGCCAGGCTCAAGGACACAGAGAAGAGCTATGGGAAGCTCTGGGTGAGGTGAAGAGTAGGTGTCCACCATTGGTGTGCCAAAGGGTGGCCAAGTGGGCCTACTGAGGCAAGGCTAGAGATGTGGAAAGCTTGGTCTCTATGGCAGCTGCGTGATGCCAACCAGTCAAGGCATCTCTGATCCTTAGTCTTCCCTATCTGTAAAATGGGGTATTGAGGTGTGTTTGGTATGACATAAGCTGACATTTAGAACTCATTTCTGGGTATGTACAGTGTATAGGCAGAGCCACCCTGCAAGTCCCTATGTAAGGAGACCATTCTGATCGTTGAAGGCAATGCTAATTCGTTCCTATGAGAACAGCCTAGTGAAGACACCTAGAAGTTAACAACAGAGTTAAGGGTCCAGGGGATCACTGAGCCCCATAGGACCATGTTAGACCAAGGAGACAGACAGAAGCCCAGTGCTGCTCAGCACTTCCTCGGCTGTACCTGCAGGGATGTGGACGCAGCTCCAATCAGTAGGCCTAAGGACTGGGCCACCAGTGAGGTCATGGTGCCCAGAGCAGCAAACAGCACAAAACGTACAGCGTCCGACGGCTGCGACGTCATCCAGTACACGATGCTGCAGTAGGCCACAGGGAACATGATCTGCAAATACAGGGCCCGTGTCCCTGGGGACTCTCCTTGCATCCCACCATCGGGGCCCTTTCTGTTGCAGACCCCACCAAATCCTGCTTCTCTTCTCAGCAGAACACTAGCGGAAACCGGTCCCAGCCAGCTCTGCAGGGTGTGGAGAATGTCTCCTCCCTCTTACAAGTCACTGGTAGCTTGCATACCTGAAAGGGGACATCAGCCATAGTCTTTGCCAGGTAGTAGGCCTTCAGGCTATACCAGTAGTTCAGGTGCTCTCGGAGAAAGACACTCATCTCCAGGGGAACTACAAGAAGGCGGAAGAGATTGGTTGGGTAGACACAGCCAGGGATTCAGATCTGAACATGAATGACCTTGGTTTGAGCCCTGGAGCTTCTGACCTATGTCACAGTGTGGGCCTCCAACACTCCAGACCTCAGACCTTAAACAAAAATGAAGCCTAGATTCACTGGTCTAGGGAAAAAAAAAACCCACCAGCTGTTTCTCTAATTTCAAGAGCTACACCTTTAATCCTAGTACTTGGGAGGCAGAGGCAGGTGGATCTCTGTGAGTTCAAGGCCAGCCTGGTCTACAGAGCGAGTTCCTGGACAGTCAAGGCTACACAGAGAAACCCTGTCTTGAAAAACTGAAAAGGTATATTCTATGATTGAGAAATGTCCCCTGCAGGCTCATGTATGTGACCACTTAGTCTCCAGTTGGTTGTGCTGTTTGGGGGAAGTTACGGAACTTTTAGAAGGCAGGAGCCTTGCAGGAGGAAGTGCATCCCATGAAGGGGGCGGGGCTTTAAGGATTGACAGCCTTGACCCATTTCCTGTTTTCACTCTCCATTTCAAGTGTGCAGCCAGCTTCCTGTTCCTGCCTGCCCGCTGCACCTTTCCCACCATAACAGATGCTGGCTCTGGGACTGTATGCCCAATAAACGCTTTCTTCCCTAAGCTGCTTTTGTCTGTGGTATTTTATTATAGCAGCAAAAAGTAAATCAATCCAAGTGGTCCCATGAAGACCCAGAGTGGACCAAGTCCCTGACAACACCAAGTATCCTCATGGTGGCTAGTGGGACCATTCTGGCCAGCCCTGTCTCTAATGGGCTCACTAGCTCTCTGATTCAAAGTGGCCAGAGCTGGCCATCCAGGCTATGTGAATAGCTGAACTCTATTGGTCAGGTGGGTACAGCCCAATTGAGGGTCTTTTAAATAGCAGACTTTGGGGTAATTGCCTTCCACCACGCCTAGTTGCCTATCACTGAGATTTGATCATCTGTACTAAACAGTATATTTTGTGTGTGTGTGTGTGTGTGTGTGTGTGTGTGCGCGCGCGCGCGCGCGTGTGACACATATATGCAGATGTCCACAGACCAGAGGCACTAGATCCCTTAGAGCTGAAGTTAAATGTAGCTGTGAGCCATTCAACATGGATGCTAGAAACCAAATCTGAGTCCTCTAAAAGGGCAGTATGTTCTTTTAACCACTGAACCATCTCCCAAACCTACCATACTATAGTTTCTTATCCAATAGTAAACACAACACAACCCGTTTTGCCAACATATAAAGGCTGAATTTGAAGGATCAAGACACTGGGTGCCGGGCAGTGGTGGCGCACGCCTTTAATCCCAGCACTTGGGAGGCAGAGGCAAGCAGATTTCTGAGTTCGAGGCCAGCCTGATCTATAGAGTGAGTTCCAGGACAGCCAGGGCTACACAGAGAAACCCTGTCTTGAAAACCAAAAAAAAAAAAAAAAAAAAAAAGACATGGTGAGCCTGTAAAAGCTCTGCAGGGTCAAGGCAAGGCCTCAGTCCCCAAGCGTGGGCAGGAGTCCCAGCTAGAAGGGAAGGGACACTCACAGGTCAGAACAGTGGGCATGAGGGCAGCAAACATGAGGAACAGCATGGAGAAGAACAGGAAGCCCGAGTTGCTCAGGACCTTCTTGGCTTCGTTCCCAATCCCCAGGTACAGCAGGCCAATGAGCAGGCCAATCCCGATGTGCGAGGTGATTCTCAAGTGTGTCAGGACCTAAGGGCAGGCACAGCTTTTACCCAGTGCCCAGGAAAGGACAGGGCCAAGGCCGCCGGAAGTATCGGATTCTGACTCCCATGACAGCAGATCATATGAGACACCCTCCCTCTCCTCCGGGGAAATAATCAGAGACCTTATCAAGTACATTCATACACACACCCACACACGCATGCACACACACACACACACACTCACACACACACTCACACTAGCTCATGTACTACTGAAACAGAGATTACTATGCTTTGTTGATTCTATTCAAATCTGGCAAACAAGACTGGTCTCCCTGTAGAGGAGACAAAGCAATGTTGGGGATGGTTCTGCAGAAGACCCTCACTAGGGTCTTCCAGCTCAGGGCCCTGAAGCTATACTGGGCTTCAGCCTCCCCAGGCAGGGTGCTAGTGCCCACTGGACCAAGGTGTTATCACACCTCCGTCATCTCGTGCCTCCCTCTCTATATGATCCCAGTCCTCTGTCTCCCTCTAGCTATTCAGTTTGGGGTTTAGAATGTTAGAATGAGAAGAGAGATGGGGCCAAGCCCACCTCGACCCACACAGCACATGTATGACACCAGCAAGACGCACATTGATTGGGTCTTGTGAACACAGACATTTAGGGACCTTTTGTTACTGCAGCACAACAGTGGTAGCTGACTGATGCAAACTGGGAAATGGCAACTTGAAAGTGTGCTTGGAGGAGGGAGTGGGCATACTTACCGAGTCCCGCATGATGCTGAGGAAGGTCCTCTTGAAGAGGATGCAGAACTGGGTGAGGCAGCTGGCGGAGAAGCTGTGGCAACCTTCCATGGAGGCCGAGTCCTGAGGAGGCACAGTGTAGATGGTGAGTAAGCCGCTTGCTTAGGGCCCTTAGGTAGGAGGGGCATGTGAGCTACCCACCAGGACCCGTCTCCAGACCTCTCCAATCCCTTCACCCACTTTACCTCTTCAGCAGGCCGGTGCCAAAGAAACGGGTTCACGTCTGTGTCGCCCCCGAGGTCTCTCTTATAGTCAGAGTCGCACATGCCCTCCCGCACAGCTCTCACCAGGCGACTGTTCTGATCCCCGTACTCCCCCGATGCCACTTCCATTACTGCAGGAGACACGGAAGGGGAAGTGAGGCAGGGGCTTCTGGGAAGAATCACCGCAGTGCAGATGGGAACCAAAGGTCTCTGTCACTTTGTAATACCACAGCCCAAATGGCAACGGGAAAGCTTTAAAATGAGTGACGGGGCTGGCCGACAGTCACGCAGCAAGTTGCCGACTGATGTCCGCTCACAATCCCCCCAGTAAACCATTTGTGGTGCCAGGAGGCCAGAAATGCAAAACCACAATGTGCATGCACCTGCACCATGACCCCCTATTTGTGCAGCATACACAGAATGCCTACTCTGGACCAGCATCGCCTGGAGTGGGAAGAAGCAGGAAGAAGCAGGGCTCCTTGCTCAAGTGCTGAGTATATAAAATGGTCCACAGCGCGGGGGAGGGGGTGCTCACAGCACTCAAGGTCCACTACTCTGAGGCTGGGGACCATGGCCCACACCCCTCACCCCCTGAGCAAACAGCTCCCCTCCTGGCTTTTCTCACTCACTTCCTCTGCCCTTCCTGGACCCTGTCCAAGTTCCCTCTGCCTAGACTTCTGTGGTTGCTGACTGTCCCTGCTCACTCCATGATGAGGAGTTTGCTGTCTAGATACCTCTGTGTCCTGCTCCTTCCTTTAGCACCTCCCTGAGTAGCACAGCCTTCATCTGAGTACCATGATGCTGATGTCCAGAGACTCCCCCCTCCCCGGTACCCCTTCGCAAACGGGTGACCACTTTTCTATGAGCACATCAGGCGGGAACCAGGACACATCTGGACCAGAGCACTGAGCAAGCCCCCAGCACTGGCCGGTCCATCTCTAAACTCCCTGGCTATTCACATCATTCTTAAGTGCCACAGTCCCGTCTTTCCTGCAGAGGACCACCAGGGGAGAGAAACCCCTGAGAAGGGGCATACTCACTTCACCAGATACCTGCCATCTTCCCAGGGGTCCATGTTTCTCCCCCCTCCTGCTTATCCTCCTCTCTGGGATTCCATCCCTCCCACCCCCAGTGGTACCCATCCATCTCCCTCCAACCCCTGCTCAGTGGTACCCATCACCGTTGCTCTCTTCTCTTGTGTGAGGGAATAAGCCAACTGCAAACAAGACCTTTCCCTTGACATTGAAATATGCCCAGTTCTTCCCTTTTAAAGGAATTTTCCCTCACCTGCCCCCCCCCCCCTTTGTGGCCATCTGCTTCTTGTAAGTGAGGAATTTTTTTTTACCAGGGTCAAGGGCCCCAGGACACAATTTGGGAAGTGACATATGGAACCCCAGGAGTTGTGTGGCCAAGATGTCTGAGAGAAATACAGCTGTGGGAGAAAAGCCATAAATGAGGACTGTCCCGCTGGGGCCTCTGGGTTGCCCTGACTAGCAAGGTGTTTATAGGAGAGCAGTCATGGATGTAGGGTTGGTCCTAAGGTTAGTGACCCGTGTCCACATAGAAGGGTAAGGCAATGCAAAGACAGGGCAGATCTTGGTCATCAGACGAGTCTTCCTGGAAGAGAGGGCCATCTGGAGTCCTCACAGGAGCTACCATAGGTGGCCCCACTCCATTGGTTAAGACGTGGCATTAACTCCTGACTCACACATCAGATCAAAGTGGGACACACAAGACTGGGGGAGCTCTTCTTTTCTTCCAGCTGGGCGGGCTCTACTCACCAAAGTCTGCGGGGTTATGGTAGGTAGGGCAGTTCAGACCCAAATCCCTCAGATATGGCACGAGATTTGAGACCTTTCCCCGGTATACGCACTGTCCTTGACTTAGGACATACAGCTGAGAGAGAGCAAGAGAGAAAGGCATCAACCCCAATCTTCACCTCTGTAGAGCAATGGTGGTTCTCACTCGGTCACTCCTTCAAGCATTTGGCTAGTGAGTCAGTCAGTCAGCCAGTCAGTCAGTCAGTCAGCCAGCCAGCCAGCCTGCCCATTGATCAGCCAGCTTGTCAGTCAGCCAGTCACCAGTTATTCAACCAGTCAGTCAACCAGCTAGTTAATCAACCAGTCAGCTAATCACCCTGAAAAACTAGTGGAAGGAATAAAGATCCAGGTTCTAATTTTTTCAGGCTATCCCTGCCCTGTCAGTGATCTTAGAATGGAGTCTGGGGTAAGCATCTGGGGTAGGTCAAGAACCTGGACAGGGGAGGGGGCCACATACCTGATCAAAGAGCTCAAAGAGTTTGGCGCTGGGTTGGTGGATGGTGCAGACGATGGAGCGGCCGCCCTGGGCCAGCCCTTTCATTAGGGACACCACTTGGAAGCAGGAGGCGCTGTCCAGGCCACTGCAAATCAAAGACACCATGAAATGCTGAGAGTGTGAGGGACAAACTCAGTGCCCCTACTGAGGTCTTGGGGGGACTGGGCAGTCACTGCTGAGGGAGGACTGTAGCTGCACCCCCCCAAGGCCGGGCTCTTCTCAGCCCCTGTAACTGTTCAAGGATGACACTTCCATAGGGACCGTGTGCGCTGGATGTTATTTCTGACAAGGATACGGGAGCCCAGAAGATTCCCAAAGGCCCGGCTGTGGAATGGGGGAGGGGATTCCCCACCTGCCTTGGCAAGAGACATCAGAACTGTCTGGGTAAACTGCTGGCCTCCAAAGTAAACAGTGAGGCCTGGCGGTCAGTAGTCACAATGCCACACCCTTCCGCCCACTTGGGCAGTAAGGGAGGGGGAGGGGTGCTCCTGTGGTTTTATCCACTAGACTATATTGATGCCTTTTGTGGGGAGGCAGAGTCCTGAGGCTTGCAGGGTTTTGCACCCCTGAGTTCTCTCCTCTCCTGCTCGAACCCCCCAAGCCTGTCTTGCTTCTACTATGTAGCTCCCAACAAGGGGAAGGAGTCACAGTGGGCACCCCTGAGCACTGGCTTTGCCCCCAGGGCAGTGAGCCTGTGCGAGGCAATTTTAAGGGTTCTTGACGTTGTTTTGGGAGCCCACTGTGGGCCAGACACTCAGTCAGTCAGGAGCAGCCCTGTGCGACCGGCCTATTTTGTTGGGAATGCCTGAATATACAATGTGCGACAGAAAGGCGGGCTGATTAACTAGTGACCCATGTGCTCTGGGGCCAGGATTTGAGACCAAATGTAAGCAGGTGTGTCTGGGACAGAAGTCAGGATTCACATGGTTACACAAAGGCGGTGAGCCACTCAAAATGGGAGGGATTGCTAAAAACATAGTATTCCAGGCCCCTTTCTCAGAGCACCTGACAACACTAGCCTTCAGGATACTATGCCACTGGGAAGTCGGAAACAAGGGACCAATGGACACTATGAAGGGATGTTACCAAACTCCAGCCATATCTCCACACTCAGTACCCAAGGTCCCAAACACGCAGAAGCTTCTGGGCCAGTGGCTTTGTCCTGTCATCCCACAGATGGGGCGGTTCCATCTAGTTGTCTCCAAGGCCGTACCAAGACAGCAAGGCCACCTCCAAAACCTCAGAACAGACTCTAGGCACGACTCTCCTCTGTCTCTCTCTCTGGTCAGCAGTCCAGACACCAGACACAGGCTTACCTGGTAGGCTCATCAAAGAACATGACAGGGGGATTGTTGACCAACTCTAGTGCGATGGCCAGGCGTTTCCGCTGGCCACCTGAGAGGCTTCCCGTGCGTGTGTTGGCACAGGGCAGCAAGCCCAGGGCTGTCAGGATCTCCTTGACCTGTGGGCAAAAAAACCCCAGAGTCTCTATTAGGAAACAACCTTCCGACCTTATGGCCATCAAGAACACATGCCTGTGGGATGTCCTGCCCTGCTGCGTATAACCTTGGCAGTCTATACATATCTGTCTACAGTGCTGGGCTGCCCCAGGTCACCCCAAGTGAGTGGTCCTGCCTGGAGAGACAGGCAGAACTGTCAAGAGGCAAGAAGTAGCGTTAGGGGTTCAAGCCAAGGGCTGGAGTCTTCTCGAACCTTCTGGCTGGTGACCTAATATCATCCTTCCCTTCTAAGCCGAGCCTAACATCTATCTAGCACAAAGAAACATCCCATAAATATTTGGTCAGTGGACGGATTCAGGGACACATGAGAAGGTGGATGATCAGGTCTGTGACTAACACCAATGGTCACTGGCCATCATGCAGTGATGACCTCAAGGTACCTTGTTGGAACACTGGGCACACAGGAAGTACCCCAACCCCCAACAGCTGCCACCCCTGTTTCTCATCTCACAGGAAACACAGGAACAATTCCCTTGCCAGTTCCCTAACATGCACCCTGAGCCAGCTGTGTCATGAGGTCACTTAAATGATACACCGGTAAATGGCTCAAGGCAGTGAAGAGATTTGTATTGAAACTGACACAGTGGCCACCCCAGGCCCAGGGCCCTGGGATAAAGGCTGAGAATAGTAACAGATACGGTTAGTTATATGTAGAGTCCTCTGATTGGCCCACGATGGTGACCTAGTATTGGCTGAGGGAAACAATTGGGTCACCAAGCTCTTGGGAAACAGAGGCTGATCCAGCTGCCAGACTCCTCTCCAGGGCGCTCAGTGATTCCCACCAGAGTTGGCCCAGAGGCGGGACAGCTCAGAGGCAGCCAGGCTCTGGTGGCCATACCAGGAGGATCTTGGCCAGTGGCTTCTCTGGGGAGATGAGGTCATCGGAGAGGAGAAGAAGGCACAAAGGAGAAACTTTCCACTCTGGACATCTGTACTGTTTATGCATGGTCGGTACAAAGTGAACCACTGGTGGGAGGGCCCCTCGGCATCCAGTGCTGGTGGGGCCGGGGACCCGGGTTCAAGTCTCGCTCTGCCTCTTCTTGCTCATACCCTCAACCCAGCACCACGGTCTCCTTCTGGAATGCCCGGCTCTGGGAAATGGGTGCCAACCTGGGAACAGCTTCTGTGTGGCTGTCCAGGAAGGGCCAGAGAGGCAGGGCCATGATGGACAGCCCTTTCTTTTAGGCATTTTTGCTTCTTGCTGCAGTGTCTGATTTTCTCACTACAAGGCTTCCAGGCTCTTCAGGACAGCTAGTTGATCCTGCAGGGTGGCTGGGGTGGTTTCCTCTGGGGGGCATTCCATCCACAAGGCACACCCTGTTTTCTTCACTTTCTGTGGCAGCGAAGTGGAAATAGAGCCCACCAGTTAGTGGCTGTCCTTTTTGCCCACGTGATGTGGGCAACCATCACTCAACCATCAATCAGGCCGGGCCCCTTCTCTCCAACCTTGTCTTAGAAGTAATACTATCTATATAGGTTGGTTTGGGTATAAAAGTAGTCAGAAAGAAAAAGAATATAAAATAACTCCACAGGTTCATTCCTATGTTTTCCTAAATAAGCAAACAAAACAATACAAGAGAAAACAAAAATCCCCACGGTCACTTGAAACCCAAGTCCTTCTGGAGCCTCACCCTCTAGGGATAGTCTCAGCAGCCCAACACTGCCCATGGTGATCTCCCTCTCGAGGAAGCAGCTGTACCAGAGAGCTCCTCAGGGCCAAGGTGTCTTTTCTGGGAAACAAAGCAGGCTCTGAAGAGCAAACTCCATGATGTGCGCTGGAACCTTCCATTCCATTGTTCTTCCACACGCTACATGCAGCATTCACAGAGGCGCTGCAGGGGCTGATGGTAAATGAGTCAGGGCAATGTCCTGCTGCAAATCTGTCCTTGAGATGCCTGTAGTGGCCTCTCGGAAAAGGCAAGAGCTGTATCCATCCGAGAAATCCCAGAGCAGGTGGAATTTCTGGCCACGCACACATGCTGGACACTCGATGGCCTCCGACCTACATGGTTGGCTTCCTGTGACACTCGGCATAGGCTATGATTGGAGGACAGTTTGGGCTTGGCTCTCTTGGGGACATTTCTTAGAGCAGAATAAATGGAGGCTGAGCACATGTTGAGAATCCTGGTCAGTCTAAGGCCTAACTATGACTTTTTCCAGAAGGTTCCAGGATTCTCTAAAAGATGCCACTCCAGCAGCAGAGTGGGCTCCTGGGGCCCTGAGCAGCACCCAGGAGAGGGGCTGAAGCTAGAAGCTAGACTCTGACAGTGTCAAACAGCATCAGAGGCGAAGATGGCATGGGAGGCCAAATGCCTGCCTCTCACAGTGGTCACCTGTTCAGAGGCCTGAGTTCAGTGAATTCTATTTCCCCAGTTGCATGAGAAAAGGCTGGCCACAGAGCACCAGCTGTGGAGAAACAGCCCACTTCCACCTCTCTATCCTGCATTCACAGAGATCTTACCATCTTGAAGACTTGAATAATGCTGTCTTCTGCAGCCTATGTGGCCTGAAAGGGGGCAGGGCCCTGAGCATGGGTTACATAGGCTAAGTTTCCTAGAGCGGTTCAGAGGGCTAAAGAGGCTGTCCCCCTGTGTGGTCAGCTCTACTTCTCTGTAGGACCTTCCCTTTCTGGTCTGTTCATCTCCACACTACAAGAGTCTGTGGCCAGCCCTGAACTTCGGTCTCTGGTTTGAGCCCAAGACACAAAGCTTCTTTCCTGACCACTCACCCTCCAGAGAGACCAGTGTCTTCCACACCAGGAAGGATAATCGGCCCAGCCACTATTACTTTACTTGGTGGCAACCGTCAGATACTGGTGAGACATCACAGAGGTTGGATTGTGCTTTGGCCCCTGTGGAGTCGGAGAGGCTGGTAGATGGGAGGGACCAGAGATGGGAGGTGGTCCCAAGGCTACCACAGTCTTCTGATAAGTCACTAGGAGCCACAAGAATGCTCCAAAGGAGAGAGCTCCCTCTGGACTCCGCTTCTGGCTTCTGCCAGGTTCACCACTGTTCCAGCCTTGGGTGGCTTTTCTCCTTGCCAGTGAAGATGGAACGCAGGGCCAGGGAGTGCTGGGGCAGGCATCAGATAAAGGACAAAGACCCCATTCTTTGGCATAGGTCATCTCAGGCTCACCTTGGCACATCATGTTCTGACACTTGGTTTTCTCTTTCCTTCTTTCTTTCTAGAGCTTTTGTCATCCCAATGGTTCCTTGACTTAAGTCAGCTCAGGTTGCCATGACAAAGTATCCCAACATGAAGGCATAGACACTGGAAGTGCCACCTTAGAGTCTAAAGGCTGGTTGGTTAAGCTCAAGAGGTGGGAGGTACTGGTTCTCCCAGCCCTTCCGGACCCCTCTCTTCCCGGCTTGCAGACAGTGTCTTCTCCCTGGGCCCTCAACAGAAATCCTTCTGAGTGAGCTTATGTCCTGACCTCCTCTTCTTGTAAGGACAAAGTGAGATTGGATCAGGGCCATCCCAATGACCTCTGCAAACAGCCTGTTAAGTCTGAAGCACTGGGCTTAGAATTGTGGCCTATCAACTTGGGAGGTCAGCCCCCTCTGCTTTGTCTCTTCTTGTCTTCATTCGAAGGAGGGATGGAGGTACATCTGGGGATGGGAGTCAGTGGGGCCTTGGGGGTGGTGTCTTTCTAAGTCACATGATTTGGAGAAGACTGGAGACCACAGAGGCTCTTGAAGCTCACCCTACAGGATGAGGTGACAAGCCCCATTCTACTGCCCACATGGGGCCCCTGCACTTTCCATATCTTCTTTGTGTTGGATACAAATGGTCCAGCATCTTCCCCTTGATCTCAGAATGAGAGAATTCCACAGGAAACATTTTTTTAGTAGTTCCAGGGAACTATTTTCACCTCAGAAACAAGTTCTTCGTCTCCATAGTGCATATGTCACTACCATGACAGAGAGCCCCAGAGTGTGAGGGTCCCCTGAGAGAGGAGAAGGGGGACCCTCAGGCTGTTTTGCCATAGCCAGCCATATGTATTGTATTAGTCATTCTAGGCAGTGAAGGGGTTGAGGTTGAGCATGTGAACAGAAGGGCAGCAAATACTGTCCCTGGCAACTGCCAGTCAATGGCACCTACTCCCATTGCCTTGCCTTGGAAGGCGTCAGAAGGCACAGATAGCATCATGTAAGGGGCCTTCCGTGACATTTCTCTTCTGCAGAGCATCTCAGTAGCACCAGAGACAGCAAGGAGCAGACAAGCCTAGCCTCTCTCAGGTGACCTGTGAATATGGACTGAGAGGCAATTCCCCCATCCCCCCCCGGACCTCCTGGGGCTCCTGCAGGGTCCTGCTTGTCTCCTTCTCTGCTCCTTGAGGGCTCAGGGAGCCGGGGGAAATGGCAAAAGGGAGGAGAAGAAGTCTCATCTAGGCTGAGATGTTTTTATTTTCTTTGTAAATGGCTGGTTAATAAGACGCATGAGCCCAATTTCTCCTTGCAAAGGTATGTGGGTGGAGGGGAGTTATTTTTAAACCAATGACTAACTATCCCCATTGTCAGTGTTTCTTTAAAAAAAGAATAGTTTAATCTAAAATATATTAAACACCCAAGGGGGTGGAGCCCCCGGTCAGGCCCTGGGGTTTGCATCTTCTGGTTATTGGGGGGTGGGGGTAGGGCTAAGACTGCAGACCGCTAGATCTAAATATCAGCCTAGCCCCAGAGCCATTTCTCCTGGACTCCAACCACTGTACCTTGCCACACACATTCTGATGCCGCCCCCACCACCATTACACACACATGGACTCAAGGGGAGGCAAAGCAAATCAACAACAACAACAAAAATCCAGAAAGGAGAAACAAGCCCCCTCCCCTCACAATTCACGCGTGCTTGCATCACACCCCGGGCCACGTGTGGCTTGGAGCAGCAAACTCACCATCTCCCGTCTGCCTTCATCCTTCTCCTGTAGCTTCAGATGCGCAGACACCTGTGGGCAAGAGAACACCAGGGAGGTGGTGTCTTAGTCAGGGTTTACTGTTGTGGACAGACACCATGACCAAGGCAACTCGTACAAGGACAACATTTAATTGGGGCTGGCTTATAGGTTCAGAGGTTCAGTCCACTATCATCAAGGCGGGAGCATGGCAGCGTTCTAAGCAGTCATGGTGCAGGAGGAGCTGAGAGTTCTACATCTTGTTTCAAAGACAGCTAGGAGAAGACTGACTTCCAGGCAGCTAGGATGAGGATCTTAAAACCCATGCCCACACCCACAGTGACACACCTACTCCAATAAGGCCACACCTCCAAATAGTGCCACTCCCTGGGCCAAGCATATTCAAACCACGACAGGTGGCTTCAGGAAGCATGAGTCTCACAGGACCAAAACAAGGTTCATGGCCACACCATGGTCAAAGCCACGCGATGATCCAGAGACACACAATGATCCAGAGACACACCACAGTCAAAGCCACACACCATGGTCCACAGTCCCATCAACCTTTGAACTGCTTGATGGACTCATGAGACCCAAGAGGTCCAGCGTCCCACATTCATGATCTGAGAGAGGTGGGAATCCTGGGAGAGCCATATGGGTCTGCTATGCTTCTGGTTATCTCTGGTATCCCCATGAGATAACCCAGATATGCACACCACAGAGACAAGGAAGCCCTAGGCAGGAGGGTTGAAAATGGCCTGGAAAGGGACCAGTAATATACTCAGGACCTTGAAGTTGTCATGCTGGGAGGATCTGCAGTTGGGCAGGTGTGGGACAGCGGGTTTGCTTACTGAGATCCTGGTTTGCTTACTCAGATCCTGTTTACCAGGATAATGTGGGGTCCCCAGCCTTGCTTGGCTAAACCCTGAAATAGTCATCTGGCCCAGGTTCATCC
The DNA here is from genome assembly GCA_028551405.1 of Uromys caudimaculatus. Lineage (NCBI taxonomy): Eukaryota > Metazoa > Chordata > Mammalia > Rodentia > Muridae > Uromys > Uromys caudimaculatus. The sequence continues at coordinate 40,335,547 of CM052720.1, forward strand.
CTGTTTAGATTATACCCAACTCTGTGTTCTTGGGCACACCTGAGCCTCAGTTTCCTGAACCAGCACGACAATACGTTTAAAATCTACCTCATTAGTTAGTGAACTTGCTGAAGGGGTCAGGTCAGAGATGGAGAGGCAGGGGAGGGGACTGAAGAGACCCTGGGCCTCAGAGTGGGACAAAGGTAGTCCTGCATTGCCTCTACAAGGCCAGCTGCCCATCTTGTGACGCTGAATATCGCAAGAATCAGGATGGCCATGAGGTAAAAGAACCACATAAAAATATACAACTGCTTAGGTTGGTAGCCAGGAAGTGGGGCCCATGGGAGACAGGACCTCGAAGGGTAAAAGGTTAGAGAGAAACATTCCCAAGGGTGCTGGGCAAGTCCCCAACTGATGATGACAACATACATTTCACAGCAAGACCTGGAGGAGACATGGTCACACAGAAAAGGACAGTGAAGGAGCTGGAGGGTCAAAGCGACCACACGGCCCACCAGTGCCTCACCAAGCACTACGATCAGGTCACCCAACACACAGAGGGTCACTCAGGGGCTCACAGGAGTAGACAAGTACACGAAGAATGAGCCCTGAGCTCAGGGAAACCTGCTCAGTAGGCTGCCAGGCCCCGTCTGTGTGCAAATCCTTTGTATCCTCTAAGCCCAACAAAGGTCCACTAGAGACCAAGTAAGCAGACAGATCTCCCCCAAAGCCACTGTTCACTGAGACTGGGTGGTGGACAAGTGTTCTTTTACCTAGTACTAGGGCAGAATGAGTTGTAGCCCTGCTGGGACCTCCTTTTCTCTTTCCCCACAAAGCAGGTGGAAGAACAGATGTCAGGTCTGAAATCTTAACCCCCTTTTCTTTATTGGTCTACGACTCCCCTGGAGTCACACAAAGTGCTGTGTGGTGGCCCCTGTCTGGGCTTTGCCTGGTTCAAGTCGTGAGCATGAGGGCAAGACCTCTCCATGTAAGGGTGTCAATATGAACATTCCGTCTGCTACCAAAGTGCAGAGCTTCTTCCCATGTCTTCTTCAGGACCAGGGAGGCACACTCCCACTGAGACTCTATGCAGTGACAGGAAAACAGAGAAACAGTGCCAGCAAGGTACGAAGTAAGCAGTGATGAGGAGAGGCTGCCAACCAGAGCTCAGTGTTAGTTTTTAACTCGCCCATTCATGGGAGACATTTAGAGGCTTCTTCTACCGACAATGAGATCACATGGGCTGTCACTGACTGTGGGGTAGGCCTTTATAAAATAAATGGTCCTAGAAGCTCAGAGTTCCTGCCTTGGTGGGGACATGGTCTGTGCAGAGAGGACAGTCTGGCTGTTCTGGAAACCTGTGACACAGGCTCCATCTGGACACTTGCATGGCCCCGGCAGGGAAGTATTTTTAAACTCCTCCTGGACTTATGCACTAGAGTCTCGTGTGAAGATACAAGGAGAAGACACGGGAGAGTGGTGATAACCCAGGGCAGAGCTGTAAGGACAGCAATGATGAGCCCCAAGGTCCAGGTCTCCCTCCCCCCGCCCTCGTCTCTCCTGTGATGCTCATCTCTAGTCCAGCAACATCAGGACAGTCTCACAGACGAGGAAGCCACAGCCAAGGAGCTGAAGCAGTATCATGGAAGGCCCATGGAGTTTAGATGGGAAACTCAGAGACCCTGGAGCCGGAGCTCTGCCTCAGTCTCCACATGGCTTTGGCAGACGGCTTCATTCCTAGAAGCTCTGCTCATCCCTGCTCCCTAGAGCCTGAACAGCCTAGACCTTGTAGGTACCCAGCAATGGCTGACTCTGTCTTTTACTTGGCAGACAAAGAGTCTGATGAGGATCTCAGAGAACAAGCAATCCAACCAAAGAGAATGATTCAAGGACAGAGATGGAGGGTGGGCCTGCTCGGCTATGTCAACTTGATGTAGGCTAGAGCCATCTGGAAAGAGGGAACTTCAATTGAGAAAATGGTGGTCAGATTGACCTGTGGGCACCCCCGGGGCTGGTGGTCCTAGGTGCTAGAAGAAAAAAGGCTGAGAAAGCCATGAGAAGCAAACCAGTAAGGATGGCCCTGCTTTAGTTCCTCCCCCAAATTCCTGGGATGACAACCACAACTAAACCCTTTCCTCCCAAGGTTGCTTTTGGTCATGGTGTTTTATCACAGCAATAGAAATGTTAACTAAGCGGGGGGGGGGGGGGGGGATTACTTAGCCCCTGCGGAAACTAGGAAGGTGGTTTGTGACTTTGCCAAACGAGATCTATTAGAAAGAACACCTAGTCTCTGGGGATTGTGGTTCGCATAGCTGTGCAGGCAGCAAGACCAGAGCTGACACGCTGATAGAGAGAAGGGACCGGATGTGGCCATGGGCAGCGGGTCTGGGTAGTGCCAAGGGCAGGGGTGGCTCACCATCATGGCCTCCTGAACAGTGAGATGAGGCAGCAGCATGTCATCCTGCATGATGTAGCAGGACACCTTCCGGAAGCAGCGCAGGTCCCGGGGCATGCCATTGATAAGAACTGCTCCTTTCATGCCAGTCTCCCTGCCAAGACAAGAAAAAAGGTGGCCATCAGCCAGGTCCTTCAGCATCCCACCTATAGGCAGCCTGGCAAAGCAAACAAGAGAGGGGGCCTCCCTCCCTCCTGGATTCTTCCCAGTAGAACCATTCACCATGGTAACGGGATGGAGCAGAGGGACCAAGTGATGCAGAGTACCACACTAGTACTCTGCCGGGAACAAGGGATCAGCAGGGAGACAAGCCACACACAAGGTTTCTCCCAGACCGCATGTATATCACGCCACGTAGAAATGGCTTTTCTTTGCCTACTACACAAAGATGCCTGGGGATTTCCCTCAGTACAGCCACAGGGCAAAGATGGATACCAAAGGCTACTCCATCTGCAGCCCAGACTACACCAACCGCTCTGGGACCACAAGTGTATCCAGCAGGTGCCTCAGGCTCAGGTGGCTCAGAGATGGTATCTCAGCCATGACAGTTCAGCCCCACGACCGGTCCAAGTGCAAGCAGAGGACCTTCTGACTGCAGGTGAGTCGGTTGGGAGTCTCCTGTGTCCTGACAGGGATGGAGGGCCACCCAACCTCCCCAGAAGCTACCCTGTCAGCTCCTCCTGTCTGTGCCCATTGGGCCTGTTGCCTCTCAGGTGCTTCTAAGCACCAGAAGAGCTAGCTTCCAGAGGCCCTCCATCTTCCTTACCACCCAAGGACACATCTTTGCAGCTCTCCCTCTCTGTGGCCATGGAGAACAGCAGCTTTGTAGAGACTAATAAACTCATTCTGGGTTCCAGCTTCCCATGGCTCAGTGCCAAGGCTCAGGGCTTTGTCGTGGGTCCTACTTTGCTCCTAGGTAATGGGCAACTCCCCTGGCTTCCTCTGGGTACCCAGACTGGCAGGGCTGACTCTGTATCTCTGGGATACACGAGTACCCTTGGTCTTCTAGGAACTGCTGTGGTAGTCGGAAAAACAGCCAGCCCCCAAAACTATCCCACTCCGCTCCCTCCCTGTCTCGACGCTGGGAGTTGAGAAGTTGGCTTTGATCTTTAAATGTGAATGTCATAAAGAGGATTTATAGTGATGATTTTGAAAAAAAAATCGTATTTCTGATATTAGGAAATAACTCAGCACTCTAAGGGATGGTGATATTTATCTTTCTCCCCCTCCCCCAGTAATTAAAACCACTGGTACCACAGGTGTCTGTTATTACTCTCAGGAACTATACTATGTTTGGGTTTGCATCTGAAATGTCTCCCATGGGGTGTGCTTGAACTCTTGGCCCTCAGATTGTGGTACTGATATGGGAGGCTGTGGGACCTAGGTGGACCAGGGCTGTGGGGCCTGGGTGGTAGAGCAGGGTCGCTGAGGACAGGCCTTTAGAAGTTGAAGCCTAGCTCTGCCTCTGGCTCCACTCTATATGCTCCCTGGGCAGTGCCAGGAAGTGAGAAGCCTTCACTTGTGGGACGAACCCAGTTGCTTCACCTGCCATGCCTGCCTTCCCAAGACTTCCCTCTGAGACTGTGAGCCAAAATAGATTCTTCCTCCCTTAAGTTGCTTCTGCTCTAGGGATTTGGCCATAGCAACAGGACAGTAGCTGATACGTGTCCTAGGCAGATACTGAAACCATGTGGAGTTTTTGTACAGCGTATGGATGGTAACTTTTCCTATGCTCTGTGTGTGTGTGTGTGTGTCTGTGTGTGTGTGTGTCTGTGTGTGTGTGTATGTGTGTGTTAAAGCATAATGTATATATTAAACATGGCAAGAGATTAATAATAACCTCTAATGGAATAGAACCATTACAATGTGTTGTCAACAGTCTCAGCCTTGTACTCTGGGGACATTATTAAGGAACACAAGGGTCCCTTGAACAAAGCTCCACATCTCTCCAACTAGTCTGATAGCCTAGACAGTTAATAGGCATAGAGCATGGATACACTGGTCCATGTCCAGGGCGGAACAAAGGTGGCATCAGACTTCATCAGATTTCTTTTTGGAAAAAAAAAAAAAAATATGTGCAAGTAAGGTTTGAATCGGTAAGAATGGAATTTTAATTCTTTCCGATCACGGTGAACTATGGATTTTTGCTGCTGCGACTCCTTGCTCTTGTTACCAAGTGAGCTCCGTGAGAAGAGGAATTTAGAAAGCCTTTCTTAAACACATCAGCATCATTCACAGATGAGTGACCTTGGCATGACCTTGGGGACGGTGCTTCCCTAAAGTCCTGAACAACCATGGCAAATGCAAGCCTTGGACATGGCAGCTCCTCATTCTCTTCTGTCTAACTGTCTAATGTGCTGTCCTACTGGCTGGCTGGCTTCTGACCATTGCTTCTAACCAGATCTTGACCTTTGCTCAGCTGCCTAAGGTCTCTTCTTCATACCCTATGCACGTGCAGCCATCCGTAGGTGCAGACTTTCAGTATTGCTTCTGTGTGCTGTTCCCTTCATGGATTCTCAAGCTCTGTGATGCAAACAGGCAACACACACACACACACACACACACACACACACACACACACACACACACAGAGAGAGAGAGAGAGAGAGAGAGGCATGCAAGCAAGCATGCATGCAGGTACTCATGCACACATGTGGTTTCCCAGGAGCCCCTGTGAGCAGAGCTTCTGGTAGCAAACAGTTGACAGAATGTTCTCAGTGCCTGCACGGAAGCAGCTCCGTCCCTCACCCAGCTTTCTTTGCTGGCATCTGCTCACCTGTATCCCGCCAGAATGTTCATGAGCGTGGACTTCCCAGCTCCAGAAGGACCCATGATGGCCACCAGCTCTCCGCTGTTGAATTTCCCAGAGATCCCTTTCAAAAGGGTCTTGTATCCTGCAAAATGCAGATTGGATTCATTTTCTAACTGTTGCATGCTTTATTTGACCCCAGTGCTGAACTGCTGGGGCCAAAGACACAGTCTCCCATGGTGCGGTATGAAAGACAGCGACATTTTAGGCTAGAAGCAGACTTTGTGCCTGTTTTATGTAGTGTCTGTTTCCCAGACTGACCTCACACCTTATATCTGTGATCATGGCACATGCATCTTGCTTAAGGGTTTCAGAGCACATGTCCAAAAGGCATCCAGGAAGATCCACCATTCCCAGCTCAAAAAGAGAACAGGTGGCCAGAGCCTATTTAGCCCTGGACCAATGGTCATCTCCTTTTCCCAATACGGTACACGTGTGTCTGTATCAACAGGCAATTAGCTCAGCAATTCATTTGCAAGTGTTTTACTTACCCCCTTAGAGATGTACATAAATACAAATAATTTGTGCACAATTTATAAACAATTACTTTGTGATTAAATCATATAATCAATGAATTGTTGATTGGTTTATTGGGTAGTTGAAAGGGCTTATTGTCACACAGTCATTTCAAATGTCTAGGGAATGTTTGGCGAGTGTCTTCTGCCAGGATCTTTGAAGGGGGCGGGGCGGGGGGAGTCACACATCCGGAACAAGCCAGAGCACTACAGCTTTCAAGCTGACTGTGGAAATGTGTTGTAAATGATAAATGAGAGCAACTGGCTCAGAGATTACGGTGCCAGCTCAGACAGGGTGTTTGGTGTGGTGTCAGATAAGAGCCCACCCTAGCTCGACAGGCAAGTGTTACATTCCAGTTCCGGTGCATAATGTCTCAAGAGACCTCATGATCCAGGGACATGTGGGGAACTTACCTGGTTTCCCCAGGCTCCAGGGAGCACCCAAACTTCCAGGTCTGAGAAAACTTGAGCCTAAGAGAACGCTTTCTACATAGTCTTACTGTTTTTTACAGATGGGACACTTGGACATTCCTACCTGTCATCAGGTGCCACCTTAATTTGGACAAGGAGTCCCTGGAGCCTTGTTTAAGTGAGGCAGGGAGAAACGGAAGCTACAGCTAGGAAGCCTGCTGCTCAGAGACTGAATCATTAAGCAGAGGAGGCTGGCTGTCAGCTGTCACCCCAGAGGGCTAAGAATCATCCCAATGGGAAAAGGGGACCTGGGAACAAAGGGAGGGGCACCGAGAGAAGCTCTCAGCTGCAGAGGAACCAGTTCCCTACACAATGGCACAGGAGAGCAGAAGGAGGTGACTGAGCGGGGAAGGACGGTTGGCTATGTCTGCCTTTAGTGGACAGACAGAAGAGCAGATGTACAGAAGAGCTGGGGATGGCAAAAGCTTTCTGTACAAAGCCAAGCTCCTACAGGCTCATCAGACAGACTTCTGCCCCTTGGAGACAGATGTGGACCTCCAGGGGCCCCAAATGACATCACCAAGGGGTTAGTAAATGCCCGGGTGCCAGCTCATTACTATACTTATCTACCTAGGCTGAAGTTGGGGTTACTGTCGAGCAAACAGTGTCTTAGGCTGCTTCCACTCCAAGATGGACCCTCCCCCTGCTGAGCCTCCAGGAGCTGGAAGCTGCTCAAAGCTGGAGACAGGTCCCTGAGATGGCCACCCGCGGAATAAAAGCCAAAGGTGGTGCAAATTCCCTCCGTATGGCTCACAGGAGAAAAAAAACACAGATGATTGGACACAACTGGGCTCCCAGCCCCCAATGAACAGATGGAGTGTGTATGACCAGGTCTAGAAGCCTTCCCTCATACTTCCCCTGACATGGCAGGCAGCTGCTTAGAGTCCTGGCTTTACACAGCCAGGGCAGCACCAGATTGCTTCTTCTCTTGGAAGTCAAGACTACATACATTCCTTTGCCTAGAGACAAATCAGTCCCTCCTCTTTTTTCGCCCTTTACCCATTTTCATGTGCATGCGTATACACATGTTGGCATGTGCACAGAGGCGTGCACTCTATAGAAACCAGAGGTGGATGCTGGGAATCATTCTCCATCACTCATTGAGGCAGGATCTGTCAATCTAACCCAGGGATCAGGAACAAGGCTAGTCTTGCTGTCACTGGCTTGCACTGGGATCCCCTTTCTCGCCCTCCCTAGGCTGAAATTATGGGTGGCTCCAGCATCTACATAGCTTCTAAGGTTCCTCACACTTGTATGAAGCCCTCTGACCACTGAGCCATTTCCCTAGCCCAAGCCTTTCCTCTTTAGATAGGAAGTTGCACCCTAACAATCCCATGAGCCTCAGCTTGCCGCCGGAGCCTCTCCCCAGCTGGGCTATATATCTCTCACAGGACATCACCTCTGAGATGAGCTAATGCCAGAAAGCAGGAAGCTGAGCAGAACCAGGATGCAAGCGCCGTTTCCCGCCCCTGGGCTGATGGCGTTTGACAAACTGAACCTTCTCAGTCCACCAACTAAGGGGACACAGCTGTAACTCAGGATCAGAACTACCTTTCTTGTCTTTGTGGAATGGGGCTTGTTTAGTGCCCCAGAAGGCAGTTTGGCTCACTTGGGTTGGACAAAGTGTTGGCTTTGCTCATACTATTGTTTGCCTATGGTGTTCTTCTGTGCCTTTTGCACACATAGAAGGATTCAGAGAGGGCTGGCAACTGCCAACGCCACCTAACAGCCCAGCAAAGGAGAAACAAGGTCCCACGGCTTCAGTCAGCCTGAGGCCATCCATAAACTTGGGGTCACCGACATCTTTGCCAGCCTGGGCAGATCAGCCTGCAGACCTCAGCAGCCATTTTCCCCCTGACTTCTCCTGTGAGCAGACTCAGTCCTCACAGAGTGTATCTGCTCAATCCAGTCATAAAACATGCTAGGTGTGTTATTCCCTTACTGGTGGTGCCTTGTGGTCAAAGACTATGCTAGGGTATTAAATGTCAAAGGCCTCTCTTCATTTCAAGTAAAGGGATGATCATTCATGCCTATGTGGGCGAAGGGTCCTGTCTGTCCTGGGTATATTATATGCAGGGCACCAGCTCCAACAATTCAGAAGCATTCACAAAATTAGACAGTTCCGATCCAGCTGCTTAAGCCTGTGGTCATTTTTCAAAGACCCAGAACCGTTCCTGGGAAGCCTGAGAGTTACAAGGGTTTTTCTGTACAGAGGGCTAACAGTCTGGAAGGAATCTTGTCCCCAGCATTGGTCCTAAGAGAACCCGCCACTACCAGGGTGGATGGACACTGTCCCCCAGGCCAGTATCTGCTGACTGGCACTCCAGGGACAGAGGTCATCGCATAAGTGGCAGCTAGAAAACCTAGCCACAAGGAAGGAAAAGGAGATGTATGTCTTGATAGTATGCTATTAGCACCTTTGTTGGTTGAGAACCATTGTGGATTTCTGAGGAGCAGGCTGTCCCCGGGTGGAACGAAATCTACAGTCTATGACCTTGGCACCCCCAGGGGGGAAGCAGATAGCTGTGCTTTGTTGTTTTGGGGGAAAGGGAAAGGCTGTGGAGGCCAAGAGAACTTCCGGGGCCTCAAGGAGGAAGTGTCCATACTGCCTCTGGGTTCAGCTACCTCACAGAAAAGGCCATTGGGCTCCACCCACTCTTCTGGGACTGGCAGAGAGATGGTCAGAAGACAAAAGCTCCCAAGGGCTGGACCATAAACCCCAGTCAGACTCCCAGGGGAACCAGACCGTCTGAGGTCATCTGCTAAGAGGCAAGTGCCTGTGGACCCCTAAGCCTCAGGGCCTGGAGGGGGTAGAACCTGAAAATGATTGGGAATGCAGGAGCGACCATTCCTTCCCTAGACAGACATGGGGCAGAGCCCAGGCTGAAGAAAAAGAATGCAAAGAAAACAAAGAGAGGCTGAGGATCTGTTTCTTCTTATCTAAATATCACAGGCTCAGTGGGGGAGTGGGGAGGGGAGAGGGAAGGGGGGAAGAAAAGAGCAGGCAAATGCTAACAGCACTCCAGCCTTTGGGACTGCCAGCATGTGCCCAGGGACACTCTCCCATCTATACATGAACACACCAAGGGCACTCCAGTGCCTGCAGGTTGTCATCAACACCACAGGGGCAACCTATCCCCTGTCACAGTGTACACACTCATCCATCACAGACATGCACACACCTGAACCACACGAACCGTGTACACATAGGCTAGGTCCTGAGATCACAGCCGGGCTGCTGCCCCTGCCCCAGCATGCATAAAGCTGGCAGTCACTTGCATCTGCTTGCAGGAAGCAGCTTTCTATTAGACAGATCTTTGATGCTAATAAACAAGTGAAGGTAGTCTCTTTCCAGGCTTCTAACCCTGGCTAGAACAAACTGAACATAGTTCTCGTGGTCCAAATGATGGCACGGTGCCAATGAGGTCTCCAAATAGGCTCCAAATGCCGCATCAACCTTAACCTGAAGGCTATATCCAGCTGCCCGGGCCTTTACATCCAAGGCTCAAACTGCCTCTGCATAAGCTAGTGCTCCTAGGATAAACCTAACGTCACTTCCCTGCTTCCCCGCCTGTGTCTCCACCCTTTCAGCTCCTATCTGATAGGATCTGGCTCCAGAACACACTGCCTGCCTTTTCTGAAGCAAAAAACCCAGAAGACACACATTGTCGTCCTCCTCCTCCTCCTCCTCCTCCTCCTCCTCCTCCTCCTCCTCCTCCTCCTCCTCTTCATCATTTCATCACCTTATATGATGAGGGTTTTGCTTGCATGCATACTGTGCACCATGTGTATGCCTGGTGCTCACCGAGGCAAGAAGAAGGGTTTAGATCCCTTGGAACACATAGTTGTGAAACCCCATGCTGGGAATCGAACCCAGGTCCTCTAGAAGGGCAGCCAGTACTCAATATTGCTGAGTTTTCCAGCCCCAGAAGTACATAATCTTAGTACCCAGTAGCATTTCTTTCCTGCCCTCTTTGGGAGGCTTCTCCCCCAATGCTCAAGGACCTTCTGAACTGCCAGTCAGCCACAGCATGAGACAAACCTAACCCGGTCAATCAACTGGGTGTTCCAGGTATTCTGTGCTTCCTGAAGGACAAAGGGGTTTTGGAGCAATGATGGTGGTGGGCTTGGGGTCTGGGACTTTGTTTTGGTAACAGAAATGTGAACCTGACAGTACAAAGGAATCTGTCTAAGTCACAGAGACCCAGGACAAGAGGAAGACACTGGGATGTATTCCCAGATGTGCAAATAACACACTGCTCCACTGCTGTGCCTCTCTTTGGAAGAAGCATAGGAGATCTCCTATGCCAGTCTATGGATATCCACCAGGGGCTTACACCAGCACTGTGTCTGTCAAATAATGTGTAACTACATAGCAGGGAGCCCTCTGTCCCTCTGTTCCCCACTCTACTTTGCAGGCTTAACTGGGGTCATTTGGGTCCCCTAATTCTCTGTCCTCACCAACGGTTCCCCTTTCCTTCCCCCTCAATGTCTCCTGCTATGAATTCCTGGCCCCCTAAGTGTATGCAGGAGCCCTTTGCCCTGCCAACCCAGAGCCAGGATGTGTAGTTGTACGGTGCACAGAGAGACACCAACAAGTATGAAGGAAGATGGCCTCTCGCCTCCCCCACACCCTCATGAGGCAAGCACACCCTCCTCGCTTCTAGCCTTCCTCTATCGCAGTGCCAACAGCTGGCTGATCCATATAACTGCTCCCTGTGTGTCCCTAGGCAGCTTTCATTTTGAGTCCTAGGAACCAGGCCGAGAGGCCCATGGGTGCTGGGCAGCCCTCCAAACACCTCTTTCCCTGTGAGGCTCCACACTGGAGGCCCAAGGCACATACTATCACCTGCCAGGTGGGTGTGCTTCAATGACATCAGTGACCTCCAAGGTGACTCAAGAGCTCTTTGTGTAGAAGTTTTCATGGAAGAACAGAAGTCATAGCTACTAGACTGTGCCTCATTCTGGTTCTTTCCAACTACCAGCTCTCCATGGTAGTTAAAGGATGTGCTGGCTCACTTGGCCTGGGCCTGAGCTTCTGGTCTGTTCTCCCCCCCCTCCCCCCCAGCTCAGCAAGTTCTGTTGAAAAATCCTTTTCAAGGAGCACTTCCTTGATTCAGGCCAGGACCCATGCAAGCCCTCAGACTAGCCTGCGTCTCACCAGCTGTTGGTGCAAGGCCAGCATTGTGAACATGCCTTGCCCTCTGCATGCTGAGACTCTGGCAGCATCTGATGTGGCATGTCAGGACAGGGAAAGTACCCTGCAGAACTGTGGTGGTAGCTGCTGGCCCAAATCTCCCTTCCATGGCAACACTGACTCCGGCCTCCTTGTCCTATCCTGACACACTAGGCTTGCAATGACATCAGAGAGGGTGCTCTCCTCAGACAGCCTGCTCAGATCTGACAGCAAAGCAGGGCTGAAATCTGAGTGGTGATCTGGGCTTGGTAACATACATCTGAAATCCCAACCACTCAGGACATTGAGAAAGGAAGACCATAAGTTCAAGGCCCGGCATGGACATCCTAGCGAGACTCTGACTCCAAACAGAAAATAACTAAATGAAAGGGGGATGGGGCCCCATGGAAGGGCACTTGTCTAGTGTGTGTGAAGCACTAGGTTCAATGCCCAGTGCTACAAAGAAACCAGTAAAAGAGAAATCAAGTTCCACGCTTCAAAACTCAGAGGCAAGGCCTCAGGAGGAAGGCCAGGCAAGATTAGGATGAGATCCAACTATCGGCCACCAAGCCAATTAGGTCCTTGTCCTTCCATGCCTCTCTGTCGTGAGTAGAGGTTTGTCTTGGGACACATGTCAGATCTGAGTGACATCAGAGCTATGCTCTACTGAAGCCCAACAATTATGGTACAGCTTCTAGAAGCAAGTCTTGGCTAGTAACCACCAGGCCCTAAATGCTCCATGAATATTTACTCAGGGGGGGTTCCCAGAAGAAGATGGCAGCTCACTGCTCACTGCTCTCCTCCCGGCAGCCACGGACAGCTGGAGATGCTCAGTTAAGCTGTACATGTGCCTGGGAGGCAACTTGGGGATAAGAACAGAAATGACTGCTTGAACGGCGGCTTCTACTCCTGTTTTCCACAACACGTCTTCGGGGAGGGGGTGGGGACTGCCTCCTGGACCACCCTCCCCTTGCTGTTGTGACAGCAGCCACTCCGAGCTGGAGCATCCCTCAGAACGCCTGTTCATCCTGGGAGCTCTGGTGTGGTCCATGTAGGATCTCAGGCTCCGTGGTGGATTCAGCATCTTTTACTGTCTCTTGATGGAGTTACACTACCTTCCCATAGGACTTGCTTCAGCCTGTGGCTCTGAGTCACATTCTATGACAGAGCTGTTCTGACCCTTACCCTTTACTCTCAATATTTCCTCAGCTGTCCATCTGGTCAGAGTCTCCCAAGCATGTGTTGGCCAGGTCAATCCATCCCGCCCATTTTTGGAAGCAGTTTTTATGCCTCTAGGAATCACACAGATTTGATAAGGTGGCTAGCCACGCCCCAACCTAGTTTATACATTTTGAGACCGGGAAACAGCTCCATGTGTCCCAATGGGTCATACCTTTTCCCTGTAACTTGGAGAGAGGGATACCTACTTAGCACCTGGTACTCCTGAGACATGGTGAGAGGATTATAAAGCACTTGACATATAGCTGGGTCCTGATCCCTCTGTCAATACCCACAGTAGTTCCTTTCCTCCAGGAGAGAGGGGCCACTACATCCATCTGACACCTTTGTGTCTTGGCCATTTCACACCTCTTAGGGAGCCCAACCAGTGTGGTGGTTTGAGTAAAAATGGCCCCCATAGGTCCATAGAGAGTGGCACTATTAGGAGGGAAAGTCTTGTTGGAGTAGGTGTGGTTTTGTTGGAGGAAGTGCATCACTAGGGGGCGGGCTTTGAGGTCACAGATGCTCAAGCCACTCCCAGTCTGGCCTTCACTTCCTGCGGCCTACAATCCAGACGTAGAACTCTCAGCTACCTCTCCAGCACCATGTCTGCCTGCACACTGCCATCTTCCTGCCATGACAATAATGGACCCAAACTCCGAAACTGTAAGCCAGTTCAATGTTTTCCTTCATAAGAGTTGGTGTGTTCATGGTGTCTCTTCACAGCAATAAAACTCGAAGACAACTAGGAAGCCATATAAACGAGCCAGGTCATAATCTCACCTTCAAAACCCAGAAAAGGTCAAGAGGAAGGTCGTGGGACTGTGTTTGGGGTCCTGTAAGTGAAGACACACAGGATGGCCTGTGTTGGGTTCCACTATTGATTTATGTCCTGATCCCTCCTCTTGTTACCAAAAATATAACTCAGTAACTATTACCATCCATGCACACAGCATGGATATTGCTAATTAACTCATGCTCATTCCTGGGCTGGCCTTTGGCTACATGGTAGGAAAAGGTATAACTGTATGGGAGACAAAAATAGCCAACTTGGGGCAAAGGCTATTGACTATTCAGGGAACGGTATAAGCCTTGATACCTGTTAACCTGACATGCCTGTGTGTGTGCATGTATGTGTGTGTGTGTGTGAAAACATAGAGGCCAAAGATTAACTTTGAGTGTCTCTTCTCATGTGCCACCTACTTTCTTCATAAGACATGACCCGCCTTTCACTGATCTGAGGCTTACCCACTAACCTAGGCTAGCTGACTACCTGGCAAGCCCCAGGTATCTGTCCGTCTTGAGATTTCTCCAGCACTCAGCCTACAAGAACACACCACTGCACTTTTTGTGTGTGTGGTTTCCAGAGCTTGAACTCAGGTCTTCACACTTGCGTGTAACCACCTTATTAAATGAACTGGCTTCCTAGCCCCTGCATTGACGCCCAATGTCTTGCTGGACTATTTTCTATGGCCTGACAGGAGGCTCGGACTCCCAGGTCTGGCAGTCATAGTGTGTATTCTAGCTCACTGGATCATGAAAATGTTCTAAAGATGGCCCAGGGGTATTCAGGGAGAACCGATCAAGAGCAGCCTAAGGACATCTTTTTGGTCCAACCATGGCTTTCCCTGCAGTTGCTCATTGACTGTCACAGTTCAGTGCTCAGGTCCCTTACTTTTAGTATAAACCTACATCAGTGTCCCTTCCATGGTTCCACTAATATGAACCATCTCTCAGCCACTGTCACCAAGCTTCAGACACTACAGAGGGAAGAAGGGGGTGGTGTCTCAGGAAAACAGACAAGAAAGTTAAAAAAAAAAAAAAGATCCTGAGAAACTTACAAGGCTCAAGAGGCTTCTCCCTGAGGTTATAAAAGCAGTGAAGGCCTGCTGGGGGAGGGAGGCAGCTTCTGTGACTTGTCACACAGGACAGGGTGAACATTTAATGATACTATTGTCTGAATCACCTATACACCTATGGAGACCCTCACACATGCTCCCGTCACTAACCCCAACAAACTCATTGGCTCACCACACCAACTTGTGTGTAATCAGTGGTTTGTTCTGATGTTAGTTCCCCATCTGAGGCATCCTAGTTAGTTAGCTTTAACTGTCAATTTGATACAATGTGTAGTCATCTGAGAAGGGAGTCTCAATTGAGGGACTGTCCAAATCAGACTGGTCTGCAGGTATATCTGTGGGGACTGTCTTGTTAATCGACATAGGCGAGTCCAGCCCACTGTGGGTGGCACCATTCCCTAAGCAGGTAGTTCTACACTATATAGGGAAACAGGTTGAGGGTGAACCTGCAAGTAACCAACCAAGCAGTATTCTTCAATGACTTCTGCTTCAGTTCCTGCCCTGACTTCCCCCAGGGACAGGCTACAACCTGGAAGTATAAGCCAAACAAACACCTTCCTCTCCTAAGTTGCTTTTGTTAGAGTGTTTTTTCACGGCAACAGGAAGGAGACTAAAATACAAGCTGAATAGTGTTTGATCATGTCTCTCCAGGAAAACTCATGCGGCAACCATCCTGTCTCCAGTCCAAGACACCCACTCAGCCTCTTAGGTCTCAACCCTTCCTGATCACAGTCTCCAATTTTGCCCCACACTTCACCTCTACTGACTTTTTTATTCTCTTGTATTTTCTCTTTTTACTGCCTAAGTATATTCATCCTTAAAGAGTTTGAATAATTTTTTGCATGCTTCTGGAATTTATATAAATGGTGCAGTACTGTCTGTCCCAGGGCTGTTTTTCTCACTCGGTGTTCTAGAATATTCTATAGTGAGTGTATCTGTGGTTTGCTAGCTAACTCTTCTTTCTAGTGATCACACATGGTGTTGTCCTTAGACTGGGGCACTTCAGCAGCGGAAGGGACCTGCAGAATTGACCGCTGTCAGGTCACTTCCCAAGGATCTCAACCACGAGAGTCACCACAGCAAAGAGCTCCATCTGCCTGTCCCTGGGCAGTATGTATGTCTATTCTCCTCCTTGGGACACATGGCCCATTCCAGGCTGATGCTAGAAGCCACCTGCTACCTAGTCCTGCATGGGCTACACTGTGCCTCACTGTTTCTGAACCTGCAGTGTGTAAATCTTCACCTGGTCCCTATGGAGACTCTCCTTGTATCTCAATCAGCTGTCTGCCTCCATGTTCAGGGTAACGTCTCTATAGTTGTGTGATGACTACTGCATACCCTAAGAGTTAATATTAGTAATCAAAATGGGAATAAATAAAGGAAGTTAAAGAAATGGCCCAGTGGCTAGGAACATCTGCTGTTTCTGCACAGAGCGGAAGTTTCGTTCCCAGCACCCAGGTTGGAAAGCCCACAACCACCTGTACCTCCAGCACCAGGGGATCAGATGTCTACCTCTGGCCTCTATGGGTAGCCACACACAGACACATACATGAAAATAAAAACATGTCATCAAAAACATTGGAATAAAAGAATAAAATAAGAGATTGCCAAAGGGCATAAATGATGAATTCTGCCGTTCTTGGTGAATTTAAAGGCCATGAAGGTGATGTGACTTGTAATTTATTGTCAATCAATAGATTCCGACGTTGTAGAAAGATACAAACATGTCCATCTATGCCACCAACTGTGGGTTCACAGCACTTTATAATTTACCAAATAAGCATGGCTGGGCAAGGGCCTTTACTAACTTAAAGAAATATTCATGTTATAAACACGGCCACGCATGCACAGACACACATGTCACTGTACTGTAAGACAACACTTCTCACTATCTACAGGGCAAAATAGCAAAGAAAGTGAAATGCTCATGGGGTTATTTTTCAGTCTCTCACGTCAGTGAGTTAAAGCTATGACTGAATCAATCCCTCCTCCCCCTCCCCCTCCCCCTCTCCTTTCTCTCTCCGGCCCCCCCCCCCCACTCCCTCCTCCTCCTCCCTCTCTCTGTACCTCTCCTCCTCTCTCTACCTTGGAGCAGAGTGCTCTGGCTATTGTTTATGCTCATGGACTGAGATTGTTTGATGAAATATTTATTAACAAGTAAATTACCAGAGCAGCGTGGCTGCTCTGCCAGTATCTCTCAGAACTGAAACGCCGCCTCAAGAATAATTCCTTTCGGAGCTATTCTAGACCTACTGAAGACTCTAAAAAGCTGCTTCCCGCAGACACCCTCCGCGGGAGTCCTCCAGTTCTGTGGAGCACTCGCATGGCTGATTCACAAATCCAGAGACCCTGCATCTGGAATGTGAAGACCGCACCCCACCATGTTGACACTAATTCAGGCGTAGTGGCCTCTTCCACGGCCGGCCTCTTCGCTGCAGCCATCCACACCTGCCCAGAGTACAGCCCCTGACCTGCCAACAGGGTCGAACTGGCCCTTCTGCTGGCTCCATCCTGGCCATCCCATCACCAAGCCTTCACCACACTTCCTTGCCAACACAAGTCTCCAGAAAGGATCAGTTAGGAACAGATAGGGAAATGCATTCGAGATGCTAGGTTGTCCCCAGGGTGGGACAATGACTGTTCTGCCCTCATCTCCACTTTGGGCTGCTCCCTCCTCTGGCTCTGGTGAGGCTTTCACATGCTTATCCATCTAAGCTCTGAGCCTCCCCATGCTTTCTCCTCATGAATGACAGGCCGGCTTCAGTCTTGTTTCTGCTCTGTTACCTACCCTGTCTTCCTCCCGCCCCACAGTTGGCCAGGGAAGCTCCCTGGGCTGTGCTCCATTGCAAGCACCAAGAGCCACACACACACACATACAGCAGGCCCGGTTGGCCCAGGAGGGTTCCCTGGGGCAGCCTCTGGAGCACACGGGGTTAGGAGACTCCCTTTCCCTAGCTCGCTCATCCTGACTTCAACTGAGAAGACAGCTGCTTTCGAGGTCCTTAAAGCATCTATCTGTACAACTGCAGCCCTCAATCCATCAGTTACCTTATGGACTGAGTGGCAGCTCTGTGCTTAGATAGGCTCATTCATGCTAAGCAAACAGCCTTTCCTCTGGTTGCTTAATCTGCTGTCCCTCATTCTATGACACGGGCATTTACTTCATCTCACACACCTCCTGGTACAGAGCACAGCCATGGAGATTCCTTAGGAGGCCTGGGGATGCACCAAGTTACCCAGGGTGTACCAAACTGCCACCTTCTCTCCAGGTACCTGGCACCTCCCCCCTCCCCAGGACAGCTTTGGGCCAGTGACTGAGAAGTATTGTTGCCAGACACAGGGTGTTCACACTCTGTTTCTCACCCACCCCTCTGAGTCTGACTCTAGCAAGTCACTTCTGGTACCCATCAATCCTATGCTAGGTTCTGTATGGGAAGATTCGTCCCTAGGCAAAGCTCACCTGGAGCCATGAGCAGGAGTAATAAGCAGCCTCCGTTGTCCCCTCCCCCTGCACACTAGGACCAGTGTGGCCATATCTATGCCCCAAGTGTGATCTTTAAAACTGGGGGACTATGATCCTTACACATTAGTATCTGTCCTTATTTAAAGAAGGAAACACTGAAGTGTGTTACCCAAGAGCGAGAACTGCCAAGTTAGACAATATGGAAATCAGGCTGCTGCAGGAGACGCAGAAAACCAAGCATCCGGGCTTCTGTTGTAACGCTTTGCTGGCCAGGCACTGGTGATGCTAACTATCTGCAGGTTTTAGTTTGGGTTTGATTTTTCTTTTGTGCGAGTCAATGGACCCAGGGTCTGTGCCTGTTAGGGAGGTGCTCTACCATTGAGCCATACCTCAGCTCTGTGTGTTTCTTACTTGATCCTAAGAGTCTGGAACAGAGGGCTATGGAAATGTCTACTGCACTCTGTCCTGGCGAGTTATAATCAAGTTCTGAGCAGCTGGCTCAGTAGGGCTGGACACTGAGAGAGGCCAGTGAGGCGTGGGGTCTGTATGCCTTCTACTCAACACCTGCTAGCCCCTGCCTGCGCCCCAGGACACATTCCCAGCCTGGGACCACCTGAGACCTTGCAAATGGTTACGTCATTTCCAGAGATGGAAAGTAAGTTTTCTTCCAGCCAAAGATAGAGAGGGTTTACAGATAAATACAAAGAACTCCCTGGTCAGAATAGTCCTTCTTTAGACTTCCTTCCTGCCCCTTCTGACAGGACAGGGCCCTGGAGTTCTGAGAAGGACAAGTATCCTCCGTTCACAGGACATCCTCTGTGGCAGTCCTCAGTGCTAGCTGGCAGGCAGGGATGGAGATCAGAGCTGCCTCATAAAACCAGTAGATGGAATCCCATCTCCCGCCTCCCCACCCACTCTCCACTAAGCTCCACCCCACCCCACCCCCACCACTAAGAACTGTCGGAGACCAACAGACCTGGTTTAATCAGTAGGCCTTAAGGCCTTGGCTTAATTGAACCTAAGGCCTTGGTTTAATTAGTAGGCCTAAGCGCCCTGGGCTTCACAGCAATCATTCCTTTGATCCTTCCTCACTCCCACTGCCTCTTGCAGGTGTTAAGACATTTTGTTTGAAGTAGCCTGCGGCTTCAAAGAAGTCTTGTGATATCCTGCCATCCTGATTTACAGCAATGTGTGACATTTGGCTACGATAAAGCAAGCTTAGGATTCCTCTACTTCCCGCCTTAATTACTTATATACTGGCTCAGAAATAACGTTCTTTGGAGTTTGATCAGATTGCCGTCTTACTCCCAAGGTATCTCTTGTCTCCTGTCTCTTTCCTTTATCCGACAGTTCCCTCCTCGGACCCTTGTGGAAAGTCCCGCGGGCCAGGGCAAAGGACCATTACACCAGCTCATTCAAGGCCACACAAGGGGGAGTTAGAATGCATCCCTGGGGTCAGTGAGACAGAAATAAAATCCGTACTGGCTTAAATAATAGTAAGAGGAACTGCTGAACCCAGGAGTTTTTCCTACACTCAGCACCAATGTCTGCTGTCCCTAACAGATGCCCTGGAGCAAATGATCCTCAACTCAGATACCAGGAAGGAAAAAGGCTGAGCAGCTCCTTAGGTTCACAGTGGAGACAGTACTGGGCCCTCTCTTCCCTTGGAAGGCACCTTCTACATTTCTCTCGGACCCTCCAGTGCATTCTAGGAGAGGAGCCACCGACATGCAGGGGCTGCCTGGACTACTGTGAGTGGTCTCCTACCCTGATCCTGTTCCCCACCCTGACTCCAGGGGAATGATGAGCAGAGACAGTTCCTGACACTGCTTTTCAAAGGATCAAGTGTGACTCCCAGCTGGCTATGAATCCCCCCCCCCCCCCCCGATCTGACTAGCAGTTCTCAAGCTGAAGTTCCCCATAGACCAAATCTGCATGGCCAGGGTGATGGGAACTCCCGCTGCTGCATGTCCCGTATCTCATAAGCACTGGAGTAGCACAGAGTCAATACCACACCAGCAAAAGAAATGCACAACACACAAACAGCTTTCACCACCCCGTTGTGTCCACTGTGAAGGTCTATGGGGGCAGGGCTGTGAAGCAAACTGAATGAACTCCTGGGGGCCACGAGTCTTCCCCAAAGAGAGAGTTCACTCTGTTAACCTGTTAACATCTAGGATGCTTAGCTTCACAGTTTCATTCCAGGGTCAAGATCTATCTGGATGGGCCTAACCTCAGTCTGAGACTTCACGCAGCCCAGGATAGCTATGCAGACAGCCCAGCACAAAGTTGTAAACAGACTTGCAACACTGTAAACGTTTAGGGGAAACGTATAACTTGATTGTGGAACTCTCAGGCATGAGGTCTATAGACGGCAATATTAAAAGGTTGTACACAGGGGGCTGGAGAGATGGCTCAGCGGTTAGGAGCACTGACTGCTCTTCCAGGGGTCCTGAGTTCAATTCCCAGCAACCACATGGTGGCTCTCAACCATCTGTAATGGGATCTGATGCCCTCTTCTGGTGTGTCTGAACACAGCTACAGTATATTCATCATATAAATAAAATAAAATTAAAAAAAAAAAAAAAAAGGTTGCACACAGGCCTGTGAAGTTCTTTAGCATCCTTTCTCAGGGCCCAGGTTTGAAAAAACCAGTTTTCTATGTAGAAATCTAACAGTCAAAGTATATGGTGAGAACGGCATGTGTCTCCAGAACTTTCTACCTCAGCCATGCCCCACCCCCAAATCCTCAGACTTTATTCCCCCTGCACTATCCTGACTGACAGGTCTATGGAGCAAGCACAAGGCTGTGGCCTTGATTTCCTAGGGAATACACAGGCCTCTGGTTCTGACCTTCCCATTGAATGTGGCCACCACTGCCCCACTCCCACCTGTGGCAAGCTTACTGCTCTCCTGGGGATAGGAGGGGTTCGATTGCTCCTGAATGTCTTGATCAATGGGCACTGAGAGGCGGCAGGTAAGCCTGGTGCTCCGTCAGCATCGTGAGGGCAGCTGCTCTGTCTATGCTCAACACTCTCACCACATACCTATGGAATTCACAATGGGAGGTTTCCAGAACCCCATACACTCCCTGACAGACCTAAAGAGTGTTGGGGTGAAGCCTGCAGGCACCGATGCCAGCCAAATTCCTTCTGAGCCTGCCCACAGCCTTGTGCCCTCTTTAACCTACTCCCCATGCCCTGGGTCACATGGGTGGAGCTGAAGGTCATGCTGGCCAAGTGTGAGTAAGCCTGGAATGTTCTGAGCGTGGTTGTTTGTTCTCCCCAAGCATGGCTTGCAGGTGTCACCTGGGGAGACCTGTTGGGGGGAGCCTCCACCCCTTGAAACATCCCAAGCTCGCCAAACCAGTCTCTAGGCTAACTGCTTCCCCCTTGCTAAAAGCTACTTAGGCAGGAAGCACATGAGTGTTCAAGGTCACTGGGTGGCCCTGATCCTTGGTGGTCACTGACTGTTTCAGATGCCCTCAAAGGTCAAACAGGGGGAACTCGGGAATCACATCATGCTGGGCTTTGCCTTGGGGTCCCTCCTGTCATTAGCAGGGTCTTTGATCTTCTTCATGCTGTGGTCCCCTCTTTGACAGGATGAAAATGGTGTTTACAGGGCTGCTGGGGGCACAGCCTGGCTGGCATCCTAGTCTGACCCAACACTGCACCACCATCCTCCGCTGCCTTTCTCTCCTACGTAATCTGGCTCCCCTCACGGCCCAGGATAAGCACAGACAGCATTCTCAGCACCATAAGAGGGTAAACTGGTACAGCGCTGATAGGGTATAAAAATCACACACCCTTTCTCTGGGTCTGACCTGAGGAATGAACATCCTAATGACTAGAAGAACCTTCTAGTTCCTGCGCCTTCTTGATTCTGAAGATACCATTTGGCCAAGGCTCTGAATTGGAGTGCCAGGAACATTTATCTGCCTGCAGGAGGTGCTTGGAGGGTTGGCCAGGCTGGGGGCGGGGGGTGTTCTGTTCCAACAATGGAGGCCACTCTAGAAGTACACATTCCACACAGACATCATGTTAAGGTAAGGTTAGAATGGAGATGTATGTAGCTAAGGCTTAGGAGGTCACATCCCAGGTCACTTTGGGCTCTACCACATACAGACCTGTGACCTTGATCGGTCTTGAACTCGTATCTTGTTACAAAAGCAGTAGTGACACTAGTGACACACACGGGGGGGGGGGGGGTTTGAGGACACATGGTCCAGGAGAGGTTGAGCCAGCATCTACCAACAACCATGCATTTTGGCTTGGAAAACCTGGTATCACAGCACACTTTCTTTTAGAATGGCTAAAGGGCTTTTAATCCATTTTATTGATTTTATTATTATTGGTTTCTGATGTCACACAATACTGTTTATTCAGTCGTGCCTGTGTGACATAACACTTTATAGGTGTCAAGCTGTTTGACCCAGTAAAATATGGTTTATTGCTGTTCTGACGCTCCATTAGGGAAGGTAAAGACTCATCCAGTGCCCTGCTGGCGAGTTGAGAAGCGAGTTTTACACCTACATTTCTAACCACTCAGTCCTTCCTTGGGCCTTTTCCTTTCCTGGGATGGTCTTAAATGGTGTTAAGACTTGGAACCATTTTATTAAGAGACAGAGAAGTGAAATTCAAACTAACTTCAGAGTGTAGTTTATTTTACAGCCCCCTTTGAGAAAAAGAGAAATGAATTTTCTATAAATTTATAAGATTACTACTGTAAATATTCACAAACGTAAGAGTGGCGCTCACACAGGACCTGGCCACGGGTTCTACGGCCGATGCTCTGCCCACAGAGCTGCTGTCGCCATTGTGGCTGCCAGAGCAGTGGGTACCGCTTTCTCCTGTTTGATCATGAAGATCCAGCCACAAGACAGAAATACACAGGGCCTGATAGTCTCACATCCTCCCAAGATGACCTACATTAACCTCTCTCAGGAGGCAGATTCTGAAGTGTAATGTTGCTTACCCAGCTCCGTTTCAATGGTGGAAATTTCCACCCAGCCACTCACAAATGCCGATGCTTCAATATAAATAGTTTCCAAGATGCAAAACTCATCACCCAATGACCTGAGAGTTCTCAGGGGACCTCCCAGGTATGACACAGCTATGACCTGTCCTGTACAGGAAGGGCATGGCCAAGTGCTAAGTAAGACATGTTTATCAATGGCTCTGAAATGAAGGTTGATTCCATTCTGATATCCACCACCAGGCAGACACAAGTGTAAGTCTTAGGAAGGCAGCCGTGAATCTCTGAGAGACACATGACTGGAGTTGTTAGGGACAGAGACCCATCCCTGCTGGTCCTTCCGAGCCATGCTCAGACACCTGCCCTCAATATGCTGATGAAAGAGACAAAATAATAATGAAAGTTTGAAAAGGGAGCTTACTCTTATGTCGCCACATCAGGAAGAACAAATAGGGTTCCAGAGACCCCCAAGCCCACTTTCAGGGTGCTGACATGAGGCTCAGATTTAAGTAGAGGGAGGGGTGTCTATAGAACTAAGGAGTCCCAGTCAAATGTCTGCCCACCCAACACCCACCAAGACCCATTATTGTCTGGGCTCTGGGCTCTCCTGCAAGGAGGTCTAACAAGTTGTCAGAACCGTGTAAAATCCAGTCCTGGGGGACAAATTCCTCTTTGGCTTTTCCCTTCTCCCAGTCGGAGATTCCTGGGGAAATTCCAATGTCTTGAAGACTATGATTAAAGTCAAATAGTCAGAGGGAGGGTACAAGTGTCTCCAGGAAGCTCGCTCAGTCTACCCAGAATCCTGTGCAGCTCGAGGCTCCAAGTGCCAACATCTCTGTCCCTCACAAGACGGACCTAAAAGGATACTTCCACATGGGGAACGGCAGTTATCACAAATGCACACTTCCTTCTTTTGACAGAGGTTTCCGCCTTCCTCCACCGACAAACCCCCAGGAAAACCGAAAAGGTTTCACGGTGTCAGGTGTCACTGTTACTTCCTGCCACTCATCTCTAGCTTGCTTCTATCATCTCTCTCGAAAAATGTTAACTATATATAATCACAAAATGAGATGGGGAAGCTAGCAGCAAAAAACGCAAGCCAGAGAAGTCACCAGCCCCAAGGGGTCTCCTTGCATTGGGCAGGAGCCCCAAAGGTTAAGCAGACCATATGTATGACTGTGCTTAGCACTTCACAGGGTGCCTAAATTAAGCCCAAAGGAGTCATCAGGCCAGCATCTCAAGAAGGCCCTGGTCCCCAGGGAGGGCATGACACCTCCTGTTCCACCCTGTCCTGGGTCTTCCAGTTACCTAAATGAGAGAAATCGTGCTTTTCTTACATCTGTGAGCTCACAGACAAAGCCACAGACACTACAAAATGCCCTCCTGGAGTTTAGCTTTTGTTCATTCTCTGTGGTTCCCCAGGATGGAAGTGACTTAGCTGGGGCAGGGAAGCCCTCCGATTCCAGCTGGCTTAGTAGATCTACAGACCGGTCTTAAAGGGAAATTCCAGGGTTTGGGAACCCACCCTGGTCCTAGAGAGGTCTGCCTCTTATGCCTTCCACTGCTTTGAACACGAAACAAATAAGACCATTTCCAAGGAGTCACAGACCCACAGTGTCTCTCGGAAAAGGGTGTGACCTGGGGCTATGAGCTCTTTGACTTTAAACTGCAGTATAGAAGCAACCACGCGCGCGCGCACACACACACACACACACACACACACACACACACACACACACAAGTCTGATCAAAACTTCAAGGTCATAGCCAACACACCGCATTCTGGCATCTGCTGTGCTCTTCCTACTCAGCCACATCCCCCAATTAAGCTTAAATAGGAAACAACCATGTGTATCAACATATTCATCCAGTATTAAGTCCTGATTCGTCTGCTTCCTGTTGGAGAAGCCCTCAGTTCTGGGTGCCTTTTGGACCTGGAGTATAGAATGTGTCCAGAGTCTTTGCTCTTTGTCGGAAGGCGGAGCATCGGGACCTCTTGAGCCCCCTAGAGCAGCAGCATCCTCTTAGCAACAGTGCCGGGCGCGCGTAGCCAATCGCGCAGCTCCCCACTGCCATCAGCAGGAGGTTACTAGCGAGCATTGACCGATAGTAACCCCGGCGCGGGCGGCAGCGACAGGCAGGCACACACTGCGCCTGCGTAGCAGCGCACACCTGCCCCGCCCGCACCTGCATACAGGAGGAGGCAACCTGCATACAGGAGGAGGCAGCTCCTTGCTGTATCTCCTTCCAGTTACTGAGAATTCCTAAGAATTCCTGCAGGCAGCTTCTACCGAGCCTGCAGCCTGGGTTACTTGTGAGCAATGGAGCCGGTGTGTCCCGGCCGCCTGTAGGATGCTCACAGAACCACAGAAGGAGGGGAGAGGTGTTCTGAGCAATAAAAACCCGTTATGGGGCTGTCATTTGGCCAGGGTCTTCAATACTGGGCCATGTAGATATGACAGCTGGCTGGAATGAACTATTCTCTCATTCATATTTATGCGCTTCTCTCTCTCTCTCTCTCTCTCTCTCTCTCTCTCTCTCTCTCTAGCTCGCTCGCTGGGTGAACATATGTAACTCCATCTTGGAGAGTGAACAGAGGTCTAATGTACCCAGCTGGCAGTGGCACAGTTCTGGACTCCGGGTAGAGGTCAAGCCTGCCTCCTGCCCAAGTCTGAAAAATCTCCCTTCCCCACCTCCATTAACAGTAGGCAAAGAGGTCTTTGTGTGGACACCCACAGTGTTTATCTCCTGAGCAAGAACATAACACCGGTCATCATATGTGGGTCTGGGCCTCCTCAAACATTTGGAGGCAGAGAGTTGAAGCTCTGGGGTAATGAGACAATGTGGGAAAGGAAACAGCAAACATTAGCTATTTTTAATGGAAAATAAGCATGACTCCCTCAGAAGTGGGAGGAGAAGAGGCATAAGACTGAGACCTCCCACAATGCATGCTGGGATGCCTGGCCCAGGAGCTTCTGGGCAGAATCACCAGTTGCCACATGACAGATACAGAGCAGACGACTCACGCTGTTACCAGTAACAGAGAACCTTCTGGAAGGTATGCCGGGCTCTGCCCTGTTACCCACAAGTGTCAGCATACCATGCAATCTCAAAACAAACCTAGGCCCTCATCTCTTTCACCTCGTATTCCTCATGCCTCCTGTCAAGGCTGCTCACCCCGACGAACTTGATTACTGCTTTGTCCTTGGTCAGTCTCTTAGTCTGTCCAGTTTGTGGGCCCACTTCAAGACCAAGATCACGTGTTCCGCAGAGTCCCAGAAGCAGGAACTGGATCAACTCACGAACCTCACTCAAACACTGATTTTTAGCTCAGAAGCATTTTCTAAGGCCGGACCTTATGCGAGCACACCCGTGCTGTCCTCAGAGTCTCGATTCCTGGTGACTTGTGGGGAGGGATAGTGCAGATGATTGGCCCCTGACACGTGGTAGTTCAGACTAGGGCAGGTCCAAGGCTCCTGTTGGCGCCAAGATCTACATTCTAAATATAGGTCTCAGCTGGACCTAACCATAGCCTTGAGAGGCCTCCTGGTGTATCTTTTCACACTGAATGCCATTTGCCCCACTGCACAGAGAGGTCTGCTAACAACATACAGCTGGCTCAGTGGATGGTGACACTATGGCTTTGGGTCACATGGGACAGAACCAGCAGCCTCATCAGCCATCCTTAGGAAAGCCCTTTAACACAGTTTCTCACAAGAGCAAAGCACCAGCACCAGACATACTGCATTTGAAGGTAGCTTGCCCTATGCACAGTAGGGATTTTTGTCAGCGTTTGTCTCATGAACAATGTGGCTTGTAACCGTCACCTCGGCTGTGTAGTGTAGTTAATCTGCCCCTCCAGGTTACCTCTTTTCCTAAAAGAAGCCATCCGTTGCTGCCAGAACTCAATGGGAGCAGGTGTCCGGTTACTAACCACTATTTCCCAGCCAGTTTATAAACAAAAGGAACGGTTTTATGTTCAGCACGCTGTCAGCTGTAGTTATCCCTTGAACCAGGAGAGTGGGTTTCAGTTTAAAAGACCTCGTCTCAGAAGGTGGAGGTTTCTGGATGCAAGCCCACTGCTGAGGTGCTATATGCAAGCAAGCAGGCACCCAGGACACAGGCAAGCATGGCAAGAATGTCTTTGGGAAATTAAATAGTGACGACACCCGTTGGGCGGCCGAGTACAGGCCCGCAAAGCCATCCTGCAGAGGCCAGATGGCTCAAGATCGGGGCAACCTTGGGAAAGTGACGAGGTCACATAGCCAAATAAAGAAACTGCCAGAGTGCTCAGGAGAACAAGAACCCAGGGACAATGGCATCAGGGCATCTAACCCACGTCCAGATGTGTCAGCCCAGACCATACAGAGCATTGGAAACTCGTGCCTCTGACTTCAAAGCTCAGCTGGGCACAGCCAGCTTCTCATGTGGGGGGACTAATAGGAAAAGGTGTACCAGCCAGGAGAGGGGAGACAGAAGAGGCTGGATGCTGAGACTATAAACTAGCAAGTAAATGGCTCCTGGCACTCTCAAGAGTTGTCCACTGTCAACAGTTCCTCAAATTTATTTTTAGAATACCAAAGAAGTTCCTTATCACGAAGGGTGCTACTCTCAGGACCCTGAACAGATGGCCTACCCATCTAGGAGTCACCAAATACTCCAGAGCAAGAACTGACCTCTGAGTTTACCAAGGCAACAGATGGCCACTGTGGTACTCTTTAAAACACTCAAGCCACAAGAAGTCTGCAAGTAGCCCTGGGGCTATACGCTGCCTGAAAGGGTTAGCTACCACCCTAAATAAAGCAAACCGATGTGTTAAAAGCAATCTCCTTTGGGGCCCGAAAGGAAGCTTAGCAAAAGATAGGCCAAGAGGATCAACAGAATTCTTCCACACTAAAAGGAGTGAATTCCCCCCTTAAAACCTGAGCCACCCATCACCGGTCTTAGGGCTCTCTGAAGCCTTTCTTTTCCGGCCTGGGTTCCCCTTCCCACCTCCGATCTTGAGCCTTTGGTTGAAGTCCAAATTTCCTAATGGAATTCCTGAAAGGGGCTTATTAATGGCACAGTCCACTTATTTTAGCCAGCCTGTAATGACAGGCCTTGTGAAAGGGCAGTGGAAATTACGAGAAAGCAAACCTTAATTTGAGAAGGGTGTTGGGTGTTCAGTGGCCTTTGATAACTCAGAAGCAAGCCAGTACACATAATCTGGCTTGAAGCTGATCAGGCTGCTTAACGCCTTCCTGCTAGGTTTTTTGTTTTGGGGTGTTTTTTTGGGGGGTGGGTCTGAAGCGGGGAGGCTTCTATTTCCACATGGGCTGTGGTATACTCTACTCAGTCCATGGAATGTGGCATGTGAAGACATGGCCTGGCCTGGCTAAAAGGACAGTAAAGAAAATGTCCTGAAGCCCCAGGTTTGACAGCATTTGTTCTTAACCTAAGCTCCCCCACTAGCCAATCTCTACAGGTGTATTTAATTCCTAAGATCTGTGTCATTTGCTGGGGAGAGACTGTTCCCTGCCATCAGCTTTCTCCACTGACAAGGACACAGGACACACACATCTCTCTGGAGGATGGAATTGCAAAGCCCTTCAGATAGCCTTATCAAAGGTTACACCCAAGCAGGACAGTGAGATAGGAAACAGGACCGACACCTCTGTCCTGTGGTAGTCCAGGATGAATCCCCCTCTGGGGTAAACGCTCACTGAAATACCAGATAGGTTTTCAGGTTGATCTTTCCTTCGACCGTGACCTTGAGATGGGTAGAGGGGTCAGAACCGATCCTGAAGCAACTTTATGACCCAAGCAAACTGAAGAAGTCCCCTCAGTCAGCCAGCTATGCAGGAAATCATTCGGCTGTGCTTGGGTGGCAGAGAGGACAGTATACCGAGTCCCTCAGCCATTCTGTGACCTTAGCACACCACATCCTAATGAAAAAGAAACTCCTGGGTGGCATGAGAACCCATCACCCTCACCTTCCCCATTTTGCCATATGTATTCACTTTAGAGGGATTCTTGGTGACACCACCACACAGGAAGCACAGATTGTGTCTTCTACAGCCACACTCTGGCCTGAGACGAGAAGCTCCTCCCACCAGTCCCCTACCACGACAGCCAGTGTGGGCGGCACCAAAGGCAAGATTGTTCCAAGTCGTTTGTCCCATCAGCTCACACTATGTGAGTGGGTCCCTGGAGGGAGAGTAATTACCAGATCAGAAGCTGGTGAGACGTTCTTTAGGGTAAGCTGCACCCTCCCGAGACTGGTTCCTCACACAATTACGTTCCCTACCAGGAATCTATTACATGATCTAGTTTTTCCTCCAAAGACATCATTAATCATCAGATGAAAACTTAAGTACAATTGAAAATACATGTTTGGTTAAGTACCACTGTCACTGCTTAGGAGACTGTCAAGCTCCTAGATGTTAGAGAGACAGAATGGCCCCTCCTAAAGGTATGGATACTGTCCCTGCACAAATCCCTTTCCTCCCAGCAGAGAGGAACGCAGGCCTCACTCTGCCTGCTTTCTTTAAGATGACAGTGTATTAATAGTGTCATTGTCTAAGGAAGGCCCACTATGGCAGCACTACATTCTGGGAGAAATCCGGAAAGAACTGGTTTCCATGGAAGGAACTGGTTTCCATGGGGGGGGGGGGGATCTACAGAGTGGTCCAGCATCTATCTAGGTAAGGGAAGAGAACAGCTGGGCTCCCCTCTCGCTTTGACTCTGGGCAAATTTCCTTTGCACTCCGACACTCCTGTCGACTCTACCAATCTATAAGTCAGAAAGGATAGATGTTCCCAGAGCTCCTCAGTTTTACAAGTTGGGAGTCCTCCCTCGAGGAGTCCTCCCTCCAGCTGTGCTATGGCAGCCAACCCCGGAGTTACAGTCAGCTCAGCACATCAGGCTGAATCTTAAAAGCCAACAACCAATCAACTTGATAAACAGACAGCAAAACTAATCAGGTAGCAGCATATAAGAAGTGGCTTCTACCCTGAAGGTCACCTTGGAGCCACAGGGAGAGGATGGCGAATCCCAAATCACCCTTATGGAGAAATGGAAAGAAGAGCCAGGATATGACCTTCACAGCTCCAGTTACTACTGGAGCCCGTGAGGGTCAATATCCATATGAGGGGCAAAAGAGCAAAAGGTCTCACCTGGGGGACAAAGGAAGCAGATTTTTTTTGTTTTGTTTTGTTTTTTGTTTTATGTTTTTTGAGGGAAGCAGAATTTTTAGACATTCAGAAGCAGAGGCAAGGAGGGGGGTCATGTGGGGAAAAGACAAGGAATCCAGAGGTGTGTGGAGCATGTCAGCCAGTCTGCTGACTGGTCCAGGGCAAAAGGCACACTTTACTGATTGTCAGCTTACTGTGTGTGGTTCCGGGTTGAGGAAATTGAGCCCCTAGGTTCAGAGTCACCAGGACATAGCATTGGTGCTGAGGGGGAGGTTACAAGAGTGTCCACAGCTCGTGTCATTTATAGCTGATGAGACAAATGACCAGGTTTTCCCTAGAGGTGGCCTGCACGCTAATGGACTATTTCCCAGGGCACCTGAGCCTCCAAAAGAACCTTGTTTTCCTGCCGGCTACATAAAGATGGCCCATAGGGCTCAGAACTGGGCAAGGCCTGGCCTCTCCATGTTGGGCTTCACGGAGTTAGCAATCACCACTGAGGCCTCAGGCAGGAGTATGGACCAGCCCTCTAATCACCTTTTGCTTTAGTTTCTCTTCTAGTCAGTGAGGAGGAAGTAGGTACTTCTTTTCGATCTTAAGTTCATACTGACTTGAAAAAGCATCTCAATTCTGACATAGGCCTAGCAGCCAGGGAAGGACAAGGCACACAGAGGAGAGGGTACCTCAGAGATACCACTGCAGAGGAAAGCAAAGCAAAGCTGTAGAAGACATCTGACAGCAAGCCATGGCCAGCTGGTTGAGAAGCCAACAACATGACACACCAGGCTGAGCATATCTGTCATCCCTCTGACTCATGGGCAAGTCCCTCGAGGCTCATGTGTGACTCCTCCCGTGCCTGAACCCACAGAGGTTACTACAGGGCAAACAGCCACCTGGCTGAACATCCTCAAAGGTGCTGAGAAAGGACACTTGTGTCTCAGCCTGCTAGGAATCCACTATTGATTGGCTGACGCTGATGGTGAATGGGACCTGTTTAAGCTCAGAGGGCACAAGGCAGATATAGCACCTGAAGGGTTGCCCCTCCTGGGCCCAGATTCTGGGTTTCAACTCAAGATGCTGCCAGAGTGTTACGGTTCATCTTGAGTGACAGTTTGATGGGATCCAGAATGACCATGGAGACAGTATTTGGCTGTTTCTGTGAGGGATAATTACCCAGATTAGATTAAGTGAGGTGGGAAGGCTCACCCTAAATGTGGATGGTGCCGTCCCATGGGCTGGGGTCCTGGACTCATAAAGGAGAAAGGCAGCTGAGCACCAGCATCTATTGCTCTCTGCTTCCTGTATGTGGAAGCCACTGACCAGCTGCCTTCTTCTCCTGCCGACATGACTTTTCTGCCATGGTGGGCTATACCCTGGACCTGGGAGCCCTTTCTCCCTTATTCTGGTCTTTTGTTGCAGTAAATAAGATACTCAACCGACACACAAGGCTTCAAACACCCAAATCCCTACATGGTAAGCCTTCTTCATCTATAGCCTGGATTTTCAAACCTCACCACAACACCTCCAAGACCACATACAACCCACATGTGGAGATCACTGTGTGCTTGACAGGTCTGTTGGGGTTTAGCTACACTAACCAACGAGCCCCATCAGGTACACTTTTCTGTAAAATCTGTATATTCCTACCTTTCGATTCCAACGGGCTCCACAGCATGGACCCATGGCTGAGCCTGGCGCAGTTTTTTTCTTAACAAAACAGGCTGGCATGTGGAAACAGGAGTGTCAGATAACAGTGCCCTACAATCAGCCCCGAGAGGGGACAGGGCCTGTTCTTCGTTGTGCAAACCCAGACACAATTGTTTAACAACCACCAAGCTCAAAGGTCCTGGGGATTGGCTTCTCGAGTTTCCAAAATTTTGTTTACCACCAAGACCAGATTGCCCCTGCCAACGAGCTCACCAGCTTAGCTTCAAGAGGCAGAAAAATAAAATGGGGGGGAGGGGGAGTGGGGAGGGCAGGGGGAGGAGAAGATAATAAATTTAAAAAGAGGCTAACTTAGCCTTCTCAAAAAAGAAAGGTTGTGTCAATATTTAAGTTTAAAAAAATATATATATCAATCTTCCAGTGGCACCTGAGTCACCTCGGATGTCCCAAGTTCCCTTAGGGTTTCCAGTAAGCATTGGGTGATTCAGTAGATACTATGGACCACCAGGTCTCTTCCCTGACTACCCCACTTCTACAAACAGCAGACTAGGGTGGGAAACAAGAACCAGTCAGAAAGAGTGTGCACTTAAACCTCAGCAAGCATCACGTAGGAGAGGTGGAGAACTTGGGAGGGTGGCCGAGCAACCGGACTTAAGGCCCATGGCAAGGGGCCCTCATCTTATGGTGCCCCAGGGGCCTCCTCTGCTCCATCTTCCCATCTTAGTGGATAGAGCTCATTTTATGACCATTTGGTTTTTCTCTATAGGCCGCCAGCACTACACATTGAAGAGTCCTTCTAAGATCTCAAAAACAAGCTAGTTCCCAGAAAGGCTATGCCAGACCCTGGAATGCCCTTGAGCAATTAAGACCTGGAAGGCAACACACACTTTCTCTGAATGACTGGAAAACTATCCTACCTTCCTTGAAAAGGGGGCATCAACTGGGCATCCAGTAGGGAGGACCCCCATCCTAGGAACAAAGCAAACCCTGATGCTGCGTGACTCTGCGAAATTCTTTATCCAGTCCCCGTTATTAGGAATCTAAGATACTTAAAACTCTCATTTTTCTGAGCACTAACTAGATTTTTTCCATGTGACTGGAGACGACAAGTCACAATCAGAATATAGATGCAAGAGGAAAAAATGCATAAAGTTACGTTCACGTGTGTATTCCAGAAGTTGTCCAAGAAACAGATGGATATCACAGCTACATCTGGGTACTGCCCCCAAGGTACCTCATTATGAGTACACACCTACTGCCCCAAATCCAAAATACATATGCAGTCAGAAGCACTTTTGGTCCTGAGCATTTTCAACAGGGGACATTCAACCTGTACCAACACCAGCGAAGTTTAGTGCCCCGGTGAACTCTGAGATTGTCTAATCCAACCTGTGTATTTTTGGGTTTTTTTTTTTCAAGACAGGGTTTCTCTGTGTAACCCTGGCTGTCCTGGAACTCACTCTGTAGACCAGGCTGGCCTCGAACTCAGAGATCCACCTGCCTCTGCCTCCCAAGTGCTGGGATTAAAGGCGTGCGCCACCACCACCACCCGGCACAACCTGTGTCTTTCATGGGAGAGAAGCCAGCTGGTGGATCAACAAAATAAAATCAGTGAAGGCAGGCCTGCATCGGAAGAGAATACATCTCAACCTTCCAAACTGCAGACCAGGACTCTTCCCGAATGACCCGTGGCTTCCTTCACGGGCTCCCCGCAACCCAACCACCCAAACTGGTGGCTTCACTTCCTACCTTTCTTCCTCCACCAGGGTCCCTCGGGGACGGAGTAGGAAAGGTCCTTGAACTCAATGTTCACCGCTGCTCTCCGAGGCAGGGAGGAAAAGCGCTGGGCCTCTGTGAAGTTGTTATCCACTTTCTTCAGGTGCCCATTAAGCAGGTCTGTCTCAGCCTCATCCACGTTGCTGGACACAACCTCGTCCACCGACACGCACACCGACTTGGGCTCCGTCATTGCTGCAGAGTAACTGCTGGCATTCTAGAAGTCAGAACAGAGGCAGTGAGGTACGTTGGGTGCTCCCTGGAGAGAAGGAGTTATCAAGAGACTTGCTGCTGGGCTCAGGGACATCAATCATCCACAGAGGTACTTTCTAGACCTTTCTAGAATACCTTTGGCCCCAGAAGAACTTCCCCCCACCCCCACCCCTACCCCCGCTACTTTTGCTTCTAGTAAAAAGGCACCTCAGATGAGAGGTCAAATACATCGTCTTCCTTTAGGATCAGAAAATCTAATCATAAGACTTCAATAAGTGACTTGCTTTTCTCTACAAAGAAGAGATGAGCCACAATGGAGACTCACCTCTTTCTGGCCTATGCATAAAAACCTCAGGGAAGACGCACGGGGCTTATTTGGAATGAGCTGTTGTCACGTGTTCCTGTGTCAGTTTCTGACGTGTCGGAGACAGTGTTATTAGAACACTGGCTTGTGGGGACTGACATATCTTTTTTTTGTTTTTTCAAGACACGGTTTCTCTGTGTAGCCCTGGCTGTCCTGGAACTCACTCTGTAGACCAGGCTGGCCTCGAACTCAGAAATCCGCCTGCCTCTGCCTTCCAAGTGCTGGGATTAAAGGCGTGCGCCACCACTGCCCGGCTGGGGGGGCTGACATGTCTTACTGTCACATTTTCTAGATCCCTGGTGACTCCACTCCCCTAATAATATCAGAGGATTGACATCGTTCGTTTATTTTCTGTTATGCAGGCAAGGAAACCGAGGCACAGGAGACTTAAGGAGCCTGTGCTGGGTGTGCCACAATTGGGGGTAGAAGTAGGAGTGAGATCTAAACTCGAGCCATTAAGGCACAGGGAGGCGCTTTCTGCATTACAAAGGCATCCATAGCAAGCGTGCACTCACTGTATAATCCACACAGCCCCGTAGCTCTAGCTTTTAAGCCTTTTGCAAGGAATCAAATGCACAAAGCAGCGGGTGGGCCAAGACCCAGGCGTATTTATGCAAAGCAAGGGGTTTGCTTTTCTAATGGCTTAGCAACCCTGGCCTGATCAATAAGCTTCAGGAATCCTCTGAACACAGCACAGCCTTGAGGGGGACAAGTTGTACTAAAGTGTTTCTTGCTGTCTCCTGAAACCCAGGGAAAATGTCCAAAAGCGTGGGTCATTTGCAGGCTGCTGATAATGTATGGGAGAGAGCCCACCCCTCACCCGTTCTGGTCACCAAGGATGCTGATCTGGTAAGGCACAGGGATGTCCTCTGTTCTAAGGATACACATGCTGTTCTTCTATGGCTTGTTCAGTAACTATTTCTCTAATGTCGCTTATTATTTCTTATTATCTCTTTAAACAATATAGAAGAGAATAAAATTATAGCAGACTGTCCACAACAAGCATTCTAAAGGGTTGGGGAGGTGACTCAGTCAGTAGGATGCGTCCCCAGCATGCGCCAACCCTGGGTTTGCACTGTGCAAACCCACTCTGCTAGTGCACGCCTAGAACTCTAGAAACTTGAGAAGTGGAGGAAGGAAGATTAGAAGTTCAAATCCATCCTTAGCGACATAGTGAGCTTGAGGCCAGCCTTGGCTATACAGGACCCTACTCTACCACCCATCATCTCTATAAACCTAGCATGTCAAGTCCCTTATCTGCCCACCCCTGAGAGCATGCATTTGAACCGTGGAAGAGCTGACCTTCTTGCCACTGAGGCATTTAGAAGTTCAGAGTCTAATGGTAAGCTTTGGGGTTTAGGATACTTAACAAATAGGGTATGGTAGAGGTGGGCCCGGGAATGAATCCAGAGTCTCTTAGTGACAGAAAACAGAGCTTTACACTTAAGAAAAAGATGGACGAGCCACAGAGCCACACCCACCCCCATGAGCATCCCCTATTCTCACAGACACTCCTACTGCGTGAATGAAATAAAGTAAAGGATGCAGAGACAATTCTTGAACCCCAGCTTGGGGCACCAGGCATGAAGCATGGATGCTCTTTCCAGTGCCAACAAAGCGGCTTCATAGATTGCTCCAAATGATGTCTGTGCTCAAGACTTTGAGACCCACAGAGCCCAGTGGTGAGCACCCATGGGTGACCTCTGTGTCCACACATCAGGTGCCTTCCCTGATAGGCTTCTTGAAGGGGTGGGTCACTCTGTCATCCCTCTGTGGGAATTCACCTAGGCAACTTAGAAAGCACCAGAATGCACAGGGGCATTCCCTCGACCCACCTACTGTCCTTTGTGGCTATAACTGCCGTGGCAGATTCATAACAACAAGGACTATGAAGGAAGAAGCCTGGGATGTGCCAGGTGCTGGCTTTAGGGGCAGGGTATCATGTGGAGAGGCAGTCAGATGAGGCTAGGTCACTCCCACCTCACCTTGCCTCTTATAAATTTGGAAGTACTTCAGGCTTGGTACCAACCCTGAGAGAGACGGGCAGCCCTTCTCCATCAGTTCCCAGAACTCTACCCTTCAGGTTCCAACTGCTGTGGGTAATCCTTCCCTCTCCACAGGTCCCTACCACAAGTATCCAACCCCAGGGAAGCCAAGAAGGGATTGCCTCCTTCTCTGTTGAAACTCACAGGAGTAAGGGGCCTCACAGCCATCAACCACCCACCCACTAGTTGTGGCAGATACCAGACAGGCATCAGGCCTGCAACCTGACCTTCTCTCCAGACCTATCTATGCGCACGCTCATTTCCTTAACAGACTGAACACTAGATAACACCAGTCGTCAGCTGGCCAGACACAGACATGGCCTGTGGCCCTAGCAAGCTCAAGTTCAAAACTGAGCCCAGTGAAGAGAGCAGCTGTCACTGCAGGATTAGGCAAAGGCCACGGGGGTTTATTCGATTCAGATCAGACCCTGGGGTGGGGGCCCAGAACAAAGTCTCTCTGCAGACATAACTCAGGCTGAGATTAGCAAGACCAGATGAGGTTAGGGCTTTGTGTACCATGATCCCTGAAGAGGGTCTCTATGAACCATGTGTCTGGATTATAGAGATCTAGACCTATAGCAGAACCAGCTAGAATTCGGGG
>CM052720.1:40372399-40425987 GCA_028551405.1 Uromys caudimaculatus
CTTAAATCAGCAGGTGGTAACAAAGTTGGAGCCCACTATGCCAGCCCGTAGACCAAGCTGGGTGACTAAAACTGAGGAGGGAGGGAGGGAGGAAGAAGCCAGAGCTAGCTACTGAGGATGTGAAGAAGAGCAAGACCATGTGCGTTCCTGCCTCTGCTAGGCAAGTGACTGTAAACAACAGTGACTAAGATCCAGCATGCTTAGTCCTCTAGCCTGCAGCCTGTGCTCTTAGCATTGCACCGTACCGGTGGTGGGAGGGAGGTTACTGACTCCAGTCAGAAAGAGCACAGGAAAGCAGCAAGGTGGCCCATCTGGCTCAGGACCCCTCAGTCAGGAGATCCAGCTCCCTGAGGCTTCCAGTCTGAGCTGGCCTCCTCCCACCCAGCCATTTGACTGTGGCTTAGCTCACTGGATACAGCAGAGGTGCGGAGTTGTCCTTTAGACTGAAATGCACAGCAAACAGGAACTTATGCAGCCTCCCTCAGCAAAGAGAACAGCCCCACCCTTCCTCCACTGGTATCCAGTGGCCTCACCCAATTAATAAAATCATAGAAACCTCTGTGATGAGGCAGTGGGACTGTCACTCCAAAATAGACCAGGCTCTCTGGAAACACATCCTCCGATGAGAGCTGCTAGCTAACAATGTAGGTTACAGCAAGCTCTGCCTCAGCCTCCTGAGCTCATTAAAAATAAAACAAACACCTATCCGCTCCTGCTCTCCCCCCTCGGCTGGTCTGTTTCCCTACCTTCCTGTCTGGACACTGTGCCCTCTCCTCACGGAATGTGTTTTTGAAGACTGAACAGATGCTGAAGGCAGGAAGTCCATTCCTAGGGACTTTGTGCAGAGGGGACCCTGTTGGGACCATTGCTGGGGGCTGTCCAAGAGATTGCTTTCTTGGCAGAGTGTCCAGTGAGTTCTGCACAAATGCTGGGAATCTAGAGATACCAGAGCAGTGGAGGGAAGTTCACACACAGCCAGTAAGCCTCACCCAGGCCACCGGAAGACCCCTTCCCTGAGGTAGATACGTTAGAACTTCTCTCAGTACACTGGGGCAGGGATCATTCCCATTTCTCTGTGTGTCCTCACAACCAACTCCGATGCTCACCCAGACTGTATCCTAGGACATCCTGGGTGCATCTGAGGAAAACATGCTAACCCATAATCAGAGCAATTTCCCATAGGAAAAGTGTCTAAGTATCACACCCTGAGGTAAGCGTAAAGGGCAGGCTCCACTTGAGTGACCACTCACAATGCCACAAAGCTCCAGAGCTACCATCCCTTGGAAAGACATGCCCACTGTGTGTGTGTTTGCCATCTCAGAGACCCCAGGACTCCTAGATGCTCTGGCCACCCTCCATCATTTCCCCCCACTCCGACTTATAGCTCACTCAGCCAGCACCAGCAGGACCCTTAGGCAGGAGACACTTAAAAAGCAAATCTTAAGGTCTTGTTATAACTAAGATAGAACATTTTTTAAAATGACCCTCATCTTTATTTTGTGCCTGAAGCACCTGGTAGTCCCAGTGGCCGTCACCTCCTGTTCCCAAACAGGTCCCAACCAGGCTGACTCTGATTGGTTCCCAAGAGCAGACAAGATCCCAAGGTGGTATAACCACAGACAGACATTGAAAACTTAAAACAAAAGTGCCAGGTTTCCAGGAAGGAAATTCTTTTCAAATGTATCAGTAGGTTTCCTGAGAAATAAAAGATAACCCCAGGCATTATGAGATCAGTAACCTCATAGCAGAAGCTAGGCTGTATCAAACTATAATGTTATAAATAAGTATAAAAACCTATATCTTACAGCATTTTGGTTCATTTATCCACATGTTCAAGCCAGTTTTGTGCAGAGAGAACCCACCAAACTTCCTCTATTAGCAAAGATCATCAATTATCATAATTTTCTGTTGCTAGTATAATCCTCACATTGATAGATACGTGCGCAAGGGTCAACTTTTCAGTGTTAAATAAGCCGCCAACTAGAGCCAACTAGATAAAGGAGAATACTCAAAGAGAAGCGATTCCTGTTTTCATTGATTCTAACGAGTCGGAAATGGAGCACATCCCAAGGATGGGAACCAGCTTGGGGGGGAAGGGGGTTCTTCCTACCCGCTTGATCCCACCCCCTGCTAACCACCACCACCACCACCACCACAATGCATCTTTGCTCCATTCTATCGGTTTACACGAAACCATTACATAATGAATCGGCGGGCTGGGCTCTAGACGAGTTCTACAGTAACCTGTTTGGAATCACAGGATGCGGTTGTCAGAGCAGAGCATGCGCACAAAGCCGGGTGCTTTTTTTTTTTTCCTCTAGAGCTCAAGGCAAGAGGTAACTGTCGGTCAAATCCTGCTGAGCCTTGCTGACTTCAAATACAGGATGCTAAAAATGAAATAAAGGGGAGGGACTGTGCAATGTGGGCTTCTAGCATATTGGGAAGGAACAGGCAGGCTAGTAACAGAGCTAGGAGGCAGAGAAAGGGACGATTCAGGTGGGAAAACGGAGGGCTTGCAGTTGGTACTCTACCACAGTCTCAAGTCAGCCTAAGAGGTTATTAACTGCAATGTCCGCTTGTTAGGCAGAGCCGGTAGGGCCAAGGGTGAGACCAGACAGATGGTGAGCTATTGTTTGTTTTATGTTAGCTCTTTTTTCTGGAGCACTGAGTGACCGCGCAAGAGGAGAGGCTTGCCCGCCTCTAGAAACAGTGTTTGTCTAGCAATTCAGTAGCACCCAGGTTTTGTCCTAAGACTGGCATGGGGGGGGGGGGTGTAAATGCTCACACCCTGCCCTCACCCTGGCAGGGATCTGGGCTCGTCCTCCTCTGTCTCCCCTGGGACTCCGCTGCCTCCTCCAAGAGTAGCTGTCCCTGGGAAGCGCAGGAGAGCAGGCTCCGTTTCGTGGGGAGCAGTTTCTCTTTTTGTCCCCCCATTGTGCCCAGCGCTCCAGATGGTGGCGCAAGAAGTCCCCCTGCCGCCTGCCTGCCCCGCAGAGCTCCCCAGGGAGATCCGACTCTCCTCTCCCTCGGGCTGAGCCTGCAGTCCCTCCTCAGTGCGCTTCCACATCCCCAGCCCCTCACCCAGGAGGCGGACAAGTCAAGGCCATCTACCTGTCCACTTGTGGGGCTGCTCGCTACCCCGCGCCCCACTCCGGTTCCCTCCACCTTCCGGGTTCACTAAGCCGGTGCTCCAGGTGGCCAGGGCGGAGGCGGGCAGAGCCGAGCATCTCTCCAGAGCGCCCCAGGTCAGCGCCCGGAGGATGCGCTCAGTCGGCCGGTGTGAGGACCAGCCAGCCGGGCTTTGGGTTTCCTGTTTCCTTAGAAGATAAAAGCCAGCCCCGAGTGCAAAGGATGTGCGACTCACCATGGCGGTGCCGACCGAGAAAGCGGCCATCAGACAGGCCATGCCCCGGGGGCGGCGGCGGCGGCGGTGGCGCTGGAGACGAGGCTGCGGGCGGCGGGGACGAGGTTGCAGGAACGAGGCTGCGCTTGCTCCTGCTCCACCGCGGCGCTCTGCGCGGGTTCCGACTGCGCCCCGGCCCCGCCCCGGTCCAGGATTGGGCAGCGCGGAGGGGGCGGGGCGCCGACAGGTGCGCGTGCTCTTGTTTTGCTCCTGTTGCAGAGCGGCTGGAGGATGCTCTTGACCCGGAGCCATCTGCTAGGCCTCTCTCAACCGCCTGGGCCTGGGAAACCCTCTACAGGGACCCCGCAGGGGCCGGGCCAGCTCAACCCTAGACGAACCAGTGGGAGCGCCCTACAAACTAGGGGTCCTTGTTTAGGAAACCTCAGAAGGTTTCCTAAACCCCCTGAGGTAGCTTGAGATCAAAGGGATGGGGAAGAAGGCAGGTGACTATTTTGTTCTGCCTTTGTTATGCATGTCTTCCAGGTGGAAGCCCCTGGGGACAAATGTAGAAGACTGTTGCAGGGCTCTTCCCATAACGCTAGTGTGGGGTGACCCCTAAATTGAGGCAGCATGGGTATTCATACAGATTAACACCTAGGCCTCCATCAGCACCACTCCATCCCCAAATAAGCCACAGGGTTGTTTTCAGTGTCTTTACACAGCCACGTTCTTGGACCCTATTGAAGCCGCTGTTATTTATAAATGGACCGTTACCGATAACCGTGGTGAAATTCTTTAATCCCAACCTCAGATGCTAAGCTAAGGCTTTTGTTGAAACTATTCTTTGTCACCCCCAGCACAGTAGAGCCACCCGCTCCAACACTTGGGTGTACCGGGGCACTTTCTGCCCTCCCAGAGGGGTGCAGGCAAATGGGTGTCACACCCTCAGATTCTTGACCTTGGCCAAGCTTTTCCCTAGAATCACAGAAAAGAAAGTGGGCGTGGCTGATGGCCCTATCTGGTATCAAGAAAGCTGACAAAGCCAGCGCATTCTAGAAGAAGGTTAAGAGTACAAACCTCCCAGGGAGTGAGAAAGGTTTCTGGGGCTGTCTGCCCTGGTGCCTAAGCACTGCTGTAGAGAAGCCTAGATAGACAAGGGGAGACTCTGAATAATGTGACCAGGACACAGGCCATGGTATCAGCATGCCTATTTTTGCAGATGTCTACCCTCTGTCTACTCTCCCTTCTTCCAGAATTTTCTTCTGGCATTTCTGTTTCTCAAACCCCTCCTGCTCAACCCCGCCCCCTCAGCCCCTCCCCCATTTCTATGCCCTCTTTGATCCGCGTGCCTTTGGTGAAACTTTAATTCAAACATAGGCCAATGAGTTTCCAAACCCCCAGCAGCCTCTGTTAGCATTCTGTCTAAACTCCACCCCACAGTTACCTGGCAACAGCCAGGCGGGCCTGGCCCACTATAAAAGGGGCTGCTTGCCCCCCTCCTCTCTCTCATATCTCTTTCTCTTGCCCCTCTCTTACATCTCTTAACTCTTACCTCTCCCCATTCCCTTACCCCCTCTCTCCAC
The DNA here is from genome assembly GCA_028551405.1 of Uromys caudimaculatus. Classification (NCBI taxonomy): domain Eukaryota; kingdom Metazoa; phylum Chordata; class Mammalia; order Rodentia; family Muridae; genus Uromys; species Uromys caudimaculatus. Next base: position 40,377,326 of record CM052720.1, read on the forward strand.
GTGGTCATGGCCGGCCTCCACCTCTCTACTTCTCTACTCTCTTCCTCTCACTGCCTTTCTCTGCCTTTACTACCCTCTTAACCCCCCTCCCCATGCCCTAAATAAACTCTATTTCTTTACTATACCTTCGAGTGTGACTGGTCCCTCTGGGGGAAAGGGATGTCTCTGCTTGGGCCTACTGAGTACACCCTTCCCCCACACCTACCTACTTCCCCATAACCCCATATAACATATATCTCTACATATTTTTATAAACATATCAGCCTCCATGCAGCCTGTCCACAGGAGCTTCAGATGGGAGGCAGAGCTTTCTGGGATCCTGAGAATGCACAGGGCTCTAGCCCAAGGAGGAAGCCAGAGAGGGCAGACAGAGACAGCCATGTGTGGGGTCCTCCTTGGTATGGCTTGCGCCACTGAAAGGGTTCCCACTCACACATGTGTCCATGGGGTAGTGGCCCCCCTGACCAAAATGGACCCCACAAGTGCTGGGCGCTTCCTACCTACAAACAAGTTATTTCTACCGTTTACTGCTGGCATCCCACTCAAGCCTGTGCAGGGAATGAGTGAGCGGTAGAGCTGAACAGACTTGTGTTGTAAATGGCAGAAAGTCAGCTTTGACTGGCTGAGTACACTACTTTCTGTAGTGAATAGGTTCCGAACACTGGTTTCAGGTGCGACGGGGCCAAGGACAAGTACACACACACACACACACACACACACACACACACTTTGATTTCTCAGTTGTTCTGCCTTCATGTGGTGGCTTCTCTCAGGGAATGCTACCTTCTGCACTGGCTGGTCTCGTGTCAATCTGACACACAAACTAGAGTCATCTAAAAAGAGGGGACCTTAACTGAGAAAATGCCTCCATAAGATCTGGCTAGAAGGCACTTTCTTAATTAGTGATTGATGAGGGAGGGCCCAGCCCATTGTGAGTGTTTCCACCTTTGGGCTGGTTAGTGGTCCTGGGTTCTATAAGAAAGCAAGCCAAGCAAGTTAGGGGAAGCAAGGCAGTAAGCAGCACCCCTCTGTAGCCTCTGCATCAGCTCCTGCCTCCAGGTTCCTGCCACATTTGAGTTCCTTTGGTGATGAACAGCAATTTGGAAGTGTAAGCTGAACAAACCCTCTCCTCTCCAACTTGCTTTTTGGGTTTGTTGCAGCAAGAGAAACCCTAAGTAAGACTCTCGCTCTCCCATCCTAACAGCTGCACCCAGTCTATGGTGCCTAGTCCTGTTGGGCCCTCCCAGCCCAAGTCACATGGAAGGAAAAATCAAGTAGCTGAGTCCCAATGCACTGCAGACACAGCTGCAGCCCGGTTGCTTCTGCGTCACTTGGAGACCTTCTAATCACAAGTACCAGGCCAGCCAATGTGAAGAGGGCACAACTCAGCACTGTCCAGTCCAGACACAACCCCAGTGGGAATTTCTACCAAGACATGACCATACATAGATGGACCTAGTTGGTCTTGAGGACTTCTGGAAGGAAGCCACTTCCTGTTTCAGCAAGAAGGCTTTCCATTAATACTGTCATCCTTGGAACCTTTGGGAGACTGGTTTCCAGACCCCTATCCAATGCCAAAACCTCATATCCCTTGCAAGGATGCAGGGTTTGCTTATAGTATGCCTTTTCCTTCTGTGGACTCTGAACTGTCTCTGACTCCTTTCTGCCATGTTACAATCATATCTAATAAGACGCAGGTATCATTTCAATGCTGGTAGCACTTAGAGGAAGGCTTCTTAAGCTGTGGGTCCATAGTCTAACTAGAGCTGCATGAAAAAATGCGTGGGTCATGGAAAAGTTAGCAAAAGTTCATTCAAAATCAAATGCATCATGAACCCAAGGATTTTCCATCAACACTCACCTGTGATGTCAATACAACCTTGCTCCTTAACATACAATACACACTTTGCACTACAAAGGCCATCACACTAACAACAGGTTACTTCAGATTTCTGAATACTGTATCCTGAGTTTTTTACTGTGCATACAAAGGTGTGGACTTTCATGGAAACATAATGGTTTAGTTATTGGAAAATAACATCTCAATATTTTTCTGCCATTGGTCCTCAGCAGGTGTGATGGTTACTTTTATCAGTTTGACACAAATCTAGAATCACTTAGGAAGAGCGTCTCTGTGAGGAAATGTCTAGATCAGGCTGGCCTATAGGTCTGTCTGTGGGGGACTGTCCTGATTACACTAGTTGATATGGGAAAACCTAGCCCACTGTGGGAGGCGCCATTCCCTAGGTTTGGGTCTTGAACTAATAGGGATAGAGAAAGCCAGCCAAGTACTAAAAGCACTCATGCATTATACATTCATTTCTCTCTGCTTCTGTCCATGAATGTGCTGGGGTTAGCTGATTTCAGTTCTTGTGGCCTTGACTTTTCTGCTATGAAAAACTGAAACCTGGAATTGTGAGCTGAAACAGATCCTTTTTTGAGTTGCGTTTTGTTCTTATAACAGTGGGAATTGAACTAAGTTTCACGCATGTTAGACCAAGAGTTCTACCATTGAGATGCATGAGATTAATTTTTTTGCCAGAATATTTTGTCACAGCCACAGAAGTGAAATTAGGACAGCACATAGGTTATCAAATTCATACACCTTGGGACTGGATTAAGTTAGAAACACATTCATCTCATTTGTACGCAAATTTGCTTTCATCTCTAATAGATGGTAAAATGGTATATGTTAATGAACTGTTTTAAAATAAAGTTGTGATTTATTATCCATAACTGTTTGGCTTGCAGACCTCTTTTATAAAATTATATACCCAGAGTCTTGTAAAAAAAAAAAATGTCTCAGGCAAAAAAGAATAATGAGTGGAAAGTTTTCAAGAAGCTTATTTTAAATAATACCATAGTGGGGTGGGGTGGGGCAGGGCTCAGGGATCCTGTAGTGTCTGATGTAGGTGCATGTTTTTAACACCTTTGATCCAAGGTTACTTGAATCTACAGATGCAGAACACACAGATAGATGCAGAGAGCTGACTATAGATGCCTCCAGTAGCAAGGCACCCCTGTGTCTGCTTTCTTGCTCCTCTTGCTTTCAGTCACAAGGCTATGTCATCTGTTGGCTCCTGTCTGGCACCACAGGCCCCAGTGAGGCAACCAAGCTATGAGCCATCTGTCCAGGCCACTGTGCCTTTGTCCACTCTCACATCTCCAGCTCCCTAGCAAAGCTTTGCAGGACAAGCCTCCTGCCCCTCCTTCTCTGGATATATGCCAGTTCCTCAGGATCCTTTGTGAAATGCTGGGTCTACTATGGAATGCTATTTGGTGTGGTCTGACCAAGACAAACAGAGTGGTTAGGACAGTCCATTCTCAAATCTATACGCTCTATGCTGCTAGCACAGCCAATCTGGGTTGATAGTGTGGGAATCTGCAGCAGCCTGGAGGCCTTAAGTGACAGCCAGCCAGAGCCAGGTCATGGCCATGCTGCTCAGACATTCCTCTATGGCAGACATGTGTTGTGCTGAGTTTTCACAAGCTGAGTGCGGGCTTCACATTTATGTCTAACAAGCATGTCCCTATATTTCATCTCCTCGCCCAGGCTCCATGGCAGTGGGAGATGTAGTCACCACAAGTCAACACCGGTTTCCACAGCCGGGTTGTCCTGCAGCAAACCATTGACTTGATATCCATGGGACTCATAAGTCAATGGCTGCTCTGCCATTTGACTGCAGTCACTGCCCTTCCCATATGGACTTCCACTGGTCTGGTGTGTGCCTTCTACTCAAAGTCTACCCCTAAGGCAAATACAGTTTCTCCACGATAGACAAGTAACTACTGAGTGTGCTAAAATGGGTTGGGGGAAGGGGCCCTGAGGACTTAGTCTCTGAAGTGAGAACTCTACAGTCAGTATATGGTGCAGATTCAAGACAGGCACCTAGGATTCTCCACGGCGCTATGGCTTCCCGGATGAGCGTCTGCAGGTAGCTGAACAAACACGGTGCTGGCTTAGCCTCTTAGACTGTCCCTTTTCCAGCAACAGGTCCAGAGTACCTCCAGAAAAGTCTTCAGGAACAACCATTGTACCAATTCTCTTATTTCTCCTCAGCCAGCCAGAGAGCTCAGATGAGTTATCCCCCATGACTCGAGCCTTCTTTGCAGCTGGGTGATGTGACTTTCGTCACTGACCTGGAGTTGGCTTTGTCAGGGCAGGGCACGCTGCTCTGAATGGGTGGGAGAGAACTCCCATGGCCCACTTTCTTCTAGTTGGTTGTTGAGTTGTGTCGATCTAAGCAACTCTCCCTGACTAAGATCACAACTTAGGGTGGGGACTATCCTGTGTGCGCTTCGGCCAGAGGCAAGCTGAGGATGTGGGGTCTCTCTTCATTGGCATTCCCATACTTTCAAGTCTATGTTCTAGGTATCCATCCTGGAATTCGATCTTTGGAGCTATCTCCTGTAAGCTCCTCACCCCTGTGTAGCACTCTTGTAATCTATAAATGCATAGCATCCTTTGAGTCGGCTCTACTTCTCATCCTTCCTGCATATCAGCCTCAAGATGCAGGCATGTTTACCCATAGCCAGGTTCCCATCATGGGACAGTACCAGCCTGGGCTAAAGTGTGCGAATCAAGCTGGTACCCCAAGTCTCTCTGGTTCCTTCACTCAAGTGGTTATTCTCTTGACAGTGTAAACTCTACTAATCAATGTGACTATGTGGCTGCCAGTGCAGACACTGGATGCCAGTATAGACACATACCTGTTGATATAGACATGCACCTCTCGGTATTGACACACTTCTGCCAGTGTGGACACTGCCCATCCATTTGGACATACACCTTTGGGCATGTGTGAGTGTGGATACATGGCTGGCCAGCACAGACTGGTCCCTGTCCTGCTACTGTGTGCTGGGGATAGTCTTCATTTGGCTCTTTTTCGTATTTTGAAGGAAAACAAAACTAAAGAAAGCTGGTCACTGTGTGTCTCAAGTATGTTGCTCACTGCTCCCAGCAGTATTAGGCATGGCGGATTAGAAGGCTTCTTTTCTTCTCCAAAGCCACAAGCCTGGGCAGAGGGCTGGTCATGGGAGAGGTGTTTGCATGCACAATTGCAAAAGCTCTGGCCACCCTTTGCTCCCACTTCCTACCGCAACTCGCAAATATCCAGCAGAGTCTCTCTGTCTCCCAGCATAGCTAGACAGCCAGGAGGTCAGGGATGTGAGCTGTGGAGAATGTAACGAGCAGGCATATGGCACATGGGAAGAGTCTGGAAGGCAGAGATGGAAAGGTGAGATTAACTAAATGATGTCTTGAGGAAATGAGAAAGTACACATATATACTTTTCAGAGAGCAGCCAAGTGAAGAAATGTCTCCAGTACGCAATAGCAGGATACGGACCAGTCCACGCTGGCCAGCATGTAGCCACACCCACAAATGCCCAAAGATGTGTGTTGACATGGGTAGGCTGCTAAGAGCTTGTTTCTATTCTACTTATTAGCCCGCAACAGGGGGCAGGTAAGGAAGACTAAGACAGACATGCCAGAGACAGACAGACCCTAAAACTTCCTGGAGGTCACCTTCCCACTCATAATTAGGACCTTCTGTCCCCTATAAAAGGTTCTTGCTCAAAAAGCATTGGTAACCTACATCACTAGTCTTCTTTTCTTTAAGGAATATCCCTACCTAACTCTAGGGACATACTCCACCCAGAGCTGGTCAGCATCCTGTGGCACTAGCATTTCTGGGGTCCCATACATTTATATGCCAGGAGGTCTTCAGATCTCCAGAGACTAGCCTGGTTCCCAGAAGAAGGCTTTGGGACAGCTACAATGGCCCTCTTGCTTGCCTAAGGGAAAGGTGGAGCTAAGAACATGTGAAGGCAGGGGAGGGGGTGGGGTTCATCTCCCCAGGGGGTACTTTGCAAGAGTTCCTGGATGCCTGAAAAATGTGGACACCCCCTGTCGGAGACCAACAGGCTTTGGCTTGACCAGTAGGCCTGAGTGCCCCAGGCTTCACAGATATCATTCCTTTGATCCTTCCCCACTCTCACTGCTTCCTGCAGTTTTAAGACATCCTGTTTGAAGTAGCCTTCGGTTTTAAATAAATCTTATGATATCCTGCTATCCTGCTTTGCAGCAATGTGTGACATTTGGCTAAGATAAAGCAACCCTGGGAATCCCCCTACCTTTGTCACTTCCCGCCTTAAGTGCTTTATATACTGGCTCAGAAATAAAGTTCTTGGAAGTTTGATCCGATTACCGTCTTGCTCCCAGATATCTCTGTCTCCTGCCCCTTCTCTCATCCAACAGTTCCCTCTTTGGACCCTCCTTGAACGTCTCGCGGGCTGGGACACCCCCCCCCCCCCAGAACAGCTTTTCCCCATCCATCACTTAGGGTAAAGTTTAATTTATAAATTAGGCTCAGAGAGAAATAAACAACAGCAATTAATAATGAAGTAGAACTGTTACAATGACACACTACCATGACAGACACACACGTGGCCACTTTTCCTTGAAAGGGTTTAATGTAACCAGAAAATACCACAGTCCCTACTGCCTGCCAGCAATGGCAATGAGCAGAGATGGAGGACTGAATCTTTAAGTTGTGCTTTAGTTAGGGAGCAGAGTCAGGGATTGAATCTTTTTCTGGGAAGGCAGTGTGGGGTGACACCCTAAAAAACTGCTCTGTTCTAGTCTCCAGCCTGGCAGGTTTTAAAGGGAGGGGACAAAGGACATCAGTCATTCTGGAGCCCCAGCTCCCCAGTCTGGTCACATGGTCAGTTGACAACCATCTCTGATATGAGTGTTGTCTGTGCCTGTCATGGTATCATCCCTGTGGTCTTCCTTTACTTTCTGCACAGCTGTGCTCAGGCACTCTGTGGAATGCTGGGTCTAGTCAAGTGTCTGCTGCTGTCAACCCTGGGTCCTGAGAGTTCACTTGGGGCAAGCCAGTCCTCATTAGCATGTATGTGCTGAGCTACTAATAACATTTCCCATCATAAGGCAAATAATAAAAGTTTGCTGAGCACAGACAATGGTGGGTACCTGAAACATCACAATAACACTGCAAGGTGTCTGCTTTACTGCTCCACAGTGTTTACACTGTTTAAATACATCCCTCCTTTACTCTTTGGCAATTTCATACTTGCATACAATGTATCTTCTCCTATGTACGCCAGTCCCCCCTCCCTGCTTTTAAGACTCTTAGGCACTCTTGCTAGGAATAGTAGCCAGTGTGATAGAGCAAGAAAAAGAAACAAAGGGCATAGAGATTGCTTCTGTACTTTCAAATAAAGTGCGCATTTGCACAGGGAATTTGCAAAATTCCCCTGGAGTGGTGGCTTCTGGAAGAACCCCCCCCCCCAGAGTTGTGGCTTCAGGAGGTAAAGTCCAGTTGTGAGCAAAACGTAAGAGGAAAAAAGGGGGAAATTTTGATATTTATATTCTAGAAGCGCATACATAGACATTGACCATAAAAATGCTCCAGCATTTACAGTTGCTTAAACAAAACTAGAATGTTTACAGGTAGTATTATATGAGACTTCATATAATAATGAGGTTTCATATAATAATAACTTCAAATTCTGCTTGAAAGTCAAACAGTAAAACATTACTAGGAGAAATAGGAGAAAAAATATTTTAGGTTCCAGGGCCAGATAAATACTTCTTAAAATTCACAAGGACAATGACCCAGAAAATAAATTGATAAACCCGGCTCATCAAAATGAAAATTGTTTACTCTGAGAAGATGATTCCTAGACCAGCAGAAAAAGCACTTGAAAATCTCACGGTGAAGGGCTGGGGTTAGGAATTTTTAAAATCCTCAAAGTTTGGCAGTAAATTGTCACTTACATTATAAAATAAGCAAAATGTACCAACAGACATTTTATGGACGGTAGCCAGATACCGATGGGGCTAAGAGGATATCCAGGCTCATTAGCCACTACAGGAATGTGCATTGAGGCATAATGAGACAACAATCCACACCTATCCAAATGCTGAGGAAACAAACAATCAAACAAACAAACAAACAAAACCCGGAATTCCAAAAGCAACAGCCACAGGTGTGAAGATGTGAAAACCTTTTTGGACAGGCATGGCTGGAGATGTGCACAGTTTAGCCACTCCAGGAAAGCCTGGCTGACTCTTTAAAAGTTCATATGATTACCATCCCACTCAGTAACTGCACACAAAGGCATGGAGAGTACTGGGTGCACAAAGCCCTGGATGCCTACACTTATAGCAGGTTTGCTTGGGAGAACCCGAAACTGAAATCAGCCCAGCTGTTGCTCAGAGTGAATTTAGGCCTTGGCTCACCATGGGCAAAGAATACTATGTAGCAAAAACTCTGGAAACCAGACCTAGGCTGAACGAATCTCCAGAGTATTCGCCTACAAAAAGAGAATCCCAGGGTATACACTGTAACATTCTTGAAATGAAGGGATTATACAGATGGACCGTGTTAGGGAAGGAGATGGAGGTAGAAGTGGAGAGGATGTGACCACAAAAGGGTAACAGGAGGAATCCCTTCAGGGTGATGTGTTTTGTCTCTAGGCCGTTGCCAAGGACAATATTGTGTTTGTGACATTAGATCACCACTGTGCAAGAAGTCCCTGTTGACGAAACTTGGGCAAAGGCTATATGGCTGGCTTTTTATTGCTCTTTCTTAACCTTCAGCAGGAACCTAAATTGTCTCAGAAATGAAAAGAAATTTAACATCTGGGAAGTCACAGGACAGCGAGGGAGCCTCACACCCAGTCTGGGGAGAGGAGACATCACGTGGGGTGTGGTGTTGGGCTGGAGTAGAGGAGCTGTTGGAAGCTAGGGAAAAGCAAGTACCAGGCTATTGAGGACCAGAATAGGTGGGCTCTGGGTCAGGATTGAAAGCCACAACGGTCAACAGCTAAGAAGGCCGGGGACACTCTCACTGGACCCGTCTTTAACTGCCTATGGACTGATGAGGATACTGGGTATAATGGCTATCCCTGACGATTTCTCTGGAAGAATACTGAACCTGTTTCTGGAACCTTCCAGGGAAGGAGCAATCCAAAAGTCCGTACCAACTCCATACAGATGCTAACACACCTGTTGCAGGGACCCCTAGATGTCTAACTTGATTAGATCCAACCATACCACACAAAGTACAAGGTCCTCACCCCACAGACCAAGTCCTCAGGGGTCACCTTTATCCTGATCTTCTTCAGTTCGTCCTCACTGGGACACTGAAGTCTGACCTTGCTTTTCTCTTGGCCACCTCTCACTGTATTTGTTGACTGACTTACTGAAGTCATAGAAAGTAAAATTTCCCATGATTGTTTGCTGCCTAAAGTGGACTTACATTTTCCTTGACTGCATTTAATTAGTGACACCACACATTTAATTTCTTTTAAAGCAAATTTATGTTGCCTTAGGCATAGATACTTTTCACAAGACTGCACTGTTTCAAATCATCTCTGCTCTCCATTCTAAGACTCTTGCAAGTAGCCAAGGGAAGGAAGGAGACCCTCCCATTTAGGTGGGACAGGATTTCACTTTGCCCTGCAAAGTGCAAACAACCCCAAACACCCACAAGGATTCAGCTTCTGTTTTCTGCTTCTCTGAGAACGTTTTGTAAATTGAGGCTTGATGCATTCACGTGCTGCGAGACTATTGCCTAATGGAGCTGTCTCTGCACAGACAGGAAGGGCTGAGGTTACTCCAGGGCAGTTCTGAAGCAAGCAAAACCCAGTTCACCTCTCCAGAGCCACAGGATGAAATTCACCTGAGCCCTGTTGACACACTGTTGCCTAGACTGAACAGTGCGCTGTAAACACCGTGCGTGCATTGTAAACACAGCAGGCAGTTCTTAATACACTCTGTGGGTCTCAACCTGTGGGTCTTGATGCCTTCGGGAGGGGGTCAAAAGACCCTTTCCCAGGGGTTGCATATCAGATATTTACAATGTGATTCATAACAGTAGCAAGATTATAGTTATGAAGTAGAGATAAGATCATGTTATGGCTCCGGGTCATCCCGAGGCTTGCGTGTCTTGTGTTCCGCTGTGTAAGTTGGCCACGAAGGATATCTGGATCACCTTAGTCCAGATGTACATTTGCACTTCTAGAATGGGCGGCCAGTGGTTTTTGTTTCAAACTCCGTTCTCACTGAAATACCCTTTACACTGGTCTTAGCTAGCCTTTCCATGTAAGATGGCACCATTGTTCCTAAGTTGTTGGCTATTAGCTCTGCTCTCCACACCATACTGACTGCTGGGAAAGGGGCAGAAGCTGTCACCCATAGCCGAGGTGCCTCTCACCCACTTAGTATTGCTGTTTGCAGTCGCTTCCTCTCTCTGGGCATCAGTTCTCAGAGCTGTTCCCAAATACCAGGAACCCAGATGGTAGCTGCAACTACCCTCCCCACACACACACATACTGAGGTCATTGGCCTGTGACTCTGGGTCAGGGGGTGCCAGCCCTCTTCCATAGCCAGTTTGGGAGCCCATGTAGGGCAGTGCTGGGAGTGTGCCAACTACCACTTCCTTGAATTGGCCTGTCCACAAGGAAGCTCACCAACATACCCAGTTACATAATGAGAGTAAAATATTCTTTTTTTTAAACTGATCTAAATTGACCTTGGTATCTCTTGGGTTTGCTGTTTTTGTTTTATTTTGTTTTGTTGATACAGGGTCTCACTATGTAGCTCTGGTTGGCCTGGAATGCTCAGTGTAGATCAGGCTAGCTTCAATCAGTGAGGATTTACTGAACAGAGCTATAGTATAGGCACTAAGGAAGCAATCTATTAAGAATTGTGATTACTGCAGACAACCCTGTATACAAATCCACACTGCAGGTGAGACTGTGTGAGAAACCCTGATCCAGGGGAGAACCCAGAGTCCCTCGGTCCCCGTGTGGCACAGCCCTTAGTCTGATGCGGTACAAATGTGTTCCACTTCAGTACACCGTTTCTGATCTCAAGCCAAGGAAGACAAGAGGTACTGCCGGGGCTGCTGGATAGCTGTGCTTAGGGACGGAGTATATGCGAAATGACAACCAGTCTAGGGCGTAGCTCTGAAGCAGAGTCAGTGAGGGCTGGGTTGAGGCAGCCTGAGGTGGGCCTGGCAAATGCTTTCTATCCAGAAGTCTTTCTGGACTAATGTTCCTAGGGCAAACTCATGCCCTGTGCTGTGGTTTGAATTCATCTGCAGAGTCCATGTTAGGATATGACAAGTGGGGCCTGTAGAAGATAATAAAGCCATGTGATCTCTGCCTTTCTAGACTGGGAGTGGGCATCTGATGAAAACATGGGCCTGACTCCTTCCCACTCTCTCTTACCACTTGAAACCCAGGTGCTTCCTGAATCCCACACCTCGGTCTTGGCCTCTCAAACAGTAAAATAATACAGCTCTGTATTTAAAGTTTATCCAGTGTTGGGTATTCTATTACAGCGGCACAAACCAGACCCAGACACTAAACTGCCCTGGGCTGGCCCCTAGCTGCACACCAGCACCCTAGCATTTGCATGCTGCCCCTGTGCAGCTCCAGTGTGGCCACACACGCCTTCCTCTACACCTCCTGAGCCCACCCCCAGACACCAACCCATCGGGCTGTCACTCTCCAGCCACCCTGCTATGGAGACCAGATATTCTGCCCCAGTCACACACATACCCAAAGACACAGCAATGAACAATGGATGGATACCCAACACACAGAGACTCATCTTCATCATTCCTCCCTAAGTTTGATGTGTAGAAAGCCCTTGATCCTTTATTGTCGGAGACCAACAGGCTTTGGCTTGATTAGTAGGCCTGAGAGCCCCGGGCTTCCCAGCAATCATTCCTTTGATCCTTCCCCACTCCCACTGCTTCCTGTGGTTTTAAGACAGCCTGTCCCTACAGGACAAATGCTTAGTTTTAGTTTTGGGTCTTTTAGGTAGGATATCTGAGTCCTTTTGGGACATCTAATTCTCTTTTCTGTCTATTGTATGTTCTTGGTGCACCAATCTGTCCATGTGTCAAAACTGACTGTTTTATGTTAAGTCTGTGTTGTATGAATGGAAGTCATCCTGTGTTTTACGTTGAAAAGAAAAATTGGTTAAAACTTTATCCGATAGCTATCTACCCCTTGATTTAGCTTAACTTGTTTTAAAAGACAGTCTCAATTGACCCTTGGAGTCAAGCACAGCAGGAGAAGCACTGCCAGAGGCTTAATTGTATGCAAAAGCCACTCTTAAAGGGGCCAGCAGTTTTTCGGCTTCTATGGTAAGGGAGCTGACGGCTGTTTCTCCGAGAAAAATTTCTCTGATTGTTGGGTTCAACAAGTAACAAGGTGTTCCTCTCTTGAAATTACCACTAGAAAAAGTTAAATTTTGACTGATCTAAATAAGTAAATGTGTGGTTACTTCATTTTTGCTTCTGATTGGTTTTAAAAGCATAAAAATAATCTACATATCTTGGTTATAGAGTTTTGGCTTAAAAATTATTGGGTATGATTAAAAATATGTAACTTTGGTAACAAAAAGTGGGCTTAAAACTGGTAACTTAGGGTTTGAGTCATTCTAGACAGCAAAAACGTGACATGAGCCAACCCAGGGAAACAGATTTTTAAAGATACATTTAAATCGGGTAATATTTTATGTAATTCTTATCCTAGAAATCAGACTAAGATTTAGAACAATATCTCTTTAAGGTATTGAAAGTTATACTGTCATGCATTCAGATAGAAAAACTGACCACCAAACTCTGTAATGGGAAAGTAATACTCTTGGTATTGATTTTATTGTTTAAAACTGAGTTTTGTTTTCCAAAGTTATGGTTGTGCTCTAATGTTGCAAGAGAAACTTAAAAAATTATAGTTAAACCACCAGTGTTCCATTGACTGCAGCTTTACAGCTCTGTCATAACCTCAAAGAAAAGCAGCAGGTAAAATTTTTTGAGATACTCCAGCAAGAGTTCCCTTTGTTATACAATTGGCTTGTGAGAATGCTAATGCAGTTTGCTGCTGCTACTAGGCCACATAGAACAGAGACAAACTTAGCTAGATATATTCATCTTTGTACAGAAATCCGACCCTCATACAATCAGGGTCTGGCTATGGCTTGCTGCCTTACAAGGGACCACTGTGCAAATAATGCTTCCACAGAAATGAGGGAATAAAGAAGTTTTAATGTGGAGGTTTGGGTCATTTTAAAAATGATTGTTCCAGGAACAAAGGCAGGAGCGGACAATCAAGTCAAGCCCCAGGAATCTGTCCTTGGTGCAGGAAGAGTAAACCTTGGGCCAGGCCTCAGAAAATAGGGCCAATTAAGAAATATTTGCATTTGAGTTAATGCAAAACTCAGAGCAACCTCTGCAGAAGCTTGTGTGGAATTCCTTTTGTTTTAACTAACCCCTACAGAAGCGCTTGCTCTTTCCTTGGGGAGGAGGGGTCAGCCTCAGATCCCAAGGCACTCATAGCAGGCCGCTTATCCAGGAGTTATAAATAATTATGGCTGCTTTCCCTATGGCATTAACAAAAGATTTGCTTAACTTGTTTGGTTCCTCTGATATGTACTGAGTTCAATCACTAATAAAAGACCTAACCCTAAATTGATAATTGAAGAAAGTTTTGAAGGATTAATAGACATTAGCGCTGATGTACTCACTCACCTCCAAGGGATTGGGTATTCCATTAATCCAAAACAAAGTTCAAACTTAAGCTTTAGAAAGGTTAAGGAGCGGGGGCTGGAGAGATGGCTCAGTGGTTAAGAGCACCGACTGCTCTTCCAGAGGTCCTCAGTTCAAATCCCAGCAACCACATGGTGGCTTACAACCATCTGTAATGGGATCAGATGCCCTCTTCTGGTGTGTCTGAAGACAGCTACAGTGTACTCATATACATAAAATAAATAAAACATTTAAAAAAAAAGAAAGGTTAAGGAGGCTATGGAACTTGTGAAGGCATTGGAACCTGGCTTGCTGACTCTAGCTGCTATTCCAGGAAATGCATATAGAATTATTATGGATTTGGAAGATTGTTTTTATACTGTCTCTTTACATCCTGATGGTTGTAAAGAGTTTGCTTTCAGTGAGTTTATAATTTTGAAGAGCCCATAAACAATCTCATTCTTTACATCATCAAAATAGTGATAGCTTGAAACAATAATTTGGTATTTCTAGAAAATGTTTATGTCAAATTATAAAAGACTTGTCCTGAATGTCCTCAGTTTCTACCTGTACTACATAATGGTGTTAATCCTCGAGGACTTATACCTAACCAATTATACCAAATGGATGTTATTCATATTTTAGAAAATTAAAACATGTACATGTGACTATTGACACCTTTTCAGGCTTTCTAGTTACAACTGCTTTAACAGGAGAATCAACTAAAAATAAAATTAGTCATGGCCTACATTGTTTTTCTATGTTGGGTGTTCCAAATAAGATTAAGACAGATAATGGAACTGGCTATTGCAGTCAGGCATTTTAGATGTTTTGTTACCAATTTTATATTAGTCATATTACTAAAATTCCTTATTTTCCTCAAGGACAAGGTATTGTAGAACAGGCCCATGGAACTTTAACACAATATCTTTAAAAAACAAAAAAGGGGGACTCATATCTCCTACACCACAAAAATTAAAATTTTAAAATTTAGATGCCAAGGAACTCTCTGCTAAGTGTCTATGGCACCCTACAAATAGGCATATTTATGCCTAGGTGAAATGGAAGGATCTACTTACAGGCACATGGTGTGATCCAGATCAGGTATTTAATATGGGGAAGAGGGCATATTTGTGCTTTTTCTACAGGATGCTAAAGGAGCATGCTGGCTTCCAGAGTGATTGGTAAGACATGCTGATGCTGGGACAGAGAATGATGCTGACTGTGAGCTTGCTGAATGCCCTGACAATGGTGACAGAAAAGCTATATTGGACATCTGTCCTGACCTACCTTTGCTTGCCTATATCCCAGATTGGATAAGCTGCCTTGCCTCAAGATTTTCGACCTTGTGGGACAGAGAAAATATAGACTGTAGAAACTGCTTCTGGACATTCTCAAAGACATATTTGGAAGTTAGCTGCAGTTCTCTATGATGTTATGTTAGCAAGAGATAAAGTTGGAACAAGATCTGTATTTGGAACAAGTGTTAGTGCGTGTGTTAGGGCTCCTAATCTTTTATTAATTGGTCATGTTAAAATTTTGTTTCTTCTGCAGAATTTAATGTAAGATGTATTGATTGTACACTTTTGAACTGTGTTAGAGTGTTGAAATCTGGCATGTCTGTTATGGTGGTCTATCAACTAGCCTTTGTTTTATTGCTTGTGAGTTTTACAGGACTTTGGTATTCTAAAAAAGGCTTACAAGTACTGGAAGAAGTGAGTCAGATTATAAAACAGATGCAAGAGGGTAGTGGGTTTGATTATTACTGAGATAGAAGCTTTAATTACATTAACAGCTAGCACCAGTGCTTCTACAATTGTTTCAACACAAGAAGTTAAGACAGCTACCTTTGTTAATCATTTAGCAACAAATGTTACTAATGTTCTGAGTATTCAGAGGATTTAGATTGGCATTTAGAACAGCAGATTGACTCCATGGCATCCTGACCTTTACAAATTCATTATCACCTCGTGTCTATTTGATCGTGGAATTACGGTGCCTGAAGCTGATGATTCTCCTTTAAGAGCTGCATAAAACTCAGATTTATGCACACCTGCTCTTGAGCGGTGTGGGCATCAGCAGGGGTGCAAGGCTAAGCACTGCAAGGGGAAGACCCGTATTCTGTCTCTGAGTCCCCTGAGGAGCAAACCTGATTGCATAGAGGTTGGTGTGTAGAAGGTGTCCTCTAACAAGTGGAGCCTTGACCCTTTCCTCTCCTCTGCAAAAAACCACCACTCGACACAATAGTCATAAAGAGGATCAGGTCCCTACTCCCCCCCTCTGATTAAGGCCCCCCTGTTTCTAAACAGGTTCCTTGCTATTCGGCTTATTTCTTAAAACAAAAGGGAGGAGATGTCGGAGACTAACAGGCTTTGGCTTGATTAGTAGGCCTGAGTGCCCAGGCTTCACAGCAATCATTCCTTTAATCCTTCCTCACACCCACTGCTTCCTGCGGTGTTAAGACATCCTGTTTGAAGTAGCCTGCGACTTTAAAGAAATCTGTGATATCCTGCTATCCTGCTTTGCAGCAATGTGTGACATTTGGCTAAGATAAAGCAACCCTGGGAATCCCCCTACCTCTGTCACTTCCTGCCTTAAGTGCTTTATATCCTGGCTCAGAAATAAAGTTCTTTGGAGTTTGATCAGATTACCATTACGGTCTTGCTCCCAAGGTATCTCTTGTCTCCTGTCTCTTTCTTAGTTCGACAGTTCCCTCCTTGGACCCTTGTTGACCGTCCCACAGGCCGGGGCACTTTATTGGCATGTTCAGTGTACTAAGAAGCTCAGAGATGATCTGCAGTCTACAGAGGAGCTATGTGAACTCTGTGCAAATGCTACACACTTTATATAGGGGACTTGAATATCTGTGTCCTGGGGTACTTGGAACCCACCCCTACAGAGGCTGAGGCATGACCATGCACAGGAAGAAGCCACTAGTGTGGTGTGGCAGGCTGTTCTATTCCAACAGAGCAGAACTGCAGGGTTGTTGGCTCCTCTGTCCTAAACAAACACCACTAAAATTCGCCCCACCACCAAGGCACTGGTTTCCAAAGGCTTTTGTCTCCAGAAATCATGGAACCTTAAACTTCAAGCTGAACTTTATCTTTACAGAATGTGCTGGAATACTGGAGGAAGAGCCCCAAGTGGCTGTCACAAGAGCTCTATACCCCCCAGCCTCTCATCGCCCAGGCTCCCAAACCCTGACATGCTCTGCAGTTCACGCAGGCATGCACCGTCAGCTCCTCGGCCCTTAGGCGATGCTTCGCGTCTGTGCCAGAGCGCCAGCCATCCCTTCGCAGGCTCGCTAGCACTTCCGTGGGTGTTTTGTTTAGAATGCAGTGCACATTTTCCCATCGGGTGGGGGTTAGGTTCCCAGGGCAGCCCATAAAAGCCCTATTTTGTTCCATTTGCAGAGTGTGCCACTGTGACTCTCTGTGGCAGAGAGCTGTGGAAGGCAAGGGCAGAGAGCTGTACAGTGCTGCGTCTGTGGGAAAAGATGCCAAATCCAGGCTCTGGCTCCACCCCAGCACAAGACTTGGGCTGCTGTGACCTAATCTAGAACCTACCTGCTTCAGGTGGTGTTTGGTGTGTGGCCCGCAGGGCAGCTGCACTCACTGACACAGAATCCCGGGAATGATGACAGTTCCAGAGTTAGGGAGGTGATACAGATGGATATGGAGAGCCAGGTCTAATACCAGGCACCCATAGCAGTTAAACTTTGGTTAGCACTGCAGTTTCTCAAGGTCTAGACATGGGTACTGTGGAGGTTTTAAGAACCCCTCCACTGCAGAGATAGTGAAGTGAACCCAGACAGAGCTACTGGCCAGCACAAAAGACCAACCCAGGGGAGGAGGAGGCAGAGACAACGCTATTTGTATGCCTCATTGATTAGTTTTTATTGATTAGTAGGAATGTCCTTTGACTAAAATCCACACTTAGCAGGATCCAATACCCTGATCAATTAGTGATATCTAATCACTAATTGGGGGAGGGGACAGGGCAGTGTGCTGGGTATTTGCCAGCCTTTTTAAGTCTCACTAGAGAAGGCAGGACCTCTTATGGTTTTAGGACAACGCCTCTCCCCCCTTCCCCCCTGGAAAGATGTGTTCTTATGCACAAGCAAACACGTGTGTTCTTTTCAGAGTCCAATGTCAGACATCTATGCAGTGTTAGGGGGTCAAAAAGTAGTTATGACTGGAGAGATGGCTCAGTGGTGAAGGCAGCTTTTCCGGAGGACTCAGCTTGGATTCCCAGCACCCACATGGTGGCTCACAACTATCTGTAACTTCGAGTTCTAGGAAACCTGATGCCCTTTTTAGTCCCAGCAGGCACCAGGCACTTACATACATGTAGGCAGAACACCCATCCACACAAGGTAAAATAAAATAACATTAAAAATTAGTTGCACTCTGAGAGCGTAACTTTTCGTCTTGCTTCCTGTGCCTATGTATAGCCAGGTGCTACCCTGATAGCTGAAATCACATCTGGGAAATCCTGTTTCCTAATTTCAGTATCCAGAGAATCTCTGCTGAAGAATGTGTGTGCAGCCACTGTGAAGTCCACATGATTTTCCACCTTCATTGTATCTCTTCATGGCTTCGTGTGCTTGGGAGATATTAATATATTTCAGAAACATTGTTACCAAAACGTTTCTGTTCTACAATTTATCTATCTATCTATCTATCTATCTATCTATCTATCTATGCATCTACTTATTTATTTTAGACTCTCCTGTATCCCACCAGAGCTTGAGGCCAGCTATGTAGCTGAAGGTAACTCTGAACTCCTGTCTCTCCTGCCCCCATCCTGAGTGCTGGGATTCAGGCCGGCACGTCCAGTTTTATGAGGTACTGAAGATGGAGCCAAGGGCTTAGTGCTCACAAGGCAAGCACCACCTGAATGGAGGCACATTCCCAGGCCACAGTTCTGATGTTATTTAAAAGTGTCCCTCACTTTCACCTCCTTCTAATAACATGGAGTGTTTCAAGGAACTTCCCCCTAAATAGTCTTTGGGGTGTTGAGAGATGCTTCAAATACTCAAAGACAGTGGGAGTCCTGGGGATTCAGTACTCAGGGTGCCCCGATATCAGTGATCCCATAGCATCCTCTGTTCAGCACTGGCAGAGAACATAGTCTAGAATCGTCTACCAGTCTGTGACAGGCTCTCTGAAGACCTGAATGCACAGAACTCAGCTAGAAAGATGAGCTCCTCATATTCATAATGTGAAATTAGAAGATGATGATAATATTGGCTTCGAAAGTTTTAGCCTAGAAAATAGCATTTTAATTATTTTAGAAATGTCTACAAGTAATTTCATAATTTATTACTTCTGTATTATTTTTAACATGTTTCTCATAATTCACCATTGTATATAATACTGTGATAGATATTCCACAGTGCATACATATTTTTGTCAACATAAATTCCTAGAAATAACTTTACTAGATAAAATTTTATGCACAATTAAAAAAAATTGATAAGCTTACCAACCTTATTCATAACTTCAACTCTTCCCATTGATACCCTGTACTCACAAAGACACCTGAGAGTTTACCAACCTTTGGCTGGAGAGTATCAATCAGTAAAAAGTTATCAATTTGTCAACAGGAATGTAATTACCATTAGAATGCATTAAGCAAAAAAATTTAAGTATTTTATGTTTAATAGATTATATTCTAACCTCAGACAACTAGGTGAAGAAAAAAACTTTCAAAATAAGTTGAGATCTAGTTCAAAGATCACTGACTTTGACTGTTTTTTATTGTGGCTCTGGGTTTTTTTGGTTTGATTGTTCTTATTGTTTTTGTTAAATCTAATGGATAGTTTTCACCTGAACTCAATAAAGCTACTCTTTGAAGAAAAAAAAAGAAAGAAGAGCTCCTGACTGCAGATGTTGGCTCGGCACTGAAACCCACTTTCATGCTTTTATAGTTTAAAAGAACCTTTAAGTCACTTCACTGGGCTCAACACATGTGAGAAAATGGCACATGGGGCATGCTTCTGAAGGAAGGAGGGACAGGTGGTACATAGATGGGAGACAGAAGAGGAGAATGCTGTCTCTAACCTTTCCTGCTGGCCTTATCTGACCTCCCCCTCGATGTGCTCAGTGGCAGCCCCAGCCCCGGCTGTGCAGGGGAAGACACCCATTATTAGGAAGCCCCCTTCTAACCACCAGCTGCTGGTTGGCACAATGGAGGTCATGTGATCTCAAGCTGAGAACACTGGTTTCTCATTTGGCCTTGTCACTCCGGCTCCTTGGAAGCCCTTCTCTTCCTATGGAGGAGAAATGGTCACCCTCTGGGCTTCTTCCTACCCACAAAGTCCAGGGCAGGCCCTGGCTGCTTTGACAGTGAGCAACCACTGAGTGTAAACCAGATGTGGAGAGGGCTCTGTGGGAGAATGAGCGCCTTCTTTGGCCTTAGGAGAATATGAATACAGGCCTCAGGTCTGCGTCCGAGACTGGCTTGTTTATAATCAGGACCTGTAGTCAGACTTTGCCAATTTGCTCTCCTAAGTGGAGGGCGCTTGTTAACCTCTGAAAACCTCCTTATCCCACACTGGGTGGCTCCTTTGCTTGCTGAACCGCTCAAGTTGTTTAGAGCTCACCCCCTGCCCTGTTTTGCCAGGACTGGAGCAGTCCCTGGGATGTCCAACTGTAGCAGTAAAGCCATGCAAGGTATCTGCTGTTTCATTCTTATGTCGCAGATAAGACAGCCAGGGGTCCATAGCTTGTCAGAGCATGAGGTGATGGGGCCGCCAGATCCTGGGTGCCAGCTTTCTTAGCCACCCCACCATGGGCTTCCTCTTTGTTAGATATAAAACTGCAGGCACATCAAGGTGTCCTTAACAACTGCCTCAAGTACATCCTGAAGACACAGGAGCACATGTAAGGAAGAGTTATGTCTCCAGCCCACCTAAGGGGCACTTTTCTCCTCTGGGGCTAGAACTCTGGCAGCCATACCTCTACAGGACCCTTCTCTTCCTTGTTCTGTCCCCTCCAGTATAGGACTCCACCAGGAGCCTGACCCTCCCCTGCTCAGGCCCCAGGACCTCCTGAACCTGATTGCTGCTCCCCACAAGGCAGATACCCACCCTGGGAGGCTAACACTTGCTCAGTCACCTGATGGCAGCAATAACAAAGGTTGAGATGTTCAGAACACAAAGCTTAGTCCTGAGCTGCATGTCGCCTGCATAACAGAGGAAACTAAATAACGAATTAAAAACAAGGCCTTTGTTCTTTCTTTTTAATAAAATGACATGTGACAATTGTACATATTTATGGGGCCAAAGATGCAATTTTGATGCATGAAAATTCCGTATTTAAGATTTATTTATTTATTTTATTTATATGAGTACACTGTCGCTGTCTTCAGACACATCAGAAGAGGGCATCGGATCCCATTACAGATGGTTGTAAGCTACCGTGTGGTTGCTGGGAATTGAACTCAGGACCTCTGGAAGAGCAGTCAGTGCTCTTAACCACCGAGCCATCTCTTCAGCCGAAATTCATATTTAGATCAAATCAGAGGCTTGTGGCTGTAGCTCCGTGCTACATCATGTTGAGGCTGTATCATGTGCCCAGCATCAAACAACAAAATCCAAAGTGAAGGATAGAGTGAGTTAATTAGCATATCTGTGGCTTAAACACTCATCCTTTCCTGGTGGCAAGGCTGGATTTTCAAATATGCTGCGTCAGCGCTGAGTTCAGCATGCTGCTAGGCATGGGCCTCTGGAATTCACCCCTCTTCTCTCTTATCTCTTAATTTCTCAAGTACATACATAGAGCAAACCAGTTTGGTGTGCGTGGTGGCTAGTGTAAATCATCTACTTGATCAACCTAGGATCACCCAGGATGCAGAGCTCTGGGCATGTCTGATTATCTTGATTCTATTCATTGACGGAGGAAAGCCTGCCAGCTGTAGGTGGCACCATTCCCTGGCTGGGACCCCAGACTGTGAATGAAGAGAGAGACCCAAAGAGTAGTAGGCATTCACCTCTCTGTTCTGACTGTGGATGCGATGGGACCAATTACTTCCAGCTCCTGCTGCCTTGACTTGCCTTCCGAGATGGACTGTGATGCCTTGAACTGTGAGCCCAAATAAACCTTCTCTCCCTGAAGTGGCTTTTGTTCATATTTCCTTACGGCAACAGAATAGGAAGCTAAGAGCGTGTATAGACAGTGTGTGTCACCCCACATCTGTCTGTTGGGATCCTAATTCCCACTGTGTTGTTAGTATTTGGGTGAGGGCCTTAGGTGGCCATTGGGCTGCAGTGGACCTTCACAATGGGATCGTCACTTGAAAGGAAGATGAAGGAAGAGGCATCAAAAATGTTGTTTATTCATGCTTCTCCATGTCATGAGGACACAGCAAAAAGTCAGCTGAGTGGATCAGGATCTGATCTCACTAGAACCTGGTCCTGCTGTGCCACCCAACCTTGCCCTTTGCCTTAGTTAGGGTTTTACGGCTGTGAAGACACCATGACCAAGGCAACTCTTATAAAAGACAACATATATTTGGGGCTGGCTTACAGGTTCAGAAGTTCAGTCCACTATCATTAAGATGGCAACATGGCAGTGTCCAGGCAGGCATGGTGCAGGCACAGCTGAGAGTTCTATATCTTCATCTGAAGGCTGCTAGTGGAAGACTGATTTCCAGGCAGCTAGCATGAGGGACTTAAGGCCCATGCCCACAGTGACACACCTACTCCAACAAAGCCACACCCACTCTAACAAGGCCACACCCACCCCAACAAGGCCACACCTACTCCAACAAGGCCACACCTTCTAATAGTGCCACTCCCTGGGCCGAGCATATACAAACCATCACAGCCTTCCAGCCCACAGAAGTGGAGGACACAAATGCTGGTCATCTATAAGCCACCCAGTCTCCGGGGCTTCATTACAGCGGCCCAACCTGATCTAAGGCAATGCTAGTGTGGCAGGCTCAGACACCTAGAAACACGGGTGTAACTCTAAAGCTACCCAGTGGAAGTAATTCAACTTGAAGAGCGTTTGCCTGGGATGCCCTGGTGGTCAAAACTCTTACCAGGGGTCCCAGACAGGTTTTCAAACAGGTTTTAATCAAATCTCCAAGCAATAGACAACCTCACACACAGCCTAATTATTTCAAAGGCTTATGATACCGCAGGATGCTTAAAACCAGGTCGCCTTAGGCCCTCAACCACAAAGGCTCAGTGTCTAGACTACATGAAGAAATGCTACAACTCAACAGCAAAACAGCCTTGTATTTGAAGCTGTGTGCAGGATATGAATAGGATACTCACGTAAGGAACCCAGATGTCCAACAGACACCCAAGAAGATGCTCAGAGTTGCCAGTAAGGGCAAAGCTGGGAATTACAACACTGCCTCTTTCCACTCATTCATGCTGCACTTGTCAGCTTTCTGTTCTTGTAACAGAATACCTGAGACAATCTACTTTAAAATGAAAAAAGAAAAGAAAAGAAAAGAAAAGACCTTTATTTTGTCTCATGGGTTCAGAACTTTCAGTCTGTGGTGGTTTGAATAGGAATGGCCTCCATGGACTCCTGTGTTTGAATATTTGGTCACTGGGGAGTGGCACTATTAGGAGGTGTGGTCTTGTTGGAGTGGGCGTGGCCTTGTTGGAATGGGCGTGGCCTTGTTGGAGGAAGTATGTCGCTGGGCACTGGGGGCGGGGCTTTGAGGGCCCAGATGCTCACCAGGCCAGTGGCTCATGATCTCTTTCTGCCGCCTGTGTAGATGTAGAACACTCAGCTCCTTCTCCAGCACCATGTCTGCTTGCCTGCCTCCTCGCTTCCCGACACAATGAAAATGGACTAAAGTTCTAAACTGTAAACCACGCCCAATTAAATGCTTTTTTAAATAAGAGTTGCCGAGGTCATGGTGTCTTCTTCAGAGTAGTTGAAACCTAAGACATTGTTGCTTGGCCAATAGAGAAGCAGCAACGTGCGATAGGTACACAGGAGGAACCCTTTGCCTCCTTGGGACCTGCAGAGAATTATAGGAAGGAACTATATCCTTTTAAGGACATAAACCAATGACCTAAGATTGCTCACTGGTGTCAACCATCTTGAAATATGGTCACACAAGCTATGACCAAGCCTCTAATACATTGGCTTTTAGGGAACACATAAGATCTCAGTCCCAGCTCACACATGACTACCCCAAGCATGTACCTCAAGCATGCAGATGAGTTTCACGTCTGCTGAGCTCAGTGGTACTTAGAGTAGAGCATCCTCTGTGCAGGGCACCTTCCACAACAGGTAGTTGTGACTCCTCTGTCAGCGGGTCCTACTAAAGGTCGAGAGTAGGTGACCCAGAAATCAGATGGCCTGCATGTAGAAGTCAAGGGCACAAGGTCAGACATGGCAGTGTACAGCTGCAGCCCGGGCTCTAGGAAGCAAGCTTGCCTCTCAAAATCAAGGGCTGATTGTGTGATAAGATGCATCTCCAACGGCATTTGGACATTTCAACAGCTCCTAATTTGTCCACTCTGATGATTTTCTCATGACTTGAAAAAAAAAAAGAAAAAAAGAAAAGAAAAGAAACTTGCAACATATTTCATTAAAACAGAAAACCTAGCCATCAGATGTCAACCGTTTGAGTGTTTCATGACAAGGGACATCACCATTGCAAGTACAGAAAAACCAGGTGGGTTTACTTTCAGCTGGATGTTAGCATGAAGCACTCATCTTGGCGATGAAAACCTGCTTCCAAGAACACTTTTCACCACTTACAAATGGCCTATTTTCTAAAAAGAATTCAGGACTTCTGCTGGAGAAAACCCACATTTCTAAGAAGACAATAAGATCTTTCCATCTGTCAGGCACTGCTCTGGGAATTCCTCTCTGGGCCTACAAACATGGATTGTGCTCCTAAGAAGCAGGACTGTGGGTTTGAAGCAATGTGGAAGGTGGAGTTCATTTGCCTACATCCAGTCAGATAAAGAAAGGTACCTGGCCTCTGTCTGACTTCCCTGCGAGTTCCTGGTTAGTCCTGGATGATAGTGAGTCTCTAGACACATGCAACCTTCCTCAGCCTTAGAGGGATACACCATCATCCCTCCTGGGGAGGGCTCAGCAATTCCAAATCCTACCAGGAGATAAAAAGATACAGTAGCATTGGGTATAATGAGCTTAGATCTTGAATCATCAGGTATTAACCACTTAGAGGTTCTAGGAAAACACAAAGAATAACATTGTGTCCTGTTGCAGGCTTACCCGGGCCTTAAAGGTTGAGGAGTCCTGAGGACATCTGACAGTAGGAACTGGAGGGAGCACCAGAAAGCAGACCAGGGAGGACTCCCCACGTTTGCAAATGTTGAACCTTGTGTTGACACTGTGTACCTGGATGATATATGATGAGGTAGGCGTTGTAGGGAGTCCAGAGCTGTGGAAACTCAGTCCTCAGTCTAGGGCATCCATGGTCACATTATTCTAGAGATTCTCTGGCTCACAGTGCTAGACTCTTCCAAACACCTCAGAACCACTTGGTTAGTCTCAACAATACAAAGGCCTCTGCTCCTTGGTCTAATTTTCTGTATTAGTTCCTTTGCTTACTGCTGTCACAAAATACCCAGCAAAAGCCAGTTAAAGAAAGCAGGGGTTTACTTGAGATCACAGTTTGAGGGTGCAGCTCACAACGGTGTGAAAGGCGTGGAGGAAGGATGGAAGGCAGCTGCACCCGCAGTCAGGAAGCAGAGAGCAATTAATGCTAGTACTCAGCTTGCTTTCTCCCTTCGGTCCTCTCTAGAACTCCGGGCCATGGGGCCATGGGATGGTGCCACCTGAGGAAAACTGTTCTCTGCTCACTTAAACCTTCCAGGAAACACACCCAAAAGCGCGTTTCCATGATGACTCTGTCAGTGAAGAACCGTTGTCATAACAACTTTCAAAATGCAAGCTAAACCAGCGACTCCAACGGCAGTTTAAAAAACCCACACATTTTAAGCCAGGCAACCCAGTTTTTACTGATTTGATTCTTACGTGCGTACGGAGGAATAGCTGTGGAGAAAAACAAGAGCGATTTCCTTAATTAAACCATGGTGTTTCTGAAAGAGCAGAAAACGTTGTGTGTGCACTAAAAAACGCCTCCATCCACAGCATACGCTTGTCTGAAATCTGATCGAAGGTGTTTCAGGCAATGTTTGTCGGCAGCGATGGGTGGGAACGCGAGCGCACGTTGTGTGATCGGGACCAGGGCTGAAATGAAGCCGTGTGCGGCAACGTGGGTGAGCACGGCCAGAAACACCTCGGATTTGTCATTCACTCGATTGAATTGAGTTTTGGTCATGGAGCACCCAGCAGTGTTTCCCTGCTGCCATTTTTTTCTTTTTTCTTTTTTCTTTTTTTTAATTCACAACTCCCCGATTCAGTTATGTGATCCACAGCTAAGAAACTGCGTTTTAGAGGTAATGGGAGGTGACTTTGCTGAGTCTGTCAGAATCCTTGAAATCAAATTCGAAGGGTAGTGCCAGGATAAACGGGCTCAGTACAAAGAAAGAGTGTCAGACCGAACGTCGCCAACAGCAGGCAGGTAACAAAGCTTCGAAATACATCACGTAGCAGATGAAGTTGGCTGCAGATTCCACCCTGGAAACTTGCCTGGCCCTAGCAAGGATCCAGTGGTTGAACATGAGCTATTCGTAGACTCATCCTTATCTGGCAGTTTAAAAGATAAACTAAAACAAAATAAAACAAAAAACCTACCAACTTTTTCGCGGTGCCGTCCGGCCTAGCACTGCCTTCCTGAGAGAAATCAACCAATTATCGTGGAGGTCTCCCTCTGCATCAAAGCAGTAGACCGGCATGCTAATCCACTGGTTTAAATCTGACCAATAAGAGCGTTCCCACTACTAGCCTCATAAGTGGTCTGGTTTTGCTCATGTGACCTGGGTTGAGCCAGTCAGGTCCTTCAAGCTTCTTCTTTTTTTTTTTTTGGTTTTTTCGAGACAGGGTTTCTCTGTGTAGCCCTGGCTGTCCTGGAACTCACTCTGTAGACCAGGCTGGCCTCGAACTCAAAAATCCACCTGCCTCTGCCTCCCAAGTGCTGGGATTAAAGGCGTGCGCCACCACTGCCCAGCTTCCTTCAAGCTTCTGATCCGGGAAGGGATGGGAAAAGCTGTTTGCTTCTAGGGACGTGGTTAATCCAGATATGGGTGTTGAGACTCTGCCAGCTTCCTCTCCAGCCTTTGAGGGACAGGAGGACATCACAACGCCTCCCTACACACACACCCACAAGCAAGCAAGCGCGGGTGCGCGCACACCCCCCCCCCACACACCCCCCACACACACCCACACACACCCACACCCACACACCATCCAGGGTGTTATTTATGAGCTTAAATAAGTTTCTCCAGGGACTGGGACATCCCCAGAGTAGCAATTTCCTAAATGGTACCCCATCATTCTGGAAGAGTTAATAAAACTTCTCAGACAATACCTGCCTCACTTTCTCAGAGTCGTTTTCAAATTAGGTAAGTCAAGCTGAACACTTTCTAGAAAGCTCCCAGCTCTGAGGGCGATTGCTTCTTTATATCAAGAGGGTTTCACACAGCTTCCTCTGATGGAGGGCTTGAGGAGTCTGAGGTGGTAATCTAGAATGTTCTGGAGCCATAGAATGCTTCCCAAGGAACAAGTCTAGCTAATTCCCCTTGAATGTCTTTTCTGGACACCTGGTTATCCACAGCCTCCAGATCAGAGGTCCCCTCTCCCTGCCACCACACCACAGCTCTCCACAGTGGCGTGGCCCAGATGGACCTAGGACTGACCCTTTCAACAGATCCCAGACTCTTTGGGTTCTCTGTTGGATGACAGACACCAGGAATTTCCAGCCACCAACACAGCTAGCCACCTTCAGTGTATCTGCCAAGGACCTCGGAGTCTAGGGGGTTTAGCGTCTTCCGGAGGCAATCCTGTCTCCTCGCCACTCAATCATGGGCCACAAGGGTTCTCAGAGGGGTGTAACTCCGAGAAGTGGTATCTATGAGAGATGAACCTGCGTGAGCCAGGACAGGTTGCTGCATCTCTCACACAGAAGCATCCCTGTGTTTAAATGAAGACTCTGATATAGGGTGTGGGAAACCAGCTGAACTACATGTACCTGGAGAAGAAGAAAGATCCAGAACAAATGGGTGGCTACGCTGTCTACATTGTCTTCGTGTTTGGGGCGTGGAACTACACAGGTCTTCCACCGTAGCAGTAGGAGATGGACCTCATCGCATCCCAAAAAAATCACACACTTAGTAAATAGATAAGGGGGGAAGAACTTAGTTTAATTTTACACATGAAAGCATATCGCCTTTAAACAAGACTGTGTGCATGCCTAAAGACCCCTCTTTGAAATGAGTTCTCCCCCATAATAGGTTAGAACTATCCAGAAGGGGAAAATATTATTTCTGGTTTTTAATTTATTTATGTAGAAACATCCAATAGAGCACATTGTGAACATTTTTTTTTCCTAGCCATTTCAACATTTCAAGTCTTCGTAACCGCAGAAAGGTCAGCTGAGCATGGCAAAAGCCATAATGCTAGAATTGTTTCGGATTTAAAATGCTAGAAGAGAAATATTTCCACATCCTTGTGTTTCAGTGGAGCCGAGAACACTGTTGCCTATTGTCAGCATCCTTGGCCTTGTCCAGCCCAGAGCCACTCAGCCACTTCACACTGCCACCAGCGCAGATCAGGCGAGCGCTAAAGCCTGTCCTAAGCATGAATTCTAACCATAGCATTAAACAGGCAGTATATTAGTTGAGTTCTAGAAAATTCTTTGTGTTGGATAAAGATGTTATGCTTCCTCAGTATTCCCAATGAGACCAGGAACAAGTGTGAGGCTCTGAGACACTTTCCAGGGCAGCTAGAACAAGGCCCAGATGAGATCTGGGCCCCTTCCCTGAACCCCACCTACAGTCACACACATTCTAATGCAAACACACCCAAGGGCTCTAGACTCATTACACACTCAAATGTCTGGAGGAAGGCCAAAGCAAGGACCGCTGAGGTCCTCATTGCAGTTGGGGAATGTTTAGTCAGGTTACTGGAGCCTACTGTGATGACCCCTGCTGGCCTTCTTCTTTCTGCATCTTTGTTGGTAGTGACAACGAGCTGGGGAAGACGAACCTAAGTGTCCTTATCTGGTCTGTCTGCTGAGACACTCCCAAACCCATGTTTAGTGTTTGTGTTTCTGTGGCTTCATCCCTCTGTCACCCTGCAAGTCAGTTGGCAGGCAGGAAATGAGTGATGGCCCAATGTTTGTTGAACTCCTGCCCAATACTGGGCATTGTCTTGAGTTCCAGGATGAACAGATACGGCTTTGTCTCTCAAGGACTTTATTGTCCAATGCAGAAGAAAGACAAAAAAATAAAAACAGCATTAAAACAATGTCACAATCCAAGCACAAACGGTGTGCACCAGAAGCAAGAGAAGAAGCCATTTATTCGCTATGGCATCTTGGTGCGTGGTGAACATGACCAGGGCACTTGCGAATAGTTTTCAGTTTAATGGTGATTTCAGAAGACCTGCTTGAAGCGGATGTCTGTGTGCTATGTGACTCCTAACGTGTAAAAGTAAAATGTACACAGACAACCATACGAAGAGAGGGTGAAGATCATGGAGCAACAGGTGAGGCTCTGAGACTCTTACTCTGCCCAGGTGAGGAGAGTCATCTGTAGGTGCCTGGTCACAAGTGACCCGTGGCATAGGTGCAACATTGAAAATCATGACAACAACACTGAAGAACAAAATAGAACAACTAGAGATCCCAGAGCAGAGAGCAAGACTTTGTTTAAATCTTTTACCTCAGTGAAAGAAGTACTCACTACTCAACTGACCAAAATAAAGAGGGAAATAAAATAAAGAAAACCCCCACCCTCCACTCCCAGCAGTGGGCAAAGAGAGACCTTGTCCTTTATGGTGTTCTTATGTCAGTCAGGACAGAGCAGACGGCTGTCCTTTGTTCATCCTAGCTTGATGCCTGGCTTGGTGGCCAAAGTGTCTTATGCCTGAGACTCATAAAAATCAAATCAAATCAAGTCAAATCTCTGATTTCTGACTGTGAATATAACATGACCAGGTGCTTCAAGCCTCTGCTGTCATGACTTCTCCCACCATGATGGACTAAGCCTTCAAACCCAGAGCCCCAAACAAACCCTCTCTTTCTTATTTTCATCACCCTTCCTGTCCCCACAGCAGCAAGACCCTGTAATTAGTGCAGAAGATGTAGCTGTTGCAGATACTAGGTCTACTAAAAGGAAACACTTTGACTCTTTGTATCTGGACACTAAGAAAGATGTTTTGATAGCTGTCCAGACCCCACTCCTGGTACCAATTTTCTGTGTGAGTTTTATCACTGTTATGACCAAACATCTGACAGAAGCAACTTAATGAGGGACAATTTTTTATTTTGGCTCACGATGTCAGAGGCTTCAGCCCATAGTCCTTGCTTCTGTTGTTCATAGCAAATGGTGAGGCAGAAGGTCACAGTGGACTAAGTGCGGAGGAGGGAGCTTCTCGAACATGTTGTGTAGGGAGTAGAAAGAGTTAAGGACAAGTGGCTCATTCCAGTCCCACCTTCTAAGGTTTACAGACTGTTCTAAAACAGCGCCACCCCCTGGAAGTCAAAACAGTCAACACCTAAGACTGTGAAGGACATTCAGAACCAAATGTGCTGGTGCAATCTTAAAAGTTTAAAAGCAATTAGCATTGGAATTTCAAATATCCCTGCCTCAATGGTTGCTAGATTATGCAGAGAGAAAGTACTAAGAATTCCTTTTGTACTCAAGAGCAAAATATTAGCCAAACAGCCTGCTCTGGTTCCAAACGCTCCTTGACTCTG
The DNA here is from genome assembly GCA_028551405.1 of Uromys caudimaculatus. NCBI lineage: Eukaryota > Metazoa > Chordata > Mammalia > Rodentia > Muridae > Uromys > Uromys caudimaculatus. The sequence goes on from CM052720.1 coordinate 40,407,729, forward strand.
CCATTTCAGCTTTGGGGTCCTAGAGTGTTGTGAACAATGGTTAAACCATGGTTGAATTGGAAATGCAAGAGTTTCACACACACACACACACACACACACACACACAGAGAGAGAGAGAGAGAGAGAGAGAGAGAGAGAGAGAATTCAACACACTTATTCTGTGTAGTTTAACTGGTAACACAAAAATTTCAATATCATGTGTGTCTAATTTATAAATTACACACTTTCTGTTTAGCAATAAGTAGAGTGGAGGGGGGGCTGGAGAGATGGCTCAGAGGTCAAGAGCATCTGCTGCTATTCCAGAGGATCTGAGTTTGTATCCCAACAACCATGATGGGTCGCTAACAATTGCCTGTAACTCCTGCTCCAGGGGATCCGATGTCCCTTTCTAGCCTGTACAGATGTAGCATTCATGTGGCAGACAAACATACACACCTGGAATAAAAAATGAGTCCTTATGGGGGGAGGAACAGAACAGTATATCTATATCTATATCTATATATCTATATCTATCTATACAGAGAGAGACAGACAGACAGACAGACACAGACACGTGAAATAAAAAATGAGTCCTTATGAGAGGAGGAACAGAACAGTAGAGAGAGAGAGAGAGAGAGAGAGAGAGAGAGAGAGAGAGAGAGAAACAGAGAGACAATGTCACGCTCTCTCCCGTTGGGGGAAGCGCAGTGAAGGTAGAGTCTCCGGCCCGGGGACCGCCAGGGGTCTGGTCCGCAGAGTACGCCCTGGGCTTCAAGGATCACCACCGCAGCCCTCTTCGTCGCAAATGCCTCGGGGCCTGACGCCGCAGGAGTGAGATGCCTAGCGCTGCTGGCCTCGGCCAGTGGCTTGGCTGAGGTGTAGGAAGGGAGCAGACTGAGATCAGCCGTGGGCATCCACCAGCTCTGTTGTGCTCAGAGCACTCACCGTCCTGCGCCCCAAGAGTCACAGCTCCCTTAGACAAAGTTCTCGGATGCCGAAGTAGTTTCTATCTTTATTTGTTCAAGATGGCGGGCAGCGCTCCCAGGGCAGGCGGGTGGAGAAGGAGGGGAGAGAGAGAGAGCTGGGTCAAGGTGTTCTACTTATAGTTCTGAGAGAGGGGGTGGGGCTTGGTAGTTGATACTTTCCATTGGCCAGCTTGGGAGCCCTAATTTGCCTATACACAAGTTTCACACGCCAGGCCTCTTTCTATACAGGGGTTGTGATATGAAGAATTTCCCAGGAGCGTTGGCTAGAAGCATAAATTCTGGTCCCTGGTGTACCACCTCTCTGGTGTACAATCGGGTCTCCTAGAGCTTCCAGCCCATGCTCAACCGGTCATCACAGATCACTGCCCCACAAGACAAGAGACACAGAGACAGACAGACATAGACACATGCACGCATACTTGCACGCACGCACAGACAGGGTGTGTCTGTAGGGAGCTAGTTGCTGAAGTTTTCACGTCTTGACTATGGCCATCCCAGCCATCCCCCTGCCCATTCTCACCTTCTGAGCCATTCAGTTGTCCCAGCGCTCCATGCTTGTCCATATGGCACACCAGTTCCCAACAGCAGTGGTTGGAACTGGAGTGAACATGCTGCAGAGTCAAAGTTGTGGAGAAAAACCAGGGGACAGATGCTCAGCCTCCAGGGAGTTCAGCGCTCTATCCCCTTGACCATTGCCCAGCGAGGCCCACGGACTGCTCATCTTCAGAAGCTGAAGACCCTTGCGTGTTACGTCCAACCCCTCCCCTGTACTTGTAGTCCACGACAGCAGCATCCTGGCTCCCTCCACATCCCGTGTGATTCGGGGCTTTCTCATCTCTGGGTTAACCTGAGGGCCTGGGCCAGCCCTGCTACACGGACCTATTAAGGCTCTGGGAATAGAGACAACAGAGCGACTCCACAACAGATGGTTGTGGAGATTAAATGGGATCGCAAGGGGAAGGGCTGTGACAGTATTGATGATGACCCACAGAAGGCACGGGGCACAAGGAGCCGAGTCCTCAAAGCCAGAGTCTGGGAGGCCAAGGGCCGCTCTCCAATGTAGCATCTGCAGCTGAGTGTCCCCAGAACCTGCCTCTGTGTATTGTTCACAGAGGCAAGCAGCTTGTCTGATGCCTTCTCTAGCCCATGGCCCTGGGCCAGTGGGGCTGGTGCTTCTGTATTATCCTTTGTCCTTTAGCAATGAACTGAAAGCCATCTTAGGGTGTGGCTGCCTCAAAGAGTGGTCCCATGAACCCGTATCCTCAGCCATGATTGCAGGTGAGCGCCACACTCATTGCCTCTCGTGCCTGCCTTCTGCCTCACCGGCATCTGCACCTGAGAGTGGGCGTGGTTGGCACAGAAGCTACAACTGCCACCAGCGCCTACAGGCTGGACACAGGTTGGGGCAGTTTGTCTTCACAACGGCTGTGTGAGAGCAGGGAGGCTAAAAACCAGTGCGTACCACCCACACACCCACAAACCCACACACCCCATCTGGACAGCTTCCCTTTCTAGTTCCTGCCAAGGCAGTGATCCACAGTCCTCTCTGGGTCAAAGGTATGAACCTCAATGTCCCCAAAAATCCCTAGATTAAACCTGTGGCTGGCAGGACAGACAGAGGGAATGTTGGTTGTGGGGAGATATTACCATAGGTAGTCTCAGGTATTCCTTGTGTCCTACTTCCAGGCAGATGGGGTAGGGAAGATGAGTGTGGGGGTGAAGGGCAGGGGGCTGCCTCAGAGTGGAAACAGATCAGGAAGCTTCCTAGCAGGGGGTTAGGGCCCCCGGAAAGAGGGAAGGTTTGCCTGGAGTTACTCTGGGGACAGTGGATAGCTGTTCTATCTGGGGGTCCTCCAGAGTTTTTGGACAGGGTTTGTGTGCTCGCATGGACCTTGGGTGGTTTTCTGTCTCCCAGAATTACAGTAAGGACCCACCATCCACAGCCCCTGCAGTCTTGCCAAGGGCGTAGAGGTTTGTTGCAAAGAGGAAGAGATCCCTTCTGTGTTCTGGGGTCACGGTGACCTGGGGTCCTCACAAGCAGCATGTGAAAGAAACATTAAGTCGCTGCTGCCCAGAATGCAGGGGTACCTGTGAGGAATCAGAGGTGTGCAGCTCAGGGATCCACAATGTCTGTCTGAGTCAGAGTGGGTAGAAGAAACTCTGACCAGTAGAGTGGCTATTGGCAGGACCTGGCAGGTCCTGAGCAGGATGTCCATCCCTGCTACAAACCCTGGATACACTCAGAGACTGGAATGTAGACCTCCCCGGCTGCCCCTGCCCCCAAACTACCTGTCCCTTCTGCCTCTCATAATCGAAACCTGATGCTCCCTGGTAGATCTGGGCCTATGGGATGGTTTTATGTGCCCAGGGCTTCCTATTCTGTATCAAAGTCTCTGGGGACAAGGATGTGTGTTTTGTTCTTTATTCCCTCTGTCTCCCATAATGGCTGCCTTTGCAGTCTGGAAAAACAACCAGAGAGATTGTAGGAAGCACACAGACAGAGGGAGGGGTGGGGAGGGTGGGGCCTTCACACAGGAGAGAATTATGAGGACTGTCAAACTTCAGCAGGCCTTTGCTGGCAAATGTCCCTATATGAGGCTGTGGTGGCCTCTGCACGGGCTTATGGTCTTGGCCCTTTTCTGTATTTGTTACAGTGATCTTGCAGAAGACTCCTTTGTGTACTTTTTGTTAGGGCTGACACAAGGGAATCCATCTTGATTTTTACACCTTGACCTTCCTGGCTTAACGTCACTCTCAGCTCTAAGACTCTGCCCACAGCGCCCTCTAGAGGTGAGCCCCTAGGATCCAGACAGCAGCCTCTATCTATCCAGCTCTTGTCCTTAGTAACCCTTAGAATCTGTTCTCTGCAGCAGCAAGTATCCAATTTGAAAACTCCAAAGAGGATTCAAGTTTTGGTCAGAGCAACGGGAGAGAGGTAACTGTTTTACATTCTCTCAGTACTTTAAGGACATGGGTCTGTGCTCAGGCTAACTCTGGTTTGTCAAACCAGAAACTCCTCCCTATCCCACCTATAAACACACAGACACAGACACACAGACACACACACGCACATGTACACATGCACGCACGCACGCACACTCATTCACCCTCTTGCATGTACACACTCTCAATCTCCCCCCCCTCGCATGCACACACACACACACACACACACACACACACACACACACACACTCACACTCACACACTCACACCACAATGCTGAAGCTGTGAAGGACTGAGGTCAAGCGGATATGCCACGTACCCAGAGTCTTGCTCACAGTGGCCCTGCAGCACGACATATCTCTTCCCCACTCCATAACTAAGCAAGCCAGGCGGCCATTTGCCATCACAGCCAGAGTCCAGTGCAAGATCCTATCCCTGAAGACTGGGAGGGGCTCCTGCCATGGGCTGCCCTAGGAAAAGCTTAGTCTCTATGGTCCTTCACTGATGCCTTCCAGAAATGGAGAGGAACCATCGCTGGGACTTTCCTGGGTGGTTTCTCTCGTGCCCAGCCTCCACTCTGGCCCCTAGTGTTCACCAGGAGACCATCATCACTACAAGAACATTATCTCACTGCCAGGGACACCAGCAGTCTGGTCCCCACTCAGCTTAGCTCCTGTGGTTTCCCAATGCCTAGCCATCAAACTGGGATCAATTGATTGAAATTGTAAAAGTCCCACAGGAATACGGTTGTGAGTGCTTGCTTACCACAGAACACCATTTCTGGGGTAGCAGGTTGAGGGTCCCTTATCCACGGGGCTTGAAACCAAAAGTGTGCTTGGGAATGTTTACACATTTATAATTTGGTATCTCCTGATCAAGACCCAAGTTTAAGGGTAAAGTTCATGTGTGTGTCATGAACTCACTCACACACCCCAAGGGGAAGTTAAGCACGGGTTTTTGGTGTACATACACTTCACAGCAGACCATCTACCGAATGAGGTCGGGTGTGGAACTTTCTGTATGGAGTGTCTCTTACACACACACACACACACACACACACACACACACACACACACACACACATTTTTGATGGGAGAGTAGCATGGATTTCACACATTTGGATAAACTTGGGCTCTATGAACTCTAGCCCACAGGACCACAGAAATGAAGTGAAGGCACAGCTGTCGGCCATGTTCTGGATTTTTCTCTCCCGGGAAGCTCAGGGTCTCTCGCTACTGCTCTCTCTGGGAACATCTGTGTACTGTAGCTTCTCTGCCTTGCTTAAGGCTCTTGCCAGAATCTTCCATCACAGGGTTGAGAAAGCCCTGACTCAGCTTCTTACCTGGATAAGGACGTGCGTGGCTTGCAACCCTAGGACATGCGTGGTTTGCAACCCTGCATGCTTTTCTGACCATTGCCTCATACCTGTTCTGCTGAAGCCAATGTGGACAAGGATTCAGGGCACAGCTGATTAGTACCTGTCCAGATGCTGATTCTGAACCTGTGGGGAGGGTGTGCGGGACTGATTTCCCACCCAATGTACTAGGTAGGGACTTATCTCTTTTCCTCTTGACTATACTGTTTGGTTTTCTGTGACTGTTTCTGTCTCTCACATTGCAAGATCCAGGGAGAAGACCTGGGTTTACAGTACTCTGAAATCATTGGGATCAACTTTGACACAAACCTGAAAACCCAGACTCCTAAGCAGAGTCTGGGCAGACTTAGAGAAAGAAGCCTGGACTGCCCCACTCTTGGACTCCTGCCAGGTCCATGCTTGCTAAAAGCCCCACTTGGAGCCCAGCCTGGGCACCAATGGCTACAATTTATGTCATTGCTAGAGACTCGGAGCTTGTGGAATGGGAACCAATGCCTCCCTAGAGGAGGACCAGGGATTCCAGCCCCGAAGATTAAGGCTTTCAGTCTGATCCATTCACCACAGCTCCATTTTTCAGGTAGCATTCGGACCTTCCTCTTGTCGACCTGAGGCCTCAGTCCAGTGCAGAGTCACCATGGTTACCAACAGGTGTGCTTTAGCTGGTGTGACTGCAACTTCTGCTACCCTAAAAAGGATATTTATAAATGCTTTTAGAAATGTATAAAGTATAAGGCAGAATGTGATCAGAGGTCTTCTGCCACATACTTGGTCCCCTCTGAAGCTTCTTACAGTCTGTACAACTGAGAGATCCCAAGCTAGGATTTCCTGACCCTTTGTTCAGCTCTGCCTAGTCTGAGTTGGAACAAGGTTCTCACCCTGAAGGGAAACCAGAGCTGGAGACAGGGAGAGGCTGGACCCACAGCAAGGTCCTGTCTCCCTGGGAATTGAGCATGCAGAGCCATATCCCTGAGCACTGGGATGGAGAGCCTTTGCTTCCTGCAGGTCCTGACCACATGTTCTTGATGGAGTAAAGATGACAGAGGAGCAAGGGGCTCAGGGGTCCTGGAATATGAGATGTAAGCCATTTTGGCCAAAGAAGATCTGTGTTAGGGAGAGGCACATAGTCAAATTGTTTGAAATACTTGATCTCAAGAACTAAAATCTCCCTGAGTCTCATGTCCCAGAAAGAGATTTCACACAGTTCCTACAGTTTGCAGGAGAGATTAGAGCTCAGACAACATGGGTCCATGGTGGGTGGGAGTACACCTTGAACAAGATTGTGTAAGTGAGAATTTTGGTTTCTTTAAAAGACACAGGAATGTGTTTTTGTTTTAACACCAGGTGTGGAGATGTGGAGCGGCTTCAGACTGTCCACAGCAGCTGACTATGATTTGCCTCATGCTCTAGCAGAGGCGTGATTTTGCCAGCTGCAGACCGTTTTTGTTTTTGGTGATTGTGGGATGTTTGGAATTCTGGGGACTTTTCAGAGGGTGTATAAATGCTAGGGCTCCAAGCAGCATGGTGGATTGTTAGTGGCAGTTTGTTAAGTAGTTGTGCACAGTGAAGAAGCAGGAAGAATATAGATCTCCTGATGGCAAAGATCAAACTTGTCCCCGAGTAACTAGAAGCCCCTACTCAGCAGTAGTTTAAAAATAATGTCGTCCCTCTTCCGACCCCTGATTTTTTTTTCTGGGAGCTCTTTTCTTTCCTCTCTATCATTTTTTCTCTTTTATCTAGTGTTAGGAGGTGAAAGGGGGAAGAAGAACCCACAAAGTAGCAAAAGACTAGGCTACAAGACTGCTTAGCTTTGCCCTTTACTTAAGCCTGATCCTCATGTGTGTACCCCACAGAAAGACTTGGGGGATCACTGGACCCCTTTGTTCTTTCCAGTGGGGCCACAACGAATAATCCTCAACTCTCAGCTTTGCAGTGTTATCTGTCTCTTTCATTGGCATATTAAAGACAAATGGCCAAGCCTAATTGACTGTGGCTGTCTGGGCCCAGGCTTTGGACATAATCACACCAGCACGTGATGAGCATTACTTTGTCACCTGGGCCTGGGTGATAACACTGCTGTGGGGTTATGAGCATACCTGGTCCTACATGTCTGAGGCTCTGGTCAGGCTGTGTATATTTTTAATCTTTGGGGCCTGGGCTCTGAGAAGCCGAGGAGAGACATTCAAGTATCATTAACCAGGTGACCGATCTACGGTAATAACCCTGGATGCCGAGGCTTGGTGGGCTTCACTGGGGGATCCATGTCACTCCCTCCCCCAGTATTATCACATACAGAGGCCAGGCCCACTGCTACTCATGGACAGCCAGGCCAGTGTCTCCCTCTCTACCCAGTGTCACAGACAGTCAGGGTTCCTTCAGAGCAAAGGGTAGCTTAAATGAGCATCATGTGTAATGTGGCACTGCCCCGGGCACATGGTAAAAGATCAGTACATGTCAGCATGAAAAACCCTGCCTGTAGGGCTGAGAGATGGCTCAGTCAGTAAAGAGCTTGTCACATAACCTTGAGGATCTGAGTGTCTGATCCTCACTACCTATGTAAAAAGTTGGTCCCAGAGGTCACAGGGGTGGCTGGAAACCACTGGGCTTGGAGTTGGTACCAGGGACTTAGTTCCATGCAGGAGCTGCCGAGCTGGCAAAGCACACAGAGATTTTCCCTATAGGAGTCATGGCCCTCTTGTGGGAGGAGTCTGGAGAGAATTCAGAGGGGAGCTGGGTAAGAGAAGTAGACTGTGTCTAGGAGATGCCAGGCTAATGAGAAAGAAAGGTGGGCTGATCTGCTGGAGCCTGGACAGGGCCTGGGAGTCTGCTCCTCTGTGGGATATGCAGGCCAGGCCAGGCCAGCTCACTGTAGGCTTGCAGGGAGCACAGCTGAGTACCCTGAAAGATCAGCTGTAATGTGGAAGGGAAACCAGCCTTGGCTCAGGCTGTGGCTATAGAAAACTTGAGAAACATCTGCCAGGGAGTCCAGGAACCGCAAGTCACATAGTGGATTCTCTGCTTAAAGTGTGATGTCTGTGGTAGCCAGGTATAGCAGGGCTCCCCACTCACAGTGCCTGTGGCTCCTACCTACCTGTTGGTTCTAGCCTATACTGGCCTCTTCCTTGTGGCTTAGTCGTGCTGAGTCAAAAGGAAGCAGGAAGTCAAAAGCAGGAAGAGCAAAGTAAGCACATCAACAGACGTGGGGTGTGTATCAAGGCCTGGGAGCCACCTGTGCACTGTGCAGCCATGGACTCAGGTATTTGTCCATTACGAAGAGGGTCCTCGAGTTCCATCCCTGGACCTCGCATTCACATTAACAAAATCAGCACGCATCAACAGACTCATTAGCTTTCCACGGTCCTTCTGTACATCAGTAGGGTAGCCAGGGTGCTTCACAAAACAAATGGATTAAATTAAATTCGTAAACTCAGTCTAAAAATGTCTGAGGGGAGTTTAATTAGCAGGGCGGTTGATGAGGTTTTCATGGAGTTGGTCAAACATGCAACAAGGGCCCGTTGGAAGATGATTTGAAAATCCCCAGATGTATGCCAAATAAATAAGGTTCCTAAGTTGAATTTACTGAAGGAAAATGAAGTACCTCTGAAAATTAATCTTGGTGGAGTCTAGATTTTCTTGTGAGAGGAAGTTGGTTATTTCATGTGTGCCTGTGTGTGTGCATGTATGTGTGCACGCATGTGTGCATGTGTCTATGTGTGTGTGCATGCGTGAACATGCTCACATTTGTGCTCAGCAGCTTCCTGTGAGGAAAAAAAAAATTGCTTGATGGGATATCTATTAGTCAACAGCAGGCTGGTGGCCAGAGCAAGGAAACCAGGGAACCAAAGGCCAGGCAGAGCTGAGATGGTGACTTTGATTTTGCATCCCTCCCCCCCCCCCCTTCCCAGGCTCCATATCCTACCCTCTTCACCAGCAAGAGTTGATTTAGCAGGCTGGAAAGATAGCTCGGAGGTTAAGAGCACTGACTGCTCTTCTAGAGGTCCTGAGTTCAATTCCCAGCCACCACATGGTGGCTCACAACCATCTGTAATGGGATCTGATGCTCTCTTCTGGTGTGCCTGAAGACAGTCACAGTATACTTACAGACAGGAACTGAAATCTGAGATAGCCCAGAGTACCCTGGTCCTTCTGCTCTGAGGAAGATCCATGTGGGTTGGCTTAATGGACACCCATCTGGTAAGCGATCATCTGGGACCATCTGGGACAGTGGAAAGGGATGGACAGGTCCAATATACCTGCCCAGGGCCGAGCCAGACTACTCTGGTGAAACTAGATTAGTAATGGTGACCACTCTGGAGAAAGAGAACCACAAGCCATTCCCTGGGTCTGACTTCTACAGTAGCAGCTCGGCTTGAAATAGGATTCATCACCAAGAAATCCCATTGGCTGCTGGGGGTTGAGATCAATAGCAAGCAGCTAGATAGTTCAAGAGACACAGAGGAAAGGCACAGGCAAGAGGGCTCCCGGGGGGTGGGGGGGAGCCAGCGACTTCTGTAGGATTGACTCCTTTATCGGTATCTCTTGAAAGTCAAGTGCCTACTTCCTTTCCTGAAGCAGCTCCAGAACTCAGCATGGGGACATGGTGAGCCAGAGGTGACTCCAGCTGCTCTGGTGACATACTCAGCCAGGGCTCCTGCAACTTTAATTTTTTCAAAGCCTACTTTTTTTTTTTGTTTGTTTGTTTTTCGAGACAGGGTTTCTCTGTGTAGCCCTGGCTGTCCTGGAACTTACTCTGTAGCCCAGGCTGGCCTCAAACTCAGAAATCCACCTGCCTCTGCATCCTAAGTGCTGGGATTAAAGGCGTGCGCCACCACTGCCCAGCTCAAAGCCTACTTTTAATGATGCTCTTAACCGATGTAACCTCCCTCCTAGCCTACCACCTACAAGAGATAGTGGAAAAGAAAGGATACGGGAGAAGTGGACCTGTTTAGAAATGGTTCTTTAGAGCAAATCCCATCTGCGTTTTGAGGAAATCAGCAGTCCAGTCACAGGTCAGCAGCAGCAGCTCGATCCACTTGCGAGCACCTCACGGACACACCATCAGTTCAGTTTGGTAGAGTCGGAAGAGCAAATATGAATCAGCGGCGGCGGCTCTGCCTAGCAGAGACAGCCAAGCCTCAGCCCCAGCCCAAGTCAGCAGGAGGGACCAGGGCCAACAGGAATGCCAGGAAGAGGCTGAGCCTCTCTCAGCAAAGTGAAGATCAGAGATGTGAGACCCACAAGTGTTTTACAGCTAGCTCTACAGGCAAGCGAAGCTCCGCCTCCATTACAGTCTGTCGGGTCATTTTGATGGTCCCTCCAAATGTCACGTGTCCTCCTGGTGCCTCGCCTCAGCACGTGAGTCTGACTCAGCTGACATCACTCCGCCAATCAGCCTGAGTCCACAGAAGCAGCAAGAAACTGCGGCACGCCGCCAGAAGTTTTTTGGTGTGTTTCTCTCTATGGAGTCCTGACAAATGGAGCTCAACTACGCAACATAAGGCGGACCAATACATGCGTGTGATTAGCAAAGAATCCTTCACCACGTGTCCTTTCACGTGCTTGCTTTAGCAGAACATCCTCTCCCCTGTGTCTGCTTCAACCAAACGTTCCTTCACGCGTCCACCTTAGTCTTTCACACCTGTGTCCACTTTAACGAAAACATTCCTTCACGTGTTCGCCCCAGCAAAACACCATCCAACACAACGGACTTTCTGAAGAACCCTAAGTTTCCACTTCTGACTGGCTCCTGCCTGGATGCCCCATGCCTGCCCAAGGTTCCTAGGGCAGCACCTGGAAGTCCTGGAGGTGGGAGCTCCAGCCGGAGTAGGCTCTATCAGCCCATCCAGAGACATCCCAGGTTTGCTGGGTGGGAGAGTCCACTTACCTGTCCCAGGCCCTGAGACTCATGCTAGGTATACCTTCTTCTCCTCTAGGCTTCCTCTAGGCTGTGTAAGCCCGCTGTGCTCATCCCTGTATATGGGCCTTACCAGTCCAGCCACTGAACGGAGCAGCCAGGACTTCACTTTGCAGATTAAGTGCATGGTGACCAAGAGCCACTGTGGCCAGGGTTGGATTGGAGGCCCCCGGTGTACCTGACAGAAAGATGAGGGAACCCTAGCAATCCTGCCCAACCACCTTTTCTCCTAAAAGGAGAGGGGAGGGGGAAAGAAAGGGACCGTTTTTTCCCCTAAAAAGTCTGAGTGACGTGGATGTTGCTGTGTGCCCTCGCCACGCATGCCATTTAGCACCAGCAGGCACAGACCTGCAGAAAACCTTCAATTCGGCTTTGCTTACGGGCAGGAGGCTCAAATCCAGCAAACAAGAGAAGCCAGAGCAGTGTTTGCTGAAGAAAAAAAAAAACCAAAACCAAACCTGCACTATCCTGGATGCAGGCTTGGCTCAGGGCGCCATCTAGTGGTAACGCTGGAGGGCTGCAGGTTGGGCCAGGCCGTGGGTCAAAGTTCAAAGGTTCTCCATTAGCCTTTAGTTACCTTATTAGTCACCTCATTAGCCTCTCCATTATTTACCATTTAGCCTTTAGTTACCTCATTAGTCACCTCAGTTACACTCTTTTGCATCAGAGCCACCTCCCATCAGACCCCACTTTCATCAGACCTTCACCCCCATCGGGCCCTCCTCCATCAGACCTTCACCCCATCAGGCCCTCCTCCATCAGACCTTCACCCCCATCGGGCCCTCCTCCATCAGACCTTCACCCCCATCGGGCCCTCCTCCATCAGACCTTCACCTCCATCAGACCTTCTACCTCCCACAGACCTCTTAACAGCTCCTCCACCTCTATCGGACTTCCTTCTCCAACAGCCCTTCCCCCACCACACCCTCTAGCACAGACAGACCCTCCTCCATCAGACCTTGACCTCCATCAGATCTCTATTGTGTATCATTTCACCCCAAGAGACTTTGTGTCAGGAAGATCCAGGCCAAGGTGAGGCTTCCCAGGGACCCAGGCAGAACCCCAGCCTGTAAAGATGACCACTCTGCGGGACCCCATGAGTGTCTGGACTTCTCAGGTATATTCAGAAACCCACAAGGCTTTTCTCTCCTGTTCCTCAGGAGGGAGAGGGAGAGGTAGACTTTACAATGGATCATGGGTTTGGTTCCAGTTCTGGTTCCTTGACATACCCTATAAAACTTGCCTAACAGATATGTCCATATCCTGAGCTGAAAAGTGAGAGTCTCACCCCCAGAGGCCCTGGTGAGTGCTACATGAGGAAATGTCCGCCATCCCCTCCACCCACAGGAGACAGGACTATTCATCTGTGGACTGGAGTCTCCAAAACCCTGAATTTTGTCCTCACTGCTGACACGGCCTGTCGTTGAGACTGCGTGACTGAGGTAAAAGTGTGAGAGAGCTGCCTGGTCCTGGGCTCAGCACCTGGATTTTCTGAGATTTTATTTTTCTCAGTAACCATCAGTGGAAGATGACAAACTGATGTCAGAAGTGATGGATGACACCGGGTGGGGGTGGGGAGCCCCACCTCAGCATCTTCCTGGACACAGAACCAGTGCTCACCGATGGTCCGTCACATGAACTGAGGCACGCGGAGGAAGCAGCACTGCAAACCACGTCAGTGCCAGGAAAATTTTATTGCTCAAAGTCAGCTAGCCACGCAGATTCCCGGTGGTCATTTTTAACCCCCTCCCCCAAGAATATGCAACAAATCGAAAGACTCATTTCCCCAAATGATCTGTGTAAGTGACAGTCGCATTCAACATAAGTAAGCATATTAATTAAAAGCTACAACCCTGTTTTGATCCTATATTCATTAGGGAGAACACTATTACTTCAGGTGATAACTGTAACCAATTTGGGTCTCTCAAATAAACAAAGTAGGGGACCCGTTAGCATGGTACGTACCTCCCCCACCCCTTCCCTGCTTCTTTGTGATGGCGTGGGAAAAAAAAATCACACCTTCCTCTTCATGGTATTCCATGAAAAATGTGCATGGATGTGCTGGGAGACATGCAAGGTAATACATGTATCATATGACTGCGACTCATTAGAAAGCTTCCCGTATTCACCTAGGTTGTCTTGAGTCACTGCCACGCAATCGAAAGCCACATGCTGCTAAGGAGAGCTGAGTTAGCATTGTTTGTGTATGGAAAATGACACGGAGAGTTTATCGGATGGAGCCATTCGTGAACAAGCATCACAGGCACTGGAAAATGTCTGTGAGGATGTCACCGTCAGAGAACGGGGGGCCACATGAGCAGCCTGGATTCAAAGTTTGGAAGGCTGTGGTAACTGGGGCCGTGTTTGTGTTGGGTTTGAGGATGGAGGCCACTCCAGGGCTCCGTTCACATCTTCAGCAGGTCCTTCACCAGCCTGGTGGGTGGTACTCTGTGTCTCCAGGCTCTTGGGGGCAGACAGAGGTTTGCTGTCATTGTAGGGTCTCATCCCCAAGTGCTGACACAACACTGTCCAGAGTTGGACTCCCGTCAATGCTCGATGAGTTAGCCACTGGACTTTATTTACAGGGTGCTCTGTGTGGGGAAGGCGGTCACAGGATCAGTCTACAGGAGGAAAGGAGTTCACAGAGGGGCCCTCCGTGCCCTCAGGTTCTGCGACCACAGAGCCACCAACCAGAAAGCAAAGCACTCTGGTGAAGAGCACCGCTTCTTCTTGCAAAGGACCTGGGTTCAATTCCCAGCACCCACATGGAGGCTCGCCACTTCCCCAGGCACCAGGCATGCTTGTGGTATACGGACATATATGCAGATGGCGCACTCATATAAATAAAATAAATCTTAAAAAAAATTAAAGTGTCCCTGAATCTGGTGAGATGGCTCAGTGGGGAAAGGTACTTGTCACCAAACCTGACAACTGGAGTTCAATCCCTGGGACCTACATGGTGGAAGGAGAAAAACCAATTCCTGTATATGGTCTTCTGATCCCCACTCCCCTGACACGCATACATAGCGTTCAAATAAACTAATAAAAAAGAATCTGAGTTGTCTGCTCCAAACACAGACAGACTTTTCTGGCCGTTATTACTCAAGCAACACACTGTGGTGATTCTGTAGCATTGCCCCTGGGTGAGCTCTCCTAATTCAGCAAGAGGTGGTTTGAGCATCTAGGAGGATGTGTGTCATCCGTATGCAGACACTGCCCTCTGTGGGAGCAAACTAGACCCCCCCCTAAAAACCAGTGTGACTGACAATTTCACAACCGAAGACCTTCGATTTAACTCATCAATGCTGGCTGGAACACTGTGGTAACACAGTGGACCCAGCTGGACTCCTGGGACATGAAGAATTGTCCCAGTGAACATAGGCCTTCATAGATGAAGCTGGGAACCATCCCTGGGTCCCAGGGTCACCGCACCACCTCTGGCTTCTTGGGACCATGGTGTAAATGGTAGAACTCTTTGCTGACCTGCAAATGGTCCCTGTTCCCTCTCTGACTGCTCTCAGACACTTTGGGGAAGGAGAGGTTTGTCAGTTACGGATCTACCCCTTGCCAAACCCACTCTGCCACTTCCACAGATAGTAGAGGCAGGACGGTGTCACACATGCTTGCTCTTACCCATCTCCCCGTCAGCTGGGTCTCCTACTGAGAGAACACCCGGTAGCTGAAGTCGTCAGTCTGGATTCGAAGATTGTATTTCTGCCGCACTCTCTGGTAATGCAAGATCAGAAGGGTTGCAGCCCCTGCCACCACCATAAGTACAGCTGCCGCAAGGAGAATGATGTAACCGGTCCCCAGGACTGGCTTTGTACATGCCTGGACACCTGTGGGTAAGAGAGGTGCCAGGGTCAGGGGAATCATGTATCTGTGGCTGGCACCTGCCCCAGAAACTGTGAAGCAAAAGATGTGCTTTGGGTGGGGGGCAGAGGGGGGGAGGGGATCTGAGGTGCTCAATCACTATTTCTAAGCAGCTTGCTTGGGATTTGTTTTGAGGCCCTCAAGATAAAGGCCTGTGTGTACCTGTGGGTCAGCAAGGGAGGCAGGGGTCCCCATTCAATGAGAGCAGCTCAGTCTGTAAGCGTGCAAGGTAAGGCTTCTACCCAGAGGTAGAGTCTGTGGTCCCCTCACAGCTAGAGAGCCAGCCAGCTCCTCATGCGGAGGGAGTGGGGGGATTACCACCCACATCAGAGGCCAGGGCCTGCCCCAGCCAAAGTCCAGGAGAGTTCCTCAGAGAACGGGGAGGGGGGGATCTTTTAATGGTTGTTTGCACACCATGATCACAGCCCCGTTGCTCATAAGTGAACCATGGCCCCAGCATCCATCAGTATGCGGATGGAAAGGCCAGCTGTGACCACGACACACAACAGAGTGGTTTGTTTGATTTTGCCCATTCAGTTGGTTTTTGAGATACAGTCTCACACTGTAGCACAAGCTGGCCTGGACTATCACTGTATAACATCAGTCTCAGCAATCCTCCTGCCCCAGTCTTCCATGTGGTAAGGCTATGGGCATGAGCCCCACTATGTCCAGTTTATATGATGGAATAGTATCAAGCCACAAAAAGGAGCAGAGCTCTGATGTCACACCGCCATGTAGGAGGCAGTCTAAGGGAGTCACAGAGGGACCATGGTTAGTGAGACCAATTCATAAGAACTCTAGAACAGGCAAAGCAGAGGCAGACAGAAGTCTGTCAGTCTGGAGCCTAGGGAGGAGGCTGGTGTGGGGCAGGATGGATGCTACCGTACTGTCAGGGCTGGGAGAGATGGCTCAGAAGGCAAGAGCCCTTGAGGGAACCATAGGGACCTGAATTCAAATTCCCAGAACCCACATAAAGTCTACAGACCTGGACTCCTAGTGCTGTAGGGGTGGAGGCAGGAGGATGGCTGGGACTAGCTGCCCTCAAAGCTCTAGGAGCAGTGAGTGACCTTGCCTCAAGAGACTAACACAAAGAGTGACAGAGCAGGACACTGATGCCCTCATCTGGAGATGCACACACATGCCTCACATTGTAGGGAAAAAATTCAAGCCTCCAGCCAGCCCCTGGCCTGCCCTCCAGTGGCCTGGCCCCATAAATGCTTTGTGCCTGACAGAGACACATTATTAAGGGCATCGATAAAGAGATCATGGATGGACCCCAGCTACGCTCACCCCCCATCCCCTCCACCATTAGTATATCTGAAAGGTCTGGTTAGGAAACAGTCTGGGTAGCCTGTAGCACTCAAATCTCCTTCCCCTTCCCCATGGGGCTTCTGGGCCCCAATGTGGACACTGTGCTGTCTTCTAGGAGGTGGCCTGGGGGTGTTGCTCTCAGCACAGTTGCCCCACTGTGGTCCTGAGGTTCCCTTTGGGCCACTTAGACAAAGAGCTTCAACCAGAAAACATTGTTACCTGGACATGCTGGGGTGGGGTACCACCCCCTAGCTGCAATTGTGTAAGTTCCCCAGGAATGTGGGTCCCCCCTGCCTGGTCTGTCATCTTCCTAGGGACACAGAATAGCTGGGTCTAGAATTCATTCTCCAGAAGTCTCCAGGAAGAGGCTCTTCCTAGCACAGTCAGGGTATGGGAGTTGAGTATGTTAAGGCAGAGGCAGGAGACTGGTTCTGATGGCACTGTGGAACAGACTATGACAGCCCAGACTGTCAGCCTTTGAGAACAACAAGCCCCTGTCCTGATGCTGCCTATACAGTTGGATCCTTATCACCACTGGCAAGATGGCTAACTCAGCGTGGCTCAGGGTGGCGTTTGCAGGCCAGGCTATCTCCTGACTGGGTCCAAAGCAGGTAAACCTGAAATGGAGAGCAAGCTCTCAGAAATGCTTGTGCGATTTGACACAGTGAGTGTGTCTCCTGGCATGGGGCCTCTGTCTGTTCACATGAGGCTCCAAACATCACAATGTGGCCTGTGTGGGTCCTGCAGTCAGACCCCATCTGTCTATGAAGCAGGAAGAAGTTTTCTAAGTGCAGAGACACTGGACATATAGAACACTCTTACCTGCAGAGTGGAAAATGAAGACAGCCAGCGAGCCCTCAGCACACACATGACCAACCCATACTGGCCCTCCCACAAGCTACAGGTGCAGTTCTCAAACAATAGAGGCAACCCTCAACCCCACTATATGCACAGCCCCAACATAGCAGTAGCTAGCCCTCCTGGCACACATTTGACCGTGCAGAGTAGAAGTGAGCCTCCTGGTACTGGGAATCCCAGCTCAGATAATCAACAAGTGCCCGCTGGCCACAGTAACTGTCCCAGACATTTGCACACACCCTGGGCATCTCACACGACCCATGCCTTTGTCCAATGATGCAAAATAAGCAGGTTGAAGAATTGACTACTGAAGCAATGGCCACAGGAGACTCCCAAACTGGCCTCAAAACACACGGCAGATATTCAAGAAGGCTGTGTTTCCCTACAATCACCGACACAGGAAACGTGTGGAAATTTGTCCCCTATGAAAAGATACATTAAAGCCCAAATCCACGAACTGCAGGACTCCTCTGGAGGCAGGGCCACTGCGGAGGGGACTAGTGAAGATGCAGCCACACTGGAGGGGCTAAGCCCTCACACAGTAGGACTAGTTTTCATATAAGTTTGCTGCAGTGAGATGCAGCTATGGGTTGGGGAACCCAAAGATGGACCACAGCCTGCGGAACTTGCAAGAGGCTGGATGGATGCTTGGCAGCAGGTTTCAGAGGGAGCAGGTTCTGGCCACACCTACATCTCAGGCTTCTGGTTCTCAGAACTGTGAGAGAATACAACTCTGTGGTCCTACAGCACCAAGTTCGTGGTGTTTTGTCACCATAGCTCAGGCTACTTATGTACTTATGCACATGGCGGAGTGGGAGGGGGAAGGGGAAGAGGAAGAGGAGGAGGAGGAAGAGGAGGAAGAGGAAGAGGAGGAAGAGGAGGAGGAGGAAGAGGAGGAGGAGGAAGAGGAGGAGGAGGAAGAGGAGGAGGAGGAAGAGGAGGAAGAGGAGGAGGAGGAAGAAGAAGAGGAGGAAGAAGAAGAGGAGGAAGAAGAAGAGGAGGAAGAAGAAGAGGAGGAAGAAG
>CM052720.1:40426087-40536531 GCA_028551405.1 Uromys caudimaculatus
GGAGGAGGAAGAGGAGGAGGAAGAGGAGGAGGAAGAGGAGGAGGAAGAGGAGGAGGAAGAGGAGGAGGAAGAGGAGGAGGAAGAGGAAGAGGAGGAGGAAGAGGAGGAGGAAGAGGAGGAGGAAGAGGAGGAGGAAGAGGAGGAGGAAGAGGAGGAGGCTTTCCCACAAAGGTGGCCCTGACCCTTGGGGACAAAGACAAGTAGAAGATTACAAAACAGCCAGCTCTGCCTCTGAGATCCTATTCACTGCAGTTCAGTTCCAGCCACATAAACACATGTACTCTCTCAGATGTCAAGGTGAAGCTCATGCTTCCCTGAAGGCACAGTAACGTTGCCTGTGGGGCTAGAGGCCAGACCCTGAAGGAACATGTCTGCTGACCTCTCCTTGTTCCTGGAGGCTCCCATAGTGGTTCTGCTAATACTTCTGCAACAGAGCAGCCCTCACCAACTGGAAGTGCATGTGCCGAGAGGGGTTTTTCTGCCCATTTGTGTGAGAATGTTGTGGAAATAAAAGCCACAAGACAACAAGAAAGCAGGTGAGGAGAAGGAAGGTGACAGAGAGCTTTGGAGACACATCAGTCACTCTCTTGCTACAGTGTTCTCTCACTGGCTTAGTGTAGACCTCCCTCGGCTTGTTACAAACGGCAACAATCAACTCTTATCCAGAAGCTTCCACAGGCTATGCTCTGAAGTAGAAAATAATACCCCTGTTTCACTATGGGAGAAACAGGAATGAGAGCTAGTGTGTTCAGCATCTCCAAAGTATCAACACTGACCAGGTTTTAAATGTAGTGAGACTCACAAATTAGGGACTCTCAAAGGACCTATATTCCACACTAGATACGACCTTGGGAGGGAGGGCGGGCAATTTACTCTAACTGCAACCTTCTATAGGAGAACCAAGGTTCCTGACACCTAGTGGATGGAGGGAGAGAAGCCTGTCTCTTTTGTTCGTCTGTCTGTCTGCAAGTGTGGCGAATATATGATGGATAGATTGGTGAATAGATGACTAATGGGCAGATGGATAGATGGACATGTGAATGAATGGATTGGTGAAGATTAAATACATCCATGAATGACGCATATATGAATACATTGATGGATGGTAAATGGATTGATGGAAGATACATGATGAACAGAGGATTCATGGACAGATAGCTGGTAGTGGGCAGAGTCAATAATATCACAAAGACCACACAGCTTAGGCAGTAGCCTAGGATCAGACTCAGGTCTACTATCCAAGCCCAATACCTCTCACTCTTGACATTCCCCTGATATCCATGAACAAATGAATGAAGAAGTTCCACTTCTACTAATGAGAGCACATGATATATATATATATATATATACACTTTCTTATTGCGGCCCCAGGTCGACCAGTTCTCTACAGCAACTTAAGAGGTTGAAGAGTTGGGAAAATGGCATGTGGTTCCTGAACTTAGGCCAGCAATTACCTGAGGATCCTCACCTGGGTCTCAGAACCTAGGTCAGCAATCATTTGTGGACCCCCACCTGGGTCTGGAACACTCTTGGGTCAGTGGCTGTGTGTGTGTGTGTGTGTGTGTGTGTGTGTGTGTGTGTGTGTGTGTGTGTGTGTGTGTGTGTGTAGGGGTGTCCCTGGCAACTGCCTTTATTTTTCCCAGGGCTTGGATGAAAAGCAAGAGTTGAGAAATGCCAGCCAGGTCCTGCCTGCTGACTCCCTTGCTCATTTATCAGAAACCCAGCTCCACCTGAGCCTGAATCTCAGCTCCCAGCCTGAGCCTGAATCCCAGGAGCTGTTGTGTGAGGAAATGCAGAGAGGCACAAGATCATCAAGGTTAGGAGGAAGAAACAGCTCAAGCAGTGAGAAAAGCTTGAATCTCTTTCTGGCATAAAGATGAGATGACATCGGGGAAGAAGGAAGAAGGAAGTAGCCAGGATGGCACAGGATGGCCCATTAAGAGGCTCCAGTGCATTATTTCCTCTCTCACTGGCCAGAATTGACCTCCCCAGCCATACTCAGCTGCCCAGGAGGTTGGGGGCTGAGGTTTTCGCTCCAGGCAGCCATGTGTCAGCCAAAGCCAGAAAACTCTCCTACTATAGAGCAGAGACAGAAACTAGAAGGTATCTAGAAACTTCAGTGTCAGTACTCAAAGCACACAGATTCCCTACTTTTCCCAAATAATTAGATTCTATAGAGGGGGGAAATATATTTGGAAAGTTGGTCCTGAAAATACATTATTAATATAGTCTTCTAATAGATGTTTATACTTAGGGCAACTGAAGGTCTTCTTTGTTTATCTTCTGAATTAAACAACTTTTTCATGTAGATGTGCAATTACACGTGTGCACACTCATGTGTACACACACACACACACACACACACACAAAGCAGCTGTCTGTTCACAGCCTGGGTCCTCTCTCTTTGCATCCACTTGACAGGTTTACTCAGGGTCAAAGACCTTCTCAGCTTCCTTGTACCTCCGTCACAGCGTCCTACAACTCAATGCTCTGGACTTCCGGGAGCTAGGATTCTTCCCCACAGCATGGCCACACAGGTCAAGCTCACCTCTCAGGGTGGCCAAGAGGGACAAATCCTGTCCTCCAACACCACACAAGCACCAGAAGAGTCTTGAGGAAAATTTTAGCCATTGCTGTGAGTCTTTTAGAAAAAAAAAAGTCTTTAAAGCCCCATATTTTAAACAGGTACTTTGCAACCTGGGCAGGGATAGTTTCCTTGCCACTGAAACCCAGAGGACTCACCTTCAGACCGATGGAGGGGCCCCCAGGTCATCTGGTGCAAGGCTTCACTGCTTCTCAGCAGCCGGAAGTCATTGCAGCTCTGTTTTGAAAAGAGAAACCTCACATTAGTCTCATGGTTCTTTCAGTGCATGAACTCCCTGTCGTGGGTTTTCTCCGTCTGACCCTGATTGTTTGGTCCTCTGGGTGAGTCTAGATGTAGGAGCAGGGGAGCCTTAACAGTGGGCTCTGGTGGGACACTGCCAGCTTTCAGAGAAAAGAGTTTCTCTGCTTGACATATCTTGGGTCACAGTCTATTGAGGGAAGCCAAGAATGGAAGCAGGAGCTGAAGCAGAGGCCACGGAGGAACCCTGCTTATTGGTTTGTTCCCCTAGGCTTGCTCAGCCTGCTTATACAAGCCGGACCACATACCCAGGTGTGCACTGGCGGCGACGGGCTGGACACTCCCACATCAATCATTAATCAAGCAACGCCCTACAGAGTTGCGTACAAGCAATCAGATGCTGGCATTTCCCTCTTCTAAATAACTGTAGCTTGTGTCTACTTGACGTAAACAAACGAGGGCACCACCTAAAGCATGACATATAGTGGATACACATAGAGGGAAGATGGCAGAAATAGAAGCCTCTAAATCTTCCCTAGGACCGTGCCTTAACCACACAACCTAGAGCTCCTTTTGTGTCCTCCAAGGGCTCAGCCGGGTCTTCAAACTCACTGCCTGGCTCATTGTTCTGGTGCAGTCTTCTTCCTGGATACCCAGCATACACCACGGTCTCCCAAGAAAAAAGTTGGCATCCTAACCCCAGTTTTCTAACTCTGATCATCTATTGCTGTGATGAACCAAGCAACTTGAGAAGGAAAGGGTTTATTTGACTTACATACCCAGAGCCACAGTCCACTGAGGGAAGCCAGAGCAGGAACTCAAACCAATCAGGAACCGGGAGCCAAGAATTGATACTGAAGCTGTGGAGGAGCACCCCTTACTGGCATGCTCCACTTGGCGTCCTCAGCCTGTATTCTTATAGTACCCAGGACTGCCAGCCTAGGTACAGCACCGCCCACAGCAGGCTGGGCTCTCCCCCGTCCATCACTAATAAAGAAAATGCCCTCCAGGCTTGACTACAGCCTGATCTCTCGGAGGCATTTTCTCTGTTGTGGTTCCCTCTACTCATTACTCTAGTCTGTGTCAAATTTACACAAAACTGGCCCATTGACCTCATTTGAAAAGATGAGTGGGTTGAGATGAACTCTAACCCCTGGAGGTGAAACCTAATAAGAAGAGGGATCTGGGCACGTAAAAAGAAAGAACTTCTATAAGTCTAGGAATGGCAAGGCCACAAGAAGCTGGGCAAGGCCATGGCAAAGTCCCCTGTGCAGCTGGGGACCCAGCCTGCCAACACTGTGAGTTCCTGACTCACTCTGTAGTGTGTTTCTAATGCTTTAATGACCCAGTTATAGCACGTCTGGCGGCCTTGGGAACTAAAGGAAAGCCAGATCTAAAGGGATTGGGTGGGGGAAGGGGAGCAAGATCAGGGCCAGGTTGTAAAGACCTGAGAGGCAGCTATGGCCCCTGCAGAGACAACATTGCTATAACCACTAGCTCTGTGCTTCTGAGGACTCTATGGCTCCAGGCACAAACTGGAGCACGCCCCCTCAGTGAGTGTCCTGGGGAGTAAGCTGTGAGAAAGCAGGATGGTTGAATTATCTGGCATTGTGTCTCTTAGCTACACCCTGCTAATGGCCAAAGGATTGGAAAGACCCCAGAGTCCGCATCTGTCACCATCAGAGATGGGTACAATAGCAAGCATGTCTCCCAAAGGAGGAACACACATAGTCTGGATAAAGAAGCAAATTATTTATAAGCTTCTTGTAAATGCTGCGCACAAGGAGAGAACAAGCTGCTATGGAGGCCGAGAGCTGCTGATGCACTGTTCCTTTCACCAAAATGGTATTAAGTTAAGGTAATGTTTCACAGGTGAGCTTCCGTGTCATCGGAGGGGAATGCTATCACAGCTGATTGGGGTGGGGTGGCAGGACTGGTTAGTTTTGTTGTCAAGTTGACACACCTGGGAAGAGAGAACCTCAGCTGAAGGCTCTCCTTGATTGAATTGACCTGTGGGCACATCTGTGGGACAGTTTCTTCATTGCTATTTAATATAGAAAGGCCCTGCCTACTGTGGGCGGTGCCATTCCTAGGTCTGAGCAAGCCAGGGGCAGCAAGCGAGTAAGAAGCAATCTTCTACCTTTATTGGAGCTCCTGAGCTGGCTTCTTTTGATGATGAGTTATTACCTATATGTTAAAAATCTTTTTCTCCCCAAGTTCCTATTGGTCATGAATTTTATCACAACAATAGAAAGCAAACTAGAACAGAAAGCTCAGGTGTAGCTGCAAGACATCTGAAGGGAAGAAGGGACAGGAGAGAGTAAAGGTGTATGTGTGTGTGTGTGTATATGTATGTATATATGTATGAGTGCATATATGTGCGTGGTATGTATGTGTGCATGTATGTTTATATATGTATATATATATGTATATATGTGTGTATGTTTGCATATATATGTGTGTATATATGTGTATGTGTGCATATATGTATGCATATATATGTATGTGTGTATGTATGCTTGTATATATATGTAATGTGTGTCTGTATGTGTTTTGTATATGTATATGTATGTGTGTGGTATGTCTGAGTGTATGTGTATATGGTGTATATGCGCAGGCCTTGCATGTGATTCTATATGTATGTGTGTATGTGTATGTATGTATATGTATGTGTGTGGTGTGTCTGAGTGTATGTGCGTATGGTATATATGCTCATGTACATGTTTATACATGTATATGTGTGTGTATGTATATAAATGTATATGTGCATGTAGCCGTGTATGTGTGTGTGTACGGAATATGTGTGTGTATGTGTGATGCAAGCAGAAAACTAAACCATGGGGGTGGGCAAATAAGAACAAAGCATAACAATAAATACATATGAAAATGTCACCATGACACTCATTTCTTTGCATGCCGCCCAAAAAGTTAACGACAGAAAGCCAGGAAGAATGTATGTGGCCTGAATCAACACACCCAAAATGTGTCCCACCCTGTCCTGGGCCCTCCCTCTAAGCTGCATGCTTCTGAACACACACACACACACAGAGACACCCACACACACATACACACACATACACACACACACACATATATACACATACACACATACACACACGTACACACTGTGTTCCCATGCATCGGGCAGCTCCTCTACCAAGCAGGAAAGCTCCTCCCCCGGGAAGCAGAAGATGGAGCCAGCACTTACTATCCGGCAGGAGTTCCTGGGGTTCTCCATGCACACTCTCAGCTTGCAGTGCAGGTAGACGATGGAGTTGTTGATGAAGGAGAAGATTCTCAGCTTGAACTGGGCCTTGCTGGAGTTGCCATTCTGGATCACGCTGGTGTAGGTGTTGGGAACAGGGCAGCTGAGGGAAGGAACCTTAAGTCAGTTGTTTTCCTGGCTGCCACTCAGGCACGATTCTTGTGAACACCTGCCTCCCACAGGCATCCTATAGCCTCCATGGAAGTCTCTCGGGCTGCTGCCTCATCTAGCCCCAAACCCAGACCACTCAGAGTTTGCCTGGCAATTCCAAGGGGTCCAAATAGGCAATGGGGCTGGGCAAGGGGGCGTGGCCTCTACCTGTTGTTGATGAAGCCAAAGGTGACCGGGTCCTTGGCGTTACTGGAGGGGGTGGCCCAGCACTCAGTGAGCACGACCTTCAAACTGCTCTTCTGCCTGTGAAGCCCCACCTCAATCTTGATCTCATCGCTGGCGGACACGCTATAATTCTGAGGTATGGGAGAATCGCCAATGAACAAGTGCATTTCCGTGACAAAATTTCCGGTGCCGTGGAGGTCTTCAATGACGGTGTAGACCCTGCGGGGAAGGGGGTTTGGGGGGGTGGAGAGGCTCTGAGAAACTTGCTCTATGCAGTCCTTTCTTCCAGTTCCTCCCCACCAAAGGTGATTCTGGGGAGGCACAGAAGTCAAGGAAGACCCGCAGGTGACAAGAGGCGATGCATGCACAGCTGGCTGCAGCAAGGAGCCGACTCCTCTCTGTGTGGGAGGTTGCCCTAGAGAGAGGGTGGCCGTGATGGAGGTTGTGGGTCTGAGGAGCCGGAAGCTGCTGCCTAGAAGCTGTTCCTCCCAGCGGATTGGCCACAGAGAGGGTATTTGGTCTTCTCTAGTTAATCTTACAAAGGACTGGGGACCGAAATGGGGGAAGCTGGCAGTTAGCACAAGTCCTGTCCACTTGTGTAGTCAGACTCAAGAAAGCCCTCGGAGGATTGATGCCCCGAAGGGCCTTCAAGCAGAGGTGCTAGAGGCAGCCCAAGCTGTGTGGAGGCCAGGTAGCCCCCCACTCACCCCCACTGTGGAGTGTAGCCCGAGGAAGTCAGAAGGTCATTCCGGAAGGCACATTGGATGGGGCTGTGGATCTGCGGGTGGTGGATGACACCCTCTGGGGACAGGTCGTTCCTCAGCGCGGTCTTCACCACTGTGGTGGTCATGTTCTAAGCACAAACAGATGGGATTTAAGTGACCTCCTGGGCCTGAGGGTGCCCCGGGCCCCAACTGCAGCTAGATTCCAGGGACTGTAGGGTTATCTCCAGAAGTGTAGAAATCCTGACAAGTGTCCCCGATGTCACCTGCTGAAGATTTTCATGTTAGGCATTGTGTCTACCTCTCTCTAGCTCCTATCCTACTCACCAAAAGGAGACCAGCCTACCAAACACATATATGGTACCATATGTCCTTGGATCAACCTGTATCTGACCATGTCATATCGTGTTTAATCAATGGTGTTCCCTTTTCTCTCAGCGCTCCCCACAGGCAGCTGGTCTGAACCACCAGATTAGATATTTGCCTCCAAGAACTGAGTCGACCCTAACCCTCCATCTGCCGGCTCCTGCATTGTGTCGTTGGGAAGAGGTGCTGACTCATGGAGAACAGTCTGGCATGCAGAGATGCAGAGGACGCTTGAGCGCGTGCTACAGCTACTGGCCTTACAGTTGGCCTCCTAGCGACTGTTCCTGAGACACGGGAGCTCACGAGGGGCTGCTGGGGCTGTGTTGGGCCCCTCACAGTGGCTGCTCATTTGTGGGCAACTAGGAGGTTTTAGGAAGTGGGGCCTTGGGGTGGGGGTGGGGCTCAATGGAGCACTTGGATCTTAGTACATGCTGGTGTGCATTCTCTCTCTCTCTCTTTCTCTCTCTCTCCCTCCTTCTTTGCCTTTTTCTCTCTACCCAGTCTTGCTTGCCCTATCTTCCTCTTTTCTCCCTCTCACTTTCTTCCCCACCCCATCTTTCTCTCCCCCCTCTCTCCCCTCCTCTCTTTCTTCCTCCTCTCCCTTTCTCTCTTCTCTCCCTCTCTGCTCCTCCCCCTTTCTGCCTCCTCCACTTCCGACCACCATGAGGTGAGCAGCTTTGCTCCATTATGTTCCTCTGCCCAGAGCAATGGAGTCAACCAACCACGGACTGAAACCTCTGAGTGTGAGCGAAAACAAATCTTTCACTCCCTTAAGTTGATTTGCTTCGGATATTTTGTCACAGTGACAGAAACCAGACTGGCACTCATGTAAACTCATACATGCCTATGCAAAATGTGTACACAGGTGTATTCACACATGCATTGACATACACACTCATGCACACACATGTTCCCACCTTTCCTACCTTGCCTTTCCATCCTGCTTGGGCAGAGAGAACTTTTTAACCCTGACTCTGGTCAACCCCAGGCCCTTTGCACCAGAAGAATTCTGCAGTGTGGGTCTTGCACCTACCTCAGGATTCCAGTGTGCCAACTATGACAATGTGAGCCTGTCTGACTTCCTCTTCCAGAGTCTATGGCTTGGAAGTCAGAGGCCCAGGAGTGAAGAGCCTTCCTGGTCTCCCTACCAGGTGGAAACCCTCCCCATGCTGAGGTCCCTCCCAGTGGGTGGCTCGCAGCAAGGTGTA
The DNA here is from genome assembly GCA_028551405.1 of Uromys caudimaculatus. Taxonomy (NCBI): domain Eukaryota; kingdom Metazoa; phylum Chordata; class Mammalia; order Rodentia; family Muridae; genus Uromys; species Uromys caudimaculatus. The sequence goes on from CM052720.1 coordinate 40,434,827, forward strand.
CTCACACTCTGTACGAGGGTCCCACACTGGCCCCAGCCAGTCACCAGGAACACATGTGTGCTGTTGCTTCTGCTCACGTTGCAGGACGGCTCTCCCAGGTACAACGAGGCCTCGGGTATGGCCTCCTGCTGCAGAAAGCGCTTCTGGATGGCAATGACCACCACTTCAATTTCACAGGACACACTAACAGCATCTGTCAGGTTCAGCCGCAGGGGTAGGTCCTGGGGTGTGGAGGTGACATCTGGCACAGGGACACCCCTAGTTCCTGCTGGGGTAGGGGGCCACTCTGAGCCTGGGGTCTGGGCTGTGTTGCCAGAAGAGCCACCTGCAGGTTCCAAGGAGAAAGAGGCTTAAGATGAGGCTGTTTGGGACTTGGAGGGACAGGGTAGACATCTGTGCTCTAAGGCAGCCATACCCAGGAGCTGCCGGCTCCAGCCACAGTGCCCCCACGCTTAGCACAGAGTAGCCTGCTCGGCTTTCTTTGGTCCTCAAGTGCCATGGATGTGCTAGGTATGAATGAGCAAGTAACCTGCCCCAGAGTCTCTGAAATCTATCTCTAAGTAGAGTCCTAAGGTGTCTGTCCCCTCAGAGTCCTAAGGTGTCTGTCCCCTCAGGAGCCTAGTCCCCTTGCTCCTACTCTGGCTTTCTTCCTGCCCCAAAACTCACACCTTTGGAACATCCAGGGAACTCGGGAAAGGTCCCCATGTAGATGTCACCCACATTCCTGGGCTATATGTCTCCCTCTACCACCCATTTCTACAGGCCCCCAAGTTTCAGCCAGTCTTGATTGCATGCTTGTGCCCACACTGGCAGGTGCTGGCTTAGCTGTCCCTAATGGCTAGCTCCAATATGACTGACCTTCTCCGTACTCTACTTCCCTCGGGCGAAGTAGGTCCCCTGTCCCAGACACTGTTTACTTACACAGGTGGTTTTCTCCCTCCCCTGGACACATTTGAAAGAAGAGGGAGGGCCAGGTCCACACAGATACCACACACACACACACACACACACACAGACCCTATACACACATACACATATACACACATGCACACATATACCCTACACTCATACACACACACGAGCAGTACATGCAAACACATACATGCACACATATGCACATTATATGCACACACACAAAATACATACACAACACATACCTTACATGTATATGCATATATTCCCTACATGCAGCATGCAAATACACATATGCACATACACATAGAACATGCACACACACAATACACCACACCAAACACATACACAACACATACCCTACATGTATATCATATACACCCTCCATGTATGGACATGCAAAACCACACACACATGCATACACATGCACACACACATGCACATGTGCACATGCACATACAGGAAACTTGTCTAGGTCATAAAAAATTAGTCTGACTTCCTTTGGACGAAGGCCCTTTTCTCTTAGGAGTGAGCATCCTTAGGAGAGATAATGAGATTGTTCCAGAAAAGGCTTATGAGACTTACCATCACAGGATCTTCCAGAATATTCCACCTGCGAGTCAGGTCCTTCCCCATCACAGCTACATGTAAAAGACCCGAAGGTGTTCCTGCATGTCCCAGGGGCACAGTCATCCTCTCTCATGTCACACTCATTGTAATCTGAAAAGCATTGAGAGAAGAACAGAAGCCATGATGGACTAGGGAGTGGCCCTGAGGTGGGCAGTGCTGTCAGCTGCCTGCACAGTCCTGCTGGCACAGCACATCTCAGGAGGCAAGGTGGAAACGTATCCAGACAGCAGGCCACAGGAATGGCCATGAGACTCTTCAGTGTGGGTGGGGGTTGCTGTGGGAATGAGGAGCCAGGGCTATTCAGCTAGGACACAGGGAAGGGTTTCCCACGGAGCTGAACCCACTCCAGCCCACTGTTAGAGCCAGGAGATGCACGGAACTTCTGATCTTTACAGAGCAGACTCCAGGGCCGTGGCTGTGGCTCAGTGGTAGCATACGTACCTAGCAGGCACACGCATGACCACATACACACTCTCACATAGGTGCATACACATATGTGCCTGCTCAGCACATATGCCCATATATGTGTACTCACATGTGATGCCCCACTGTAACTCAGCATATGACCTTCCCGCACCTTATACCTCAACAAACCCATTCAAAGGTGACAACAGCCTACGGTGTGGAAGGAATTCAGCATACCCCTTAGCCCAGACTATCAGTCATCTCCAATTACTTTGCTTTGGAAGGCGCTCTGACAATAGCTATCCTTGCATTAGCTGTGGTCTGAACTGAGGCCCCTTCTCTCAGGACAAAGTCCCAGAATGAACTGCCAAGCCAATGAGGAAGATGCTGTGGACCACTGACACCCATCACTGCCTTGGTTTCCAAAGAAGGTGAGGAAATCCTACCTCATCAGCCCATTCCCCAGACTTCACAGCACCAGATCACCATACTTTGTTAGGGTCCACACTGCTCTCAGAGAGAATCTGGGAGCTGGCTTGCTTTAACTCAGTTTTGTTTATATTATTTTTTTTCTTTTGCAATCTGGACAAAGGGAGCCATGTCCTCTGTGAGCACATGACTTGTCCATGACTTGTACTGCTTTAGGGCTTTATCTGTTAGTGTCCTGTGCACACTGGGCTGTCAGGTTCTCTGTGTGGTCTCACTCTGCACTCAGGCTGTTAACTCTTCACTACTTTGTTGGGGAAGTTTTCTTCTATCATTTCTACAATAGTGACTTTACTCTGCTTGACAGGAGTATCGATATTTTTAGGTGATTCAAGTATTGCCGTCCTTTCCTCTGAAAACCTGAGTTTACCGAGGGAATTCTTCTCATTCTTCAAATTAAAAAACACATTCAATTTAAAGTCTTCATAGAAGAAGGAGGAGGAGGAGGAGGAGGAGGAGGAGGAGGAGGAGGAGGAGGAGGAGGAGGAGGAGAAAGGAGAAGGAGGAAAAAGAGGAGGAGAGGGAGAAGAAGAAGAGGAGGAGGAGGAAGAGGAGGAGGAGGAAGAGGAAGAGGAAGAGGAGGAGGAAGAGGAGGAGGAAGAGGAGGAATAGGAGGAGGAGGAGGAGGAGGAGGAGGAGGAGGAGGAGGAGGAGGAGGAGACAGTCTGGAGGCAGAGGCAGGTATATCTCTGTGAATGTGAGGGCAGCCTGGTCTACAGAGTGAGTTCCAGGCCAACCAAGGCTATATAGTGAGACCCTGACTCAATAAAATATATGAGCCAATTGTCATTTTTCTTCACATCTGAGGAGGGAAGAGTCTAAACTGCCCATCTCTCTCTGCTTTCTTCACTGGTACTTTTGCTAAGATCTCTGTGGACTCTCCCTGGACAGTCTGACCCACTTGTTCTCAGCCCATCAAAGCCCCGGGTGGCAGGGGAGGGACATCCCTGAGACTTACTTTTAGAAGCTTCAACCCTTCAATTTTTTTTTATTGTTTTTTGTTTGTTTGTTTTTTGTTTGTTTGTTTGTTTTTGTTTGTTTGTTTGTTTGTTTGTTTTTGGTGTTTTCGAGACAGGGTTTCTCTGTGTAGCTCTGGATGTCCTGGAACTCACTTGGTAGACCAGGCTGGCCTCGAACTCAAAAATCTGCCTGTCTCTGCCTCCCAAGTGCTGGGATTAAAGGCGTGCCACCACCGCCCAGCCTCAACCCAAGGAATCCACTCCATGCTTCAGACCGTTCCTGGGAATCCCCACAAGGAGGCTCAGAGCACATCTTCCTAACCAAGAGCCACAAAGCTGACTTTGACTGGAGCAGATCAATGTTGAGCCCAGCCCTGGCATACCTTGTATAAAGGTTTTGCCTCTGACCACCTCCAGCATCGATGTGTTCTGTAGGGCAGTGAGGAAGCCAGCAGACACCTCCCTGACATCCAGGTCTGCTGTCATTAGCAAATTAAACTCCACCACAATGCTGCCATTTGTGATGTCGACGATGTCCACGCGGATCCTGCCCTCGTCCATGTGCTGACGCAGCGTGGCTGGCAGAGAGTCCCGCACCTTCGAGAAACAGGCTGTGTGAGAAGGGCTGCCTGCTGAGGTCACAGGCCATTTGTCCTAAGAATAGATACTCCTGGTATTCTGCCTGGCAGGTTTGTGGCAAAGAAGGTCCAAGTCTCAAATCAGTTCTTGACCCTTGCCACCCAGCCCAAATGCCTGCAGGTGTTGATGCCAAGAAGAGCCCTCTCTCCCTACAAGCATGTTGGAACAAGCCTGGTGTGGTGGGAAGAAGCCCTATGTGTCTGTCCCCGGTGCTGTGGCTCTGGGTGGGACAGGAGACACGTGGGAAGTGGCTGCGTGTCTTCCCACACAGTCCGACGGGCAGGTGGGGGCTGCAGGAAGCCTTTGCAGGCCCTGCCCGTGGGTGGGGGAGGGGGCCATTCTCAGGGAACGTGCGGTAGCCATCTCTGAGGGCTCTCTAGCCCTGGGCACCGCAGTCGCCATAGGGTGCTGCAGATGGCCTAGCTGGAACGCAGCCGGGGTTCCCACCAGGACCGGGTTTTGGTGGCTTGGGGCGCCGGGCTAGCTGCTGAGGCTTGGGTGAATGGGTACCGTCTGGGAGTGCTGGGAAGCCCTCAGCGAGAGATTAGACACTGCTCCTTAATTGAGAGCCAGATCTCTCGCTTCCCACGGCGGATCCAGATGAAGAGATAGTCCATAATTCTAAGACGTTTATTTTCATTGTGTGGAGTGGCGTGGATGAAATTGTACCCCCCACCCCCGCCTTTCTGGGAGAGGCGAGGCAGATATAGTAACTGAGAAGGGGCGTGGCTAAGCCTCTAGGTGTCTCATTAACATGGGGATGGCTTGGAGCTGTGTGGCCACGCCTCTACCTGAGGAGTGGTGGTACGTGACTGCTACGAGCCAAAAGCCTCCCGGGAGTGTTAGCATAACGTTTTTCGATCCCTTGCAGATTGTTCTGCTGGGTCACCCAGATTTTACGCCTGTGCTCAACCAGGTGCCAGATTGCCTGTCACAGATCACTGCCCCACACAAGCAGACAACAGCTGCAGACAGCTGCCTTTGAAGTGAACAGGAGGCAATGCCAGCAGAACCCCGTCCATACAGGCCTGTAACACAGATGCTCACAACAGCAGTTAACAGCTGCCTGCTCTTAGCTCAGAGGTAGGGAAAGCAGAAGGCTGAGTGGAGGTCCGGAGGAGGAAGACCACCTACTCCCTTTGTTTTTCCAGAATGTTTCTTCCCCTCTAATGCTTCAGAACATATCCCCACGCCCAATCCCACCACTCTTCTTCCTCTCCACCTGCTCCCAGGCTACTTCTGAATGAGTTTCTCCAGCAGCCAGCCCTATCAGAACACACACAAAGTTCCTGCCTCCGAAAGGCTTGCTTTTGTTCCTCTGTGTTTTAGAGCACGGTCACATGACACATGGTCTCATAATGAGCCTTAACAGTCCACGTGATTCAAATTACCCTGGATGCTTCTCAGCTCTGCGAGTTTCCTCAGTTAAGAATTCTCTATTTAGCTCTGTTCCCCATTTTTTGATAGGGTTATTTGGTTCTCTGGAGTCTAACTTCTTAAATCTTTGTATATATTGGATATTAGCCCTCTATTGGACGTAAGATTGGTAAAGACCTTTTCCCAATCTGTTGGTTGCCGTTTTGTCCTATTAACATTGTCCTTTGCCTTACAGAAGCTTTGTAATTTCATGAGGTCCCATTTGTTGATTCTTGATCTTAGAGCATAAGCCATTGGTGTTCTGTTCAGGAACTTTTCCCTTTGCCTATGTGTTCGAGATTTTCCCCCACTTTCTCTTTTATTAGATTCAGTGTATCTAGTTTTATGTGGAGGTCCTGAGCATAAGGACCTAGATGGAGGAGTTGGAGAAGGGATTGAAGGAGCTGAGGGAGTTTGCAGCCCCATGGAGGGAGTAGCTGTGTCAAGTGGCCTGACCCCCCGGTGCTCCCAGAGACTGGGCCACCAACCAAAGAATACACATGGAGGGACCCATGGTTTGGGCCACAGATGTGGCAGAGGAGGACCTTGTTGGCCATCAGGGGGAGGAGAGGCCCTTGGGCCTGAGGGTGTTAGATGCCCCAGTATAGGGGAATGCCAAGGAGGGAAGATGGGAGTGGGTGGGTGGGTGGGTGGGGGAGCACCCTCATAGAGGCAGGGGGAGGGGGAGGGGATGGGGGTTTCCAAAGGGGAGACCTGGAAAGGGGGAAACATTTGAAATGTAAATAAAGTATCAAAAAAAAAAAACCCAAACAAACAAACAAATTACCCTGGAAAGAGCGCCTCCAGAGAAACCCATGAGAGGTAGTGTCTCATGGCATGAGCTCCTGGTTTCCCTTTTCCTCCTCTGGGATACCCAAGGCAGAGAACCCCATTATCCCCCATCAGAGGCTGGGTATCATCACCCCCACCCCTACAGACTTTGGGTGGCTCAGTCAGACAGCCACTGTGCTTATCTCAGGGACTCCAGCTTTTCAACTTCCCCTGATATCCTTAGACAGATCTGCCAAAGCATTGGGTCACCACTGAAATGTCACCATTTCAAAGCAATCTCCAGGCAAAGCTCTAGACCCTGATTGGAAACAATGAGACATTAGCCCACCACCTCTGGAGCGGGCTTGGTATCTTGGATGTATATATGGCACACGATTGTTTTCTGCTCTGAGACACTAGACAAGTAAAGCAACTGTGTTAAAAAAAAAAAAACTGGCCAAGGAGGACATGGTTTTAAAGGGAAAGGTTAGTCTAGAAACTTGGGACAGAGCTGTACTACTGTAGTTGGCTATCAAAGTGGGGAAGGAGCTCAATGTCTGTTGTTAATGTTATATACAACCATCATTTGCTAAAGCAAGGTGATGCATGTTATCCATCACCTCTGGGGACACTTGGATCCAGGCAATTGGAGAGTTGAGAAATCCAGGATAAGGAAAGCAGGTCTCAGAGCCTCTGGAGCCAGACTGGCACAGCTCCTGAGGCTGCATGGTCGGTCCACTCCGCCGGCTTCTGGACATACCAGCGTGTTAATCAGAACCAACAGTAGGTGGCACTGTCCAGCCCTCCTGTTAAACTCAAACTCCCTAGCTAGGTTGAAATTTCCACCAGATAAATAAGATCACTAGATTATGCAATCTAGGGCTGAGGCTGGGGGCTGGGCAGAGGGGGAAGTAACTTGGAATGGGTACAGGGTTTCCACTGAGGGTAATTAAACATTCTGAAATTAGATGGGGGTGGTAGCTGCAGATATTTGCAAACAATATAAACCACTGGATTTTACACTTAAGACTGTCACACTATCTGATATGGAGCTCAACTTTTAAATATTCATTTATGCGTGTATATGTGTGTGTGCGTGCATGCCCACATGCATTCAGTGAATACATATTACAGGAGACAGAACCTAAGGTCTGGTGAATTCTAGGTAAACATTGTAACACACTTAGCGTTCTACTTTATACATTTCAAAGCAAGTATCACTAAGTCGTTCAGGCTAGCCTTGAGCTCTCTCTAAAGCCATACAAGCCTTGAACTTGGGATCCTCCTGCCTCAGCTTCTTGAGTTGCTGGGATTATGGATCTGTACCACCAAAACCCCAATTAAGCACTTTGTTAAATATAGTATAGGGCTTTCTGCTCCACAGGGAACATAAGCAAGACGCACAGGGGTATGGCTTCTGCCTCCAGGCAGGCCTCAGGCAGACAGTGCAGGACGCTCAAACCTGCTGGGGTCTGGCCCAGCTTCCTGCAGAAACAGGTAATCCACAAGACCCATGGGCCTTATTCTTAGTTGGAAGCATCTAGAATTCCCCTGCCTCCTTCCTTTATTCCTGGGGAGTAGGACTGGCCATGCTAACTCACCGTTCTGAAGAACAACTGTACGAACTCTCGGTGCTCCCTGCTGCTGGCATTTCGGAAGGATTCTGAATACTGCATGCTCGTGATCCGGACTTTACCAGCAAGTTTCTGGACCACTGCAGGATGTAGCATGCATTAGGTCACAGACTGTCATTTCAGTGTCCCTGCTGGCTACAGGAGCATCAAAGCTGTCCTGGCTCCAAAGAAGGAATAGAGACTGCTTGCTGCCCACAGCCATGGGCCACCAGGCTCCAAAGGGTGTGGAACAGCATGCAGCTGGCGTCCCTTGAGGCTTCACTGCAAGCCAGGTAGCTGGCTAGCAAACCAGGACAGTTTGAAAGGAAACAGGCACCAAGAGACGGTCAGACCCACAGTGTACCTTGATACAAGCCTCTGCTCAGAACCTTTGCCTCCCTGGGGGCCTTGTTCAGTCAGTTCCTTTCCTGCCTCTCTGAGGTCTAAGGGTGGTCCCACTTTGACCTGGCTTATTCTCTGTGAGTTTTTGCCTTTGAGGCTTCTAGGAACCCATGAAACAATGAGCATAGTCTGGCATGTTTCCAGTTGCATACTGGCTTCTGAAACAACAGTCTTTACTCATTCAACCCCTTCCCTGAATGTCTATGGCATGCCTGCTCCAGGTAAGGGGCCTGGGACATCAAATGGGCATGACAACCTTCTCCCCCTGGTGACTTCAAGCACACCTCCCAAGAGAATCTTACTCAGTCCTAAGACAAGACGTAAAGACATCCCACTACCGTTCCTGATGAGCCTCAAACCCCATGTTCCTGGGGGACACTGTTGTCCTTGTACCCAGGGGACAGAATCATGGCCAGAGGCACACCCGACTTAATGGATGAGCCATTGCGGCAGCAACAGTAGAGGCAGACATGGCACTAGCCTTAAGAGTCACACACCCATGTGCGGCACCTTCCTTCTAGAGTGAAGCTGACCTTCAGAGGTCTCCTGACTTGGCTCAGACTCAAGAGCTTTTCCTGCCTGACCATGCAAACACCCCCAAACTCCCTCTTCTCCAGATGGCCACAAGCTGTTTTGACCACACCCCAATAGGTCATCTTAGGCATCACTCAAAGAATGTACCCCCCAACCTCTAGACACAGCACCCAGTGTGTGGGAAACTCCCTGAGATGTGAAGACCATCTACAGCGTCACACACACAGGAAAGTCGTGTGTTGTGAAAAAGGATGTCAAGTAAAGAAGAGGAAAAGGGGGTTTTATCTGACCACCATCTCCTCTCAAAGTGAGCCAGGTACTTCTATCCTGAGAAGGATATGGACACTCAGTACCCCATAGGCAGGCCCTTCTCTGTCCAGTCTTTCATGCTTGTCTGTTTGTCCAGAGATCCTTACCTGTCCTCACTTTCAGCTGTGTTCTGGCACCTTCTTTCCCACACACCTTAGCCACAATCTCCACCAGGTACAAGGTTCCGGGTTCCAGTCCTGAGAATGTCACGTTATTGTTCTGGGTCTCCATAGTCATGGCGGGGCCCCGAGGGGAGACCAATGTGAGGTAAAAGGCAGGGGAGAGGTGGATGTCTGCAGACCACTCGAGGGAGAAGCTGGTACTGGTCACGTTAGAGACTGTGACCTTTCCAATGGGTTCAGGAACTGGGAAGTGGGACAAAAAAACATTGACATGAACATCAATACCCCTGCAGTGAGGGAGAGGAAAAGAGCTTCCAAAGGCCCAAAATCTAATACTTACAAAGCGGGGATCGGGGTGATTCTAGCCAATGATGCAGACTGTCATGACCCCCTCACAGAGACAGTACCCCTGTGCACAGGACCTTGTGGGACCCTTAGCTTGGCTTCTTAGCAGAAACCCTGTGTTGTGACAACAGGAATTGGTTCCTAGGATATTTCGTTCCAGGGGATGGTTCATACCCAGCCTTGGGGTCCTAGGCTGCCTCAAACCACTCCTCCTCTGCAGGTTCTGGGTGGCTCCTTTACAAGGTAGTCTAGCCTAACCCTTTGGAGATGTCCCGGGGCTGCCATTGGCATTGCTGGTTCAAGAATCCCTTTGACAGAGAGTCTCTGACTCCTGTGGGATAATCCTGGCTCACAGGGTCCTGGAGCCTGTGCCTCAGAGGACACAAGGAAAGAGCTTACCCTTGATAGTGGCTCAGTTTGGGCAAACTCCACAGTGGAACCAGCATGGTAAGCTGACCAAGGGAGACAGGGGGTACTGTCAGCTAGGCCTCATGAGCCTCAGCCCATATGCTGGTTGGAAGGGTCATTCATTCCTGGGTGTCCCCAAGACTTGGTGAACCCTCTGTGGATGGCCTGGCCCAGCTGGAGGTTGCAGTACAGCCCTGACGTATAGATAGCTGACGTACACACGGGTGTATTGAAGGCTAGGGGGCTTCAGGGCTGCATAACCACTGGAGGTTCAGTGTGGCTGGAGTGAGGATGAGGGAGAGGGTTCCGTGGGGGTTAGCAGGAAAGCTGGGGGTTGGGAATCTGGGATGGTATAACACTGGGACGGATGAGGGTGCAGTGCTACTTGGGATTATGGGATTGCACTGTCCTATGTTTGAGCCCACATATGTTCGAGATGAGAAAGCACAACCTATGTAGCAAGTGTGACATCAGGGCTCACACAGGCTGAGGCTCCAACTGGGGTCCCTGTCTCCAGATAACTCACCACAGGCAGGGGGATCTGGAGCCACAGCGGTTGGGGCCGATGGCAGGTCTGGGAAAGAGGAAGGTCGAGGGTCTTCATTCTTCAGTCTTGTGGAGTTCAGAGGTGCCTCCCAAGTGGGACTGGGGTGCCACACAACATAGCCTGTGGGTCTAGCAGTCAGGAAGGGTGGATCTTTGGTGATGTGTTCCTGTGACTCTCTAGTGGTGTGCAGGTTCGGGGTCACGTTGGGCACCTCCACGCTTTGTCCTGTGCTATTCCTATCCTGCCTGACTGTGCTACTGCCATCTCTTCTAGATGGGGGCCTTGAGGTCCAGGTTTGGCCTCTTGCTGGGGTGCTCCTTGGGTGCTTGGAACTTGGTGACAAGGTGAGGGTCTCTGGGCCAAAGGTTTTTATTCCCATACTGACAGCTGGGGTTGTGACCTTCATTGTTGTAGACAGTCCACCCCCTGTGGGGGTCACCAGGTCACCTGCAAGATACACCCACTGTCAGAAGCCAGAAACAGCCATCACAGTCTCCCCACAAGCAAAAGCCATCCCTAGAGAAAGACAGTGCATTGCAGAAAGATGTCCTCGGCCCCTTGTGGGTCTGGAGAGGTGACTTAGCAGCCAAGAGCACTTGCTTCTCTTCCAGATGACACAAGGTCAGTCCCCAGATTCAAAAGGCAGCCCACAATGTCCTAAAACTCTGCCTCTAGGGAATATGATGCCCTTTATTGACCAGGTGACCGCATTGGTGTACCCCCATCATCCACGTAGATGAGCGTGCAGACGCATAATTAAAAGTAAATCTAAAAAAATAAAATTGTTGGTCACAGTGGTGTGCACTTGTAATCCCAGCTCTGGGGAAGCAGAGGCAGGAGGATACCTGGGGTTCAGTAATCGCCCAGGCTAACCTTAGCTGTGAGTTTGAGATCCCAGTGAGAGGCCTGTAGTGCACATGCACACATGCACACACGAGGGAGGAAGAAGAGGAGGAGAAAGAGGAGGAGAAGGGGAGGAGGAGGAAGGGAGGAAGAGAGAGAGAAAGACAGACACACACACAGAGACACACACAGACAGAGAGAGAGAGAGAGAGAGAGAGAGAGAGAGAGAGAGAGAGAGAGAGAGAGCTCCTCTGCCCCAGCATGTTCCCAAGGCAGACATGACTGATCGGACAGAGCATCTGATATCTGTAAGGGTAGACTTAACTAATTGAATACAGAATCTGCAAGAAGCTGCCTTCTGCTCCTTAGCTCAGCCCCCTCCCGCACTAAAAGACTTGGAGAGTGTGTAAAGATTTATCAGGACTAAGACGCAGAAGCCCCTCCCCTTGCCCTGGAGGGCCTTCTTCTAGCAACTTAGTTTCTACAGTCTCTCCATTTTGAATCTATTAAGAGAGGATTCCCCCACTCTGCCCTGCTCCTGGGGACATTTTGTGACTTCCTTGGGGCTGGGATACTTTGCTTACATGGATATATATATATATATGTATATATATATATATATATATATATATATATATATATATATATATATATACACACACACACACACACACACACAAATATATATATAACATATAACATATAATGTATAACGTATAATAAATATATAATATACTATATAATACATAATATATTTTAAAAATATATTATATATAAATATACAAAAATATAAGAGATATAAATATAAATACAATATAAATATTATATATACATATATATATAGAAATTAATTATATTTTACAGCTGCTTGAAATTTGCATTTGCTCTTAGGTACATTTATCATCACATTGATTCCTTCTGAATAAAAAACAAACAAACAAAGCAACAACAACCAACAGAAACACTACTGTGCCTTAGCACTATGCCCGGCAAAGCTGGCCCTCCCGCTCCAGGTCTCGAGTACTGCCGGGCATACACACCCTCACAGGCCCTGCCAGCCCTGGGGGGATTGGCATCCCTGGCTGTGAGGCACTGGCACGTGTAGGAGCCCTCCAGGTTGATGCAGCGTGCGGCCGGGTGACAGTCATGCTCTGAGCTGTGCGCACACTCGTCCCAGTCTGTGGGGAGAGGAGGGAGCCTCGGTGAGAAAGGGCTGGACTGGAAACAAAAGGGGGATGCAGGTGAACTCTCTCTGCCTTTCCTACAGAGAACTGTTGGGCACGCATGGGCCTCCTGAGGCCCAAGTCTGTTAAACACTCAACGTGAAAATTCTCTCTTTGACTTGGCAAAATGAATTAATAACAGGGTTGATGAAGCAGATCCACAGGTGAGCAGCTGACTGACAGATATTGTAGTACTGCGCCCCGATCACCAGACAGAGGGATCTCCCCACCCCCACCTCCACCACACACACACACCCCCCCGCCCTATGGACCCCTATTCTCCTTTTGCTCCATGTACCGGACCAGTGACTGCAAAAGGCAGTGCAGAGGGAATGAGCCCACATCAGGAGGAGCCTGTGGCTCTGGCCCTTGCTTCTCATAGAGGAGCCCAGGATATGGTTTACACTTTTATTTTATTTGACTTTCAGGGAAAGGGAAGACTGGCTCAAACTATTGCTGCCTAGGCAACTTGTGAGCTGGAGGTCACCCTAAGAGATGTACCTTGCACGAACGTCCCCTGCTGGTCAATCTGGAACACGGTGCTTGCAGTCAGAAGCTCCAGCATGGGCTTCAGCGTGTGAACACCCACTGAAAAGTCAGGATCTTGCAGGGTAAGTCTAAGCGTCACCACCAGACTCCCTGCCTGCAGAGACACGATCTGCATCCTCAGCCTCCCTTGTCTGTACAAGTCAGAAATGGCTGGAGGGAAGGAGTTTTCCACCTAGCCGGGAGACACACACATGGCTGGCTCAGATGGCTGGTAGAGATGCCCCAACCCAGCCATGAGACCCATGCAGCTCTCCCTGGAACAGCCAGGGAGACCCATGGCACCCACAACAAACCAGCCTCCAGTTATATGTGGACAGGCCACCCAACTGTCCTTAAAGAGAATGTATGGGCTGAAGATGAAATACAAAACTTGATTAATGAGCTTTCTGACGGGGAGAGCCTACCAAGAAAGCACCAATGACTTGTCGCTGTGTCCTCCTTACTGGGGAGACACCAATCTCTCTCCCACCCTCCCATGAGCAGTACGATTAGCTTGGGGGGACCACTACCACCACCACCCAACAAAACCCGACAAAAAACTATCTAGCTAAGAACCTTCAAGAGCTGCCCCTGGGAACTAGACAGGAGGACCACCTCTAACCCAAGGTCAGCCTGGACTATATGATGAGCCCTAAGCCAGCTTAGGATGCAGAATTGGAGCCTGTCTTTAAGAAACTACAAATAGGGCTGGAGAGATGGCTCAGCGGTTAAGAGCGCTGACTGCTCTTCCAGAAGTCCTGAGTTCAATTCCCAGCATCCACATGGTGGCTCACAACCATCTGTCATGGGATCCGATGCCCTCTTCCAGTGTGTCTGAAGACAGCGATGGTGTACTCACATACAATACATAAATAAACAATTCTTAAAAAAAAAAAACTACAAATAAAAAGAGCTGGTGTCCCTAAAGGCAGATATCAGGGGCAGCTCCCCAATAGTCTGGCATCTCTGCCTACCCTGCACATAGAAGACCCTAGATCCTTTTGTTCTAGACTCTTTCCAGGGAGACTGGTATACAGAGTAACCTGGGGACCTTAGCATGGTGGCTCCCTCCAGAGCCAAAGACAAAAGGCCTTCTAGCGTCAGCAAAGGAAACATAACCTCCCCTTCTGAAACATGGCTTAGGGTCTATAAGATCTGGGCTCCCTGAGCCGGGGGTTGCTCAGCCGAGGGATGACCCTGTTGCAGACACACAGGTCTTCATAGGTATTGTCCTGCATACTTTCTGGGAGGGTCAGGATGGGGAACCAGCCTTATCTAATTCTCGGGCTACCTGCTGTGCTGTGACAGACACTCTACCTCTGGCCCAGGAACCTTGTGTTTTCTGACAACATCAGCAGCGGTATTATCAAGTTAGCCTATGATTTTCCAAAGGAGTAAAATCACAGGCCCTGGATAGCTGGAGAAGGCAGCTTTCTCTCCAACCAGAACCTTATGATTGCTGGTAAATACTGGCTCTGTTCTCTGGGCCTGGTGCCAGTGTCCCCTGCCAACCACAGGGGGCAACAGATGCCAAGCTCGGTGGCAGAGACTTGCTCAGGAAGCTTCTATGAAGCCACCCGGGATAAGAGCATCCCAAGGCAGAGGTATGCACAGGAAGTCCAGCCAAGATCAAGGATTTGATGGAGGATTGCTGTCCTATGAGGAGCTGTGGTAGGCAGGTGTGATCTCCTCAGGCTGTTATAGAACATATGACTTTGCCCAAGGGAGGAGCCAGGTTGATGTGTGCATGTGTATGTGCACATGTGAGCATGTGTATGACGTGGGTCTACGGGTGTACACATATTAATGCGTGTGTGAGTGCATGTATGTGTGTGTGTGTCATTTGCGTGTGCATATGCATACATGTGCATCCTTGTTCTGAGTACTCGAGGGCGGGCCAATGGTCTGCCCTCCTGCTACCTCATAAAACAGCTGTCGAGAAAAGTTCCAGAATTCCCCGCTGCTGCAGTTGAGGATCTGCTCTGTCAGGTTACGGTTCGTGATCCGGATCGTGACCTGGAAAACCCGGGCATCTGAGGCAGAAGTGACACGAATTAGCCAAAACCACGAGAGGGGAAGTCACATGCTGGGGTTAAGGTATACCTAGGTGGCAGAATGTTCAATTAGCATGTGCGCCATCTTGGCCTCAATCGCCGGTACCACTTACTCAAAACCAGTCACGAGCTTTTCTGCCCTTGACTTCTTCCTTAAAGCATCTTCTTTTACTAGCCCATCTTTTGAAGAAAATACATTGGGACATCAATTTTAGACCGAGATGGTCAAAACTGGAGAAATTTACACGAGGCGTGGTAACACTGACACTTGCTCTAGAGTGAAAGAATCAATCCGCGTCAGATGCATGCTGCCAGCTAGGACAGGGACACTGCGTCACCAGACTTGTAGGAGCCAGTTTTCAGGTTGTACATCTGGGGTCCCAAGGCCCCTCCAGCTGTCATTTCAGAGCTGAGTACCGGGCCTGACCAGGTCCTCATGTTCAACCACCACCCATGCCCCTGTATTAGAGTCTGCCAGGACCTCCTCCTGGGTTTCAGCACAGGAAGTACCACCACTTTGTACCTGGGAAACTGGTAAAGCTGGACCCCTGGTATGAGGTTGCCTCTCCTTGAGATGCTGGGAGCCTATGTCTCTTTTACTAGAGTCCACCCGATGTGCACAGGCATTGGGGTGAACTTCACTACAGATTATCATGCTCTCTCATTGTTGACGGTTAGCCACAGATTAACTCTAGCTTGTGATGGAGAGTCCTGGGCCCACGGGCTAAGGGCTCAACCCAACAGATCACACGTGCATGTCCCACAGAAGCCACAGAAATGTTGCCAAGGCCGCAGGGAGGCTCTTGTGCCTAGGAGACATCTCTTCCAGGGGACACCTAGAACTAGCTGTTTGCCCTGTACCCGGTCCTGTGCTAAGCTTAAGCCACTGCTGAAAGGGAGCAGATTCTGTAGTGACAATGAGTCTGAGCCCAGCCTGCAGCTACCATCTGTGCTAGAGGGATAGACCCGAGAACCTAGGACCTCAAGGTTACAGAGACCCCTCCTCTTTCCACACCACAGCCTTAGAACTGAGGGAGCCACCTCATTGCTTTGCCTAGTCTGTAGGTCCCCATGGCAGGCAACCTGTAAAGACGGGATGTCCACGTCAGCTGCCACCCAATGCCAGAGGTCTGAGCATATGTATGTGTCCTGTAGGTTTGGAAGAATCTATCCCTACTGGCCCAGGCAAGGTGGATGCTGTGAGCCACCGGAAATAGGATGTGCTTCCATTTCATCAAGACACCACTGAGCCACCCAGTCCTGATATAGCCAGAGTCTATTCAGACAGTCCTGTAGGAGTCTGTGTGGCTGAATGTCTGTGGCACACCATGACCTGTGGGTACCTCCTCTACCTGACAACATTCATGCATGCCAGACTATTAGAGGGCTTATCTCCACAGAGCTTGTAGGTCAATAAGCAAGGAGTCCGTGTAAGCACCATGCAGCATTCTGTCCAGTGTGGGATGATCAGAGGATCAGAGGACACGCAAGTAGTCAACCCTCCCCCCTGCATTCAGGAAGGATCATGTGACATGCCAGGGTCCCAGAACTCTGGGACAGAAAAGCCCACTCCAGGAAGCATGGCTTTCAGACCAGTTAGTGCCTTACCTGTCTTGACAACCAGTGTGGCAGAGACATTGGCCTGGCACCCCTGGTAGCTAGTCCTCACTCTGTAAAGTACTCCAGCCTCCAAGTCGGGCACAGCCAGAGTCCGGCTTCTTGTCCAAGTGCTTCCGAGTATTTCTCTGCCTTTGTATACTTGAATGTGGAAAATGTGGTTCTGATTGGAATTCAAACTCCAGGACACATGGAAACTGTTGCTGGTGACATTAAGTACCATGAAGTCTCGGATTGGAGGGCAATCTGGGGAGAAATACATGGGGGCCTCAGAGAGGAGGGATCTCAGCTTCGGTCCTACCTGCTCACCCGGCAGGGTGACCAATGCGCAAAACAATACTCGCTCATCTTACAATAATTAACTGACTAGCTTAGTTTAACAACAAAGGTTGAAAACTGGGAAGATGGCTCAGTAGATTAACCGACTGCCTCAAAATTGAACGGGAACCAGATCCCTAGAACTCATGTGAATGCTTGAGAGTCATGGCAGCTGCCTGTAATTCCAGCACTTCCGAGACGGGGATGGGAAATCACTGCCTCTAACCTAGAGCAAGCTGGTTCGTGAATCTAGACTAATCATACCGGCAAGCTCTGCCCAAGCGAGAGCCCCTGCCTCAAAGGATACAGTGGAGAGCAATTGACTCCTAATGGCAAACTCAGGCCCCCACGTCTGAATGCACATGTTGTATGCGCACATACATGACCAATAAGACAAGCACATGTGTACACACACCATACAGGCATAGACTCGAAAGGGAGTTACATGGTAGGGAGAGACTGAGGAAGTCACCTGATGTTGATGCCTGGCCTCCACACACACCCACACACAGAAGTTAGAACAGTCTACGTGGACCATGAAACCATGACCGAAGGAGGTCTACAGTGAAGGCCATTGTACTGTGTTGTGGTCAGGGCGTGTGTGTAAGTACAGGCTCGACATTCATTTCCAGGCTACAGTCATGCCAACTGTACACAAGGATTTTATCCTGCCTGTCTTCAGCCACTGGCCTGGGAGTCAGACTGGGTTTCTTTCCTCCACAGCCCCATTCTAACTTTTCCATCTAAACATGAGCTCTGAGGAGCAGGCAAGGTACTTAACAGCATCTGTTCTATAACTAAAGCAGAATTCAAGCTCCAGATCGGGCAGGCCAACACTCTGGCTCACCAGTAGTTAGCTGGCAGTGGGAACTATGTAAGAAGTAAGTGCCTTCAGGTGAGGCATCAGAGTTTTGCACCACAATTTCAGTTCTGCTAAAAAGAATAAGCAATCAGGTCTTTAAAATATTTTGCAAAACTGATAGTAAAGGAAAAAAACCCTTAAATTATATGGTTTCCCAAAGTCCTTTGTGTCAGAACTTGTAGGATACGATTGGGGAGATAACTCAGTCAGTAAAGTGTTTGCCTTGTGTGATAGTTTGAAGTAGAATGGTCCCCACAGTCTCCGATATTTGAATGCTTGTTTCCCAGTTGGTGGAACTGTTTGGGAAGGATTAGGAGGTGTGGCCTTGTTAGAGAAAAGTATGTCCCTGGGGGTGGACTTTGAGGTTTCAGAAGCCCACACCATTCCCAGTTAGCTCTCTCTGCCTTATGCTTGCGGATCAAGATGTGAGCCCTCAGTGGCTGCTCCAGCACCACGCCTGCCTGCCTGCTGACATGCTCCCTGCCATGATGGTCAAGGACTCACCCTCTGAGATTGTAAGCCCCAAATAAACTCTTTTTTCTATAAGTTGTACCAGTCATGGTTTATTATCATAATGACATAAAGTAGCTAAGACACTTGGCAAGAACAAGGTCTTGAGTTCATCCCCAGAATCCATGTTTTTTGTTGTTTTAAAAGACAAAGAGTAGGCATGCTGGCTTGTGTTCATCATCCTAGCACTGAGGGAGGCATATCCACCATGGCTCAGTAGCCTGGCCTGCTTGTAAGAGCAATGAGTTCAGGAGAGCCATAGTGTCCAAAGAATGACACCTAAGGCTGCCCTCTGGACTCTACACACACACACACACACACACACACACACACACACACGCACATGCACACGTACACATGCACACACGCACATATGCACACACCTGTGTGCCACATGTGCACATGTGCACATATGTACACGCACACACGCATGTACACACACACACATGTACACAGGTCCTGAACACACATAAACAAGCACACATTTGCATGCACACATACAGAAAAGGTCTTAAAGGATGTTCGTTTTCTAATAGTAATAAGAGTTTGTCTTTCCAAGGTACATGACTGTTTCCTTCATTAAAGAAACCATTAATGGGGACTGGAGAGATAGCTCAGCAGTTAAGAGCACTGACTGCTCTTCCAGAGGTCCTGAGTTCAATTCCCAGCAACCACATGGTGTCTCACAACCATCTGTCATGGGATCTGATGCCCTCTTCTGGTGTGTCTGGAGACAGCGACAGTGTACTCGTATACATAAAAAAAGAAAAAGAAAAGAAACAAATAACAGTCAGCTCATCACCATCTGTTCATCGACTGCCAAAATTCCCAGAGTCAAATGCAGGGCCTAGTCCCAGTTCTTCAACACAGCCCTCTGTCTCCTCCTCTCAACCAGCATTTAGCTGCCTTTTGTCACGCCAGTTCCCTGTGCAGTAGGCTTCCTCATGGAGAGCTCTCTCAGGTCCATATCAACATGGTGGGCTTAAATTGCTAGAAGCCCAAGTTTCCTGCCTCAGCTGGACTGCATCCTTAGAGCACTCCTAGGATACAGAAGAGAGTGTGCTTTGAAGTCTCCGCTATAGGAATAGATGTGGGCCCGGGCTCACTTGATGACTCTCCTGGTTGCTTTTTATCATCTTGTCCCAGGCTGGAATCATCTGGGAAGAGGAACCTTAGCTGAGAAAAGGCCTCTGTCAGATTGGCCTGCAGGCAACGCTATGGGTATTTCTTGATTAATGATTGATGTGGAGGACCCAGCTCACCGAGGTCAGTGCCACCCCTGGGCTGCCCACTCCTGGGTATAAGAAAGCAGGCTGAGCGAGCCATGGAGAGCAAGCCAGTAAGCAGTGTTCTTCCATGGACTTGGCCTCAAACCCTGCCCCATCTTAACTTCATTATGGACTGTGAGCTGTAAGCTAAAACAAACCCTTCCTCCCCAAGTTCCTTCTGGTCATGATGCTTAGCACCGTAACAAAAATCTAGGGCAATGACTTTTTCCTCAGTGTCAGGGAAGGTGGAGGCCGTGGGCAGCTGCAGCCCTGGTCTGACTGTGCTTCTTACCCCCAGCTCCAGTCACTGGGGTCCTGAAGTGAACGTTCCTTCTGGTCACTGCAGGAGCAGTGACCGTGGGAGCAGGGGCTTCACAGAAAGGAGGAAGAGAAGGAGGGAGGCAGGGCTACACTTGCCCTCTCAGAAACTATGCCACAAGCCTCGTCTGTGCTGTTTCTATAGTCGAGACATATAAGGCCAAGCATTGCTGAGTCCACCGTGTGGAAGACTGATACAAGCAGTTGACTAGTCAACTGGAAAGTGGGGGCTGGGAGCTCACCCAGAAGCCAGTGAGCAGCCTCCCCGATGGTTTCTCTGCTACCTCTCCAGTAGACAGCCTGCCAGTCTGGCCTGCAGTTTCAAGGGGTGTTAAGGATGTCTCTGCTTGGGCGGGATTTAAATAAAACAAGATCCCTTTGGAAAGAAGGCAGAGGACGCTTTAGAAAGAGGCCAAGGGGTGACCAGTTGGCAGTGCACATGGAACCTTACTCTCTCAGGTCCAGAGGTTCTTTGATTGTAGGGATAAGGGCTGAGAACTCCGCACTTTGACTGCTATGAGACCCTCCAGGCATCTGTGGAGATTGACCTAACAGAAAGAAAATCTTTGCCAACCCAAAAGGCACCCCCGCCGAGAGCAGTGCTGCCTCGGGATGTCTGTGTGACTCCTTCTCCGACATATTACCTTGAAGAATGCACAGATGACAGAGTCCACATCCAATCAACCTTGACCTACAGCAGGGACTGTTTCACACAGCTTGAGATTATTAACCCAATCCCAATGTTGCCACAGATGGGGGAGGGGGAGACGATGAACTTGCATCCACCTCTGTGCCGGGCAGGCACAGGGAAGGGTGCAAATTAACATTGCTCACATTGTGGCATCAACAGGAATAAGTATACATAGACACTCCATGCTATTTGACTCATAAGGGCCGTGACATGCACGTTACCCCCATCCAAGCCACCCATGACTGCTGTGAAGCCTTTCCTCTGAGTGCCATGTGTACCAGCCCCGTGAGCCCAGTGAGTCCTCACCCCAATCCCAGATAAGACATCTTTCTATGGTCCCACCTAATGGAAGGCAAAACTGAGGCCTAGGAAGGTCACTGTGAAATAACACTATCTAACAAACAGCCACAGAGTTCACTTGCTCTGCCCCTAAGCTTTCCAACCACTGGGCGGAGAATGCGCGATGACCTTGAGAGAGGCCAGGTCCAAACCCCAGGCCTCTTCCATAGGAAAGAAACCTTTGCAGGTGCGGTTAAGTCCAGGGTGGTCCTAAATGCAATCACAGGTGCCTTCATAATACAGGCTCAGAGGGACAGTTGAGTTAACACCGCAGGAACAGGAGGTCACATGAGGACAGAGTGGAGAAAGAACCGAAGGCGCTGACTTCAAAAGCTAGAGAAGCAGCCACAAGCCAAGGAGTGCAGGCAGCCATCAGAAAAGGCAAAGCATCCCTGAGCACTCCAGAGGACCCTCAACTCAACCATCCCTTCATTTGGCCCAAGTGATGCCTGTGTTGAACTCGTGGCCTTCTAGACTTCCAGAGGACGCTTTTCCATGATTTAAGCCATGTTGTCTGAGGTGCTTTGTTCCAGCGGCTACAGGGTGCTTTATACATCCTCAGGTCCTGTTTAGTGAGTTTCCTTCCACACTGGGCCGAGAAACTTCCGAGGGAGCTCTATGTGCCTCGAGCACCCTAAGCCTAACCTGCCTCTGTAGGACCCTCCTGCAGTGTTTTAAGATAAAAACTCACCTCACCCCCTCTTTCCCAGGAACCTGGATTCATCCTCTGCCAACCAGGATGCCCTCCTATGGTCATTCTGAAGCTTAACATGGCCCTAGGAAACAGTGCTTGACTCTTGAGTTTTCCCATGATCTGAGAGTGTGGGGACCTCTTTCCTCCAGCTTAGGAGACATCAATGTCACCAGAACACCTGTGGCCACCTGAGAGAGACCCCAAAGATCTGCTCTGATGACTCTCCGTCATGGAAGAAAGGGACAAAGAAGGTCAGTAGACCCTCACCTGAGATTCCAGCCACGTCTTCCTCCAGCCCAGCTCCCAGCTGCAAGTGGTCTCAGCAGGTGCTAGAGCGTGAAAGGCTTACTGGATGGGAGCTATGTATAAACAGATATGGGGGTGTCATCTGTTGATGTGGCTGTTTGGGAGCCACCCGCGTGCCTGTGGGTGAACCTGTGCTAGGCTTGGAGCCCTCTCTTCGGTCTGATGTTGGAACCTTATTTCAGGTGGGTAGATATCTGTTCACACATCAAAGCGATACAGAAAGAAACCCTGGTCTTCCAAAACTCAGGCCAAAGCTCTTGCTCTGTGGCTCTCCCCAAGCTGTGGCTGGGGACGGAACCCCAAAATTCGATGATCCATTTGGAGATATCCATCAGAGTCACCAGGGCTGTAGGTCTGGGCTCTTGCTCCTTCCAGGTGGCCCTGAGCCATCTCCCTCTGATCAGGGACACGGGGAAACCAGCCTTCATGAGATCTCTCTGTCAAACTCTGTTCCTCTTTTCTTTTGCATCCGGCAGCTTGACGCCCAAGTCTTGTGGAATATGAAGCATTGAAGACAGACTCAATCAAACATTCTGGTTATTGAAATCAAACTCAAATGGAAGCCACAAGAACTACCTGAGGGGATCCAACCTCTTACTCCACACCAGCCCTGCTCACTTTAGCAGTTGGCAACCCTGCCCGACCAGGCCACAAATCTAAGTGGCAGCTAAAAAGCTATCAGGGGCCAGCTGAACATGGAGATTATATAGGGGAGCATCCAGGCCGTTCTCAAAGCAGGACACATTCCTAGAATAGCAAGGACAAATCACGCAAGACTTCTTTTGGCTGTTGTCTTGTGCAAGAATCCAGCTGCTGCCCCATGGACCATCCATTGGGTGACTGATGTCACAAGCATCTGAAATTTGTGCTGTATTTTCCAGCAACTTGTACGGCTGAGGCAGTCCAACAGATTTCTCCTTTGTATTAGCTTCTAAATTTAAAATACATGCAGCAAAAAACTGGTTCGGACTCTCAAGTCTGGAAACACACACACACACACACACACACACACACACACACACACACACCCCTTTTCCATCTAGAGAAGCCTTCCTTTGTCTTCACCCCCATCCATCCTCAGGCCTTGATCTGGAAGGCTCTTAGAGGCTTATTCTGCCTATGGCATAGCCCAATATAACTGGCAGCATAAGTAATTGCAGAGAGAGCCTAGCATCTTATCAGACCATTGACCACAGTCAAAATGACAGTGTTACAACCTATCTACCCACTGCAAGGACAGGGTTCTCAGCCTGGAGTCCAGACCAGGGAATCTCTGATACATGGGGGCACACAGCAAGCTCCGCGGAATGACGGTGTGTGAGGTAGGTATGCAGTTCTGCAGAAGCCTAAAGGTCCTGGGCTCCCGAGATAGAGGAGGGCTTTGCAGCAGAATGGAGTTGCCAGTTGTCTGTCTTCATTTGCTATACCAGAGGACCCTAGGAACAGAACCTTCAAGGACCTTATGTTGCAGAGATGTACAGTGTGGCCTCACTATGTGTCTTAGTTAGGGTTTTACTACTGTGAACAGACACCATGACCAAGAAAACTCTTATTAGGACAACATTTAACTGAGGCTGGCTTATAGGTCCAGAAGTTCAGTCCATTATCATCAAGGCGGGAGCACGGCAGCATCCAGGTAGACATGGGACTGGAGGAGCTGAGAGTTCTGCCTCTTGTTCCAAAGGCAGCTAGGAGAAGACTGACTTCAGGCAGCTAGGATGAGGGTTTTTAAGCCCACACCCACAGTGACACACGTACACCAACAAGGCCACACCTTCTAATAGTGCCACTCTCCGGGCCAAGCATATACAAACCATCACATTATGGCTGGCATTTTCTCAAGAGATCTATAGTTTTTGAGCCCTGGGGCATGGTCTGCTACCTTTCTGTTACTAAAGTTGAGTGACATGACCTGTTACCTTCAGGGAAAGGAGGGACACGGGGCAGTTTCAGCAGTCCGGGCACACAAAACTCCATGGGTTTCTTCCACTAAGGGGAGAGATGGTGGCATGGGGTTCCTATCTAGGTCTCTAATCCTTTCCTACCCCACACCAGGAGGCACCATGAAAGAATGCACTGTGTCTAGAATTGAGAGAAATCTGAAGAGAAAACATCAGGATAGAAGGTGACCACCAGGGGCCACAGGAAGCTAAGAGATAATACCTCACATCCTACCTGGAAAGGTGATGGACTGGGCGTACCCAAAATCCAGCCTGGATGTCCTTAAGAAGAGACACAGAGTCTCCATTTTGCAAAGGGCAGAGCCAGAGCTGCCTTCATGCTGGCTGTGAGGTCCATTCTGTTGTCTGTGTATACATACACCTGGGACCAT
This sequence comes from Uromys caudimaculatus, assembly GCA_028551405.1. Taxonomy (NCBI): domain Eukaryota; kingdom Metazoa; phylum Chordata; class Mammalia; order Rodentia; family Muridae; genus Uromys; species Uromys caudimaculatus. The sequence goes on from CM052720.1 coordinate 40,459,228, forward strand.
TCTCTGAAGGGCCCTTAGCCCTGCCAAGCACCAATGGGGTCCGGGGCCAATGAGAGGGGGAGCCCCACTCTAAAGCTGAGCACCCATCACAGAATCTCACGGACTTTCTGGGGCGGGGGGAATCCAGTCCATAGGATGGCGTGGAGTCTCTGACTAGGTCTCTAATGGGTCCCCAGCCAGGATGCACCGGAAATAATGCACCCTCCTGAGCTGAGGGAGGCCAGAATACCTGCGATGACAAGAGGTGGAAGCAGAGGCAGAAGGAAAAATGATGTAATTTAAAGTAAACAGCTCCAGAGCTCTCAGAGATTAAGTGGTAAACACAGCCGAGATACAAGCTCAGACTGTAAAGATAAAGAGAATACCACCGTTCAGAGACTGGAGACTGGATAGTAAGGAGAAGTTACCTTGGCTACAAAGGGACAATAACGGGGTGTGTTATTTTGGATATCAGAATGAAGGTTGGATGCTTATGGGAGGTGGGGGGGAGAGGGAGGCTGGCCCAGCTGGTGCAAGATGGCCCAGGGTGGGGGTGTTGGTGTTGGTGTTATGGATCACACACTGGGGTGTGTGTGTGTGTGTGTGTGTGTGTGTGTGTGTGTGTGTTCAAAGTTCCCATAGCCTCCCTGCTCCCACCTCCAGCTTGGTCTTTATGATCCCTATACAAAGCCAGAGGTGGACCAGTTCATCCCTTTGGGGTTGGTACAAATGTTCCTGGAGTCTCTAGCTCTCTTTGTTATAGACATTTGATCCTGTTGTGAACTCTGAGACTGTGAACTGGAAAAGCCTTGTTGTGGTGCGGCTCAACCCTCGCACACACCTTTTATCCAGGGGCTTTCTGTTTACTGTAACGAAGTAGTTGTGTGGCTCCGCCCTAGCACACACCTTTATCCCAAGAGCTTTCTGTAAACAAGAGCTAAGTTAAGTCAACCATAGGTCAAGAACCCAGCTGACAGGAAGTGAACATAGGAAAACCCAGGAAAGAGAAAAGAGGGGCTTTGAGCTGAATGGTATTTGAGATAGTGTGAAGAAGAAAGAGGAGGAAGAGGAAGAGGGAGGAGGAGGGGGAGGAGGAGGGGGAGGAGGAGGGGGAAGAGGGGTAAGAAAGAAAAATAGAAGGAGGGGGAGGAGAAAGAGGAAGAGGAAGAAGAAGAAGAAGAAGAAGAAGAAGAAGAAGAAGAAGAAGAAGAAGAAGAAGAAGAAGAAGAAGAAGAAGAAGAAGAAGAGGGACTTCAATGGAGTTGGAAGGTCAGCTGAGTGCTTTCTATGCCTCTCTGAGCTAGCAGGCTTTCACCCCAGCATCTGGCTCCGGAGTCTTCATTTGGTAAAAAGAACTTTTGGGATTTTTTAAAAATAACATCTTTCATCACCTCGGGAAATGTATAACTGTCCCTTTCCTGTGCCACCCATGCACACTCTCCATGTCTGAGACCAGGGTTCTGACCTGGACACCATATTTCCTGTATAGGCCATGCATTAGCCAGACAGCTGCCATGTAAAGGGTTGGCCACAACCCACTAGGAGAGCAGGCAAGGCTGCAGGGACCCAGCAGCCATTCTGCACCTGGGAGCAGAGGAAACAAAGGACTGTACAAGACAGTTTATGTTTAGACAACATGGCTCTGATGGATCTCCAGGTCCAGATGCTGGACATCTGGGGGGGGGGGGCGTGAATTGGCCAAAATGGCCAATACCAGTGTGTGGAAAATATGTGTAGTGATGGAATATAACGATTCCTGGAAGAATGTCACTTTTGTGTGATTCTATGGCCTTGAGGTCAGAGCTTTGTGCCTTCGCTAGCCTGCCTGTGTGTGTCCGCCTGAGGCCTGTGTCTGTATATGGCATATGTATGCCAGCATGTGCCTGCTCCTGTCTTCCTTCCCGGTGGCCTGAATGTCAATGAATAAGTATCTCCTTTCTGTCCGTGACTCGTCAGGCTCTCTTCGACCTCCCAGCCTCCCTTGACCTCCTGCTCTTGGCTTTGGAGCCTAGGCTGCACACCCTCATGGAAGATAGCCAGAGTACCTGAGGTCTGTCAGCCATCTACCCTCTCATTTGTCTGAGGACTCCAGCATTACCTTCATCTATGTGGTTTAGTTTCTGGGAAGGCAAGATGGTCAGCTGCTGGGGAGACACACATTGGTAGGAGCCCTCCAGGTTCTGGCACTGTTTTCCTTCAGAGCAGGCTTGGAGCTCACTGTGAAGACACTCATTCACATCTGTGGAAAAGGAGGAACGGGTGAGATAACCCAGAAGCTACTTCCTCATTCTCCACGGGACCTCCCACAGAGTCAGGCAAGACCCGAGCATGCTTACTTGGTGACCAGGCAGCTGTTATAGCCCATGCTCACGGCTCTGGGGCTGGCCTGAGCCTCAGTGGTCATAGCATGATGAATCCAAGAATAAACCAAAGGAACCAGAAGCTTCCTGAGCTGAGAAGAATCTGGAACATCACCCCATAGTTCCAGCTGGCCTGGCCCTCCCTCTAGTGTCTGTCATCTTCCTATCGGAGGCCCCAGAACACCTGCCTCACATAAAGCCACTCTTCCCAGGCTGAAGAGAGCAAAGCTAGGCGGCTTCATGTCTGGATATGTTTACGCATAAGCTCGTGGTCACCCACAAAGCACCAGCCCCTTCTCCTGGGGGAAAGTAAGTGTGTGATTTTTAGTTATTTCTCTTCATGCATATTCTACTTTCTATGCCTGTGGTTTATGGAGATAACCAATTGGACCATGACCTCATGTTATGACAGCCTCCAACCTAGAGCCAAACCTCGCCAATCCGGACCCCCCTCGAGGCCCCAACCACTGGATAAAAGTCCATATCTGTAGCAGGTTCTAACTAAGGATGCTCACTGGCCTCCAGAAATGGGCCTGTGACCTGTGGCTGAGGGACATTTGCAGAAGGATAAGATGACTGCTTTGGTCATGGGCCCCGCCCTTATCATGAGTGACACCAGAGACAGGGCTGCCCAGGAACCTAGCTGAGCCTCTCCCCAGCTCCACCAGGAGGAAGTTACCAGTGACTGCTAGATGCCATCATCAGACCTAAGGGACGGAAATAAAAAAGTTTGCCAAATCCTGACACTGATTTTATTGAAGCCATAGGTGTTATCATTCCTTCCATCGAGAGTCTAAGTTTTCCATGAGTGTCTGTAGCATTCAGTGTGGTGTTCCATTGGCAGGCGAGCAGCGTGCTAGGGAGAAAGGAAGGTAGTAGAGGAGACTCTGTGTGAATGTGTGTGTGTGTGAGAATGTGTGTGAGTGTGTCAATGTGTGTGAGAGTGTGTGCATGTATGTATGTGTGAGTGTTGTGTATGTGTGTGTGTGAATGTGTGTATGTGTGTATGAGTGTGTATATATGTGTGTGAGTGTGTGTATATGTGTGTGTGTATGTATGTGAGTGTGTGTATGTGTGTGCATATATATGTGTGTGTGTCATGTGCATGTGTGTGTGTGTCAATGTGTGTGTATGTGCGTATGAGTGTGTGCGTGTGTGAGTGTGTGCATGTGTATGCATATTATGTGTGTGTCATATGTGTGCGAGTGTGTCAATGTGTGTGAGTGTGTGTGTATGTGTCAATGTGTGTGAGTGTGTGTGAGTATGTATATGTGTGTGCATATATATGTGTGTGTCATGTGTGTGCGAGTGTGTGTGTGTGTGTGTGTGTGTGTGTGTGTGTGTAGTGTGCCCTGGGAGCAGGTGCTGATGGAGCAAAAATAGTTCCTCAAATCCGCACACAGGAACTTGAGTTTAAACTTGGTTTGGACCAGAATAAGCAGAAGATGAGCCAAACCACACACATGCTCTGCAGAGCAATATACCCGAACCGGCCATCTCCCAAGTCAGAGCTTAGCCTGCTTTAACAGGACCAGCCTCAGAGTCAGCTCGGCAGTGTCCCCAGAGGGCAGGCCCACCTTTCACCTGGATGCTGATCACCTCATAGACTCGATTCACCATGTCATCCAACGTGGCGGAGATGTTGGCTACAGGCATGAGCCGCGGAAAGCCCAGCAGCAGCCATGACACCGTGGTGAATGTGTCCCTGCCACCAGTTGAGGTCAGGTAGTGTACAGCTGGGTTCAGAGGCTGCAAGGCACTGGTGACCTGGGAAGCAGAACCAGAGGATCAATGGTAGAAGGACATCCTGTGCAGGGGAAGGAGCCAGAAGCAAGGGACGCTGAAACAAATTGTATACAAGCATACACACATACACACACACACACACACACACACCTGTCTACTCAACAGTAAAGAAATGTCATGGGGCTGGGTTGTGACTCAGTTGGTATAGTGTTTGCCTAGCATGTGTGAAGCCCCAGGTTTGATCCTCAGCACCACATAAACTGGGCATAGTGGCATATACCTGTAATTCTAGCACTTGGAAGGTGGAGCTAGGAGAATCAAGTTCAAGGTCATCTTTGATGACCTGGTGAGTTCAGGGCTAGCCTGGGCTACATGAGATTGTTTTAAGAAGAAGAAGATGAAGATGAAGAAGAAGAAGAAGAAGAAGAAGAAGAAGAAGAAGAAGAAGAAGAAGAAGAAGAAGAAGAAGAAGAAAGAAGAAGAGCAGGAGGAAGAAGAGGAGGAGGAGGAAGGTCAGGATGAGAAGGAAGAGCAGAAGGAGGAGGGAGAAGAGGAGGAGGGAGAGCAGGAGGAGGAGGGAGAAGAGGAGGAGGAAGGGGAGGAGGGGGAGGGAGAACAGAAGGAGGATGAGGGCTGCTACAGTATCTATTACATCTGTGACCTTCCCAGAAAACCAGAGTGGCCTTAGCTTCTGTAGGTGGATCCAGTCCCACGTAAACTCAAGTGTGAAGCCCTGACCTCCAGCATCAGATGTGGCCTCAGTTGGACATAGGTGTGCCTGGACAAGCTGAGGGTGGACCTTGATTTTATTATTATTAAAAGGGGACATTGGAGCCGGGTACAGTGGCATATGCCTGTATCCTGGCCACTTGAGGGGCTGAAGCAGAAAGATCACTCAAGCCCAAGAGTCCGAGACCCAGCCTGAGCTACTTAGTGAGATTCTGTCTCGATTCATCGTAGGGAAGATTGTGGACACACAGCTGAACATGCTCACAGTAAGGACAACGTGAAGAAGCCTAGAGGACAGATGGCCATGCAAGCCAAGAGGAAGAGCTTTGCTCTTTTGGACTCTCAGCCTCCAGAGGGACCATCACTGCTTCCCTGATGACAAATTTTTCCAGCCCATGGAGCCAGAGGGAACCCTTTCTGCTAAGCCATTTATTATCAGTGATGCTTTGCTCGGGCAGCCCCAGGTTACCTACAAAGCTGTGGCCTCGGGACCTGAGCCCCCACCCCTGCAGAATCCTGGCCTCGTACATCTGATAATAAAGGCAGAGATATGAAGGTAAGGAACGGCCACTAGAAGGTGAGGCCTCCTGTTGCCCTGTCTGCTGATCTTATGTTAGACTGACAGTTCTTTTTATTATCCTTTGTAGGATGCTTCCCGGTTAACCTGCATCTCAGCATCTCAACCCCAGGGACACCAGGCATGTTGGCACTGCACACCTCAACCTGTGTCTCCAAAGCAGGTTTGTAAACAGACCTGACTCTATGGGACCAGAAACCTGGAACCCTTCCCAGGAGACAGAGTGTAACTAACTCAGGAGGTGAGCCAAGATCCACCCATCCCCCACTGGAACCCTTTAGTCGGAGGCTGGAGGCCGGGAGCCAGCAGCTGCTGCAGCCAGGAGCCTGCCTGGGCACACTGGCTCCCTCAGGAGGGAGGCAACTGCAGGGTTGCAGAAACAGTGGGTTCAAGTGACAGGTCTCAGGGCCTAGTGTGTCAGGAATTGCTGCAAACGCTGTGATGGTTAATACTGTCGACTTGATAGGTTAGCCAAGAGACTCCCTCACAGACACTCAGAGACTTGACTCTTTCAGTGATTAAACCCTGAGGTGGGAAGACACACCCTGAATGTCCATGGTACCATTCCATGGTCTGCATCCCATGAGCCCAAATAAATCTTCCTTCCTTAAGTTGCTCAGATATTGTCCCAGATATTGGTCCCAGACACTGTTTGAACCACGGCTTCTGTTTCACATGGAATTATGACCTTTGTATTGAATGGATGAATATCTGAGGCACAGAGAGGTGAAACAATTTACCCAAGGACACACAGCATGTGCCAGGCTGGGGTTTGTACCCTGCTGACCTGGCTGCAGAGCTGTGCTCCTATTGGCCCCTTGGGTTGGCCCTCAACAAACCAATAGCAGACAAGGATCGTGGGCAATACAGAGCTTCTTGGTGGAGGTGAGATTACAGAAGACCCCCTAGGGCAGCATCGTCACCTCACAGTGACAAGGACAGGGTAAGCATGCCCTGGCTGTTCTAGGCTGCCTGGCTGGTAGGTGTAGTAACTGAGGAGGGGTCCCATTCTCAGTCAGCACCCATGGGACATTATCTGTGGGGCCTAGAGAGGGAATGGAAATTTTCACCCCTTGCTGGACTCATTACGCTGTGGTAAGCCAGCAGCAGGGCAGCAAACCCCACTGGGCCCTCCTTGTGTACAGCCTTCTATTCACAGTTGGCTGTAAGAGCAGGCTGCTGTTAAAGGGCATGGCGGAGGGAGGGCTTATCCTAGGATCCCCAAGTCTGGGACGATGCTGCCATAGAGAGATATCCTGCCTAGAAATAGCTGTGACATGTTTAAAGTGTGGCTGTGATGCAGGAGTCTCTACCAGGGTGGCTTTGACCCCAGGGGTATTAGGCACTGCCTGGAGCCATGTTTGGTTGTCACACTGGGGAGATGATCCTGGCCTAAACAGGACAGACCAGGATTCTACAAAGTGAGAATGGGGACTTCAGGGTTGGGGACTGAGGGACTAAGTACTTTGGGGACTGAGGGGCTAAGGCCATACTGATAAGGACATCCTTTTATCTACTCAACTGGGCATCTCAAGGAAGCTTGCCCCATCCCCCACACCAGGCGTGGCTTCAGGTACACACGTCAGAACTCAGAAAACCACACTCTGATCACAACCATTCTAGTGTGACTCTCTGGTTGTTTGTTTATTTGTTTGTTTGTTTTTTGAGACAGTCTCAAGTAGCCTAGGCTGACCTTGAACTTGCTATATAGCTGTGGATGGCCTTGAACTCCTCCTGACCATCCTGTCTGCCTGATCATCCTGTCTGCATGCCCCATGGGTTAGGGTTACAGGTGAGGCTGATTTACTTTTGTTAAAAATTCAAGTTTGCTTCAGGATCAGTCACTCGGGACATTTGGGGGATGGTCACCCCTTTCTATCTGCTCAGAGAGAAACATGACATTGTAACCATCACTCACCAAAGAGTAGAGCAGGCGCGTGTGGTTCCGGAGCCCAGGGTCCTCTCGCTGCAGGTCCTCAAAGCCCATCTTCACCAGCACAGTCACGTTGTACCAACTCACCATGTTCTTCTCTGCACCTGCAGGTCAGATGCCAATGCGTTACAATCCTGGGGACAGGGCACAGTCACCAGAGGCCATGGGTGGTCAGCAGGAGACCACCTTTCTGCATGGAATGCCTGCAGGGAGCTTCCTACTGTCTGTCCTGTTGCTAAAAGAACCACTGGCTCCCACCTGTGAAGAGTCAAAGGCCTTGCTTGAAGAGAGACCCTTGGGACGTAGTTTAGCCTACAGCCTTTGTTACAATGTAACATAAAATCAGGGCAATCCACTCTTGCTTCCTTACACTGACAGCAAATAGTACGGTGTGTGATATTCTGTGTAACATTGTTTATATTAGGTATCACCTAGGTGAAGAGTGTGAGTGCCTGACATTAGAATGTCATATACGACTGCATACTAGACAGTGCCTGCTGTCACTTGTACATGTAACATTCATATATCCAGTCTATTCAATTACCTTAGAAACAGTAAACATGGGTTCCAAGACTCCCAAGGTCACCAAAGCCTGCAGATGTCCAAGTCCCCCACGTAAACTGACCAAGCTGTGCTGGAGAGATGGCTCCATGGTTACAAGTTCTGGCTGGTCCTCTACAGGACCTGAGCCCAGTTCTCCAGTACCCACATGGTTGCTTCCAACCGCCTGTAACTCCAGACTCAGGGAAACCCATGCCTTCCTCTGGCCTTTGTGGGTACCATCCATGCAGGCAAAACACTCATACACATAAAAAATACAAATAAATAAAATAAAAAATACTTAAAGTGGACAAGTGTTTGCATGTCAGCAAACTCCTTCCCTGACACTCTAGACTTGTGTGTCTGGATAGCGCTGAGTACAACATAAATGCCTGTCAGTCTTTGTGTATGGATTGTTTAAGGAGTAGTGATTTTTTAAAAAATATTATTAAAAGTCCACTACCAATGTGCCCACCTTAGGTCTTCCTGTATAGGACACAACAACAACAAAACATTTTTCAAATGTTTTAAATAATTCAGACACAGAACCTTTAAATATGAGGGCCAACTACAGTTCAGGAACATAACTGGCATATAGAAGAATTGTAATATATTAATCCTTGATACTATATGTGATAATTTTATGACTATATGCTAATAGGACAATATGGTATGTATGCACATATATACATACACATACACACACATACACACATACACACATACACACATATACATATATACGTTTTCTGTATTTCTTTAGTTATGAACATTGATCCAGCTCTGCTCATAGAACAGCCCCCTAGGCAGAGGGAACTTTCTGAAAGAGTGGGCACATGTGCCAGACTGCCAGCAGCTGCCCTGGGTCATGAGATATGAGCAGGTCAGGTTTCCTCAGGGGATAGAGCTCCAAGCCCACCTATCGTGCCAAGCCTTGCCTTCCCTGACAAGCAACCATGGCTGTGCCCACCACATTTAACTCTCTCAGGGCTCCAGGGACCACCCGTGGGGACAGGCAGAACCCCTGTCTGCCCTACTCCCAGCTACAGGCTCCCTGGGGAACCGTGGCTGCCATCTTCCCCAGATCAATGTCTTCCTGAGTCCTTCCTCTTTGCACCCCTACCTGTGGGTCTGGGGGACACACAGCGGTGGCCCCCTGGCCAGAAACAGCACTTCTGAAGTCCAGGGCAGTCTGTGTCCAAGCTGCATGATGGAATAAATGGCTCTGGCTCAGCTGTTGGGCAGACCCCGGGTCTCGATGCAAACTCCTTGGACCGGTTCAGGGCTGGTGGAAGGAGACAAGTTAACATATTAGCATTAAATGTGGCTCAGCTGGCACTGTGCTCACCTACAGGAAGCCCCCAGCCCCTGTTAAGACACGGTGTGTGTGGTGCCATGTGCCTAGAATCCCAGTGTTCAGAGGGATCAGAGTTCAAGGTCATCCTCAGGTAGGTAGCAAGTTCGAAGCCACCCTGGGATACATGGGATCCTGTCTCAGATGCAACCATGGGGGCTGGAGAGGTGGTTCTACAGATCAGCACGCTTGCTGGTTTTGCAGAGGACATTCAGTTCCTAGTACCCACATAGTGGCTCACAATCACCTATACCTCCAGCTCCAGGGGAATCTAAAAACCTCTTCTGGCTTCCATAGGCACCCCAAACGTGGCAAAATCAGACAGACACACATATGCAAAAGTAAAATAAATAAATCTGCTTTTTAAAGCAACAACAGATACATAAAAAGGCAGTAGTCCTAATTAAACTGAGGCCTGTACCCATTCCTAGTTGATGCTACCTTCAGTTGCAGAAGTTACCTGCGTCCTGGTCCGGGGCTTCTGCACCAGGGTAGAGACCCTGGAATTGTTGGAGGCTTGCTTATACTGGCTCTGTCTGACACCACTGGCCTTTTTTTCTATTAAGGCAGGTTCAGGGGAGAACCTAAGTGTTTTCTGTTCCTCCAAACCTAAGGATCCAGTTACAGGGACCTTCTACCCTCTCCTAGGACCAGTATTCTCTCTCTCTCTCTCTCTCTCTCTCTCTCTCTCTCTCTCTCTCTCTGTCACACACACACACACACGCACACACACACACACACACACACACACACACACACACACACACACACACACACACACACCACATGTTTACTGAGTGCTTCATAGAAGCCAGACAAGCTGTTTGGTGCCTAGGCCACAGACATGGCTATGCCCCACCTCTAGGGAATGAATTCCAAAGCAAACATGCTAGCAGTCCCTAGAAGGTGAGTGAGCAGGGTCAGAGCCTCAAGTGTCAGGGTGCTGGGTGGGCCAGGTGGGCTCAGTGATAGTTGCCCTTTGGAAGGGATTGCACCTGGGTCAAGGGAAGCTCATAATGGTCCTGCAGTCCTCAGCTCTGAGGTAAGGCCTGCTGGCCAAGGACCACATGAAGCTGGTGTACCACCAGGGTGGAGTGCAGACAGAAGGAATTCCACAGAGGCCGTTATGGTGGGACAGGCCAGCATGTTTGGGATCTTGTGGTGACAGAGACACTTTTGGTGCCTTCAAACACTTTGACGATCTCTGTGCTCCTTCTCTTGTGCTCCCCGGGTCCCTGGAGCTGTGGGAGTCTCACAAGCTGGGGTCAATGCTATGACTTCAACATGTGCTCCCTTTGCTCGGCTGTCTTGCTTCCTGGGGACAAGGTTCAGGTATCTACCTTCTCTCCATGGAATGTTCAGAAGTGCCATCCCAGGACCTTCAGGTATCAGACAATGCCAACCAATAGTTATGTTCTGAAGATACCTGTGGTGGTCTGAGTGAGAATGGCCCCCATATAGGTTCAGATATTTAAATACTTGGGCCCCAGTTAGTGAAACGGCTTGGGAGGGATTAGGAGGTGTGGCCTTGTTGAAGAAGGTGTATTGCTGAGTGTTTCTGCTTCTGAGGTTTTTCAAAAGCCCACATCATTTCCAGTTAGGCGCCCTCTGCTGTGTGCTTGTAGATCAAGATGTAAGCTCTCGGCTACTGCTCAGTACCACGCCTGCCTGCCTGCCCACCTACCGCCTGCTCTCCATTGCGGCGTTCATGATGGTCACGGATGCTAACCATTTGAAACAGTAAGCCCCAAATAAATCCTTTCTTGTATACATTTCCTTAGTCATGGTGTCTGATCAAAGCAATAGAAAAGTAACTAAGACAGTAAGTATCCCATGAGGCAGGAAGAAGGTTAACCAGGGCCCTGGAGGGGTAGAAAGGCAGCCCAGAGATGCTGCAGTCTCAGAGATAATCCTCTTGGGCCTCCCAGGGTCTCTGGAAATTTCTGTAGCTAATGAAGAGAACTGTGGCCTCACATCTGTTGGGAACAAGTCCCAAAGACAGCCATTCAACCAAAGCAAATGTAGCATACAAGGTGGCATGGGCCCTGCTCAGGAAGCCAAGCCTTGTGTCTTGCCATTTAGAAACACCTAGTTAAAGGTCATAATTAGTAACATTGTCATTTCCAAGCCAGGGGATTGGTCCTTTGTTTCCTTGATATCTAGGCGCCTATACAATGTGTCTAGGTCTGAGAGAAAGGATTGAGCTGGGTCAAGCTGCAGGCCAAGAAAGGAATGGGGGATCTCTGTGCAGTCTTCCCGTCAAGAGCAGGACAGATGCTTATCTGACAATGTGGATATCAAAGGCCCTGAGCCAAGCAGACAGAAAGATGGGTAGAGGGTGGGTAAGGTGTCCCGAGACAACAGGAAGGCCAAATACAGCGTGAAGTTTGATATCCGCTATGCTCCAGGTTTCTGGTCTGTAAAGCATGTCCCAGTGAGGTAAGATGATCACAGTGGAGGAAACTGATCTGCAGGATCTAGGTACATTTTCTCTAGATCTAAGACAATTCTAAACTGAAGATTTACTGAAATACAGGAAAACACAGGCCATCTCATAAAAACTGACTCCAGGCTGGAGAGATGGGTAATATGCTAGTCACACAAGTGCCATGACCTGAACTCAAGTCCCAGAAATCCAGGTAAAAACAGCCTTGCATAATGGTACACACTGGTCATCCCAGTACTCAGGAGCCCCAGGAAACTGGATCCCTAGGGCCACGGGCTAGTCAGCATAGCATTGGAGAAAGCTCCAGACAATGAGAGACCCTGTCTCAAAAAAGAGAGATGGTATTCAAGGATGACACCTGAGGTTGTTCTCTGAACACACGCACACAGACACACAGACACACAGACACACAGATACACAGACACACACACACACCAGAAAAGAAAAAGGCTCTAACAATGGTTGCCTAGCAACAGCGGGGTTCTGAAACCCAAGTTCCCCATCTTAACCTTATTGCCGCTGGGAATTCCCCTTCCCCCTTCGGGGAGGGGCTGGTGACTAACTCTATGTCCTAAAGGAATAGCCAGTCAACTTGGTAGAAAGTCAAGAACCTTTCCCTTCTCAACTCAAGGCAAACAATGAAACAGCACTCTTCAGTGCTTGGTAACCCAGCAAGTCCCCATTCAGCCAGACGGCCCCAGAGATTCCTATTTGGACCACAGCCTCCAAGGCTGCCCCGGGCTAAGGAATCACTGGCTGGTGGGCACCATCTTTCTGGGCCCCTCCTCCCTCTGCTTCTCAGCCTGGTCAGCACAAGTCACACCCCTGGGCATTTGCATGGAGTTGGGAGGCTGGAAGTGACCTGGACCAGCACGTCCTGGGTTTATACAAGGAGCAAGAGTTTGCCAAATTGCTGGCAGGTAGAGAGGGGCCATGCAGAACCAGGGCTGCTGCACACAGGGCTCCATCTGCTGGAATCTGCTCTCGGGCCGATCCAACAGGTAATGTCCATTGCATACGGTGTAACTGATAAATGTTAGAGACAACTGATGGCTGAATAGGCAATTATACATCCATATACATACAACCAATCCCCAGAGGCCACTCAATCAATGGCTATGGTAATATTTATTGATGTGGAAGGCATTCTGGGGAATTGCTAAGTGATTTTAAAAAATTCATTGGAAAGTTCCAGCAGGGTGGCCAAACTCTTGTGCAGTGTTGGCCCTGGGGCATGATGGGAAACTACGAAAGGTTGACTTTTGAGTGGCAGATTTTGCAGTGCCTACTCTCTAGTCTTTCCTTTGCTTCGAAAACGTGTACCTGTTGAGTTCACGTTTATAACTGTATATTAAACATTTTTAAATAAATGAATAGATGGCTGAGCATTGCATTCCAAACGTGAGATTCTTGGAGTTGGAAAGAGGTGATGACACTGGAAGTGACGAGTGTGCCTGGGTGTCATTTCCCTGGTTTGGATGGCTGCACACTGAGTGGGAGGAGAAAGAAAGGCATCATCTGGGGTTGTCCCTCTGGCTTGGGGAGCGACACCAAGGCTCAGACACCAGGCCTGAGAGATAAAGGCTGCCCCCTCTTAGGCAAAGGTGAGTGTGTCTTTGATCCTGCGTTTGCTCCTCCGAGATACCTGGAGGCCCAGCTGGGACCCACACTTGGGCCTTGGGCTGGAGCAGTTAAACCATCGGTGAAGTGTCTGCGAATGAGCAACTATGAAATTCACCTCAAATCAACAGCACAGGGAAGCTGTCTGCCCACACCTGTGGTGTCAGTGCTGCCCTGCAGGCAGCATCAAGCCACCACTGGGACGTCCCTGAATGTAGAGCTGGAGACACTTAGGTGATCAGTTCTCAAAGACAGGATAGGGGACACGACAGTGACAGTGGCCTCACGGGGCGTATCAGACACCAAGCCTCGACACCAGCAAGGACCTCCCTAAGGGGAACCCCAGTGTCAGGATAAAAAGAATGAAAAGACAAAGAAGCTATGGTGACTGGGGACAAAGAGCATGGAAAGGAAGGAGGAGTTTTGTCTTTCTGTTGATAAAGACAGGAGACCTCAGGCCCCATTGATGAGGCCCAAACTGTTCAACCCAGCTAGCACGTCATTTCCTACAGACATCTCAAAGATGACCAACCAATAAACCACGTTTATTTGGGGGCAAGATGTCTGTAACCTGTTGCCAACTCTGTAATGTTGGCTCATCCAGGAACCTGCAACGAAGCCACAAATTCTGGCTTCTCCTGAATGGAGGTCTCTAAGTGGGAAGAGAACCCTTCGCGCTTCAGAGAGTGACAGAGGAGCTTCTGTTTCTGTCACCACTGATGTCCTCTGTGTCCTGAAATGCCTCCCCCGCTTCCCTGACTGGGACGACTGGCCTCACATTTCAGACTCCCTTATAGCAAGCTGTACTGCCTGAACCAAAAAATTTGATTCCTTGATGTGGGGCAGAAGGGAAGACAGAGCACTTTTTTTATTATTATTATAGAAGTATTTTGCATATTAATATTATCAATAACCTAGCACAACATACCCTTAATGGTTTGTTTGTTCTGAGTTAACCCCTACTCCATCCCAAATCTAGATGCTCTTGACATACAAGGTTGATGCTGGCAGCCGCTGATAACCTGACTCTGTTAGTAAGAAGTGTCTGGTGGGCGGGAAAGAGGGCTCCGTGAGTTAAGGCACTTGGTGCAAAACAGCAACCTGAGTTGACCCCTAGGACCCACATGGTGGAAGGAGAGAACTGCCTCCTATAAGTTGTCCTCACACACACACACACACACACACACGCACATACACACACGTACACATATACACGCACAATGCACTCATATACACAGACGCCTGCACACATACGTGTATGTATAAATAATTTTGTCTTTCTTTCCTCTGGAGTTGAAGACTGAACCCAGAGCCTTGCACTTAACTAGACAAGCACTCTACCACTGAGCTAAATCCCCAACCTCTGAAATCACTTAAAAAAAAAAAAAAAAAAGAGTGTCAGCCCAAATGTCCACAGAGGAAGGAGGAGTTCCAGGGCTGATAAAGAGGGAGGCACAGACAGACACCTGCATCTCAGGGGGAAGGCTGATCTCCCGGCCAGAGACCAACGCTGGGCTCTGGATGCGTGTCTTTCAGCCATTCCTATAGAGTTTGCCGGCTGGAGATGAGAGGGAGGCAGCTTCTTGGGGTTACAACCATCCTCCTTGCCAGACCACGGTCTCTCTGAATACAGCACAATGTGAAGCTTCTATTCCTGTCTTCCTGTCTTTTTGGTGACCGACACAACTGTCCCGGTCACAGTGGGACTGCACAGCTCAGGGCCTACACCACCAGTCTGACCACAGTTGCACTGCCTGCCAGGTCTGTCCCACACTGTGTCTCCGTTGCAGACCCAGGGACCTCCTGTCCGCAGTAACCCAGGAAGACCCTTTACAAGACAATGCCAACACCCTTCCCTCCCCTACTCTCTTTGGGCTGCTCCCTAGCTGCCCACCACCCTATTTGACTGGGCCTTCTAAGATCTAAGGGGTCAGGCCCGGTTCGACCCTACAGGACCACTCTCCCTCGACAACAGTCATCCCATAACCACCAGCCCACCTGCCCCGCCCCGCCGCTCCATCTCCTGCCTCTGCCATCTCCGAGAGCAGACCTTCACCTCTCTTCCTGCCCGAGCCTGGGGGCCCTAACTAGGGTTCTAATGAGAGGTCAACATGCCCCATGATCTCTCTAACGAAAGGCAGTGACACTCCACAAATGGGGCTCAAGTCCCACCACAGACATTTCTCACAGGAACAGGTTGGTAAGAGGAAGAGAATGAGAGACAGGGGAGGTCATGGGGAGGGACCCAGTGCCACTTTCTCTTTGATGCAGCAGGTGAGGCAAATGGGTGCTGGTGTGGCTGGCACAGCTGGGGGTGGGAGAAGCTGAGACTCAGCCTCCCCTGACAGCCTCAGCTGAGCTTCAGCTGGGTGGCCCTCCATAAACTATCCAACAGCTAGGAAATAGTGTGGCTGGCACTGGTAAATGAGGGTGGACCAAGGCCACAGCCAACTATCTACTGCCAGACTCTGGCAGAGCCCACATTCTCTGAACCACAGGGTTCCCAAGGCCTTTTCAGGTTCACATAGACACTTAATGGAAGCTACCACCCAGCCTAGGAGGCGAGGTAGCATCAAGAGTTGTGTATTTGCTGCCCATGAGCCTTGGAGGGGGACCAGTAATGTGGGAAGGAAGCAGGTGTTAGGGCAGGACGTCTAAGACTGGCACCGGGCAAGATGGCCTCACCAGTGTCCCTGCAGGGAGACAGTGGGAATATGGAATGTCTGCTAGCCCTGACTGGTTCCCATTGGAGATGGAGGCATCCTTTAACCTCCTGGTCAGCAAGCAGCAAGTCTACCACAGCCTAAACTGCCCCACCAGCACCCTGTCTGACCCTTAGAACAGGGCAACGGGAAATGCAGTCCTTATGACGACACACTGGCGGGGACTGAGAGGTGAGTACAATCAGGAGGCTTCAGCAACTTGAGCCAAGATGGCCTTCCACAAGTTTGCACTGACTAGAGTCTCTGAAGCCTGCAACCCCTGGTCTGGGGAGGAGTCGCCCCCTCTCCCCGGGTTGGGAGGACCCACACATAGGCTTAACCTGCTAGCATCCCAGCCCAGGGACATAGGGATGGGTCATGTGAGATTCCCTTTGGAGCAACCAAGTTTGTACTTCTTGCACTGTGGGGCATCAGCCCTCACACCTCGGGGTGGCCCAAGCTGACATTCCCTGACCCCGGACTCCACCCTCTATACCCACATACACACATATCCTGAGTATTTTGAGTGACAGGCAGGACCTTCTGATGATACAGAAGCCCATTCCAATTTGATATTGACTCAGAACAAGCAAATGCCACCCCTCCACACACCTTTGCTAGGAGACATACTTGGTGCACCCCGCTCCAAGTTAGAGCTGGGTCCTGCATCCCAACCATGCCCAGCTATGACATGGGCAGCCATATGGATCACCTAGGTAACCGACCTGCACATCCTACAAACCTACACCAAAGAGTAGGAGGTCCAGCCCTTCCGCCTCTTTCCAGTGGAGACCAGATTAGGATTTCAGGTGAGACCAGGGTTCCATAGCAGCCTTGAGAAGAGAGCACGGTCTCCACTGTTGGGGAGGTTGGGACACTATGTCAAATGTCACAGTGTCAGAATCATTCAACATTATAAAAGCCACAGATGCTGATGCTGGACCTTGATCGGTGCTGCTGCCAGCTCTGAGGCTGCTGCATGGTGCAAGTATCCAGAGGCCCTGGCTGTATAATCAGCTCTGAGGATCACGGAGGCTCACCAGCCCATGATATCTCTCCAGCATGTTAAGACTAATGATGCCAGACATAGTGGTATAACCTTTAATCCCAGCAGTCAGGAGGGTCTCCGTGAGTTCAAGTTCAACCTGGTCTAACCTAGTGAGTTCCAGGACAGCCAAAGAAACAAACACTAAAAATCAAAGGACTGATGATTCTTGTACTTCACTTGAGTTATGAAATCAGAAATCTGGGGATGTGTTCATGAAAAGCACCCCAGAAAACCCAAGCTTCAATAAAGATGGAGGAACAGTGTTCTAGAAAGATCTAGGATTTCAGGGAGACATCGCAGGCTTGCACACACAGTCCCAGCAATTCCTCCCTTTAGGAGAAAAGCAGCTCAGCCCGACCCTACCCCATCGCCCTGGACTCACACAGAACACAGTAGAAGCCAAGCTGCTCGAAACCTGCACAGCAGTCGGTCACATTCCTGGACTCAGGGACGTCCATCGCCAGGTACTGGGTCCGGTACACGGTCTTGGGGCACTTTTTCCAGGGGATCCATCCTCCACAGTACACATAGGCTGTGTGGGAGGTCTGCACTGCCTGCAGCTTCTGGACATTCCGGGTCACTGGGTAGCTGCACAGCTGGTAGCTCAGCAGCGAGAGGCCATTTTCTACAAAGAAGACCATGGGGCATGTATTAGCAAGCCAAGGTGGGAAAGCATCAGATCAGATCACTGTGACGCACATGAGTACTGGCTCTTGGCAGCAGCAAGTTAACGGAGGTCTCTACTGTTGGATGGGCCCTAGAACCAGCCTGCCAGTCCAAAACCACCCTCTATTTGCATAAACACATAGTCATGGACATCAGCCTGTATGTACTCTAAGAACCCTCCTGTTCAAAGCCAGGAGCCAACCAGGCTGGATTTGAGTGCAATATTAGATTCAGCCCAACCAATCACATAGAGTTGGAGTCCAAGATCTGGGCACCATGCTCCCATTGTCACTCTGCCTTTGGTCCCACTTGCTGCAGACTCTCTTACATATCAGTCTCCATAAACCTGAGTCTGGCCATGTGGCCCACAGACAGGCAAGAGCCCCCTAACAAGGGTGGACTATGGGCCAGTGGATGTCGAAAACAACTTTTTTGGAATAGAATGGAAGATGGATAACCAAACATTTAACGTATGCATGTATGCATGGATCCATGTATGCATACATGCACACACGTGCATGCACATATGTGTGTATGGATGCACACACACATGAATGTGTGCATGCATGTATGTGTATGTACACATGTATGCGTGCATGCATGCATGTGTGTGTACATAGGTATGCGTGCATGCATGTATGTGTGTGTACATAGGTATGCGTGCATGCATGTATGTGTGTGTACATATGTATGTGTGCATGCATGTATGTGTGTGTACATATGTATGCGTGCATGCATGTATGTGTGTGTACATATGTATGTGTGTATGCATGTATGTGTGTGTACATAGGTATGCGTGCATGCATGTATGTGTGTACATATGTATGTGTGCATGCATGTATGTGTGTGTACATAGGTATGCGTGCATGCATGTATGTGTGTGTACACATGTATGCGTGCATGCATGTATGTGTGTGTACATATGTATGCGTGCATGCATGTATGTGTGTGTACATAGGTATGCGTGCATGCATGTATGTGTGTGTACATATGTATGCGTGCATGCATGTATGTGTGTACATATGTATGTGTGCATGCATATATGTGTGTGCACATATGTATATGTGCATGCATGCATGCATATATGGACGTATGTATATATGTTTGTATGCACCATCATCATCACTGTAAGAGGACCCAACTGTCCTTGGTGAAGGAGGCTAGCCCATCTTAGCTCATCTCCTCAGGCCTGTCCTGAGCCTCCCCCATGGAGCCTGGCCTTGGGACTGAGATACTGTCCTCTTCAGTGGCAGCAGCATGGCTCCCCAGACGTGCACACCCGTGACATTTTCCAGCCCCTCACCACTTTATGATGGGCTGCACCCCATGAAACCTCTGTCACTTCATGTCACAGAAATGCTAGGGGTTAAGGTGTATCCTTCCAAAATATGCTAGAATCCCAGAGCCCAGGCACTCAGACAGTGGCCTTGTTGGGTGGACCCTGGTAGGACTGCTGTCTTTTTGAAAAAAGGAAACTGGAACAGGCATACAAACATACAAACACAGAGAGAGAGAGAGAGAGAGAGAGAGAGAGAGAGAGAGAGAGAGAGAGAGAGAGAGAGAGAGAGAAAGAACCATATGAGGGAGAAGGCAAAGATCAGGGTGATCTTCCACAAGCTAAGAGATACCAAAGATTTCTAAACCCATCAAAACCACGGGCTTTAATGGACTCAGCCCCCATGGCCCCAGAGGGAGCCAGGCCGGTCCTCAGAGCTGTGGGAGAAGCCACCAGCTCCTTATGCTTCTTTATCTCAGCAGTCCTGAAACTCTCATGCAGGGCCCATGGATGTCCCCTCTCAGCCCCGCCCCCAGCTGCTAGATAGCTTGATATACATCTTTGAGTACTCAATTTCAGAGCCCCCTCCCCCCAGGTTTCCTAATGGCGAACCTGAAGACAGAGCGCAGTGCCGTAGTTCCCTTCCCCACCTTGAGGACTAGTGTCCAGGGAAGCTTGGAGACAGAAGTGATCCTAGGAGCAGCCGCCATTTTCACCCACTAGACCATGAAGGCACTTCTGCAGAGCCCTTCCCTGGGCCTATGGCAGCCCACAGGTGGGGATGGCATGACATCTCGGCTGCCACAGTTGGGGGAGGAACACTGAAGCCTTCTCCCAGGCAGACACAGCACAGAGTCCCACCTTGGCCCCAGAGGCCTGGGCCCTGCAGCCACCCCCAAGGGCAAGGGAGCAGCTATAGCCCAGTGACCCCCACGGGGTCAGCTGGCCTTTGGAAAGCCTGTAACTCCTCCTCACTGAAAGTGGTCACAGACTATTCTAGAGAGAAATAGACTCTTAGGACATGAACGTGGCCGGAGGCCAAGATCTCAGGGGTGACCCAGGTGAGGGGCGGCAGAGAGGAGCAGCTTGACTGTGCTGAGCAAGTCAAAGCCAGGGTGCCCTGCATGAACATACTGGAGTTGATGGAGATTCTTCCAACTTAGCCTCTGCTGAGATGTCAGCCATGTTAATGAAGGGCACAGGCTCTAGGGAGCCAGGTGCCTTCACCTAATCACCTGATGCTTACAGGTTCAACAGTTCTCTCTCTCTCTCTCTCTCTCTCTCTCTCTCTCTCTCTCTCTCTCTCTCTCACACACACACACACACACACACACACACACCAAAGCATACACCACACCACACACACCACACACTACATACCACACACACACACACACACACACACACACACACACACACACACCGCCTCCTCCATCTCCAGGAAAGCCTGGGAGATGTTATCTTTCTTTGCTTTTTATCTTCTACTGAGGCCTCTGTGTCATCTTCAACCCCGGAGACAGACAGAGCTATGGTAGAAACCCCCCCTTATAGGACCTGCTGTGCAAAAGTCTCTTCCACAGCAGGAGGTGAAAAACCTCATTGCTCAAGCCCATTCTTAACCTTCCTAAGACCCTTTAAGACCTGTGACCCTTTAATACAGTTCCTCATGTGGCGGTGACCCCCCAACCATGAAATTATTTTCATTGCTACTTCATAACTATAATTTTGCTTTTATGAAACGTAATATAAATATCTGTGTTTCCCCATGGTCTTAGGTCCTATCAAAGGATTATTTGACCCCCCAAGAGGTCACAACCCATAGGTAAGAACCACTGTTCTAGAGTGAGTGTGGTTCCCAGCTCAGTCCCCCCAACCTTCACATTGACTCCCTTCCTCAGAAGACTGCTGACCCCCATAGTCATGCCTGGGATGGAGTAGCCCCCGGCAATATGTTAGACGTCTCAGTCTTCCAGCCCTGTCATTCCTAAAACAATCTCTATGTCCTACAGTTGGGGCTAAGTGGCACCACGGTTCTCTTGATGAACCATGAGCAGGCAGGCAGCCCCAAGGAAGGCTGCACTATGTCCTGTGATGTCACGTGAACGATGAGGGGGTCACAGCCGCTGTACGAACTTCCTGATGTTTCATCTTTCTATAACTAAGCTGTATGGTGTACACACACACACAGCACAAAACAAAATGCCAAGTACAGTAAAATCCTCCTCTAGACAGAAAACAACACGGACCTGGCTCAAAAATGGAGGAGACTTTACAAACAAAATAGATCTCCGAGTTCCCAACCAAGTCAGAAGCACTGCAAGAGGAAACGGACTCAGAAGGTTTGCGATCACAATTCCTTAAAGTCTGGGGTTTCAGGAATACAGCGGTTGGGTCAGGTATTTTGGTTTGGTTTGGCGGTTCTGAGGATAGAAGCCAGGGCTCACACGTGCTGGTACCTGAGCTGCACCCCAATTCCACAATGTGTTTTTAACAACTTTGTGAACCATGCGCTTCCCCATGCTTCGCCAGCCCCCTCGCTGCACCTCCGCCCCCCACTCTGTAATTCTGTATTGGAGAACATGTTGCCAAGGGCGAGTCCAAGCCACCCTGATCTGTAAGCCACCCTGCTGCCCTCCCCTGATCTGTAAACAAGATCTTTATGCTGGGTACCTAAGAGCTCATTTTGCACATCCACTCCTCCTCAGAAATGTAGTGCTTCAGGCCCAAAATCTGCTTCTCAACCCCATGGACCCCAGACATTGGAGGCATGCTCCCATTTGGGGAAGCCCTCATTCTGAAAGCGTACCAGTAGCTCTGCCGTAGCCTGTTGCTATTGGTACAGACAGTGTGGCAGGCCAGGACAAGACACCTCTCTCAGAGAAGATGCTTGCTGGCCGGCCAGGGTTCCAGCAGGCACTGTCCTTTTGAGATCTACTCCTAGAAGTCCCTTCTCTGGATTCACCCCTAGATCTCTCACCTGTAAAGCCACTGGCCTGGCTCAGGTCCACAGTGCAGGCCAAGGCCAGCAGGGCCAGCCTCAGGGTCCTGGACATCATCCGGTGGTGGTGCAGGCAGGGCTTGGGATCTCTACTGCAATGGCCTGAGTCCCAAGCCAGGCTCAGAAGAGCCTGAGCTGCCCCAGCCTGGAGCAAAGGTCCTCTGTCCCCTGTGCTGTTGCTAGTGGCAGTGACTTCAGAGGAGCACTCACAGGGAGCAGTCCCTTATGCCTGCTCATTAACGCCAGCCACCAGCTCGGCTGTTTCCCTGGGGGCACCTGCATGTCAGAGCCTATTCTTGCTCTGAGCAGATGGTATCTTTTAGGAAAGGTGAGTCGCTTCGGCCACATCAGTGGGTCTCATCTTGTTTGTACGTAGAAAATGCATTTCAGACCCAGATCTGACACTCCACATCGGACTCAAAGTATTCCCTTACCCAGCTGCTCCCAGCTGGCAGGAGAAGACAGGATCACATCAAAGTGTCACATCGGCTCCAGAAGAGAGCCTTCATACCACTCAACAATAGAGGTCAGAGGCCACAGCCAAGTTCGTCAGCTCTGTGCAATCCCACCTGGGCATGGAAATGCTGTGCTCACAGAGACTTTCTGTGCCCATTGGGGTTCAAAGTGGAGAAGTATGAAATAAACAGCTGGGGGTGAGTGGAGACCATCTGTGCGCTGTGTCAGGCGGAAGGGAAAACATTCACCCAAAGATATTTGGACGAACTCAAGTATGAGGGGCCAGAACAAAACCTACCACAATTCCCCTGTACAAAGGTGCCGCTGTGGGGCTAGGTGGACTCAAATGCATCCAGAAATGGTAGAAGAGAGAACCGTCCTGAGGGCTGGTAGAAATGTTGATGACGTAGTCTTTATTCATTAGTTATCGTGTTATGCAGAAAATGGACTTTTACGTTTCTGTCTGGTCTGGGGCCGTGGCTCAGTTGGTAGAATGCTCACCTGGGTTCAGTCTCTGGTACTGCAGAAATCAGGTTGGCAGCACATGCTCATTACCCCAGGACTTAGGGGACAGAAGAAAGAGGGTCTGAGGTACTACTCATTCTGTGCTACACAGGGAGCTCAAGGCTAGCCCGTGCTACATGAGACCCTATCCCAGGGACACACACATAAGTATACACATGTAAACACTTAAATGTACATGTGACAAACACACATAATATACAAATGTACACATAAACAAACATGCATATATACATATATAAACATATACATACACACTTGTACATTCACACAAATATACGCATGCATAGTCACATGCATTCGCTTATGTACACATACATAAACACGCACACACACAGAAATAGACACCTGTGCATATATATAAATATAAACACGTACACACGCATGAATATATGTGTGCAGGGGTGGTGGCTGGCAGGGGGTGTGTCCCTGGGACCACCATGGCCAGAAGAGTGACTGTCTGCATGCAGCAGGCAAGAGGGTAATTTGGTTCAAGCTAAGTGGGTGGTGTTGGTTCAAACTTCAGGCGTCTGACCCCGAATATTTTAGGCATATTTAAGCACAGCACACTTTGGTGAAAATTTTCCCGGTGCTAAGGAACTCAATTCGGTATTCACAATAAGCTACAAAGTAATCGAAATTAAGATCAGACATTAGTACATCAAAACTCTTCTGCGGATGGAGAAAAACAAGCTAATGTTAAGGGGGTCGGGGAGGAGAGCTTTTTGGTGCCGCTTCTAGGAATTTGGCTTTGTCGCTGGGCTGGGACAAGGAAGTAGGCTCAGCTAAGAATATTAGAAACCGTGACCATGGGGCTTTGTTTACTGCTTTGCTGAATTACTGCCTTGTGTGATCTCTTTACTTAATTATTATCTTGTGTGAGTCTCTTGCTTACTACTTTGCTTGATTACTCTCTTGTGTGATCTCCTTGTTGACTACTTCGATTGATAACTTTGTCTTTGATCTAAGAACGGACCATGTTTTTGGGATGGACCTAGATTGATAAGAAAGCGGACTGGGAAAGAATAAAGCTGCTTCAGCCCCAGCACTGGCTGGAGTCGTGTTATAATTCTAATTGTTTTTCTTCTTTTTCAGTCCTCCCTCCCTCCCTCCCTTGAGACCCGGTTAACTGAGCTGGCTTGGTCAATCCAGTGTGGTCTTAGCCATAAAGATAGTTCAAAGGTCACCAGGCTATTGATGCTCTCCCAGACTTCTGGGTGGATAACAGGCTATGCATCCTTTCTTTGAAGGCACAACCTTGTGTATTTAACATTCTAGGCTCTCCTAGCACGTGAGAACACACAGACCCCACGCCTCCTACATCTCTCCTGAGATTTCTTTTTAAAGAGAAAATTGAAGCTATAACAGAGGCCAGTGTTGAATACACAGCCTGTATGGCTAGTCTAAATACTATAGGCAGACAGAACACAGTTATAAGAATAGCTAACTGTCTTAGTCAGGGTTTCTATTCCTGCACAAACATCATGACCAAGAAGCAAGTTGGGGAGGAAAGGGTTTATTCAGCTTACACTTCCACAGTGCTGTTCATCACCAAAGGAAGTCAGGACTGGAACTGAGGCAGGGCAGGAAGCAGGAGCTGATGCAGAGGCCATGGAGGAATGCTGCTTACTGGCTTGCTTCCCCTGGCTTGCTCAGCTGGCTTTCTTATAGAGCCCAAGACTACCAGCCCGCAGATGGTACCACCCACAATGGGCCCTCCCCCCTTGATCACTAATTGAGAAAACGCCTTACCGCTGGATCTCATGGAGGCATTTCCTCAAGGGAGGCTCCTTTCTCTGTGATAACTCCAGCTTGTGCCAAGTTGACACAAACCAGCCAGTACACTAGCAAAGGGCCAAGGAAAGGGGGAAGCCATATTAACCATGGTGGACATTCCAAGGTCACCTGAGAGATTTGTTTATCTCTTCATGCATATATAATTTAATTTGACTACTGACTGTAAGAGGTAAATATGACACATTAAAGCAACATATGACAGTCAGTGTGTTCTTGTCACCGGCTTATTCTTTCTCTTGGGGTGTCTCCTTTTGATGGGCTTGCCTGCTCCCTTCAGATGCTTTGTTTGTCCGGTGGTCTGTGGGATGCTGTCCTGTGGGATGCTGTCCTGGTTGGACTCAATAGATTGGGAGCCGTCTGGAACTTGGTTCATTTTCTGGAAAGACACAGGCATGTCTGTATCCTGGTGTTAGAAGAACATCTGACCCTTCCCATTTAACATGTATACCAGGCAGTGTCTTCTTTGGGGTAAAATGGTTTGGGGAATGAGAGGAATCCTTATCCTTTAGAGTGAAAAATGTAAAAATAGCGCCGCTGAATGTGGCATAGTATGTAGAGATTTAGGTGGATGTATATACTCACTCCATATATATACTTTTAAATACTCTATATTAATAAATTCTGTACATATTATATACACTATATAAATAATAAATACATATATATCACATACAGTTATAGATAATAATAAATATTGTGTATGTTATATATAGTATAGAAATAATAATACTGTATATATTATTAAATACTGTATATATATATTTAATATTGACATTTAAGTATTTGATGGTGTCATTACACAATAGTTTGATTCTGCGGATTGTAAGAGATCCCAGTAGTATGATCAATATTCCATAATTTGCAAAATTCCTTGAAGCGTTTGTTACTGCAAGCAGGACCATTATTGGGTTTTGGTTATAATGGGAATCCTAGAAAGGAGAAGGTGTATAATAAATGATTAATGGAACCCCAAGGTTGTTTCACACCTGTGAGCAGAAGCAATAATCACATTAGGAGAAGTATCAACATTTCATGAACATATTTTAAACATCCAAATTCTGAGGTATTAGATTTTAACCTGCGAGGACTAATTCTGCCACTAGAGGGCAGTGGTGTAAAAGGAGAACAAAAAGTTGCCATTCAATTATTTTGGGGGGGGAGGGGCTTGAGCGTTAGCGGATGGTAACTCAGTATCAGCAGGAATATGACTTATGAAAAAAGGTTGAGTCCATTGTCCCACAAACATCTGAAGGGAGACAAGTAATTGTGAAATAACATTAGTAGTGGGCTTGGGGTTTAAGTCTTGCAGTTTCTAAAAGAGACACGGTTTGAGCACAACATGCAGAGTCAGTTAAAATATTCAGTGGTTGATAAACATCCAATAAAAGCTGGTGGGTTACCTTGAGTTCAGACTGTTGAGTTGGACAACAGGGAAGGGGGGTAAATTCAGTCACTTTTGTGGACGATGTGGAATTTGCACTGTCCTTTGGAAGAGCCATCTGTAAAAGCGTTAAGAATATCTCTGGAGGGTTTTATGTGTAACTTTAGGTAATAACCAGGGGTAGCTTTAAGAAAAAAACCCTGAAAGGGGATCTTTAGGATAATGATAATAGATCTGGAGTAACAGCAAATTTTATCTGCCAATTATCATCGGTGAGGACCAAATGACCAACCTGCGTTTTATTTAGAGGCATGGTAGGCTTCTTACCAGTAAGTTAAGACGTGTCCTTCCCGTCATTAGCAAGTGTATAATTCCTTGTAAATAAGGAGTTACAGATTGTTGCAGAGAATTATGACTTGCATAAATTTGTCTAATACCCTTCATTACCTTGTTGATGTGTGATTTCAGTTGGTGGTGAATAGGAACGAAAGCTAAATAATTGATAAGGAAGTAAGGGGTTAATTCTATGAGCCACCATTTTATTTAACAAACTCATAACTCTCTCTGCTTCAGGTGTTAGGATTCTTATAGAATTTAGCCCAGGGTCTCCAGAAAGTCACTTAAAGGGCGGAGTCAAGTTCTTTATAGTGACGGGCAGATAAGAGCATACCTGATAGACATGGCTCCCACAGTTTTGTTAGTAATTGAAGGTACATTACTTGGGAAGTTTTTAGTGGGTAGGATGATAGAGATTTTGAAATCTGGTGAAAACTTTCCTGGTGATAATTAACTCAATCCCATATGCACCACAAAGCTTACATAAACCTTGCCGGGCAGTGGTGGCGCACGCCTTTAAGCTCAGCACTTGGGAGGCAGAGGCAGGTGGATTTCGGAGTTCGAGGCTAGCCTGGTCTACAGAGTGAGTTCCAGGACAGCCAGGGCTACACAGAGAAACCCTGTCTCGAAAAACCAAAAAATAAAAAAACCAAACAAGTAATGCACTGATGAACACTTTTGTACAGGCGTCATTTATGTTTGTATTCTCTCTCTCTCTCTCTCTCTCTCTCTCTCTCCCTCTCTCTCTCACTTGCTTGTACTGGGAATTGAACCCAGGATCTCTCACTCATGCTGGGAAGGTAGACAAGTATCTGTCACTGAGCTACAGCTTTGGCCCTCAGCTCAGATTCTTAAAAGTGGCCAGAGACTAAAGATATTTGCCATTTGTGTTACTCTCTGATTTCTCCTGAGAAAGAGATTATGCCAGTTTGCATCTCTACCAGGACTATTGAGGGTAACTGTTTCCCCATGGACTTGCTATGAACATAGGTGAATAAACTTAAATATATATATATATATATATATATATGTATATATATATATATATCACCTTTCTTTAAAGCTTCATTGAAATGTAATTGACATGCCACGATATATTGCCGCAATTTGATGAATTTTGCTATATGCATAAAACCCATATTTACAATCAAATAAATATATCTATCCAACCCCAAAGTGCCCCATGCTTCTTTGTAATCTAATCTTCCCTTCACACCCCATCCCCCAAGCATGGATCTCAAAACTTTTAACTTCTTCTACACGTCCTTGTCCCAAGGGTTCAGGGGATACCACCTATCATTATAGACGAAGCTAGACTGACAGCTCCTTAGAGAGCAAGGCTGAAATCGGCCCGTGATTAATTAATCACAGAGCACAGACGTGGCTCTGTGATGGAGAGCATATGTGCTTTCTTTCAGAGGACCTGGGTTCAGCTTTCAGGTTGCCCGCAACTGTCTGTAAGTCCATCTCCAAGTGACCCAACACTGTTACCTTTATAGTCAAAAATAAACTAAATGTAGAAAATTAAAGATGGCAGCAGCCGCCGGCACCCACCACAGAGCCCTGCGGAGTCTGAGAGACCCACTTAGAGTGATGTGGTGGCAGAAAAGGCAGGCCCCCCCCCCCCGCAATAGATGGGGGCGGGGCAGCAGTCTTATGGGAAGATGCTTTTAAGATGTGGACTCACCAAATCCAACAGAAAGACAGTGGAACGGAGCCCCACATGGGGAATGGTGAATCTATACGCTCTGCTACCACGTCTCAGCCAGCGACTGCAAGCACAAAAGTCGTTGCTGAGGAGTCCTGGGTCTGCCAGC
The DNA here is from genome assembly GCA_028551405.1 of Uromys caudimaculatus. Lineage (NCBI taxonomy): Eukaryota > Metazoa > Chordata > Mammalia > Rodentia > Muridae > Uromys > Uromys caudimaculatus. The sequence continues at coordinate 40,487,511 of CM052720.1, forward strand.
ACTGGCGACAGGGAGATGTGCAGCAGGTAAACACAAGTCTAAACCGCGTAGGCTCGCCAGCCAGCTCCCACCATGGAGCCACCATGGTCTCGGCCTGAGCTGCTTGCCCTACTGGGAGACAAAGAAAGTGGGGCAGCCGTTCAGCCCACAGCCTACAAGCTCGACAGTCGTACCTGGTGAGCCGATCTGTGGGCACCGAGGACAGGGTAATGTGCAGGGGCCTGGTGCTCCCTTGGAAACATGTGGTAATTGAAAAGATCTGGTCCTCGGCCCTTCAACAAGTACCCAGCATGGAGTCGCTGTTGCAGAGGCCTGAGCTGCTTGCCCTGGGAGAGTGCAGGGCAGCTGCCCACAGCCTGCAAGCAGGAGAGTGGAGTCTGGTGAGCCTTGGGTGGCAAACGTCAAGGGCAAGGAGGTGTGCAGTAGCCAGGAGATCTCACAGCACCTGGTTCTGCCTAGCTGCTCCATCATCCTGACTCTGTCAAACAGCAGAATAGCTGAGAGGAGTCTCAGCAATGGTCCGGTATTTATGGTGCCTCAGAAACCAACCAGACCAACGACTCATTGCAATGAATATCTGCATGCAAAGCTGTCTGGGATGTCTCTAATGCTACAGTGAACACATGCTGAAGTGCATGGTTCATGTTGACATCCCTCTGCTATGCTGCCCCAAGGAGGCTATAATGATTTGAGTGGCCTGCTTTGCCACCTGAGGCCATGGTAATGTCTAGTCCGTTGATGTGAATAGCCTGTGCTGCCGCCTAGGGCTATGAAGGTGCCTGGGGCCATACAGTGGCAGAGGATATGTTGATGTCTGTGGTCTGTACTGCCATTGGAGACCATGCTGAGGTCTGGGACATGTGCTGACACCAGAGACCATGTGGATGTCCAATGGTCTGTGCTGTCACCAGAAACCATGTGTAAATCCACGATGCATGTTTCTGCTGACTGTAAAGGATGAGGAAGCTACTTCTGCCGTGGTATTGATGACTGCAGACTGTGAGAAAGAGGGACGTAGAAGGCTTCTGTAGATAGACTAAACAAAAGGGCAACTAGCAAAGAAAGGGAACTGTACTATGCCAATCATGCTCACATGGTCTCTGTAAATATTTAAAGCGACAAAATTATGAGATGACTTTTTCGGAAGAGCGGCGGGGTAGGAGGGTCATACGTGGGGTAGACGTGAAAAGGGCTAGGTTTATTTGCTTGTCTGTTTGTTCCTGATAGCATGGATTTAACCTAGAACCTCCTACATCCTAGGCAAGCGCTTTAAGCCCCTAACCAGCTATAGTACACCACCAGCCCTCTTTGACCTTTCTGTGAGACGAAGTCTTACTAAGTTGCCTCGGACGGCCTTGGATTTCACTCTCGAGCCCGAGCACGCCTTGATCACACTGGGATCCACGAGCCTTGGCCTGAGGAGCTGGGATTACAGGTCTATACCTCCAGATTCTCATCTTCCACAGGGCAAACGGAAGGACAATATGGCTGGAACATCACAGAGGAGCCAGAGAGGCAGGTCCTTTCTTGATTCCTATGTGCTTAAGGCGTACTGACTCGAACGACAGACCTCACACTGTCTTTCCAGACTGTCTGGGACAGATCTTGATGTGTGGCTTTGTCAGATCCAGCTTTGAGACTGTGGGTTATAACCCTATATGGGTCAAATAAATGTGAGAAAAGAAATTGGAAACAGCATTTTAGAATGCACTCAGTGCGATGAACTTGCCTTTTTAAACTGCCGCTACTGTGTCCTGTAAGCTCAGTATGTTGTTTTAATTTTAGTTCAATTCTAGAAAGTTTTTAACTTCCATCTTGACCCCCTTTTTTTTTTCATTCTGTAATGAGTTGTTCAGTTCCCATGAGTTCGTAATCTTTCTATTGTCTCTGTCTTTATTAGCATCCGACTTTAATCCATGGTAGTCAGGTAAGATGCAGGGCGTAGTTTCAATTTTCTTGTATCCACGGAGACTAGCTTTGTGTCTGAGCATGTGGTCGATTTTGGAGAAAGTTCCATGAGGTACAGAAGAGAAAGCACATTCCTTTGTGGCAGGGTGAAATGCTCTCTGTGAATATCCGTTAGGTTTATTTGGTTTATGGCATCAGTTGGCTACAGCGTTTCTCTGTTCAGGTTTTGTCTGAATGTCCTGTCTATTGGTAAGTGTGGGGTGTTGAAGTCACACCCTAACAATAGATGAGGGTCAGTATGTGACCTAAGCTGAAATAGTATTTTTTTTTATAAACTTGGGGACCCTTGTGTTTCATGCATAAAGGATAAGAATTGAATATCCTCCTGGCTGGTTTTTCCTCTGTTGAGTCTATAGTGTTCTTCCCTGTCTCTTTGAATTAGCTTCGGTTTGATGTCTATGTTGTCAGATATCCAAGTGGCTACGCTGGCTTGTTTCTTAGGTCCATTTCCTTTCCATGCTTTTATCCTGAGGTCACTAGACGATAAGGTATGTTTCCTAGATGCAGCAGAAGGCTGGATCCTGTTTTCACACCCACTCTGTTAGTCTGTGTCTTTCTCTTGAGGAACCGAGACCACTGATGTTGAGAGTTAACCAGTGAGCGGTGTTTGCTGATTCCTGTTATTTTGCTATACTTTGGGTTCCCCCTCACCTTTTGACTTGCTGGTCTGATGTTATTTATTCTTTGTGTTTTCTAGGGTGTGGCTGACATCTTCAGGTTGAAGCCTTCCTTCTTGCACCTTCTGTGGGGCTAGATTTGTAGATAGATACTGCCTGAATTTGGTTTTATCATGAAACGTCTTTCTTTACAGTGATTGTAAACTTTGCTGAGTATAGTAGCCTGGGCTGGCACCTCTGCTCTCTTTAGAGTTTATAGAACATCTGTCCAGGCCCTTCCGGCTCTTAGAGTCTCCACTGAAGTCAGCTGTTATTCTAATAGGTATGCCTTTCTAGATCATTTGATCTTTTTCCCTTGGTGCTTTTAAAGTGTGTTCTTTGTTCTGTACATTTAGTGTTTTGATCATTCTGTGCCACAGGGAATTTCTTTTCTTTTGGTCCAGTCTATTGGTGTTCTGTATGCTTCTTGTACCTTGATGGGCACCTCCTTCTTTAGCAGAGGGACATTTTCTTCTATGCTTTTGTGGAAAATATTTTCTGTGCCTTTGACCTGGGTTTCTTCACCTTCCTCTCTTCCTATTAGTCATAGGTTTGGTCTTTTCATAGTGTCCTGGATTTCCTGGATGTTTTGTGCCTGATTTTTTTTTTTTAAGATTTAACATTTTCTTTGACTGAGATATTCATTTCTTCTATTATGTCTTCAAGGCCTGAGATTCTCTCTCCCATCTCTTGTTTTCTTTTGGTGAGGCTTGCCTCTGAGTTTCCTATTTGTCAAGACTATTTTGAAGTCCTCGCCCTGTGCTAGAGCTATATTGCACATCTCAGGGCCTACTGTGGTAGGGTTGCTGGGCTCTAGAAGAGACATAGTGCCCTGGCTATTATTGATCCTGTTTTTATGCTGACATCTAGGCATCTGAGTTTGGGATGATTGTAATTCTAGGTGCTGATATCTGTTCTTGTCTTTGTTGGATGGGCTTTCCATTCATTGGCACCTGTCTTAGTCAGGGTTTCTATTCCCACACAAACATCATGACCAAGAAGCAAATTGGGGAGGAAAGGGCTTATTGAGCTTACACTTCTATGCTGCTGTTCATCATGAAAGGAAGTCAGGACTGGAACTCAGGCAGGTCAGGAAGCAGGAGCTGATGCAGAGGCCATGGAGGGATGCTGCTTACTGGCTTGCTTGCTTCCCCTGGCTTGCTCAGCCTGCTTTCTTATAGAACCCAAGACTACCAGCCCACAGATGGTACCATTCACAAGGGGCCCTCCCCCCTTGATCAGTAATTGAGAAAATGCTTACAGCTGGATCTCATGGAGGCATTTTCTCAACTGAAACTCCTCTCTGTGATAACTCCAGCTTGTGTCAAGTTGACACACAAAAACCAGCCAGTAGAGCATCTGTTGCCTTCTCTGATTTTTAGGAGAGGTGGCTGTGGGTTGCCTGGTGGAAAATGCTTCTGAGATCCTGCCATGTGGGGCCACAGGGGTTCCCACATAGAATAAGCTTCTAAGTATTGGGAGCTGAGACTTCGGAATGGGGATGGAGTAGAGTGGGGAAGCCAAGGGGGTCTACAAGAAGGAGGAGCAGGGCGTGCCACCAGGATCTGGTAGCCCCAAGAATGGGGGCATAGAGGAAGAGGAGGCCACAGCATGTGGTCTGTTTTTGAGCTAGGGATGAGACTGGGAAATGGATTTGAAGAAGAGGAGAGTGAAGGTTGCTTCCCTGCACTCCCGGGCCAGTGTGGCCAGCGGGTTCCCAGGGAATCCCACTGATAACTAAATTCTGTGGGCCAGGTGTGGCCTCTGGGATTTTGTTCTGTAGAGACCAGGTGTCTTAGTTAGGGTTTTACTGCTGTGAACAGACACCATGACCAAGGCAACTCTTATAAGAACAACATTTAATTGGTGCTGGCTTACAGGTTCAGAGGTTCAGTCCATTATCATCAAGGCAGGAACATGGCAGCATCCAGGCAGGCATGGTGCAGGAGGAGCTGAGAGTTCTACATCTTCATCTGAAGGCTGCTAGTGGAAGGCTGACTTCCAGGCAGCTAGGATGAGGGTCTCAAAGTCCACACCCACAGTGACACACCTACTCCAACAGGGCCACACCTTCTAATAGTGCCACTCCCTGGGTCAAGTATATACAAACCATCACAACAAGTCTTACTCTAGCCCACACTAGGTAATCTTCTTGCCTTAGCCTCACAAGTACCCAGATTACAGAGAGCAGCCACCACCCCTGGTTTTCTGCTTTGTTTCTCTCTCTCTCTCTCTCTTTTTTTTTTTTTTTTCCGTTTAGATTTCTTTATTTTACTATATAATGGTTTTGTCTGCATGCTTGTGTATACACCACATGCATGCCTGTTGCATGGTTGTGAGCCACCAAGCCAGCTCTGGGGATGGAACCCCAGTCTTCTAGAATAACACAAGTGCTCTTAACCACTGAGCCATCTCACCAGCCCAGTCTCTTCTTGTTCTGTGTTCTGTGTGTCTTCCTAAGTATACCCAACAGATTTTCAAGTCCTCTCAATATACTTTTGAAAGACCACCCCTCTGTTTGTTGTTTTGCCTCCAGACAGGGAAGTTCTAGGCCAGCCTGTGCTACACAGCGAGGCCCTTAACAACAAAGCAAAAATTGACGTATTTTTGCGGTTCCTAATGAGAGGTCTTATTTACTGTTCTAATTTACCATTGGCCCCATCTGTTGCCCGCCAATCCTTCTGTCAGCAGAGCAGAGATAATCATGGCTACTCTAAACACACCACGGCGCTAAGCAAAGCTCTCAAAATCACACCACTTACCCATGCTTCTTTATTTAAGAAAATATTTTCCAAAGCAATGCGTGTCACCATTCTTTTAGATTTTCTTTTTAAATTACAATTATTTATTTACTATGTGGGTATGTGTGTGTAGGTGGAAGAGAGGAGATATACATGCCACTCCATGCACACGAAGGTCAGAAGAAAATGTTGGGAGTCAATGCTTTCCACTATGTGGGACCCAGGATCAAACTCGGGGCATCTGGCCTGGAGGCAAGTGCTTTTACCTGCTGATCCATCTCACTGGTCCTGAATGGTGCTTCCAGAAGTGGTCTTCCCCAGGACCAGAGAAATGGTTCGGCTTGCAGACAACAACATAGACACATGGTAGTGTTGGTAGAAGTTTCTCAAACGGGACCCCTTTTCCCACCAAGGAACTCATTTGAGCCATGAATGAGAAAGGTTGGGGGGGGGAACCCACCTCGCCACATTAGAGTTGATTCTAATTTCCTTTTGTTGAATATTTAGCATGCCATTTGCATAGCTGTCTTAGCAGACTCAATCCTTGTGTTTTATTGAGGATCAAAAAAAAAAGAAAAAAAATCATTTGCCTCCTAAGAGCCAGAAGTAGAGTCAGCCCTGTAGATTAGAATCAATTCAGCAGATGGAATATAAACCTTTGAAACATATTCTGCCTTCCCTGAGCACGTCGCAGGCATTAGTGATAATGGGAGCCCTGTCTGTGCATGGAGGGGATACATCTGCCAGACTCCCAGCCAGCCCCACCCTGGCTTGTGCAGTCCTGTGACCTTCATGGTGGAGGAGGGCTGGATCTAGCTCCAGCATCTAGGACCTTGGGCTGGAATGCACAGGACAAACACAGGCACGCATAGTGTTCTTTCCCTTGAATGCCTGAAACTCAGCCAGCTCAGGCACGAGTGAAGACGAGACTCTACCGGTCCTTCAGAGCACGGTACCATCTGGTGCTCTGTTAGACCTCCCCAGAATTCAGGGAACACTGGAGAGGGAAAGATGAGGTGCCTGGTCACCATTTCGTTTCTTTCAGTCATTTTTGTGTGCCTACCAGTATATTTCAAACAAAGAGATGAATCTGAAAAAATTCAAGACGAGGCATTAAACGATCCCATGACTGTACTCTCAAATATCAACCCCGTTCTCTGCTCATGTGTATTTCATCTCTGGATTTGTTTTTGCAGATTTTATACACACACACACACACACACACACACACACACACACACACACACATATATATATATTTGTTTGTATGCCACATATATGCAGAAGCCAAAAGAGAATGTCAGGTTCTCTCTCTCTCTCTCTCTGTGTGTGTGTGTGTGTGTGTGTGTGTGTGTGAGAGAGGGAGAGAGAGAGAGAGAGAGAGAGAGAGAGAGAGAGAGAGAGAGAGAGTTGCGTATATGTAACACATGTGCAGGTTTCAGTGGAAGCTGAAAGAGGGTGTCAGGTACCCTGGAGCTGAAGTTACAGGGGGTTGTGAACCTTCTGATGTGTGCATGCTGGGAACTGAATGCTGGTCCTCTTCAAGAGTTCACATTCTTGACCAATGAACCATCTCTCCAGCCCCCCCTCTTTTAATTCTAAGAACAAGGAAAGTACTAGAGTGGACTTTAAAACACACCCAGCTTCCTCTCATCACATCTTTGCCATGGGATGGGTTTACCTTTGCTGTTCCATTTCTTCAGTATAAATCCCAGGTCACACAAGGACTCGAACTTGGCACGTCTCGAATGACTATGTGCTTTCACCTGGCCTGCCCAGAGGCCCAGCTGCACTGGCAGCCTAGTGCTATAGCTCCCAGCAATCCTTACAAGACCCTCTCCTGGCTTCTGTAGGCCAAAGTCAGGAGGAACTGTCAGGATCTTTCCTGCCCGCCAAGTGTCTCAGAACCCCATTAATGCTGTCTTCAGTATGAGGAGCGCTGGGGTGATTGTAATCATATCTGCCCTCCCCAAAGTCATTCGAAAGAGAAGGCAGTCTTGGAGTGTATGTGATTTGTAAAGTTCTGTGATTTAGGTGTTCAAAGACTGAACTAGAATAGAAGAGTCTGAGGAGATTTCAGCCCTGTTCCCGGGAGCTGGCCAGCGTGCTGAAGCCATCAACCCTGGACAACCACCACATGAGCCTGCTGGCTGTGTGTCTCCAACCAGTCCAGCACTTATACCCTATAGGCTAGTAACAGTAGCCTCAGGACAAGGTCAGGGATGGTCAGAGCGTTCTCAGCAAGTGCCAGGCTTAGACTTATGGCCGGAGGCATGTAAACAGCTAGTGGAATTTCAGAGTACATAGCATCAGATTGTTCCCAGACCTGGGGGAGCTATATTTAGCGTAGGCAAGTTGGCAGAGAGCTCAGAAGGAGTGTGGTGCCATTCAAAAAAAAAAAAAAAAAACATTAATAGCACAGGGACTCAGAGACAGGCAAAGACTTCTTCAGTATCAGGAATCTGGGAGGGAAACGTGTATTAACAGTCTTGGGATGTGGAGTGCAGTGGACCCGAGAATCCAACGTTCCAGAGAGGGAGAAAGAACTCCACATTAAAGTTCCCACTGGGTTGCCTAGACTCCCTGAGCATCTTTCCCTTGGAAAATTTATGCCAGGCAGATTATATCTGTCTTTTCCTTTCACTTGTGTGTAATTAATGGTTCTAGAAAGTTCCCAGTTTATCCCACACTTGTCTTTCCACCGTTCCCAGAATGGAAACAAGAAAAGGGTGCCCACTGGAAGGCCAGCCCTTTCCCTAGGATGCAGAGGACCCTGGGTCCACTTCCCCCACCGAACTCCTTGCCGTGGTCAAGGCAGAAGTCGGGCTGTACGACTCCTTTCTCTGGCCTGAGGTCCCACTTCCCTGTTAGCACAGACACAACACTCTGCTGAAGCTTGAAGGATAAGATATTTTCTGCTTGGCATATTTTATGGCCCATTATTATCTCCCATACATGCCTCATGCCTCTCCAAGGGGCACAGGAGAATGTGTCCAGCCTAAGCACTGGGGAGGGTCTCCCACTCTCCACAGAGTGGGAGAGAGAGCAGCCTCACGAGAGAAGACAGTTAAAGCCACACCAGCCCTGATCTCAAAGGAGGTCCGGACTACTAGGATTCATCTCCAGCCTACTTCCTCGGGGAGGCAGTCTTTGGGTTTGGGTCTTTGCAATGCTGTCTTCTGCCAGCCTTCTCACAGAGGCTGGAGGGGGGTAAGCATTTTATATCTTCTTCCATCCTGTTCTATCTGCAGCTCGTGTGTGGGAAGAGTCTGGAGGTGGGACAGACATTGCTTACTGACAGCAGTGGGGAGATCGAATCAATCACTTTTGCCCCCACTCCCTCAAACATAGCAACAGCCATGATCTAGTTCTTCCATTGGGTGAGAGAAATCAGAATTATATGTTTGAATAGACACAAAGAAAAAAAGGATAAAGTCTATATATGCTCAAAGTGGGAGGATTTTAAAGGTGGGGGGTGGGGGGTTGGTTTCAGTGGAAGAGTCTCTTCTGGGTCATAGCCTCTGAAGTCAGAGAATATGCCCCAGTTCTCATCCAAGGCATAGACTCTGGTCACAGATGAGGTGGAGGTTGTAGGCAATAGATCCCTTGCTCGTCTTGATTGATCAGCAGCACCCCCAGGGGGATATTCCTTTAGATGAACCCTAGAGGGTATCTGAGCATCTTTATGACAGAACTGAGGGTTCGCACCCCACATTTGGCCTTCTTACTGTGGGACCTGCCCTAGTAGCCTAGGCATGGCAGAAGTGGGCACGGGCAAAGACTACCTCTGAGTATCAGCTCCTCAATGCTTATCCTAAGACCATTCACGGGTGCTTCCAGAAAGAGCTGCGTGATGTGACTTCAACGAATCCCCTCCCCAAGGAAAAGGCAGGGTGGCAGAAGATCGGGCTGATGGGGGAATGGCAGCAATCCAGACGCACAGAGAAAGCCTCGTGTGAGGAAGGCCGAGGCAGGTAACAACCCCAGCCGTGCACACAGCACAGCCAGCTCACCTTGCTAAGCTCTGTGCTGGCGGAGGCTCCAATGTGCAGGTCTCTCGTGGAACTAACTGCCTCCTCCCGAAAGCCTCAATTCCACCTATCAGCAATTGCTCTTGAGTGTAAGTCCGGGGTTGATTTGCTGTTCTGTCCGAGGGAACCCCAAGGGCCTTGCGGCTTTAACAGGAAGAAGTCCTCAGTCCTCTTCATCTCAGCAGAATTGTTTCTTCCTCTCTCCCCGCCACCGTGATTAAATTAGCAGGCTGTTCTCCTTGGAGAACATGTGTCTAGGTCCCAGGAGGCACTGCCCACTTGCCTGTCTGATAGGTTTAGAGGAAGAAAGCAAGTGTGTGTGTGTGTGTGTGTGTGTGTGTGTGTGTGTGTGTGTGTGTGTGTGCCTGTGTCCCTCACCTTCCCTGTCCCCAGGGTCTCTCCCACCTGGCATGGCCACCCAGCCAGCAGCAAGGACCACAGGAAGAGCGGCACTGGGACTCAGCTGCAGGAAGTCTGGCAGGTGGCCGCGTACACGCTGCTGCCCACCGTGGCCCCGCTGCTGACGCTGCTGGTGGGACACTTGAGGGGTTTCATGCTGCTGTCTCTCTGGATGTTCAAGTGCTCCAGCCTCCAGCGCGCCCAGCTCTTCCGAAACTCCATCTGGACCTTCCGTGGGAAAAAAAGGAGAAGGGAGCAAAAAAGCCATGAGGTAAACCAACTGCCCACAAAAAGGCCTTGTTATTACATTAGCAAAAGCATCCACTGGCTTATGTTACAAGACACGAGTCAAGGTCTTCAGGCGCCTAAATTAATATTCCAATAAAATTGTTTATTGTTGTCTCCTATTTTCTGCCTCTCCTCTGGAGAGAGATGGGCTTGATGACCTAATTGGCCTTTTCCATGTCTAAATCCAGTGATTCAGCTAAGTACCTTTCACAATCCATCACGGTATTATTCAACGGAAGAGAAAGAGCAAGGGAGAACAAGACAGAAGATGGAGTCTCACTTTATAAAAGGCTCTCATGAGTGGCTTGGACAGTTGAGAGGGGAAGGCACACCCCACCCCCAACCCTGGTGAGGTCCCAGCGGTCTAAACCCCCTGTGGAGCTTTTGCTTTGTTCTCTTTGGGTCTGGGTTAATTGTTTGCTTTCTGACAGTAAAGTCTCACTATATAGCCCAGGCTGGATTTGAACTCTCCACCCTCCTACCTCAGCCCCCTGAAGGGTGGGAATGACAAGCATGAATTACCAAGCCCAGATCTCCACTCAGTCTCTGAACCTCCCAGGGCAGGGACCATGTCAAGGAAGCAAGGGGGCTAATACAAGGCCCGGGATTCTGTGCCCGGTTTTGGATCCATCCCATTCAGAGAAACCGATGGGAGCCTAGCTGGGCATTCTGTCTGTGTGATTTCAGCCAACCCAGATTCCCCATCTATTGAACCCAGGCTTTCCCAAGGGGAGGAGACTTCTCAGCAGGGGACATGCTAAAGGATCAGACTGCTGGGGCAGCAAGTTACTCCAATCCCCACCATCCCTGGTCCCGGGCTTGTATGAGCGCTGTGGCTCCATCACAGCTCTGTGACTCCAGAGAGGGCTGTTACAGGCTGCACCGCATGTCCTGCAGGCTGGATCCCTCTTCTGGGAGCTATTCTGGTTGTCTGCTCTCCTATCCTTGCCACCCCGCTTTTCCATTTCGGACCGTCTGGGGACTGTCTGGGGACTGTGTTCCTTTTAGTCCTAAGCCATCAGGAGGGCCGGCTGCCAGAGGCTGGCTGTGTGTAACAGGCTCCCTGCCAATGCCACTACCTGCCCCCAGGCAAGCTCTCCCTTTTTACTCTTTCCATGTCATATATCAAGTCTTAAGCCCAGCCAGATACCCTGTGTGGCCACAAGCCATCCCTTACAAGAACTGTGCTGAGTGGAGCTAAGATCACCCAGCGCCTGCCTGCCTAGGCGTCTTGGTGTCCCAGACGGCGTCATGGAGCCCAGGTCCAGAGTGCAAGGGAAGGAGGTGGAGCAGACACTACCTACAGCTGTCTTGTGTACCTAGCTGGGCTTGTGTAGTGCTGACAGCTGGGAGAGAGACATTGAGCCCAAAGATGGCTCTCTTCTGCACAGCTGCAGGAAAGCAAATCTTTCAGTCTCCCCCTTGGAAGAAGGGAAAGCAAATCGGTACACTGAGGCACAGCCAAACCAGCAGAACTTAGAGTACATGGTATCCCTTGACCCTGTCTCCCTTAGCACTTTTTCGAAGCCTCCAGGGTGGCCCCAGCTGCCCTGGTCATCACAGTTGTTTTCAAGAACCACTAAATTGCTTGCTTCAAAAACATGAGGAGAGGACCAGAGTTCCGGCTGCCCTTCTAGAGGACCCAGGTTCGAGTCCCAGCAACCATATGTGGCTCAATACCATTAACCATCTATGACTCCATTTCCAGGGGATTCAGTGTCTTCCTCTGGCCCCCACACATGCATGTAGTGCACAGACATACATGCAGGTAAAACACTCTACACATAAAGCAAAAATAAATCTTAAAAACAAGTTGAGCATGTTGGCTCAGATCTGTAAGGCCAGCACTGGAGGGCTGTTTGTTGGGGGTGGTGCGGGGGGGGGGGGAGACAGGTGGATCCCTGGGGTTCTAACTAATTGATGAACTCCAGATTCAGCCAGAGTCACTGTCTCCGGGGAAGACACTTGGCACAGCTCCCCGGCTTCCACATATATGTGCACGCACATGTATGCATACATATCCAAAAGGAGCGCCGTCTCGGTTAACACAGGGAATCAGCCACCACTCCTCACATCAAGGTGATGAAGCAGAGGAGAACATGTAACTATTTCCCCAGGACTCAGCCAGGATTAGAGCCCAGGTGCAGCCCGATTCCAACATCAGGCCCCTAACTACTGGCTTCCTGCCTGCTGCAGCTCTAGAAGCCTAGCAGGGCTCTGGCCCTGTCTCCTTCCCACTTAGCAGAGAGCACTTGATAGTCATGACTACATCTTCCTCCTCTGAGTACCTGTGCTCTAAGCACAGTGCTCAGCACACGGCGGGCACTCACTGCAGGTTGCTTCCATGAGTCAAATGAATGGCCGTCCAGTGAATCGGCCTCTGACACAAGGTCCTCTTATTGAGTGAGAGAAGTCAAACAAAGAATGACCCTGGGGCTGGGGAGATGGCTTGGTGGGTAAAGGCCACCAAGAGTGATGACCTGAGTTGGCTCATCAGAACCTACACTGGGGGGGGGGGGGTGTCAAATCCCCCAATCCTCTGACCTTGACCTGTGTGCTCTATGGCTGGCACACACACACACACACACACACACACACATACATACACACACACACACACACACACACACACACAGCTAATATACCCCCAATGAATGAGTGATTGAATAAATAAATGAATGAATGATCTGACCTGGCATCTGTGCCATCTAATGTGCTAATAACTGAATGAATGAATGAATGAATGAATGAATGAATGAATGAATGAATGAATGAATGAATGAACGGCCTGGCATCTGCACCATCGAATGTTAACCCTTTCTGCGCGGAAGCCCAGTATCACATTGCAAGTGCCCTCGGGGCTCCTCGGCTACTTCACTTTGGCCCTCTGACACAAGCCACAGCCAATCCATCGCCACTCCCTCCCCTCCCCTGTCCCCACTACCCACCCACCAGCAGCTGGTGCAGGCCTTGACAACCACATGAGACAAATGTTCAAGCCATCTTTTCAGGTCACAAGTACCTGGCATTGCCATGGCAACCCCAGGTCTGGAGAACAGCTCTTGTGGGCAGAGGCCACAAGAGTGGCTTGGGCACATGCGTGTTGAATCACTTTGCAATAAATCAGGTGTGCCCAATGTAGCCTACTGGCTGAGGGCATATTAGGATAGCACCGAACGTGGCCCAAATCATTTGTGGATGACAGTGATATGTGGCAGGGTCAGAAGGTTGGACACCCCTGCTTGAAATAGTCAACATTAACCCTTTAATGCAAGGTTAAGTCCTGCCTAAGCTCTTTTTTCGTGTGTGTGTGTGTGTGTGTGTGTGTGTGTGTGTGTGTGTGTGTGTGTGTGTGTATTAGCGGCTCAAATTTCAGCCATAGTGAAAGGACCAGAGGTTTCAACTAGAAAGACTACACTGAGCCCTCACTGTATAGCCCCTTACCAGCCAATGGCAGCAGCCCCCACGGGGTCCCTACCATCCCTCCTCAGACCTTACCTCATTGTTGACAAAGCAGTACAAGATAGCCACCATCAAGCCCTGGAAACAAGAGGTATGTTAGCAGAAAGGGAACCCAAAGGAAGCAACTGGACAACCGACCCCTGATACCCCTCTCCTCAGATTGGGCAGCCTGAGCAGGCTTGGGAATAGACAAGGGTGGCTTTTAATTTTCCAAAATAAATTGTGTGAGTGTGTGTGTGTGTGTGTGTGTGTGTGTGTGTGTGTGTGAGAGAGAGAGAGAGAGAGAGAGAGAGAGAGAGAGAGAGAGAGAGAGAGTTTAAATGTGTGTACAGAAGCCCTTGGAGTCCAGAAGAGGGTATCTCATCCCCTGGAGCTGAAGTAACAGGCAATTGTACAAGAATACACGGATGCTGAGTCCTCTGCAAGAGCACCAAATGCTCTTAACTACTGAGCCATCTCTCCAGCAACAGTTGCATCATCTAATGCTAGTTAGGAGGGCCAATTTCCTGCTTTAAACCCGCGTGACCCCTGTGTAGTACAGCTAGCTCTTCTGACTTAAGATATTCCTTCCTGGAAGGAGGGAGGAGGCTCATAAGACCCAGGAAGTTCCTGGAACTTACAAGACTCAGGAAGTTCAGAAAGATACAAGACCTCCCCACTGGGTCATATGAGCAGTCAGCAGTTGCAGAGAGGAGACTCTGCTCCATGGAGCTGCCTGCAAATTGTGCAGGGAGCTCCAGGGCTGCAGCTTCTGTGAGTTATCAGCCATGGTGGGGTGGGCTTTTCAATGATGCAGCTGTCTTTGAGCCTTCCATGTTCCTGTATCCAAGCCCAACAAGCTCATTGGTTCAACTGGACTTCAGTGGAATCATTTCTTTGGTTGGCTGTCACTACTCTATCTGGGGTAAATAGATGTCTGTCTATTCATGTCTCCTGGGGACACTCGCTCTGGCTCTGCTCCAACGTGTGACTCCGGGCCAGGCTTGTTCTCTCAGGTCTCAGCCTACCCATTTATCCCACCTGCACCATGAAGGCTGGTGCCCGCCCTTCCCTCATTTTGGGACATCCCAGGCAAGTGGCCCCAGGTTTGGGTCACCTGGAAGGAAGTGAAGGAGAGCTCTGTGAACAGCTTGACAAAGCGTAGGGTTCCTCGGGCATGTTCGTCCATCACAAAGGCAAAGATGACTTCATGTGTCCCCAGAAGCGGGATGAGCGTCAGAGTAGACTTGGCAAGTCTGGAGAGAGGGCGAGACAACTAGGGTCATCCTGGGCTTGTACACAGACTCTTCTTTCCTCTCTGTGTCCACACCACCACCACCACCTCCCTGTTTCTGCTGAGTCATGAACACTTTTCACTGGCTGTCAGGGGTGGGGGTATGGGGTCAGAGGTCAAGACTTCAAAAGTCCAGGGGCTGCTAAGTATAGAGCAATGGGAAAGGTTAGGGGTTATAAACCCGACCTGAATGGAAAAGAGCATTACACAGGGTTCCAAACAGAGTACCCCAGATTCTCTCTCTGCCGGAAGGGAAGACTGAGGGCACCCCCGTAGCCAGCTCGGTTAACGTACCTGCATTTGATGTCAGTCTTACACATGAGATTAGCCTTCAGTTTGGAGACCACGATGCAGATAACCCGGATGAAGATAAGAAAGTTGACCTGCAGGACACACCGGCAGGGGGTTGGGACCTCTCATTCCCTCCCCAGTCATTAGCCTGGTCACAGTCCAGGTTCACCAGCTTCCGCTCCAACCCCCAAACTCTGTCACTTACCCCGATAGCAAAGAGAATGGGCAGTCGGATGATGAGCCAGTAGTTCATATTGGAGTTCCTGGTCCAGCACCTGGGGGGAAGAGAGAGGGGGACACACAAGGCATCCAGCTGGACTCACAGAGCCCTCAGGGGCTCATGCAGCACATGTGCCCAAGGCCAAGCAAAGCGCTACACCCAGCCACAGATCCATGCAGGGCCCTGCAAATGCATCCCATGTCCCGCCCCAGCCCCAAATCCTCAATACATGGTCACACAGAGATATCCATGCCCCCAACCCCATCTTCACAGACCTCTGCAAATCGTCACATGCACACCCGGCTTCATGCACTCCGATGTTCATAAAACCCATCAGGGAGGCACCGTGGATGACAAAGGCCAGAAATATTGACCACCCCACCATGCCAGGGCAGGTTCAGGGAGTGGACATTAGAGACTGAATTCATAACACTACACTCCTGCTGACCCCACGGATCCTCCCCGACAGGCAATAAACGTATGCTCCAGGGTTCAAGACTCCCATAGTTGAGACCCTAGCACATCACTCTCCTGCAAAAGGACGCTCACTCACCCCTCGTCCTCATAGAGATACTTGACAATGCCCCAGGGGATAACAAACAGCAGCGGAACTCCTAGAAGAGAGAGGGAAAGACAGAGAGGAGATGGGAGCTGCTGCTACAGAGCCCAGGTCCTCTCCACACGCCAGAGCCCACATGCCCCAAGTCTCTCTCCCTTCCTGGCCCTAAAACAGGCTGGTCTGAGTGCTGGGTTTCACACTAATGCTCCAAATCCTTCCTTACAGACTTCTTCATGGTCCAGACCCTCCATGTGTCAGGTCCTTTACCAGGATTTGCCTCCAGAGTCTTGGCTGTGAGACCCCAGGATAGACACCCAAGTAGCATAGGATCCGTACAACAGGGTGGGAAGGGGGCCAGGAAACTCTCTGATGCTCCGTGCTCCCTCCCTGTTTGTCCATCTCAATCTACTCCTTCAGGGCCCACAAGCTCCTTCAGCTGTTTGTCTACACACACACACACACACACACACCCGCCCATGCAACTGTCCAGGGCCTAGAAAAGAGACACGCCCCCTGTCCTGGTTGCACAGAAGCCTACACAATCAACACACACAGTGGTTAGACTTCCCAGTTAGTGCTGGGGCTTAGATAAGCCTTGGTATGGGACTTGTAAATGGCGGAGTCTTCAGAAGATAGGGTCTGAGGCCATCCTTCCCAAAGGAGATTTGGGGACCCCTGTCCATCCAGTCTCTCATTTTTGCTTCTTGGCATGAAGTGAGCTATTTTCTCATCTGTATGGCACCCCCCTCCCCAAAAGAGGGCCAAAGCAATGGGTCTGCCTAGTCTTTGACTTAAACCTGCAGGACGGTGATCTTACACATAAACCTTTTCTCTTTATGATAACCATGTCCCAGGTGTTTTGTTATAGCAACGCAAAGGTGACTAGTATAGCTTATAGATAGCCACTTGGGTGGTTCTCAGGGATCACGGCCTCTTGGTATTCATAGTTTTGCTGTTGTCATTGAGACAGGGTCTCAAGTAGCCCAAACTGGTCTAAAACTTGCTATAAAATCAAAGGTGACCTTGAACTCCTGATCTTTCTCCATCCCCTTAAGAGCTAGGATCATAGAGTTCTGTAGTTTCTTGTGATCAGTCAGTCTCTCTCTCTCTCTCTCTCTCTCTCTCTCTCTCTCTCTCTCTCTCCCCCCCTCTCTCTCCACTTAGTTGGGGCAGTGGAGGGAGGCAGACAGCCTACAGAGTGGTCCCTAGAGCAAGCAATGGAGGACTGCTGCCCACAGCTCCATGAGTGAGCTTGGAGATAGATTTCCCAGTCAAGCCCTGGATGACAGCAACTCTAACAGACAGATCTGGCTGGACATCCTGAGTCAGGGATGCACAGCCATGTTGAACTCAAGAGTTTTGAGCCCAGGAACTGTGAGATCGCAGTTTGATGCTCTCAGTGGCAATGTCCAGAGGTCATTGTTATACAGGAACGGGAGCACAACCCAGCTGGTTTCTAAGGTCTGCCGGGTAGAGCAGGAGCCCCGTTCATCCTGGAACTCAGTCTGCGCTGGTTGACTGGCAGGTGGGCTGTTCACCCTCTCATGGCAGATGAGATCATAGATCAGGAGGAAAGGACACAGGTAAGGGCAGATCTGTAGCCACTCCGGCCACTCTCAACGGCTTTTTACATCATTACCTGCTTCCTACCTCTGCCTTTCTCAAGTGGGTCATGCAGGTGTATGAAGTAGGACACAGTGTGTGAACATGGGTGTGTGTGTGTGACAGAGAGAGAGAGAGAGAGAGAGAGAGAGAGAGAGAGAGAGAGAGAGCGCTAGAGGGCTCATGCACGTGCATATGTGGCTTTGGGACATCTCTCCCAGGTGTACATTTCCAATCACCATCTATCCTCAGTATCCTTAAGTCCCCTGGTCCCACAGTCATAGCTGCTGAGCAACTGGTGTGTCTGGACCACTGCACTGGCCCACGAGTCACAGAGCAAGGGGTTCAACAGTGCACAGCTGGCCAGCATCCATCAGGTCTCTATGGACGCTCATGTACTTATTTTACTATTACTATTGTTTTAGAGTTTCATTACATTCATTGTGTGCGTGTGCGTGTGTGTGTCCCTATGTTTGAGGACATGTGTGCAAAAATGTGCATGGCCATGCATGTGAGGGCCAGAGGACAACCTCAGGCGGTTCCTAAGGATCTGTCTCTTGTTTTTGTGAGTCAGAGTCTCACACTGGAACCTGGGGTTGACTAATTAGGTTAAACTGATGGGCCAGGAAGTCCTGAGCACCCTTCTGTCTCCCCAGCATCTTTCACAGATTCCTTGTGAAAACCTGGGGACTCGAACTCCTGTCCTCACGATTGCGCACCAAGCACTTTCATCAAAGGAGCTATCTCTCCCCACCCTATGTATGTTTACACAGACCAGCCAGTCCAACATCCATAATGTTTTATAACCAGGACTTCATGGGATTGAATAAATAATGGGGTGACCTAGGAGAGGCCTGGGGCATAGCATAGACCCTGCCCCATAGAATATACTTAGTAGGAATGGATAAATATATCAACGAGAGAGGGGAATCTCTCTAGACAAGAACAGGCCATTTCTTAGGCCACCCGGGTACAGGAACGTCCAGCTGTTTGTCCCGCATCAGGCGCTGTTCTTTCTCTCTGAGACCTCACTCCAGTAGGAGAGAGCTTGCTCATGTCCCCAGCCACCCCTGGCGAGCTTCATTCATCCTTAACATCTGGTGAACAAGGCCCTTATAAAGAAACAGGAGAATAACCCTGCCACCCGCCAAGACGAGATAATCCCTGCAGGCTGCATTCCAGCAGTTCGGCTGCACGGGAAGCCAGAAGTTGCTTTGCAGCATCCTGACTTGGGCTCAGCCTCTGGACAACATGCAGGTCTCTGTGACTCTTGTCTTCTCTCTGACCCTTCTTCTCTCTACCCCACTTCCTCGAACAAACAAACAAAAAGATGTTCTGACTGGGAAAGATACCCCCAAGGGTTCTGAGCCCTGAGCTAGGATAGGGAAGAAAGACCTGACAGCCTTCCCCCATCTGAGAACTCCAGAGCATCCTCTGTCTCCACTGACCCCTACCAACTCCCTGCTTTTCTGTACACATCCTTTCGGTTGGTCCTGCCCTTGGGTTGCTATGGTAACAGATACAAACAGCGCTGATGTTATTTCCCAGAATGGACAGACACTAGTTGTCCCCCACACAGAGGAAGCCCTTCCCTGAGTTCCTTAATGGTCTGCTCCTGCACCCACCCCTAGGGAACATCAGGACTCTCTCCAGATGCCCCACCTGATGGAGTTGTCTGTCAGGACAGAGAGGCTTAGGAAGGAAGGAAAGATCCGGGAGAATGGGTTGGGTCTCGAAGGAAGGGGAAGGGCAGGGACCGTCAGGGATCTCTGTATGCTGAAGCCAGGGACGCTTTTATCTATATAGAGATCTAAGCGGGGCTGGAGAGATGGCTCAGCTGTTAAAGGCTAGGCCCACAACCAAAAATATAAGAGATCTAAGCCTCCTCAGCAGAATCAACAGGGGGATGAGTGGGAAGCAGAGGCTAAGACTTGCATTTGACAAGTAGACAAGGCCCAGAGCCAGGAAGCTAGGAGCCTCTTATGGCCCCATACCTACTCTGTCTTTAAGGCCCTGTTGCTCTCCAGGTCTTGGGAACCTTAATACTTTGACCATAACGCCCTCATTAGGACTCTTTACTCTTGAGGTGTCTTCCTGGAAGGTGAGCTGGCAACCTCTTGTAAGAGGGCTGCTTCCAGCACCAAGTAGCATTTCGGAAGGACCCGTCACCATTCCCCCATCTCCTACTTTGAGCAGGACCAGGATGGGAGAGCACAGCCTGCAGTGACTAAGCTGAGAAGTCTCTGGAAGCCAAGGCTAGGAGGGACCGGAATAGCTCTAGGGACTAGTATGGTGTGTGGAAGAAAACTCTGGAACTTCAAGGGTAGATTAAAGAGGGCTGAGCACAGGCCTGTCTTCTGTCTGTCCCAGGTGGGGGTACCAGCTGGTCTGTCTAGGAGGGGCCACCCCCATCTATCTCCCTGTTGTCATAGAGCTACAACCCACCCGGCCCACCCCAACCAAACCACATCCCTCCCCATCCTCCATGAGACCCCCACGTAGCGAGAAGTAGAAACACAACCAGAAATGTTCCAGAAAAAAAAAGACCCGTTGGTTCTCAGTACACTAGAACATTTCCAGCTGGGCTCCAGGCACATCGGCAGTCCACTCCTTTTCTCGGCTGGACACCCCTCCCAGCTTGGCTCTCCCCTGAGTCCTTTGCTTCATCCTCACAGTGGTATCCTATGTTAGCCCATATCCTGTTCACTTGCCTACTCCTTGCCCACCGTGAGGCCCAGGATGTAGCATCTCCCACAGAACCTCGGGTTTCCTGCACTGGGTATGAAGCACTCTCCCATAGGACCTCAGGAGAAGAGGTATCTGAGGACAGTGTCCTGACTTCTAGTGGTGTGGTGGCAGGGCTAATGGGGTTGGGGGTGGGGGTGATATTTGACCATATGAGAATGGCATTTACTAAGAAAAGATATATACCATATATATATATATATATATATATATATATATATATGATATGTGATATGAGATATGTGATATGTGATATATAATATATGATATATGATATGACAGGAGATATACAATATATGATATGTGATATGTGATTTATGATATGAGATATGGTGTATATGGCATATGATATGTGATATGTGATATATATACACACACAAATATATATATATATATATATATATATATATATATATGTATATATATATTTATATGTATATGGTAGGGTGGGGTCTTCCAGCCCTTGCTGCAGGTCTCCATGGAGGTGGTAAGGTGAATGACTGTGGGCCTTACCCCAGCCTATGCTCAGGTACAGCTTGAAGATTCGCTGCTCCGAGAACACCGAGAAAGCCAGCAGCGTGTACAGATACACGCCTTCCACCAGCAACCAGTAGTAGTTGGCTGCCACGCAGTACTGCATGAGCAGGAACACCAGTCGGCAGCCTAGAGAGTCCTAGGGGCAAAGAAGGGTCCCATGGGAACAGTAGCCCTGCCTCCAGCCCCACCTCTCACTCCTCGATGGCCTGGCCTGGCCTGGCCACTGTCCTACCATGGTTAACACAGGACGAAGGAGCTTTCATATGGCCAGGGTCACTACTGGGAACTCTCTCTGCTTTAGGCCATTGAGCCCTCTCTCTCCTGAGAAGAAAGCACTTGCTACTGCCCCCATACTGGGAGGAGAACTGAGCCCTGGAGAAGTCATGGGATGTGTCTGGACTTGTATACAGCCAGTCCAAGGTAGAGTTGGGACTCAAACTCTGGTCTGCATCCAGAGAACTCCCTGTATCAGACTGAACTCCTTATGACAGAGTCTCTTACCCGCCCAAGGTAGACGGCCTCCTCCATCAGACTAGGCCTCCCCATGGTGGACTGCCTCCTCCATCAGACTAGGGGCTCCAAGTGTTGAACTATCTCTCCTATCACACTAGGGACTCTCCATGGTAGAATGTTTCCTCCATCAGACTAGGGGCTTCTTAAGGTGTTCTGTCTCACCAAACTAGGCCTGTCAGGGTAGACAGCCTCTCATATCAGACTAGTGGTTTCCTGTGATATACTGCTTTCTCCCATCTACCTAGGATTCCCCAAGTTAGACTGCCTCTCTCATCACACTTAGGGGCTCCCCATGGTGTACTGCCTCTACCATCAGACTAGGAGTTTCCCATGGTAGACTCCCATAACACTAGGGATACCCCATTATGGACTGCCTTTCCCATCATAGGACTCCCTAAGGTCCTATCTGGGCTACTCTTGCTTTCATCCATCCAAGGCTTATGCAGTGGACTCCTGACCAATGTCCTCCCCTCCCAGGCCCCCCAGGCTGCACCACGCACCTGATAGGAGAGGAGCCCATCCCACTGGTGCTGCTGGGCGGCCGTGTTGTACATCCACTTGAGGGCGGCATCTTTGATGAAGACGGACAGTGCTCGGAGGATGAAGGATGCAAACAGGTTCAGATGGATGCAGTTCCTGGTGCAGTGCAAGTGTCTAAGGGAGAAAGCAGAGCCCGTTCCTGGCATGGCGGCCAACACTGGCTCTCCGGCCAGTCCCAGTTCTATGGCCAGCTCACACACACACATCAGGCATGTATCCATCTCTAGGACTATGCTCACATCTTCCTTCCTTTCTCCCTCACAACCTTGAAAATCTCTGCTGCCCTGCCCATCTAGGAGACCCTCAACTGGGCAGTCACTGCTCACTTCCCCCCTTGCTGTGGTGCAGTCTTTCATAGTTATATGTAACCAAAGCAACATATGTGTCAGGATATGCTCCCATGGGAGTTTTGATTCTTTAGGATAGGATGTTTCTGGATTGTTCTCTGGGGCAGAGTAGTTCTAGGCACAGCATAGGAATTCAAAAGGAATTGGGTACAATGTATACTCTCAGGTAAAACTATGTAGCAGAGCTGAGCAGACTGCTCAGTGGGTAAGAGTGTTCGCTGTGCAGACACGAGGACCTCAGTTCAGGTCCCCAGCAATCCTGTGAAAAAGCAAGCATGCACACTTGTAATCTCAGTGCTGGGGTGAGAGTGGGGCATAGAGAACAGAAGACCACTGGGGTTTGTTGGCTGCCAGTCCAGCTCTATGTTCCGTGAGAGGTCCTGTTATCAGGCAAATACAAAAAAAAAAAGTCACTCTGAGAGTGACGGAGCAGGACACCTGATGTTTCTCTTCGACTTCCACATTTAGTATGCAATCTATGTGAAGAGCACATGCATGTATGCATGTACACACACACACACACACACACACACACACACACACACACACACACCACACCACACTGAGTGACAAACTGGAAACCTAAGAGCACTTCGTTTGATAAAGTCTATCTCCCAAGCAAAATCCAACATCATTTTTAATGAAGGAACTCAGCAACTATTTCATTTAAATTCAGGAGCCAAGCAAGGATGGGCTGCCACTAATGGCTATTTATAGATCGCACCCTATAACAGGGCCACCGAAGAGGTGAACCAGAACTGGTTATGGCTTACAAATGAAATCTTCGGAGAAACCCCAGAACAATGTACGGATGAACTATAACGACTCAAGGGTCCCAGCAACGAGTTCCCTAACACATTCTAGCAATACGCAATAAAAAGAAATGGAAAACTATTCATAAGGTCCTATTTGATTTCCAGAGACTATCTCTAACAAGAGGATTGGTAAGATCACTGTGGACATGATAAAATGGGCTCAAAATTATTAGAGAAGTCTTAAATTCATGGGAGATACATAGTCACACCATCCTCAAGAACTGAAATGCCACTGTCCCATGTCGAATAATGAATTCAAACAGCTGTAATAAAATGTCAACGTTTTT
The DNA here is from genome assembly GCA_028551405.1 of Uromys caudimaculatus. Classification (NCBI taxonomy): domain Eukaryota; kingdom Metazoa; phylum Chordata; class Mammalia; order Rodentia; family Muridae; genus Uromys; species Uromys caudimaculatus. The sequence goes on from CM052720.1 coordinate 40,510,785, forward strand.
CATGGTACTAAAAAGATTTGCAAAGAATAGCTAAAGGTCCAGGATAGTGTAGGTAGTCAAGTAGCCCTTTCCTATAACCCTGGCACATGGGAGGCTGAGGCAGGAGGATCAGGAGTTTGAGGCAAGTCTAGGCTACAAACCAAGACCGGGTGTCAACAAAACACCATCCCCCAGTTGGGCATGACTATGCTCGCCTATAATGGCAGCGCTTGGAAGGTGGAGGCAAGGGACTTAGGAGTTCAAGGCCAACCTTAGCTACATATAGCAAGTTCAAGGCTAGCCCAGATTCCATGAGACTCTGTCTCAAAACAATCAACATGCAAAAGGAATCACAACCTAGGTGTCTCTGCTGTAAGAGAGCTTGGATGCCTCTGTGTGTATGTATGATGCCTGCACATATGTGTATATATTCATGTGTGGGGGTACATGTCCAGAGGTCGGAGGACGACTCTGGGTGTTAATCCTCCCCTCCCATCTTGTTTGAGACAGAATCTCTTGTCCACTAATCTCCACACCAGGCTGGCTGGCCCCTGTGCTTCCTAGGTTATTACTGTCTCTACCTTCTGTGCCACCACAGGAGTGCCAGGCCACAAACACATGCCCCCAACTGTATCCGGCTTCTCATGGATCCTACTGATTCGAACCCAGGTTCTCACAGTGAGTATCAAATGTTTAACCCATTAGGCTACCTCTGCAGCCAGAGAGTTAGGATTTATTTTTATCTGTCCTTAAAAAAATTTTATTACATTAATTGGTTTAGTGTGTGTGTGTGTGTGTGTGTGTGTGTGTGTGTGTGTGTGTTTTAGATTACACATGCCTGAACACTTGTGTGCCCACCAGAAGACTGGGAATGACTTTGGAGGAGTCAGTTCTTTCCTTCACGGTGGGTTCCGGGGATCAAACCCGGGTCATCAGGGTTGGCAGCAGGAGCCTTTACTAGCTGAGCCAACTTGCTGGCCTGAGACCTTAAATTTCTATTAAATCTTTAAGAGACAAGGTGCTGTGGTTTGGGACTAGGGTAGATAAAAAGACCAATAGAAAAGGGTGTAAATGACAGAAACCAACTTACAAATCTGGGGACCCTTGTGGTTCTTCAATGAAAAAAGTTAGTAAGCGTCTATCAACGGATAAGATTAACTTTTGTTAATCAATAGTTCTTATCAATACGTTTTACTTATCAATAAACTTGACCAATTTGGTTTCATTTAAATGCAGAACGCCTGTGTATAAAAGGCACCATAGAATGATAAATAAGCATAGATTAAGTGTGTCGCTATTAATACTTAATACTTAGATTAAGTACGTCTACTGACTATGTTAATATCCAGATAAATGTCTACAACAAGCCACAAAAGCCAAATAAACTAATTTTTTTAAAAAGGCAATGAACATAGACTAAATTATGAAGCAATTCATAGACTAAAATATGAAAAGACAAAAACAAACAAACAAACAAATAAAACCCCACTTACTCTCTCTAGGGGTCAAAGATAAGCAAATTACAACCGTAAGAAGGTCTTTTACATGCTTTATAGATTAACGTTGCTTAATTCTGAGAATTCTAAATGTGGGTGTGGCGTAAAGCACAAGGAACTTTCTTCACTGGTGGCCAGAGTGCCACCTGGCAAGCAACCCAACACTAGTTAACCAAACACTAAAGGTCAGGCGGTTGGTTACTGGTGGCAGTTTTACCTCTGGGGGTACGCCCGAAGGAAATGCACAGACAAGAATCGCAGGAGAGCCTCATTGTTGTGAGCTCTGTGATTGATTCAGAGAGAAAAATCCACAAAGCATGTCAAATATCCACAAACTACGTGGTGACAAAGAAATACGGGGGGGGGGGCCTCAAATGAATGAAATAGAACTACTTAGGTCTGAATGGATCTCATGAGAAGGTAAAGATGGATTCCCACCCCTCGAAACCGTAGCGGGATATGGATGCTTAAAAGTATCAATGGACCATGCTGGATGTTATAGACACTTGGCAAAGAGGCGCAAGGTGACGAGAAAGAGTGGGAATTACGCCCTTAAGGAGCAAGGATCAGCTCTTCAGGGGTGGACACAGGAACCTGACAGCTGTGCTTTGCTTTGCTCTATAGCTCAAGCTAGTCTGGAACTCACTATAGAACCCAGACTGGCCTTGAGCTTGTGGTCATCCTCCTGCAGTGACCTAAGTACTGGACTAGAGCTGTTTACCACCATACCCAGTTTGTGATGCTTTGTGATATGACTAGCCTGGTCAGCAAGCTCCCTCTGGAGCTCCCGTCCTGGACTTCTGAAGCTGGAATTGCAGGTGAGCCGCCATGCCCACAGGCATTTCTGTGGCAGAAACTGGTCCTCACACGGATGTGGCAAGTGCTTTAACTGCTGAGCCGTGTCCCCATCTCAAAATGCCTTAGTTATAAGCATTTATTTCTGTATGTATTTATCCCTATACTTTTGAACCTCTGAAATCATTTATAATAAAAGAATATCTGATATAATTTGTGAGCTATCTCTGAGATGTGTAGATTTGGATTGTGGCACTATTTTGGGGGTGGTGAACACTTTAGGGGTGGAAGGAAGGAAGTCACTGTGGAGGGGTGCCTCTGAAGGATAAACTTAATCTTCAGTCCCTCCCCTTCTCTGCCTCCTGCCTGTCAGGAGATGAACAGCTCCCTCTGACACACACGCTCATGGCCATGAGTTTCTAGCCAATCCCACAAGGATCAAGTGACCAAAGACTGAACCCTCCAAAATCATGAGCTCAGACAAATGCTTCCACTCTCAAACTGTTCTTGCATGTATCTCTCTGGCACATAAAAGTGGCTCACACAACACTCGTCCAATGAACGCATTTATTGAGCACTGACAGTATGTCCAGTGTTATACCAGATGCTTTAGAGACAGGAGAAAAACCATATCCCCTGTTTTTGTTAAATATTTATTCTTAGTAGTTTTGAATATGTGTATTGTGTTGGGGTGTGAGCACATAAGTGCAGGTCTCACGGAGACCAGAAAAGGGCATTGGATCCCTTAAAGCTGGAATTATAGGTGGTGGTGGTGAGCTGAGCTGTCCAGCATGGATACTGGGAATCGAACCAGGGTCCTCTATAAGAGCAGTACATGCTCTCAACCACTGAGCCATCTCCCCAGACCCACCTCTCCTATTCTTGATGTTCGATATCCTGAGGTTTCTGACCTCATAATTCTCCTGACCCTAAACTCAATCCCCCCTCACTGATCCCAGAGAGATTAAGGAAGTTGCTTCCCAGCCCTTCCCCAGCTAGGTTAGAGCCAAAAAAGACCTTTCCACTGGGGTTCACAAGCTTCAAGACAGCAGAATCTCAAATCACTGAGACGATCCAAAACTCAGGCTGAATTACTGACTATTATCGGGAATAGTGGATGGGGAATTTCCCTTCATCTTACCATCCAGTGTTACATTGTGTGTGTGTGTGTGTGTGTGTGTGTGTGGTGTGTGGTGTGGTGTGTATGTGTGTGGTATGTAGTATGTGTCTGTGTGTGTGTGCATGTGTGAGTGGTGTGTGTGTGGTATGTGGTATGTGTATATGTGGGGGGGTGTATGTGGTGTGTAAGTGCGTGGTGTGTGTGGTATATAGTATGTGTCTCCGTGTGTGTGTTTTCAACCTCATGTTTTCCAGAAAGTTCTAGAGAGCAGGACCCTCTGGTGGCTTTGGTTTGAAATTCCTCTACTAAGGAACTGAGCAGGAGACAGCCCCTCCCTCCCAGTCTTGAGCCCCTCCTTACCTGAAGCCAACAAGGATGGCTGAAGCGATGACCAAGGCCGAGAAAGAAAGTGCGTACCCCACCGTGTAGATGACATACAGCGACAGGAGCTGTTCCTCAGGGGAATTCTGTGTGCACAGAGGGACATGGGGGGGGGGTGCATGGCCCGTGGGCCTTAGGTGTGCATGCCCATTCTTCCCCCAAGTGCTTCATGCTGGGCTCTAAGGACATGAGGTGACCTGGGGCCCCACTCGGGATTCCAGAATCAAGAAAGAGAATGCCCTGTGGAAGTGGTCCCAGGATGTTTGTGACCTGGATCCAAGGTGAGTACACATCACCTTTGGCCAGACAGCAGAGGTACAAAGTCACCGGAAGCAGGGGGACTAACGATATGACAGCAGCCACCCCACCCAAAGCCTAGAGCCTCTGCTTCTGTGAAGTGGGGACCTAGCTACCCCTTCCCAGGCTCAGCCCCCTTCAGCTTACTCTCTCCCCTCGCTTGGACTCTTCGCACTCCGACAGGTCCCTCCAGGGCAGGCTGGAGTTTTCCTTATGTAGCCAGAGACCCTCAGCTGTGCAGAACCAGTACACATGGCCTTGGAGCACTGAGCAGGGAGACATGACATCTGAGGCTCGGCCTGGAGATGAGCAGCCCACCTAATGTCTGCATCCTTTCTTGTCTCGGGGCGTCCTGCTCAATTAGAGCTAACTGTTCTGAGTTAGTAACAGGAATTGCATGCACACACCACACACACACACACACACACACACACACACACACACACACACACACACACACACACATGTAGCACTCTTAATGGTCCAGGCATAAGAGATCACCAAGGTAAGGGTGACTCAGCCACCCTCAGCTGTTTCTCCTAGCCACGCAAAGTCATAGTTGAGTGAGTCTGTACCTTTTACACAAGATAAGTATAGTTTGGAACCATGTCCTATCCTCTAGCCTCAAATCATACTATTGACAAGGGGCTGAGCAGAAGGGGCCCTGCCAATCACAGTCACCCTCCATGATTTCTGATCTTCCTGACTCAGAGTCTCTTGCCCTCCTGTATCCTGTGGAGGATAGACAGGTCTAAGAACAAAGCTAGTACTAAACTCCTGAGACTGGAAGTAAAGCAGCCTCTACTTAGGGAGTCCCAGTCTGAGCAGACATGGCCTCCCCAAGGAGCTCCATTCTGAGGAGACATGGCCTGTCCAGAGAGCCCCAGTCTGAGGGGACATGGCCTCCCCAAGGAACCTCAGTCTGAGGAGCCCCAGTCTACCCAGGGAGCCCCAGTCTAGGGAGTTTTGGTCTTCCTTTTAAAGACCTCTAAAAGGAACACAAAATCTCACGGTACTGTTATAGCTGTCATTCTTGGAAAATTTCCCTTCAGATGGAGAAACAACGCTTGCTCTTTCAAGTAACCCCTGGTCCTATATTCAAGAAGGACACGGCTCTTCGAGACCTGCTTCTCTGAAAGAAGGCAACAATCTGGGCTCTATCCTCCATCATCTCTCAGAGCACAAAGGGAAATCCATAGGGACCATTTCCACAAAGCTGGGGGTGGGCTGTCACCTGTGGTCTTCATACTCGCTTGAATATTGGGGTGCTGGGGAGTACCCATCATGTCCTACTGTGGTAAAAAATATTTTAAAAATCCTGGCATGGGGTTCCTACCCGCCTTAATGGTTTATGCACCCAGATGAAAGGCACGCACGCAGTCTTTGTATTTTAATACGCCTTAATCAGCACGCCAGCTGGGCAACTGCCTACCCTCCGTGCTGTTAGAATCTACTCCTCTCCATCGCCCAAATTATTTACTATGCTTCATCCGGGCTGCTCTTAGCTCCAATGAGGCAGCCCTCTGGGTCATGTTCTCTTGGCCCCTAGCCCATGATGGCTCTCCTTTCTTCTCTCCTGCACAGCCTTTCTACCCCATGGTGGCTTTTCCTCACCGTTTCTCGTGATCTCAAACTTGGGAAACCTAAAACCCACCTATGTCTCTTCTCCCCAGCTATTAGCTGGCATCTTTATTTACCAATCAGAATTAACCGAGGGCGGGGTCCCTCAATGTCTTATGTACAGACTCTCTAGCAGTTGAAGGAGGGGGATTAGCACGGGGGGGGGGGAGGGCAGTCAAAGTCAGGGGCTGACTGTAGAAGATTTAAATTCTGTAAGACTAAATGACTTGAATGGGCAAGATGGGTCAGCAGGTAGCGATGCCTGCTACCAAGCCTGCTGCCCCAAGTTCCATCTCTAGGACTCACATGAAAGGAGAAAAAACCCAGCTCCTACGAGCTGTCCCCTGACCTCCACATGGATGCTGTCACACGTGCCTCCCCTAAATAAGCAAATAAATGTCATAAGAATATTTTAAAGGCCAAAAGATTTAAGGACCAGCTATGGCCTGTGGGTGGCAGGCACTGTGGAAAGGAACGGGGAGAATACAGAAGTCACCTGGAGCCCTGGGTGGTCATGGCTGGTCAGTGTTAAGGTGGAGAGACTGTCAGTAAGAAAAGGCTGATTAATACATATATACATATATACGCACATATACATTTATACACATATACACATATATACACATATATACATATATACACATATACACATACACACATATATATACATATACACATATACACACATGCACACATGCACATTTGCACATATACATATGTATATATATACACACATATACACATATATATGTTTATACATATATATACACACATATACACGTACACATATACAGCATATATATCATATATATCTATATACATACATACATATATCCATATGCACATATGCATATATGCATATGGTAGAGTAGCAGCACACCCAAGGGACCCCTGCCTCCAGGGGTAGACTTTAAGTGCAGAAAGCTAATCTCCCAGCTTCTGAGACCGTTGTTATGTGCCAGGGAGACGTCCTTGTGGGTCCTGTGATAACACTCTTCCAATGCAGCCATGCGCCTGTCAATCAGGCCTTATTCTCAACACCAACCCTCCCACCCAGCTTCCTACCTCTCTTCTTCTTTCTCTCTTCCCTTCATGAACACCCCCTGAAGCAGAGGTCCCTTTTGAGGAGGGGGAATTTATCAGAATAAATCAGTTTTGTGTGTGTGTGTGTGTGTGTGTGTGTGCATGTGTGTGTGCATCTGTCTGTCTGTATGTGTGCGTCTGTGTCTGTGTGTATCTCTGTGTGTGTATATATTTATGTCTGTGTGTGTATGTGGTATCTGTCTGTATGTGTATGTCTGTGTGTGTGTCTGTATGTATCTGGGTGTGTGTATATGTGTATGTCTGTGTGTGTATGTGGTGTGTATCTGTCTGCATGTGTATGTCTGTGTGTGTGTGTCTGTCTGTGTGTATCTGTCTGTGTGTCTGTGTGTGTGTCTGTGTCTGTGTATGTCTGTGTGTGTGTCTGGTTATGTATTTGTGTGTGTGTATATGTGTGTGTCTGTGTGTGTCTGTCTGTGTGTATCTGTGTGTGTGTGTCTGTGTGTCTGTGTATGTGGTGTGTGTCTGTCTGTATGTGTATGTCTGTGTGTGTGTCTGTCTGTGTATATCTGTGTGTGTGTGTATATATGTGTGTGTCTGTGTATGTGGTGTGTATCTGTCTGTGTGTGTGTGTGTGTTGTGCACATGCACGTGTGTGTGTAGACACATACGTGTGTACATATCTGCATGGAGGCCAGAAGTTGATGGTGGATGCCAGGTGTCTCCCCCACCACCTTACTTTTTGGACAGGATCCTTCACTGACCCCGGAGCTCCCTTGGGCTCGCCTAGCTGACCAGCCAGCCCCTCCCCTGTGCAGGCACACCCTACTACAGCTTTGTACATGCCTGGAATCTAAACTCAGATCCTCCTGATCTTTAAAGCAAGCACCTTATCAACTAAGCTGTCTCCTCAGCCTGGAACCTACATTTTCAGACTCTGACAAACCCCTGAGGATCTGATAGCACTTCATCCAGCATCGAGTAGTGAGCTGAGTGCTGGGGACACCACTAAGGAGCTTACAGATGGCTGGGGAAGGTGGACGCATGCTCTCAGAGGCCACCCTCAGGTCCCCAAATGCTTCTATGATCTGGTGCGTGGCTACTTTAAATTCTTTCTGGGGTTCAGTCTTCTGGTAGATAACAAACATGTCTTTGGCTATAGATACACCCCCATGGTGATGGGGCTCTGGGTCAATTTTGTGGGAATGAATGGGTATCGGAGCCTGCTCTGCAGCCTGTCTGTATGGCAGGGAGCGGGCAGTGGAGTAGGGAGAAGGAAGCCTGGGAGAAAAGAGAAGGGAGAAGTAGACTCTTCCCAGAGCTGGCACAGACCCCAGCACACAGTAGGCACCATGTCCTACGTGCACCATGCACACAGTATGCACTATACCTTACATACACAGTGCACACAGTGGGCACTGTACACTATATGCACTATGCACACAGTAGGCACTGACCCCTACATGCACCGTGCACACAGTAGGAACTGTACCCTCCATGCACCATACACACAGTAGGAACTATACTCTACATGCACTGTGCATACAGGAGACACCGTAACTTACATACACAGTGCACACAGTAGGCACTGTACCCTTCACACACTGTGCACACAGTAGGAACTATATACCCTCCATGCACACAGTAGGCACTGTACCCTTCACGCACTGTGCACACAGTAGGCACTGTACAATTGTAGGCTTCTTCCCTACATGTATTGTGCTTGCTGCCTCTGAAGGCGATTTACTCACAGAATCAAGCTTTGAGTACCTACTGTGTGCCAGCACCTTAGAACATCATAGCCACCTCACCAGAGAGGCATAGTCAACCCCATTTTACAGATGAAAACACGGAACCTCTGAGACACCAAGAGTCCTGTTCAGAATTGCGGAGATGGGAAGACACACGGGCAGGATTCTAACTCCCAGCTCTCTGCCTCCAAAAGCCAAAACTTAGCAGCTGGAGTTGTACCCAAGAGTCAATAGTGGCCAGGTACCTGGGTTTGGACTTCCACACATGCCATTGTGGCCCTCAGACAGCCTGCGTAGCTCTGGGATCTCTGCTGAGGGCCAACTGGGGTGAAAGGAGGTGGTGTACGCCTCTCTGGCTTAAAGAGATCACCGTCCCAGAGAAGCCCAGACTGCAAGTTCATCTGTCATTAACCCTCATTAGCATCAAATATTAAAAGCCACAGCTGAATAAATGGCTGAGCCCATGGTCCCCAAATGCCCTTCGTGGCTGGAGGTAGTGGGCAAAGCTCTGCTTATCAGCCCAACTTTATCTGGCCCGTGAGGAGCTGGCCAATCCCAGCCAAGGGCCTGGCTTGGTCTAGTCAATACAAGGAGACAACCAGGTGGCCGCATGCCAGGAGGCCCAGTGATATTTCATTAAGTCAGCCCCTGGTGCTGGAAATAAAACCCCCAATTAAACACTTCACCTCCCGGAAGCTGCCACGGCGTCTGTAATCAAGCTAACAGCCGCCCTTCCACGTGGATGTCGGGCACTCAACGTCGTCGTGGAGAGCTACTCACTAATCTATTACCTCCTGCACCCTGGCAACAGAGGTGACCAGCAAGGGCTGTGGGGTATGGGAGGGGGACCCATTTCACAGATGGAGATGCTGAGGCTCAGCAAGGCTGGCACCCCTCCTGTATGTGACAGGATGGGGCAGGATAGCAACGAAGGGGCTAGCTCTGGGTTGAGGAACAGAGAGGCCTGGAGCATCAAGACTTAGGAAAAGGCCAGGTTCTGAAGTCCAGACTCAAATCTTGGCTCCACTCTTAATTAGCTGTGGCACTTTGGGGGTGTTACACCAGCACTCTGGCTCTCAGTTTTCCTCATCTATAAAATGGGAACTATTCCCAGAAGAATGGGCAGAAACTACCTGGTGTGCAGTCACAACGGAGGCCTTGCTTTACAAGGCCAGAGCTCCCGTGAGGCCTAACTTGGGCCTCAGTCTCCCCTTGGTAACCTGGCCTTCTCTAAAAGCTCTCAGGCTCCACATTACCCAGGGGAGCCAGCCTATCAGAATTGTGAGTGATAGGCCACTTAGCATTTTATGACCCTCATATAATTAGAGTTAAGCTAACAAACAGGTAGGAACCTGGAGAGGGCCGCTAATGAGGCAGGGCTGACGGGGAAGGAGTGGGTCCCTGCTGAGGGGTAAATGGAGCTGTGAAGAGCCTGAGGCGGCCAGCAGGCTAGAAGGCCACAGAGGCCTCATCTTCCTGTCTCATGTGGACCAGACTCTTCCTCCCCACCTTGTTCTCTTCCCATTCACCAACTTCCACTCTTTCTACACCGCCTGGGGTCCCACGTCCACAACAACAAGGCCTGGAATGGTTTTCTTGTGACCCTGTGCACCTCTGAGGCCTGAGGTCTTGACCCCATGTTCAAAGTGCTTCCTGAGCATTTTCCCTCTTCCTCCCTCTGCCTACGACTGTCCTCCCTGCCTGGCCCCACTGACACCTGTCCTGATGGCAGACCCCAGGAAAAAAAGATGTCTCTGACTCCCCCCCCCCCCCTTGCCTCTGCTTGGGCTCTGAAGTTGACCTCTCCGGCTCCATACAGCTCCCTGGCTTATGTTACACAAGTTTGTCCCTGGCTCCTGACAGGGATTTAGCTCAGCTATGGCTGTTGGTTTGAATGTAGTTCTTTCTGAGGCCACCCACTCCTCTACCTCACTCTCAACCCCAGAAGGCTTTAGTCCTGCATCACACAATTCTAGCCTATCATTTGGTCAACAGGCGACACCAGAAGAAAATGCTAAGATGGTGAAGAAAGAACCTGCCCGTTGCTCTTTCACCCCTACCCTGCTGGGGTCTGGGGCTCTGCTCCTCTGTGGGACACCCTGATGGTGGCCTCTTTATCCTAACTCCAGCCAACTTGAGGACCTCTGACCCCAAGCCTACTGCTTTCTTTTTAGGCCTTTGGGGGTGCTAAGCTTCATTAATTTCCCTTCCTATCCCCCCCCCCACATGTTTTCTAGAGAACCCGCCCGAGACAAGGCCTCCCTGTCATCTCCCTGTCCCTAGCTTATGCTGTGAGGAATCTCCACTAGCTGCTCCCTGAGGCAGGCTAAGAATGCTCCAGAGACGCCCCCTTCCTCATCATCCCACAGCCCTGGGTTGGACCAGGGAGCCCCTCTGGTACAGTGACAGATAGCACGGTGTGAATCCAGTGGGTGTCTCTAGGGGTCTCCAACTCAAGAGAGAGGAGGCAGAGCTGGTGATCTGGGTGTCAAAGATGGGTGGGAAGGACTAAATAACCCGCTGAGAGGGGAGGGAAGGTGGCTGGCAGGGGGCCTGCGCAGAGGCCGTTATCTTCATGGAGAAAGCAATAAAACCGTGTTCGCTCATAAACGGGCACCACCAGGACCTATTTCCTGCTCAAATAAAATTAAAGGTGATGGATGGAGTCGAAAGCACAGGCAGAGCTGGGGGCGCTTAGTGCTGAGTGATAGGCTCTGTCCTGCGTCTGGCTCCCTGGGGTCTAGAGGTTCAGCCAGGATGACCAAGCAGAGGTCCCAAATCTTTGAGGCAGGGAACACGTATGCCATGTAGGAAGGTGCCAAGCATGTAGGGCAAGTGGGAAAAAGAAGAACGGAGACTTGTCACACACACACACACACACACACACACACACACACACACACACACACACCCCAAGGATCTCTAATCTTCTCCTGTCCACATCGCTTGGCCCCGCTTTAGCTTCTGACTGAGTCTATGAACCAAAACACAGAGAGGTCTAGGACGGATCCTGACCACACAGCCTCTTGCGTCATCAACGAGCGCAGCCACAGGATGGCATGGCTGAGGGAAAGGACCGGATCCCAGTGCCCTTACTAATGTGCCCAGCCAATGGAGGTCATTCAGACCACTCACCTGTCTCCAGACCCAATGCCGAATGAGCAGGCACTATCCAGCTCCCCAGAAAGCCTGGCTCAGCAATTCAATGGTGAAATGCAGACCCTCACCCAACCTCCTGGACTGATGCCCAGGTTTGTCTGCCAAACCAAGCTAGCTGTGTGTCTTGGAAAAGCCATGTTGTATCTCTAGCTTCCTCGTTGTATCCTTCCATGTTGTATCCTTTAGCTTCCTCGTCAAGAGGGAAAATGGGAGGAATCGTCTCAGAGAGCTTGGGGCAGGATCCAATGAGTGTCTTGCCCGTCCACAGACAAAGGGCGCTGAGGAATTCTGGGGGAAGGGTTGCTGAGCCACTGGGAGCCTGCCTCTTTTAGACTCTGGTTTGTCCTGAGTAGCACAGGAGAGGTGGCTGGAGCCTCACAAGAAGACCCGCCTGGGTCCCATAAGACCTTACTTCATGCTGAAGTTCATGTCCGGCCTGCCAGGCCACCTCCTCCAAGAAGACCCCTGACTCTTTCCAAGCCTGACCTCATTCCTATGCTTGCTCACAGGCTGGTTTCCGTTGAGAATAACAGCTAAGAAAAGTATTCAGAGTTCCAGCAGACACCAGCTCATTTGGAACAAGAGACTTAAATCTCTTGGGCCTCCGGTTTCCTCATATAGGCAGCTGTTAGGACAGAATTGGACACAGACATTGGGTAAGTATTAACCGTCATTACCTTATCAAGTGTCTTCTCTTGGCTGGGCAGATGGCTGGGTCTGTAAAGGGCTTGCCACGGAAGCCTGGGGACCTCACTTTAACCCCTTAGCATCCGTGTAGGAAGTAGGGTAAGATAGCAGGAGCCTGTGATCTCAGCGCTGGGGACTCTGAGATTGGTGGATCTCTGGGGCTCACTAACAAGGCAGTCTCGTCAAAGGTGGACAGTCTGTGAGGACAGCCCAAAATTGTCCTCGTGGTCTCTGCATGATGGACCATACTTGTAGACCAACGCATGTAATAAACACGTACCTACGCACATATGAACACACACATGTGCGCATGCATACAGGCACACACACACAACACACACTCACATACACGCACACACACAAAGTGGCTTTTCTCCCCTCGTGGCCACTGGGACTCCTTGCAGCAAGAATGCTTGACCCTGCCCCCCCCCCCCCCCATGGAGCCTCAGCACGGGGACAGGAATGGAGCAATAGATATAGAAGTTACCACTGCACTCATGGGCTCCCTGGTCCTCTGGAGGGCTCTGGAGGGAGCGACTCTCCCTCCTGCCCAGTCATACCTTTCCCTGTGTAGAGTCTCCTCTCAGGCAGAAGGAGGCTGGACAAGGTCTGAGGGGCCAGCCCACCATGCCTTTGAGTACTGCTCCCTGTAAACCTTTAAAAGTATCAGGAACTACCAAGACAGTACCTCTAGGTAATGCACACATACACACATGCACACACACATACACACACACACACACATGCACATATACCAGACACACATATACATACATACATGCACACGCGCACATACCATATGTATATACATGTACATATTCTAGACACACACAAGCACATACACCAGACACACACACACACACACACACCCCAGACATGTGAACACACACCAGAAAATTACACCCATAGGTACCTTCCTGCCCCCACCCCCCATGATCTGTTCCTCCCTCCTGGCTCCTTTGCTGACCACCAGGTCAGAAAGGTCTCACTGCTGTCTTCAGTCACATTCCACCCCTGCCTACACAAACATCAGACTCAGGACGCCTCAGGCAGTTCCGACTCCTGTCACTGCTGACTATCCAACCACCACCAAAAGCAAGGTGCTCTACCCTCCAGGAGGCCTGAGGACATTCTCAGGTGCGGGAACTGGGTCCCAGAGGAAGGGAAGCCATGTCCCATCCTGCCCCAGCACCCTGGGATCAGGCAGGGGAACACTCACCACTGCTTGCCCAGGGCAGGTACCAGGGGCAGCTGACATTCACAAAAGAATCTGGGGGCCCATCCGGCCAGCAGGCATAGTCATCAAAGGTCCGGTTGCAGAAGAGGCCTGGAGAAACAGTAGAGCCATCTCTGAGTCCCAGGCTGTCATTCATCCTTCCCAACCTCCCCAACCACTGGCAGCTGTATTCCTCCAACCTCTGTTAAGTGCTCACTGGGCGCTGAGCACTCTCCCCATAGAGCAGTGACCAAGGAAGGGTCCTATTACTCATCAGGGGTGGGACCTTAAGCTATTTCCTGAACAACTCTCTGTCCTCCTCTGTGGAGTGGAGGCATCCTCTGGTCCACAGAACTTTGTCATAACATACGTTACATAGAAGAATGGATATAGCAAGGACTCAACAGATGGCCCCTATAAGACATCTTTTGAGCCGTTCTTCACAGATGGGAGGGAAATGCTGGCTTGCAAGGCTGAGGAGACCTTCCCCAGGTCACGGTTACGATCAGAGACAGGAATTGAACCCAAGCCCAACTGACCCCAATGCTGTGTTCTTTAAACCACTTTATATACTCCCACCAAGATTTACCCCTGTTGGCTTGGTTGGCAGAATGCTTGTCTAGCATGCATAAGGCCCTGGGTTCAGCCTTCAGCACTGCATAAGCCAGGTAGGTGGTATATAGTCATGTAATGCCCACACTTGGGGAGGTAGAGGTAGGGGGATCAGAAGTTCAGAATTATTCATGGCTACATAGTGAGTTGGAAACTAGCCTGGGCTACATGAGATCATGTCTCAAACAATAATGATCGATTATAAATGTGTCAGTCTATAGACAGAGTGGGGGGGGGCTGGGGAAACACAGAATGGAAAGTGGGGGTCCTGCTCTGGGGGTAAAGACAGCAATGAAACAGCACCCACAAAGCTGCCTGCAAGAAAGCAGATGGGAAGGCGGCAGGAAGGACTTAAGCGAAGATGCGGTGTAGTCGTCGGGATAGAGGTCCAGGCAGACACCGTCCCAGAGAGACACCAGCTATGGACTTGGGATCTTCAAAGCCTCTTTGGAGGTGTTCGGGAGTACAGGCCTCATCTGCACTCACCTGTGTCCAGGAGCGGTGCTTCCGTGAGGAAACGCTGGCACTGGCGCTGATATTCTCTCCATTTCTGCACCGTCTCTGAGAGGGACACCATGGCACCCTACGAGGGAAAGCCGAAATAGAAGCCCTGTGGCTCCAGCAGCCCCTTCCAGTCCCACCCGGCTCCCATCTTCTTGGTTTCTTAACCTCCGGTGGACCAAAGCCCACTGGGGACTTCTGAAAGGGGAGAGAGCTGGTGACTCCCACTTTGGGGATCCAGGCCTTCTGGGGTGTTAATCCTGCCCAGGGGATTGCACAAGGCTGCCATGTAGTAAGTACCCAGAGAGTGTCTAGCGGATGAATGCTTAAAAAGGTGAGATGAAGGAGCACATAGAGGGAGAGTGTGTAACTCATTCATCGTCCCAGCTGCCCTTCATCTATCTACCCTCAACAAGGGCAGACTTCCTAAGGGACAGCCGTGTCACAGCCTGGGGCTCCTCCCCTCCCGATGTCTGGCCATGCAGCCAGCCTGGAGATGTCTTGCTTCCAACCATTCTAGGAGAGTCAAGAGACGACTCCATCAAAGACACAAAGCATCTTGGGAAGCAGAGCTAAGTCCAGAACCATAGTCACCTAGCTCAGTAGCTTACTTGCATCACCGGAGGATGCAGGATGTGGTCTCATCAAGGGCTTATATAGAAAGAGCCAGAATCACCGCCTACCCCTCCTGCTAGACTCCATCCATCAGTGCCCTGGGAAGGCCACAGACCATCCCACCCCACGGTGTCTCTTCTGAAGCAACACAGATCTGAGATGCAACCTGGCTTCTACGTCCCAGGAGGATAAGGAATGGTAAGGACAGGGTGAAGACAGAAAAGTCCCAGAACTCTGAAGCTGTGCCTGCATTAGGAGGTGGCCTGCTACCCGTGATGGAGGGTGGGAGCCTAAGTAAGTTTAACAGTACCAGCTTTTGAGTATGTGGCTGTAACAGACCCACTCCACTGAGCACATCCCCTCTGCTTATTTCTGAGTGCTCCCTTTAGCTAGCCTGGAGCTGCAGTGCTTTCTAATTTGCCTCACAAAGATCCATAAAGGTTATGAAAATTATTATAAATAAGCTGGATCAGAGAGCACCTTGTATTAAAGTTGGGATTTACGCAGATTAAATGCGCACATGAATGCGTGTATATGCGTGTGTGCACACAAGAGAGAGCATGCATGGCCAGTGTGCAGCATGTAGGTGGAGGTCAGAGGGCAGCCCGTGGGAGTTGGCTCTCTCCTTCCAACCATATGGAGTCCTGAGGATGGGAACTCAGATCCTCAGACTGGGCAGCAAGCACCCAACGAGCCATCTCTTCAGCCTAGAAGTTCACCTTTTGGAAGCCACAAGTTACACACAGGTGCCAAAATCAAACGGCTGATTTTCAGATGCCAGGGCTCCCAAGTCTTAGTCCCATCCCCCACCCCACCCCACCCCCGCCCACCTCACAACAGATGCGATTTCTGGGTGAACCTGCCCTGGTTTGAGCAGAGTCCTACTTCATATGACATTACCACAGAACAACACACAGTGACATGTGCTTGTTCCTGGTGACACGGAAAGTTCCAGAAGCTGGGGCCGGGGGAGGGGGTGGGTCAAGCTGGTTCTGAATGCCACCAACATCTCTGGGGTGAGTGTGCCGGTGAGCCGTCCTGAAGGACATGTTCTTCCAAGAGCAAAGGTCAGCAGTATTTGCTTGGAGGATAAAGAAAAGGAAACCAGATGTGGCAGCAGCCAAGGTGGGTTGTGCCTGGAGCCACTGCTGAGGGGCGGCAGACTCATCGGACTAAGCCACAGTGGATTGGGACCACCTCCCTCACTTCATTCTCAATGTACCCCTCCTTTCTTCTCAGGGCCCTGAAGGCAGTGGAGCAGGTGAGGGCAGACAGGGACAAGGGGAGGAATCCCCACCACGTCTGTTCTTAGTAGGACAAATGGCAGAAAGCAAGGTCCCTGCTGGGAACTGGGGCAGCAGGTGTCCAGTCAGAGAGTGAAGAGGAGGCCCAAGAACCCAACGGAGAGGAGGGGCTGGGGGCTGGGAGCAGGACCTTGATGGCCAGCTACCGTGAAAGCATCAAAGACACATTGACTCTGACTAAGAGCAGAGTTTTGTCTCTCCCTAAAGCCACAAGTTTCCATGGCGGAGGGTAGAGGAGACGTGAGAAATCCAGAGATGGGTAGAGACTGTGCTGAGAGTCTTCAGGCCGCATGGACTTGGAGCCGAGTGCTTTGCAGCACAGATGTCTTAAGAAGGCAGTGGGTGTGTGGGCTCAGGGAGTGGTAGGACCAGGTCTCAGTGTTGACCTGAGGGGTCATCTAGGGATTGAGGGGGAGGGGAGGTATGGGACGGGAAAATGGAGGCTGGCCTAGCTAGGAAGGTGGTCATGTCAACAGGAAGGCACAGTAAGGACAACAGTGTAGCTGTGAAGGCCTAAATTCCACACCCAGAACCCAGATACAAAGCTAGGCACGGTGGCACATACTTTTAGTCTCTGTGCTAGGAAGGGGGGGTACAGGAGGACCTCTGAGGCTCCAGAGTGCTTGAAAAAGAAAAAGGAGAATCAAGGCAAGCGAGGACAATGCCCAGGTGGAGGGGACAGTAAAGAGGGGGCAAAGAGACTAAGGTCAAGGAGTTCACAGCCAGCGGATGGATGGTGCGCCCCGTCTGCTCTGACCAAGGCCTGCACCATGCCACAGGGCATTCTCCGCTGGCTCAGCCTGAGTGTGACTGCACACCAGAGTTTTTCCTTTTCTGGAAAACCTTTGAGTTGGGTTGAGGGGTAGGAAAAAATAGAGCTCAGTCTCACCTGACTCCTAGAGGAGAAGGAGGGAGGCGGGACCCTCAGCAGGAGCAAACAGGGCTCCGAAGATTATTTCTCAAACCCCTCAGCTAGACAGATTCTCTTTCCTCTTGGACACCAGACTTTTTCTTCTGGTCCCCTCTCAGAGCCTGGGTCACGTTTCCCATTGCTCAGCCCTAGATTTCTGTGTCTACGTTTTGTTTTCTTAAGGTCATTCCTAAGATAGCTGACCCAGACAGACGGGGCAAGGCAAGGTACAGGCAACTCTGTCAGACTCAGGTACTCTCTCACAGATACTCTGTCACAGGCTGCACCCCTCACACCCTCAGGGATGATCCTAGCACTGAGACCCTGACATGGAGACTCCTGTTCCCACATCAACACACACAGACAGCCAGGCACACAGACACATGCTGAAACACACACACACGCACACACACACACACACACACACAATCACACATATAAACACTGTCACAAGCACAGAACCTTTCCCCTGCATGGACACATACCAGGAGATCCCCACTCACCCACCAGGCTGTGACATACAACCCCATACCTTCCCCAAAGCACAGTATAACAGGCAGGATATCAAGGCACACACACACACACACACACACACACACACACACACACACACACACACAAACTGTTGGACATGTGGTTACACACTAATATGCTGCTGCATACATGGTGACACCCATCCAGACTGTGACACAAAGGGTCCCAAACAAACACGAAAAGAAACAGGGCCACGTATACCTTGGACACGTATCTCCAAATCTATCTGTATCTCATATGCATCTCTGTGTAACACACACACACTCGCGCACAGGAATTTGCTGAAGGACAGGTGCACCAGACACCGGAAGACAGGATGTGGTTTCTTGGCTGATGACAGTCCTCTGCTGGGTCCGTGTCTGGAAGGAAGCCCAGCTAGGGACAAAGTCTACCCAGACCAAGCTGGAGCCACAGCCTCTGTTGCTTTGTTAGAGTACAGAGGCCAGGGGCTTTCAACAATCCGGCACCAGGTTCCAAAGGACATTTCTCCTAGAGGCCCCAAGCTGCCATTTCAGAAATGGGTCCCCTTGGTGTCCCTCCACCCCTCCATGTCGGATCCTATGATCCCCGTTTTACTGCTAGGGAAACTGGGGTTTAGGATCATCGAGGGTCCTGCTGAAGAGTTCCAACTAGGATCAGACCTGACCGCCTGGTTGGAACGTCAAGTGTCAGATGCCTGCCTAGCTTCTCAGTAGCCCAGCTCCCTCATAGAGGATCTGTGGGTAGAAAGGAATGGGAGAGAGGAGTGGTCCTTCCCAGAAAGCATGCTGGGTCAGCCTAGGTCACATTTGTCACAAGTTAGTTCAGCCATCTCTTTATTCTTCAGGGAAGGAACTTCTGCCCTAATCAGACCTGTTCCCTCGGCCTGCGTGACCCCCAGGAGGAAGGTGTGAGCCAAGAGCTGGGGGTCCCACTCTCTTGCTTCCCTGTTCCTTAACTGCTGGACCACATCACCTAGGGAACCCTGTTTCTAAGCATTCACCCCACCATGAGTGACATGAAGGTGATCTCACAGACACAAAGTAAAACACAAAATTTATTCTTGAGTCTTTCCAGGGTCCACGGGGTTGTGTTGTAATTATTGCAATCTAACCTTAAAGCTGCCTGTCACACACACACACACACACACACACACACACACACACACACACCTCTGCGGCTGCTGGAGATGTTAGTACCCCCATAACAAGGGCACCCCATCAAAAGCTCCAGCATGCCTCTTCAGTGCCCGTATTTCTGCTGTTATGAACCAGGGCTGGAGTAAGGTTTGAGATGTTTGACATTAGGGAAGGGGATTTTCGGGGGAGAAGCCAGGAAGGCCTTACGCTTGGCTCTGTCCCCTCACTCTCTGTGGCCTGCAGCAGCCTGGGACCAGGAAGCACAAATCCCCACCTTCCTGGCTCACAAGAGGGAACTGAGCAGCAAATCTGCAGTTGGGGCTCTGGAAAGAGCCAATGTCACCAGGAAAGCCACGGCCTGCAGGGGAACAGTGAGGTAGTGCCAGGGACTGGGGAGGTGTCTCTGGGGGCCAGTTGGCCCTGGAGAACAGGGAGAGGATTAATCTGGGACAGGATTTGGATACTGAAACAGTGCTGGCGCCTTCCTTGGGAGACACCTCTGTCCACAACCAGGTTCTCAGCTCAGAGTGAGGTCTGACCCCACCTATCTCAGACCAAGCTAGAGCCTATGCAGGCCCACTCCCCAGAGGTTTTAGTCCTTTAGGTCTGGCTGTGGACACAGGAGATGATACGTAAAAGATTCCCTTCTATAGGAACACTGCCCAGGCTTGGCTCTCTTCTACCCAAGGGTATCCTGGCACATTTGAACAACCACCCTCCCCACAAGCAGCTAGCTGATCATCACGGCCAGGGCAGGAGCCTGGGGCAGGATTCCCAGGCAGGACAGAGAGTCAGAGAAGAGCCCACAAGAGTCCAGCAGCAAACTATGGAGACACCAAGGAGGTAGGACGTCCCTGTGTGCCCCGGTATGCTTTCTGGTGGGTTATTAATCTAAGGGGGTCTGGGATGGGGATTAGCTGAGTGTGTGAGAGGGCCTGGCTGATCCAGAAGGAACAGGGAACCTGCTGCAAGTTTGCTGCAGAGGCTGAGGTGGGGGTGGCAAGCCAGTGCCACCTGGGAGGTCATCAGGAAGGACAACAGGCTGCAGGGTCCCTGGGGCTATGAGTCAAAGACTATGACGAGGGGCCAGTGATGGGAGGAAGAAGCTAGGTTTCTACAACCAGGCCCCTCAGGTCCTCTAGAGCTTCCCGGGTACCCCATACACAAGGAAGCCCAGGACCAGAGTGCTGGGGACGGCACCGTAGAGGTCCTGGGTACAGAGGGAAGGCAGAGGGCCTGTGGGTTTGGGAAAGGAATTGGAAAGTGATAAAGGACAAAGACGAGTCGCAGAAGTCAGCGCAGGGCAACTGCGGGGCAGCTGGTGCCCTGGCGGAGCAGCTGGAGCCAAGAAGTGGGGCAGCTCTTCAGGATGAGGGTAGTCACCCGGTGTCCAATTCCCACCCAGATTCCTCCTCAACTCCTCAGTCTCTTTCTCCCCTGAGCCTTGCACTTCCCCTGTCTGGGGTCCTGGAGTTTCCTCTCAAGTCCAGGAGCCCCTCAGCTAGCTCCTGCGCCCGCAGAACACCGCAGCGTCCCCCTTCCATTTGTCACCCGGGTCCCCGAGGCTCACCTGGGGGCGGGGGCCGGCCCTGCCCACCGCCCCGAGCAGCAGGAGCGCCAGGCGCAGCAGGCTGGGGGTGCCGGCCATGGCGGGGCGCTCAGGACTGGGTCATAGCTGCCACCTGCGGAACCGCG
Source organism: Uromys caudimaculatus (assembly GCA_028551405.1). Taxonomy (NCBI): domain Eukaryota; kingdom Metazoa; phylum Chordata; class Mammalia; order Rodentia; family Muridae; genus Uromys; species Uromys caudimaculatus. Next base: position 40,531,616 of record CM052720.1, read on the forward strand.
CTTCGCGACTGATCCCTGCCGGGCTGCGGGGGGAGGAGCTGGCGTGGGGCCGCCCCGCCCGCCCGCAGGAGGGATCGGGCGGGGTCCTTGTCCTTTTCCGCCTGGGTTTCAGGAGGCCGGGGCCAGGATGGTGGCCAGCGTCCTGGGCCAGGAGGTAGATGCTCGGCGCTGCGCTCCCGGCGGGCGCCACTCAGGTTAGGAGCTGCAGGAGCGGAGCCTCCAGCTCTGAGCGCCCGTGGTGCGTGCGCCTGGCCAGCTCACTGCGACCATTGGGGCCCGCCTCCCACCCCCGCACCCTGGTCTCCTCCAGGCTCCCCCTCAACTAAGGAAAGCCACATCCCCACCAAGTCAGTGCTTCCAAAAAGGAAACTGAGGCCAGGAAAGATGTAGGATTGGTACAAGGTCACAGTGTTGGTCAGACTTCTGGAAAGTATCCCACAAGCTGCTAGTTACTAGGGAAGAAAGATCCGTCTAGCTGGGGGGCCACCTACTTCCCCAATCCACTCCTTATCCCAAGCCCAGCCTTCTGGGCCTGCATGGCAGTCAAGGTGGTAGGGATCGGGACAGGAGATCCCAGAATCCTTTCTATCTGGAAACTTTAGAAATTGCAGGGTGGGGAGGGTTGAGGCTGGAGATCTGTTTTTCTAGAACTTTCCAAATGTTCCCTGTCCACCCCTTGCAGTCCCTGGGCCTGCTTCAGTGTAGGTGTGATCACGTGCGCCCTGACCAGCATTTCCTATGAACTTCAGTCTGTCTTCCGACACTACACATTTGCCCTTGCCTGCAGTACAGGTCGAGAGAACTCCAGACTCCTACCTCTTCTGCGAGTTAGTAAGTGGGACAGGCAAGCAGAAGAGTACCACTAACCTCTTGAGGAAGGTCAGAGGACGCTCCTCCCCACAAACTAGTAGAAGGAAAGTTGGGTGTGGCTCTACTTAGCCCTGGACTTGCCTGGGGCTAGTCTGGACCAGTCTAAAAGGGAAGGGAGATTGGGCTTGTATTGCGTCTCTTGGAGATTACAGGACTTCTCAAAGCCCTTCCGGAAGTGGGACTGTACATCCAGGGCTCAATCCCTTGGAGAGAGACAGCCAAGAGAGGCGCCGGGCAGGCTCCACTCAGAGAAATGCTCCTTTCTGGCAAGCTCTGCCTTTGACTCCTAAGTCCTTGTTCTCGCCCCTCCCAGAGGTCAAACAGGTTCCCTCTGTGTACCACATAGGCTTGGGCTGTTTAGCTGTCAGTAACAAAAAATTCCATCCCCCAAACCGATATAACTAGGGCTTTAACGTAAAGCAAAATCGAAGGTTCAGCCCAGGTTGGAGTGAGTAGCCATTCTCTGATCATCAAGGTCTCCAGATCTCTTAGCTTCTCTGGTAACAGCATCTACCTAGACAACCCGAAGTGGCTTGCTTTAGAACCAATCAGGACATCAAAAGTCCAGCCAGAGGGAAAGCCAGCTGATTACCCACAGGGATGTGTTCGGAAGATAGCAATCATCAACTTCCTACCTATTCATTGGAATTTAGTCACGTGGTCGCCCCCTAGTTCCAAAAGAGGCTGGAAAAGGTACTTTTTATTTTGGGCTGTCACGGGCACAGTTAAGTAATGTACCTTTTGTTATTCTGCTGCTTTCTGTTGCTACTAGCACTACACAGGCAGACTGAGCACTTGGTTTGGTTTTGTTAGAAAAGGTCTCTCTATGTAGCCCTGGCTGTTCTAGAACTTACTCTGTAGACCAGGCTGGCCTTGAACTCACAGAGATTCTTCTGCGTACTGGAATTAAAGGGTGGGTGCCACCACTGTCCAGGGAGGCTGAGTACATTTTGAAGAAATTTTTACTTGGGCTCCTGACTCTGACGTAAAGGTGAAGAACTATAGTTGGCAGCATCCTTCAACACAGAATTCTGGAGTGGTGAAGGGTATCCTACGTGCTCCACCAGGGCGTTCTCAATATACCTAACCCGGTGACTTTGAGTATGAGGGTTAATCTTGGTTGTCAACTTGAATAGAATCAACACTCCCCTGAGGGGCTTTCTTGGTTAGATTATTTGAAGTGGAAAACCCCACCCTAAATGTTGGTGGCATTTTCTGGTGGCAGAAGGAAGGCTTGGCTTTTTGCCTGCTTGTCTTCACTCTTGCTGGCAAGTTCATCTACTCTAAAGATGCTACTGCTATGTTCCTTTGCTGATATTAGAATAAACTTTAGGCTTTCAACACAAACTGATGACCAGAATCCTTCAAGTCTTTTGGGTAAATGGCTAAGGCCGTGATTGTTGAGACACCCAGCCTCATAAACTGGGCAACTACCAGATTCTCAGCTTCTCTGGTATCAGCCGTTGTCAAGTTGCCTGAACCATGCACATGACTTACTCTAACAAACCCCTCTCAGCACCACATAATTTAAAATTTTTTACTTTCTTTTTATTTTATGTGTATGTGTGGGTGCCTGCATATATGTATTGCAGCATGTGTGTGCAGTGCCTGTGGAGGCCAAAAGAGGGCATTGGATAACTTGGAACTTGAGTTATATGTAGCCGTGAGCTGCCATGTGAGTACTGAGAATTGAACTCAGGACCTCTGCAAGAGCAATCAGTGCTCTTAACCACTGAGCCATCACTCTCTCCAGCATTCATGTCATCTTTTAATAAATAGTCATTCTGTAAGTTCTATTCCTCTAGAGAACACTCATACAGAGAAAAAACCCACATCTGAAGTAATCCACTAACCCATGCATCCCTAACTGAATTAACTAATGCATTCATTCCTGACTGAATCCACTAACCCATTCATGACTAACTGTGTGTTATTTCCCTCATTATTGTGACTCATGATCCTGACAGGAAGCAACTTTAGAAAGGAAGGGCTTATTTGGCTCATAGACTGAGGGAATACAATCCATTCCCCCACCCCACTCCACCCCCATGCCCTCAGGAGCAGCAGGTGGTTGGTTACATTGTATCTCAGTCAGTAGAAAGAACCCTTGGTGGTTTGAATAAAATAGGCTCATCTATTTGAATGTTTAGTCATCAAGGAGTGGCACTACTTCAGAAGGATTGGGAGGCGTGGCCTTGTTAGAGGAAGTGTGTCACTGGGGGTGGGATTTCAGGTTTCAAAATCCCAAGCCAGGCCCAATGGCTCTCTCTCACTGCTTTCTAAGGATCTGGATGAAGAACTCTCAGCTGCTTCTCCAGTACTAAGTCATAACGGACTAACCCTCTGAAACTGCGAGCAAGCCCCAGTTAAAAGCTTTCTTTTGCAAGAGTTGCCGTGGTTCACAGTCCTTTGAATGGAACAGATTTGGAGGGGGTGCTCAGATCCCCACAGTGGATGTCTGCTCAATCATGTGCCCAGTGCTGACTTTATTTCCTTTCTTGGTTCATTTTCTAATAGTGTGGGTTGGGGACAAGAGCTTCTTGGGGCTCACTTCTCAAATTAAAATAAAGCATTTGTGCTCTTGTACATGGGGTGCACAATGTCTTGGTATGTATGAGCAGGGTGTCTGGTTTCTCCTTTAAAATCTGAGGATCCAGAAGTTTCTCTGTGTGCTGTGATGCTACCTCTCATCTCAGCATGCATCATCCTGGGACTTAGCAACATCACCCTGGGACTTAGCAACATCACCTTCTCTCTGGAAAGGTGGGGTCCAGATGCAAAATTTTAGCACAGCATACTTCTGCCCCTAATGTGATTCCTTCCGGTTTCTGTCTCAGGATGATGGGTGAGACCTGGTCCTCTGCATGACTTTTGCAGCCATGACTGTTTCCCTTAAGATTACATGGGGCACTTGGGAGGACTCATCCCTAGCTCCTAAGGTGTTAGGTCCTTTGTTTATAGCAATCTGCCTGTTGTGGCTAATCTTGTCAATGCCACTGGCTTCAGAATCACCTAGAAATAATTTCATATGTCTGTGAGGATGTTTCCAGAGAGGTAGTATTATAAAAAAAAGTGTGTGTGTGCGTGTGTGTGTGTGTGTTGGGGGTGGGGGTGTTCAAGCACCTGCTGGAGCAAGAGGTAGAGATAGGTGTGACTGGCTGTCAAGGTTGCTGGGAAGGAAGCTGCTGCCCTCTGGAAGAGCAAGCCAGTGCCCTTAAACACTGAGCCATCTCTCTGGCCGCTCCCAGAATGTCTCCCCAAGATGGCAAGACTCACTCTGAACGTGGGTGGGACCGGTCCATGAGCAATGTATCCCCTTACTTGAAGAGGGCAGAGTGAGCTAGGCACCAACCTTCCCCCCCCCCTCCTGATTGTGGACATTTCTGTTCCTGCTGCCACGTGCTCTGTCCACCAAGGTGAACTGGAGCCTCACACTGCGAGCCAGAATAAGCCCTTCCATCCTGAAGTTGCTTTTTACCCATGATTTTGTCATATCTGTGAGAAAAGCGTCAGGCATATCCTGGCCTTCCCTCTTCATCCAGGGTCTTGGAGAATTAACTCTCTTGAGCCCTCATCCGATTTGTCCCTGAGGCCTTTCATACATCGATGTTCCATCCATTTCCCCATTGCTCGGGAGCAAGCCCTCCAAGCTCATTAGCTCTCAGGAGGCAGCTGCCCCACCTCCCTCTCCCCTGCAACTTCTCCTGTCGCCTCTGGCCACTCTTCTGCAAACACAACCCCCTCTGAAGTTTCTTTATCCTTGTCTCCTATCTGAGCCCTTGACTGTGCCTCCATTCCTAGCTCAGACAGCCCCCTTCCCAGGAGTCCATTCTTCACCCCTGACCCTCACCCTTCACCCCGTCCCTCACCATTCACCCCTGCCCCTCACTCTTCACCCCTGTCCCTCACTCTTCACCCCTGCCCCTCACCCTTCACCCCTGCCCCTCACCCTTCACCCCTGTCCCTCATTCACCCCTGCCCCTCACCCTTCACCCCTGCCCCTCACTCTTTACCCCTGCCCCTCACCCTTCACCCCTGCCCCTCAC
>CM052720.1:40537031-40615329 GCA_028551405.1 Uromys caudimaculatus
TGGCGCTGACTTCCGCTGTCGCTCTAAGGAAACTTGTGGATAGCGCGGGGTGGCTCGCCCGAAGCGCTTGCGCATTAAGGGTGTACATGACTAATCACCGCCCACTCCCGGGGCGCGCCAATCAGTGGAGGACACGCTGCCTCAGGGCTATATAAGCAGCGCCATTCTGGGGCCCCGGGTTCTTCCTCCATCAACGGCTAAATAAAGCTGAACTGCAGACGAAGCCTATGTGTCGTGTGTCTTCTTGCTGGCGAGAGGTGCGCGGGACACTATAGCACATAACTCTACCTGCCCAGGTGGCTGCTGCCAGGACCCCCAGTTCTAGCAGACAAGGAAGCTTGCTTGCTCTATCTAAGGACCCTTTGCCCATGCTATCCCATTGCTCAGGCACCCTCCTTGTTCCCACTCACAGAGTCAGCCAAGCTTACCAGGTACTGGGCCCTGTCCAGTTCTGGGCAGTCAGCAGGGAAGATTTACCACCTCTTGAGCTACAGTGATTATTGCTCTCTTGAGGGGTTGCAGCAGGCTGTATTTTAAAAGTGTCAGAGCATCATTTGCAAAGGGACTTCTGTGTCGAGAGAAGTCAGTGAGATCGCAACCCCTTTGCAGGGGGAGACTCGAGAGCCACAAGCCCGGAGATTTGCCTGGGACCAAGAGAGAGGAATGAGGAGATTCCTGAGAGCAGAAGAACTGTCCCTTTTCCATGTGAATGCACTACTCAGAAATGGTTCAGGCCCTCGCCTGCTCCCAGAGTGCAAAGGTGACAGAAAGCCCAGGGGACAAATAGGGCCTGGTTGATGAGCCATAAAACATCCCCTGCGGAGATGAGAAAGTGCCTTAAATAGGACCTGTTTCTTCCTCTGGACAAAATGAAAGTCCTGCAGAGCTGGCTGGATGCTCCCCAGATCTGGACATGGCATGGTGTGTTTCAGCTTCCCAGGGCAGCCATAACAAGGCAGCCCACAGTGTGTGGCTTAACAACAGACATTTCATCTCAGAATTCAAGAGGTTAGGAGGCAGAGGTCAAGGTCTTGCTTGCGAGGGCCCTTCTGAGAACTGGGAAGGAGGAGTCCACTCCAGGTCTCACCAGTTTCTCAAAGCCTCCGGTACCCCCTTGATTGCGGATGGCCTTCTATGTCTTTGCATGCTTTCTGCATGTACTGTGTGGTCTTTCCTAAGTGTGTGTCTCTCTATGTCTGGATATCCTTGATGTAAGAATGCTGGGCTTGAGCAGAGCTCAATGGTAGAGCATTTGTCTGGCATGTGGAAGGGCCTGGGTTCCATCTCCAGTGTTGGGAAGGAAGAGGAGGAGGAGGGGGAGGGGGAGGAGGAGGAAGAAGAAAGGAAGGAAGGAAGGAAGGAAGGAAGGAAGGAAGGAAGGAAGGAAGGAAGGAAGGAAGGAAGGAAGGTGGCTTACTTAGGCATAATGGTGCATACCTGTAACCCCAATACTTGGAAGGTGGAGGCAGGAGGATCAGAAGTTCAAATTCATCCTCAGCTATATAGCAAAATTGAGTTCAGCAGCCTAGGCTGTGTGAGACCCTGTCCCAAGAGAAAAGGAAAGGAGGAAGGTGGAGGAGGAAGAGGAGGATAGGGAGGAAGAGGAGCAGGAGGAGGAGGAGGAAGAAGAGGAGGAGGAGGAGGAGGAAGAGGAGCAGGAGGAGGAGGAAAAGGAGGAGGAGGAGGAACAGGAGGAGGAGGAGGAGGAGGAAGCTCTATTTGATTCCAGTCCACCATAAGGATCTGACTCAAATTTGATTATCTCTGTAAGGACATTATTTCCAAATCAAGCAATACTCTAGGGTCCCAGGAGTTAGCACTTCAAGATATCTTTTTAGAGTGAGACCATTTGATCCAGAAAGCACTGGGACACTGCTTCCCCCTCCCCTCGGTGTTTCCTGTGGACCACAGAAAGGAGAGGAAAGCAATATGGCTGCCTACAGGCCTGGCCCACAAGACTGCTTGCTCTCAAACTTCCGGTCCCTCCTCTTCTGCTCTATGCAGTACACATGATCACCAAAGAGTGCCAAGGCCTTGGAAAATGGCAGAACCACAGAGCAGAAGGAGACTGGGTCTCTAATGCCTACATGGAGCAGAGGCTCCTGTCAAATCTGCACTGGTATCATGGTGATTCCCTGGGACTTGGAGACTAGACAGCCTGGAATGTATGTGCCCTAAGATTCAGGACCAAGGTCTGTTAGTCCAGACCAAGGGCCCTCCTGAAGATTCTCCCCAGAGGAGCCGGGTGAGTGGGCATGGGGGAGGGGAGGGATCTGTGGAAGTCAGAAGTTACCTTGAGTCAGTCTTCTGGAGCCATCCAGCCTTTAGTTTGTTGTTTGGTTTTGGGAATGGAGTCTCTCTCTGTGTGTCATCCTCGCTGGCCTGGAAGTTATTGTATACACCAAACCGGCCTTGAATTCACAGAGACTCTCCTGCCTCTGCCTCCTGAGTGCTGGGATTAAAGGTTTGTGCTACCATGTCTGGATCATTTTTTTTTTTTAAAATAAAAGATTTTTATCTGTGTGCGTGTGCGCTAGGAGAAGAGGGGATTGGATCCCCTGGAGCTGGAGTTACAGGCAGTTGTTAGCCACCAGATGTGGGTTCTGAGAACTGAACTCAGATCCTCTGTAAGAACAGCAAGCCCTCTTGACCACTGAGCCATCTATCCAGTTTCGGGAAGCAGGGTCTCTCACTGGCTTGGGGCTTGCTGACAAGCCTAGGTTAGCTGGACAGTGCCCCAGATAACCATCTGTCTCTGGATCCCCAGCACTGGGGCTACCATCAGGAGCTACATCCTCAGCTACCCCTCCCCCCCCCACCCCCCACTCCCAACCCCGGGGATCAGACTCAGGTCTCAGGTCTCTTTTGCTTTGGCAGCAGGTACTTCCATGACTAAGCCATCTCTCCTCCCCTGGTCTCCTCTCTTCTACTAACTGCACACAGGCTGGATAAAATCACCTTCTCCCAAGCTTCTGCATGAAAGACATTTGATGATCTACTCTCTTTTCCCCTTGATAAAAGAAAACAAACACAAGACAGCAACCCCTGGTGATTCTGGGCCTGCGCCTCTCAGCAGCTGGAACCCTGGACCTTGGCCTCCGTTTTGAGTGGAGATTCCGCATCTTTGTGCTGAGTTTGCAGCAGGAATGGACTGCCCCACTACCTAAGACTGACCCCAAAATCATCTCCCATGCCTTCTGCAGAATGACAGCCTAGAAGCTCCCATTCCTGCTTCCGGTCATTTGTCCTGGGCCACTCTGGCTTGTTCCATGGAAAGAGTCAAAAGCCCATGTTGGCCTGTGACTAGGGAAGCTCTAGATCTCCTGATATTCTTCAGGTCTAACCCTAGATCCAGCTCAAGTTGACCTGTTGTGATGGTTTGTATATGCTGGGCCCAGAGAGTGGCACTATTAGGAGGCGTGGCCTTTTGGAGGAAGTGGTCCACTGTGGGGGTGGGCCTTGAGACCCTCCTCCTAGCTGCCTGAGAACAGTCTGCCCCTGGCTTCCTTTGGATAAAGATGTAGAACTCTCAGCTCTTCCTGCACCATGCCTGCCTATACACTGCCATGCTCCTGCCTTGATGATACTGGACCTCAGAATCTGTAAGGCAGCCCTAATTAAATGTTGTCCTTATAAGACTTGCCTTGCTCATGGTGTCTGTTCACAGCAGTAAAACCCTAACTAAGACACCTGTAATTTCCAAGACCCCTCCCCTGCCTGTTCGTTCCCCTCACAAGACCAGCGCCAGACTCACTCTCTTTCCTGTTCCAAAAGCACCCACCCCACCCCCACCTCCACCCCAGGCACTCAATGATGCCTTGGCTTCTGGCTCATTTGCCAAATGGGAAGGCAAACAGAGCTGATGAACCTCCGCGGCACCCAGTGACTCAGGTGCCCACCCCTCCCCAGCCAGCTGCTCCTGAGGAAGGAGGTGGGTGGCTCCTCAGGGGGCAGAATCACAGAATTAAGTCTTTACAGGGTAGTTCCCTGCAGTGACAGTATTGAGTATTGGCAATGGGGTGCTGAAGGAGAGACCTTGAGACTGATGTGGTCAACCCCAGGGTTGATGCCCCAGATCTTGTGGGACAGACTCAAGGCAAAGACTGTGTCTCTCAGTGGTAAGCCCTGTTCAGTCAAGGGCTTAGAGACCTCTTTTTTGTACTTGATAGCTTTCTTGTCAATTTGGCAGAATGACTAACAGAAATTTTATTTTGGCTCATGGTTGTAGAGGGCTCAGCCCTTTGATACCTGGCTCCAGGTGCTGGAGCAAAACATCGCGGTGACAGAAGTGTGTGCCAAAGTGAGTGTCCATTTCATGGCAAACCGGGAAGTGGAGGAAGAGGGAGAGAGAGGGAGAGGGAGAGAGAAAGACTGGGGACCAGACCTCAAATGTATGCCTCCAGTCACCAAGGAGCCTCCATCCACCTTCTCAAGGTTTTCAAAGCCTCCCAAGGTAATACCACCCGTTGCGGACCAGACATTCAAAACATGTGTGCACATGCATGTGTGTGCGTGTATGTGCATGCATGTGTATGTGTATGTGCACCTGCATGTGTGTGTGCGTGTGTGTGTGTGACGTGTGCACGTGTGTATGTGCTCAAGTGGATTTTGTATTCAAACAAAAGCATGTGTCCCTGCCCATCAAGGGAGTTTTCAGTCTGGCTGCCAACGGCGTTTCTCAAGCCAAGCTTCTGAAGTTCAGGCCTTTGAAAGACTGGACTGGAGATAGCTATTGTCAGTTATTGGGAATGGCTGTGGTAATGTCAGATTTTTGAGTGGCCCAAGGAGATAGCCACTGCCTGTCACACTCTCGACATCTAGAGGACACTAAACAAAGGGGGTGGGGGTGAGATTAGCAAGCTGCACTCCATGCCTTGCATGGTGACACTGTTGTGGTCGGTCCTGTATGGACATACCTCATGACCCCCAGGATGCTGTGCCTGTGTGACACCTTGCATAAGTTGGTTCTCTCCATCCACCATGGGGGTCCTGGGGATTGAACTCAGGTCATCAAGCTTGGTAGCAGGTGCCTTTACTTGCTCATCTTTCTTGCCTGTATGTCCCCAGTGCTGCTATGATTGGTGTGCACCATTAGCAGTCTTAATGATGTCTACATCTCTTTGGTCATAACCTCATCTGATGACATATCCCTTGACCTATAGCTCTGACCTCTAGGAAAAGACCATTCTCTGTGTCTCTCTAGCACGAATACTCTCACTTACCTGAGTATCCACTGGGGCCTTACATAGAAGCAGCAGCGAGTAAAACCCAATCAACCCAGCTGAACAATGCCACTCAGCAGTACTAAGGAACAAAGTCTCTTTCTGGCTCTCTGCTCACAATGTTGTTTAGGGACAAGGCCCTACTTAAAATGTTGGAAGCCAAAGCACATTGGGGACGTGAACATGTCCCTATGGAGGGAGGGAGTGAAACAGAAGCATAAGGGTTCTTTGGAAAGGCAGTTGTGTCCAATGGTGTTTCGCTGGGGCAGACACATGAAGGAGTGTTTTCCTGAAGCAGACCCAGGAGAGAGGACGTTCTGCTAAAGCAAGCACGTGAAAGGACCCATAATGAAGGATTCTTCACTAACAACACGCATGTGTTGGTCCACCTAACATTGCATAGTTGAGCTCCATTTGTCGGGACTCCATAGAGAGAAACGCACCAAAAACTTCTGATGGTGTTCTGGCAGCTTCTTGCCACTTCTGCAAACTCGGGCCGATCAATGAGTGATGTCAGCTGATACAGACTACGTGGAGTTTTGCTAAGACAGACTGTCGTGCTGAGGCAAGGCCCGTGGTGAGGCAAGACCTGTGGAAGACATGTGATGTTTGGAGGGTGTAAATAGGACCCCACGGACAGTGACAGAGGCTGGCTTGCACAGGTAGCTACCCAACGCTTCCTGGTCCTCATGTCTTCACTGATCTTTACTTCATTGAGAGAGGTACGGCAAAGAACTTCTGGCAGAGGCCTGGCTGCTTCTGCTAGGTCACGCCACTACTGCCGATCTGTGGTCGCTCTCCTGGGACTACTGAACTGGACTGCTGGCGTACTCGTGAGGCGTTTGCAGGTGGATTGAGCTGCCGCTGCTGAATCCTGTGGTTTGAACCGCTGATTTCCTGACGACACAGATTGGATTTGCCTCAGAGAACAATTTCTAAGCAGGTTCACGTCCTCTGTATCCTAATAACCTTTCTTTTCCACTACCTCTGGTGGGTGGTGGGTTAGAAGGGAGGTTAAAGAACCATTTTTAGAATTAGGATTGAGAAAAATTTAAACTTATAAGGGAGGGTCAGGTATGTGGTTTTTTGTTTGTTTTGTTTTGTTTTAATGGTGTGCCTCCTGGTAGGCTGACCACATTCTCAAGAAACCCAGATCTTAAGATTAGCCCAGATCTTAAGATTAGCAGAGCAACTGATGCTGGGCTTGATGGGAAAAGAGGAAAGATTAAGAGGTAAAAGAAGAAATCTCCATGTTGGAAGGGAAGAGATGGGGGTTGAGAGGGCCGTCAGGGAAGAGTTTCGGGAGTGACTACGTTCAAAATGCATCATATGAAATTCTCCAAGAATTGGTACCTTTTCATGTTGGAAGAACCAAATCTCCATTTCCATGCTTACATTATTTTCATCCCAGAGGCAGACCACACACACCCTCTGCCCTGTGTGTGCACACCTGCGCTTGTTCGTAATGCATGCGTGCAGGTCAGAGGTCAACCTAGGATGTCTTTTTAAAACATTTTTTAAAAGTCATTTATTTATGTATGTCTATGTGTGAGTGCCAGATGAGGTCAAAGGTCAAAGCAACGTCAGCTCCATCGGAGCTAGAGTTGCAGACAGTTGTGAATTGCTCCTTCTGGGTGCTGGGAATCAAACCTAAATGCTCTATAAGAAAAACACATGCTCTTAACCGCCACTGAGCCATCTCTCTAGCCCCAGCCTTCGATGTCTTAACTTCATGAGCTCGCTTTTGGAAACAAGGTCTCTCATTGTCCTGGGGCTCAGATTCAGGGAGGCTGGCTGAGCAGCACCCGGGACCCTTTTGTGTTTGCCTCCCCAGTGCTGGGATCACAAGTGTACGCCATCACCACTCTCAATCTGGATGCTGCAGAACAAGCTCCAGTTCTTTGTGCCTACATGAAATACGTGTCTACCGACCAAACATCTCTCCGGCCCACACCCTCCCCTCTGCTTTCAGGGTTGCTGGGCAGACAATACACACCAGAGAGTTTTGGAGACCTCCCAATGTGAAGGAAATGGTCTTGGTGACATCCACAGTGTCCTTGAGGCTCCACAGTCACACACTCAAAGCCTTTCTATCCAGCTGTGGCCCTCAGTAGTCGTGGGTAGCAGTCAAACTGAACCCTGACACGGTGTGTTTTATTATTACTATTACTATTATTATTATTATTATTATTATTATTATTTACTTTATTCATTTGTCTCATGCAGTGCTGGGGATCGTACCTATCACCAATCCTGACATGGTTTAAATTTTGCTTCTTTGGGACTCCTCCCCCACAAGAATGCTCTGATCTCATTTCCTTTGGTTGAGTCCCCCCCTTTACAGCTCAACCTAAATTCTCATTTCTACAGATGTCCCCCAGTCTTCCCAAAGAAAAGTCAGTCTTCCTTCCCCTGTTTCTCTAGCTCTTCATCTTTGGAACAATGGCCACTTCCTGGTTTACATGCTATCTTGTGGTCAGAGCTGGTGTTCTTTGCTCTGATAAGCGTCTGAGATCTTAGTCCCTCCTGCATTCCTCCAAGGGGTTGGCACAGAGTTTAGAGTGTGTGAAAGGCACACAGCACCCTCAGGCTTGGTGGCAGAGAATTGGAGCGAACCTCAAGAGGTGATCAATGCCTTCGGAGCCTGCAGGCGGGAAGATGAGTGGCCAGGCTTCCCAGATCAGGTCCATAAACATCTTTTGACAAAATAGGCTAACTTCGAAGCCTAGCAATTTTAGATTATATTTGCATTGAAGGCTTTTAAAGTAGCAAAACTTTAGATTTATGTCTTTGCGAACAGATGTGGAAAGGAAAATCAATTCCTCGTAGGATTGGCTTATTTGTTTTTTATCTCAGTACTAAATATTATGCAGCGAGTGACAAATTAATACATAAATTGACCCAGAGACATCTGCATACTGGATGGGTGATCGGAATGGGGCAAGCGGCTCGGAGTCAGGAAGAATGGATGCTCGCCTGTCAGCCAGATGTTTCCCAGCAAGACTGGCGGGAAGACAGCTTGAGTGGGGGCGGAACATGCTCACAGGCTTCAAGGGGGACAGGTGGCACGCAGGCAGGCAGTGCCACCTTACGCAGGCAGTGCCACCTTATGACACTGGCATTGAAGGTGTGATTCAACCGTGATCCATGGGAGGATGGGTAGCATCCGTTTGCTCCCCACCTCTGTCCTTCCCCTCTCTTCCAGGCTGAGTGGAACAGAGAGGGGGATCCTGGTGACACAGTGGTGCTGTCACAGGTGGCCTGTGGGGCTCTGCTGGCAGGCCTCCAGGACTGAGTAATGTGAGCAAATAGAAGTGTGACCTTACTCTCTGAGGTCAGTCCTTGCCACCCATAGCTCCAGGGCAGAACAGGCAGGTAGACAGACACGAGAAGCAGGAGCCAGGGTCACGGAGGAAAATGCATCTGCTCATCCCTGGGCCAGAAATTCCACTCCCCAGGATTCCTCAGTGTAGGAGGGGCCCAAGGGGAACGTGGGATTTTGAGAGCCATCAGGGAATGCCACAGCCAGCCCCTGCTGCCAGTTGGGGCCAGCTTTCAGAGACAGCAGATGAGGCAGAGAAAGAGCAAGGCAGTTCTCTAGGAAAAAAAATTCCATAAATGTGGAAAAAAACCAAAAGTGACTGCTTTTCCCAAGAGAGGGCACATCGAAGAGGAAGCTTTTGATATAGTCTAGCTAAATGCCAACCAGCCAGTCCGGCTCTGGAGAGAAAGAGAGAGAGGAGAGAGATAAAGGAAGGGGGGTGACAGAGTATTTTTTCTTTGTCTGGCAACCTCTCTTTGGGTTTTATCATGACAGGACACGGATGTCCTTTAAGGCTCACAATGGAAGAGGGACAATAGAGAAGAAGCAGTTTGCATAATCAGGAAGGCAGGCATAGAAGCCAGAAAGGACAGTTGGATGTCCTTATCCTTCAGACACCCGGGCGAAATCCCCAGTCACATTGCTGAAGAGGCTGGGGTTCCTTCCTGGTGGCAGAAGTACCCATGTATTGAACAGCATGGGGGATGGAAAAGTGCCCCCAACACACTCATAAACACCATCTTCAGGAAGCTGTGAAGGCGCCAGGGAATCGGAGCCTGGAGCAAGTGTACGGAGTGGGTCAAATAAAGAATTCTGTCTGGAAATAGGAGGTGGTTTAATTGGTCGGTCCCACCTTGAGGATGGCAGATGGGAGCTGGGGCAGGTACTTGCCGCCCAAGGACACTTAAAACTGTTCATAATGGAACACTTGTAACAGTTGCTTTCCTGCACCCTCCTCTGTCTGCCCTGCCCAGTCATTGGCCGCCAGCATCTTTATTTACCAATCAGAACCAAACTGGGAGGTAGGACCCCTCAGTGTCTTACCTACTGACTCTCATAGTAGGTCAAACTCACTATAAATTTATATATTTGACATGCGTGTCTGTCTCTGTGTGTGTACATACATTGTGTCTGTGAGTATAGGCACATTTGTACCACACCACAGATAGAGGTCAGAGGGCAAACTTGGGTATTGGTCCTCACCTTCCACTTTGAGACAAGGTCTTGAGGGATCTACTTGTCTCTGTGTCTCCCATCTCACCATTACTTCGATTACACACACACACACACACACACACACACACACACACACACACACACACACTATAGTGCCCAGCTTCATATGTGGGTCCTGGATATCTGAACTTGTGAGGCAAGTGCTTTATGGACTGAGCCACTCCCCCCAGTTTTCTTCCAAGTATTCAGCACAAAAGAAGCCAATAATCAGCTGGACTCTCCAGACTGTAAACAGCTGTGTCTTCAAGTGTGTGTGTGTGTGTGTGTGTGTGTGTGTGTATGTGTTGTGTGTGTGACATATATGTTGTATTTATAAATGTTGTGGGGTAGTTGTGTGTGTGTGCAGGCACTTGTGTGTCTTTTGTGTGTGCATGGTGTCTGTGTGCCGTGCTTTGAGCAGGCTAGGCAAGCACTCTACCCCTGAGGAACACCTCCTGTTGACTTTCTCCACTCAGTTTGCCAGGTCTCCAAACCCTCCCCTCTCTGCGTCTTTCAGAAGAGCTGCTTTTTTCTTTTCCAATCACCAGCTCCTACCCACCTTCAGCCCATTAGCAACCCAGCATGACCCCCCCCACCACGGCCTGTCACCAAGCTGAATTGCCTGTTCTTTGCTGATTCCTTTGTCTTGTTAATACTTTGGGAAAGGCGGATAGGCTATACGATATAGAAGCTTACTGTAGTGTGTGGATGGGGGCACTTGAGAGGTTAGACAACAAGGCTGAAGTTTTGGTTAGCTCCCAAGGTCTTTGGTATTGGGAGTGTCCTAATGGTGGACGTCTCTGTCTCTGGATACTTCCTGTCTTCATTCCCTTCTCTCCTGTTCTGTGATCCGTGGACTCCTGTGTTTGGACACTTGGTCCTCCGAGATGCTTTTACTATGGAAGGCTCTAGATGTTCAGGAGGTGGAACCTTGCTGAAGGAAGTGAGTCCCTGGAGGTGGTCCTTGAGGTCTATAGCTTGGCCCTGCTTCCTGCCTGGTCTCTATTTCCTGAATAACCCACAGGTGAGCTAGTAGTCTCACCTTCTGGCCACCGCAGCCATGAGCCACCCCCCACACTATGAGCTATAGCAAACCCTTTCTCACAGAAGAGCTGCTTCTTGTTGGGTATTTCATCACAACTACTGTAGCTCCTTCACACTGCGCCCTTGCTTGGAACCCATCCATCGGGAGCCTTGAAATCCACGAAAAGTGCAGGCCCTCACTCCGGTGTGAGCTTGTTTTCACCTTCATCCCTCAGCCTTGAATATCCCCAACTACTTCTGTGCCCTTCAGAGTGGTCCTGAGTCACACAGCATCCCCTTTAAACCCAGGCCCCTATTCATCTGGAGCCTCTGACGGTAGGGTGTGTGGCTTTCTCTTCTCTTCTCTCTTTTTTTTTTTTTTTTTTTTTTTGGACCTCTATCTTTGGGTGCTTTTCTCTTGTCTTTATTTTTATGTAAAGTCCAAAGTAAAATAACATTTTAAATCAACGGAGATATAAATCTCGTGGCTCACTTAGCTGACCAAAAGGAGAAAATGTGGACAGATTCCAAGGAGGGAAAAAAAAAAACCCAAAAAACAAACCACTGCCTCTGCCCCAGCTTCATTCAGCTGAGCCGCCCCACCCTCTCTCCTCTGCTCTTTTAGGCTCTCCAGGTCTTCCTCACTCAAGTGTGGCAAATTATGTAATTAGTGAAAGAGCAACAATTTTGCTGAGAAAATGGTTATGTGTTTATGGAAGTTCAATGGTGCAAAGTGTCTAAGGAAAGCCATTTGCTAAGCCAGAGAAAAAGACAGGGGAACTGGGTCCCCGGCCAGCTCTCAGCAGAACCTAGGCCAACAGTCAACAAAACCATTTGGAGGCACTACCCGGGGGACCAGGTGCCAGGCTTAGCTGAGTCTCAGCGCCCATCTCTCTTTCTCCTCTCCGTCGACTCAGAGCAAAATAATCAGCCACCACATAGTTCCCAGAAAACAGGTCTGTGTGCCATTAACCAGTCTTATCTGTGACCTTTGTTAGAGTTACGGCTCCCCCACTCCCAACCCTATCTTTTTTTTCTAAGCCATTCGAGTCATTAGACAACGCTGAACCTAATAATTATTCTCTAACTGTCCTCTTGGATATCCGGGGATTTAGAGTATACATTCACCTTTAATTTGTTTTTATCACCCAGCATGCATGTTGTTTCAGAACCTGTTGGCTGGTTTGCTATAGTGTGAGACTGCATTGTCTTTCTGAACCTGCCCAGACTGGCAGGCAAGTGCTTCCAAATTCTAGCTTCGTTTCAACAGGACACTTCACCCAAGGAGTGCCACCTGTACTTCAGTGTGTGTCCTGGTCATGGGAGGTACAGAACACATGGACCAGGGGCTTGGCTACTGTTCTAGTTAGCATTCACTGTCAATTTGACACAACATAGAATTGTCTGAAATTAAAACAAACAAACAAACAAACAAACAACATCATTGAGTAACTGTCTTTATTAAGTTGGTCTATGGACATTTCTACGAGGTCTGTCTTGAGGTCTGCCCACTGTGGGCGGTGCCATCCCTAGGCAGGTGGTCCTGAGCTGTCTGAGAAAACTAGCTAAAGTGAGGAGTCACAGCATGAGCCAGCAGGCAATGACCATGCATAGTTTGTGCTTCAAGTTCCTACCACGGCTGTGTGGACTGTGACCTGGAAATGAAATCCAACTGAAACCCATCTTCCCCTAAGGTGCTTTTGGCCAGCAACAGAAAGGAAGCAATAGGCTTTAGGGACGTATCAGAGGTTATCACTCTACTCTACAGTGCAGAGGAGGAACACCAGAGTTTCCTCTGAGCTTATCACTGGGTCACCTCGCTTGGTTTCTCATCACATCTCTGACCAGGGAAGGATAGAGAAATGGGGTGATTTGGAATGGCTCCTCCCCCAGAACAGAAAGAATGAAGTTTGTGGAAATAGCTGGGGGCGGGCAAGATGATTGCAGATGAGAAGCCTAGCAGAGAGACACTTCTTCAATGTCCTGGAGCATCTCAGGCGAGGACCCCATCTGTTTTGCTAAATTGACAATTTCCTTCTGCAGGAAATCAAGGTTCATACTGAGTTTCAGGCTAACTACCGAGTAAGGAATAGCGTCACTTTCTAAAGACTCTGCCTTTTAAGACGTTCAGCATGTAACCTAATTTCATTTGATGGAGTTTGTTTTTGCTTTTTCCATTTGCTACCTAGATATGTGTTTCATTATTTCCCACAGAATTGGGCTTGGGTGGGAGAGCCAGGGAGCCAGAGCTCTCTGAGCCTCAAAGTTACCACAAAAAAAGATGAAATCATATTAAATAAAACTACAACAAATTATATGATCAACTGTCCCAGTGGGTTTTTCTGACACCTCCCCAATATGAACACACACATACACATACATGCATACACACATATATCACACATACACATACATGCATACACACATATATCACACATACACATACATGCATACACACATATATCACACACACACACACACACACACACACACACACAGACTCAAAAGGGTAATATTTGAACAAACCTAGATATGGGAAAGATTATTTATTGGGAAAGATTTTCTTTTTTAAATTTTATTGATATATTTAATAGACCTATTTGTATATTTTAATTACATCTGTTTGCGTGTAGATCTCTGTGTGCGTTGTGCATGCCCTCCAGCGCACATGTGCAGATCAGAGTACAACTCGTGGTTTTCTCTTTCTACTGTGTGGACCCCAGGGCATCCAGCTCACGTTGTCAAGCTTGGTGACAAGTGCTTTGCCCACTGAGACATCCTGCCAGTCCACGAGTGGTTTTCATTGGAGGAAAATGTTTCTATCTGCTGGGGTCCTTTTAGGATGGATCTGATCAAAACCCTGTTTCCCATTTTTAAAATGCAAGGCTTCTAAAAAGCATTCTAACACGGAGACAGGGGCTTATCTTTCAGAAAGTAATTACAGCGTAATGTGAGTTTCTTGGAATCAGAAGCGTGAATTAGGAACGGCCCTGTGAATCGTGATATGGGAGAAAGAGACAGGCGAGCAATAGGGAGGTGTCAACTGTTTAATCGAGGGAGGGTAATGAAGCACCCATCAGGCAGGAGACACAAGCGCGTCTGAGTCTCTCAGTGGCAAGGTTTCTTCTGTATGGCTCTCCTGGTGCCCGCGGTAGGTAGAGATGAACCTACTTGATGTCACACAAGAGGGCCACGCCTCTCAGGATCCAGTGATCCGGGGACAGCACCGTGCGCAGGTACACCACGGTGATGAAGGTGAGGTCAGTTCGCCTGGGTTTCTTGTAGATCGGACACACGTACAGCTTCGGATCCTTGGGCGCCGTGGAGTTGATTGCAAAGATGTGCAGGACAGGGATCTGCATGAAGAGAACCTTCGGGGTGGATTCTGTGAGCTTCCCGTTCCTCCTGTCCCAGGATGCGCCATCCATATACAGCCCGTAAATATACACGCCTTCCTGGAGGACCAAGCGACAGAGGAGAGGTGTTGAAAACTAGGCATCCGCTATGTAATGAGGGCTGTCAGTTCGGAAAGAAAACACACGCCAGTCTTAAGGCGCTAGCTGATAAGAAAACACCACTGGGCCGATCGCATTCACGGAAACACTTGGCCATGTTTCCCCTGGGACACACAGTGAATCTAGCTGCACCGTGGAAGTGCCCTGCTGTGAGTTATTGGGACGTGGAGTGGTCCACCTGGGAAATAGGAAGGCCAAGTCACCTCTGCAGGTAGCTGTAAATCCAGTTGGAGCTGCTGCAAGTTGGAAGCATAGCCTGTGACTTGGAGCTGTTGTCAACCTGACCTTGGACTGAGTAATCAAGCCACTCCTAGGCTCCACCCACCTCCTTCACGGGATGAAATAAGAGTAGAGCGCCCCCAGAGGCCTGGAGTGGTACAGCAAGGTAGACATGAGAAAGGAGGAGAGAGTTGGCCCTCCATGGTGTATGGCTAACCATTTTCCCTACATTCTTTCCTACAGACGGACTTGCCTTCATGGGCCTCACCTTTAAATCGAGGAAGCAAGACCCCCGAGAAAAGGTGACAGTTTGAGATTTGTTAGTGGAGCTGCCTGGTTCCGAGCGTTCTGAGGGTAAATGCAGTGACTCTGGACTGAGGTCATGAGGACTTTAGCCATGGGAGTAGACTGTGGAAGGGACCGGCTTAGCGAGATCCCTGAAGAGCCTAAGCAACTCCACAGAGATGGACAGACTGGGCAGAGACGATACTTTACTTCTTGACCGAGGGTTCCGAGATAATAGAATGAGGTATCACTTGACCATAGAAGACAAGTGTGCAGAGCTGAAGTGTCTGAACTCTGTCTTGCAGGCACAGGGGAGCCACAGAACATGTATTCATTAAGACAAGAAAAGGCTGTAGAGAATCATGCGAGCTATAAAGTATATTGATGTAGAAGATGGTGACCGTTTTTCTATTTCTAATGAACATGGGGCCCGGGGGGAGGTAAATGTAGATAGTGATAAAAGGCAGAGAGATTAAGTGGCAGAAAGTTTCCAGGGCTCTCTCCAGGCTCTAACTGCATGAGGACCGTATATTGTGAACCGTAAACCAGGGGGCACGGTTTGATGCCGAGGTCCTGGGCAGTCCCGGGGCATCGGGACACAGAGCTCCCATCCTTAACTTAGTGGTTGACAACTGTGAACAGAACAAGGTGACGCCAGCTAACATCCTACGGCCAACTGTGACCTCTTCTACAGCCCTTGCTATTTAAGGGCCTCAAGAGTCACAGTGAGAAGACACAACGGCAGGTAGGACGGTGTCACCTGTACTGGCTGGTTTTGTGTGTCAACTTGACACAAGCTAGCGTCATCAGAGAGGAAGGGGCCTCAGTTGAGGAAATGCCTCCATGGGACCCAGCTGTAAGAAGTTTTTCAATTAGTTATCAAGGAGGAAGGCCCAGCCTATGGTGGGTGGGTGGTGCCATCCTTGATCTGGTAGCCCTGGGCTCTACAATAAAGGAAGGCTGAGCAAGCTACCAGGAGCAAGCCACCAACGCCTCTGCACCAGCTCCTGCCTCCAAGTTCCTGCCTTGTTTGAGTTCCTGTCCTGACTGCCTTCAATGATAAACACCAGTGTGGAAGTGTAAGCTGAATAAACCCTTTCCTCCCCAAGTTGCTTCTTGAGACAAACCCCAAATTTTTGACAACCCAGCATCCCAGATACAAATATTTGGCTTTGCAGATATAATTTGTTTAGATATGAACACACTGGGTCTGGAAAGGCCCTAGATCCAATGCAGTGTGTGTGTGTGTGTGTGTGTGTGTGTGTGTGTGTGTGTGTGTGTGTGTGTAGGGGCAGGTCATACAGAGAGACACAAAGTAGTATAAAGCTTCTGACAGTTGTGGTAGGCATTGGACTGATATGGTCAAAACAACCAATCTTGCCAAGGGCTGCCAGTAGGCATCAGAAACCAGGAGAGAGTCATCGGGTAAAGCTGTCTCTCTCACACAGTTCCCTTCTGGAGGAAACCAACACTGCCAGTCATTGATTTATTTTATTTTGTTTTGAGACAGGGTCTCATGTATCCCAGGCTGACCTTAAACTCCCGATCCTCCTGCTTCCTGCTTCCTAGGTGTCCTAAGTGTTGGGATTATAGGCGTGTGGTACAGCATCCAGCTTATGTGGAGCTGGGGATCGAACCCAGGGCTCCACGCTTGCTAAGCCAGCCCTCTACGGTGCTTTTGGACTTCAGGACTCCTTAACTGTAAGGGAACACACTCTAAGCTTTTAGTAACCAAGACTGTGATATTCCAGGCAATAAGTATGGGTGGGGTTCCAGGAAGCCTGGTGGTACTGTAAGAAATACCTAGATACATGGAGGTGACTGGGGGGGCTGCAATAACAGGTGGAAGATGCAAGACCTCGGAACATGTTAACAGAGAGACCCTAAATTACCTTAAGGAGGGGCTGGAAGAAATGTACAGCATAGGGGTGTGTGGGGAGAGGCATAAGGAACCTTCTAGCAACTGGAAGGGAGAACCCCAGTTACAAAGTGGTAGAAAACTGTCCAGAGCTCAGATAATCATGTGTTCAAGTCTCCTTGGTGTTGAGGGAATGAACAGCAGAAAAAGAGAAAGAAGGTCTAAGTTTGTTGAGCTGTTGTGTCAGATCTGGCACCAAGCTTCCGAGATGGTGTTCATGGCCTTGGGACTTCCTGCAGAGAGGTTGAACCATCCCATAGTTTTCAAATCACTGAAGCACTTGCCCACACCTGGGACGAAGAAGCAGCGGGCTTTGGGCCTGCTACCTCCGTAGCATGGTAGACTCTTTGCACTCAGAGTCTCAACATACATGGGGCGATGGTACGGTGTAGGAACTGAGCCCCCAACAGTTCCGTGGATTTCCATGGCCCTCAGCGGCTACAAGGGAACCTGGGAGCCCAGAGAAGGAGCTGGAGACCCATGGAGATCCTTCTAAGCAAGCATGTACATAACTTGTACATATATATATACATATATATACATATATATACATATATATACATATATATATATATATACATATATAAAGATCACCTGTGGAGTCCCTGGGCTCACATTACCCCTTGTCACTAAACCCCCACTCAGCAGCTGGGGGAGGCTTTGGCCTTGAGGTTGTCTAGTTACAACAGAGAAAAAGCTCGCTGAGAAGCAGGCAGGCTTCATGGAAGGAGTCAAGGCCTGTTTTTAATTTTGTTTTGGTTTTGTGGCATTGAGGACTGAACCCAGGGCCTTGCCTACTAGGCAACTGTTTGACTATTTTCTGCATTGACATCCCTGGCCCTCAAGGACAATGTTGAGCTGAGCTTGGATTTTCCTTCTCAGCCCTGCCCACAGCACCTACCGCCGGGGGCGTGACGATCTCTTCCTTGGTCTGCCGTAGGACTTCATTGTGGATGGTCACGGTGTCCAGAGCCCAGCCTTTGTGAGCACGGGTCACTTCTTGCCTCATTGCTGTGAGGAAGCCTAGAGAGAGAGAGAGACTGACTGACTCTTGATGAAGCCCACTTCAGTAACACAGAGGAAGTAACACTAAGGGCATCTTGACAGTCTCTAAATTGCCTGCCCATTCTGGGAGGAGCTGAGACCAGAACCCCAGAGCAAGGGGTTTCTTACTTGAGATTTGTTTCCATGGGGACAGTGAAGAGACGAAGAGAGAGGGACCTTGGTTTGGAAGTCCCCTGGAACTCCAAGTCTTTTTTAAGGGTTCCAACCCAGCCCTAGTTCATGGTCACTCTTGGAAAACAAAATATCCAATGTGTGACCAGAATAGTAAAATATTCTGAGAAACAGCCTTCCAATTAAACTCGAATCAGACCATTATGAAGCTTCTATTTGCCATAATGGGACAATTTCATTTAGTCTAAGGAAATAAGGCATAAACAGCATAATAGTGACCTGACTTTCAATTTGATCAAACAAGGCAATCACACCGGAAAGGGAGAGCTACATCTTTTAATGTGCATAATACAGTTATTTTTAAGATAATGCGTGGCTCCGTATCTGTGGCCTTTCTCTAAACTTAATATTTGGGAATCATGCCTGCCATTCAATCCAATAAGAGAAGCCTTTTCTGGAGAGTGGCATTCAATGTTAGCACGGGGAGGGGGGGATCCTAATTCTTAAAGCCGGCTGGCAAACCGTGAAAGCCACGAGTTGCAAAGAGTCCTTAACACAAGGGGTTAAATCTCCCAGAGAGCGGAAGCAAACAATGGCGCCCATCTGGCCCGGCTGTACTGAGGGACCCTGGCTCATGGAAAGGACCTCATTCTTTCACTCATTTGTCAACTCTCTTGAGAGTGGCACAGTTCAAGGTGGCACAAAGTACAAGAGGCCACTCATGGGGAGTCTTGTCCCTAGACCAGTGGTTCTCAACCTTCCGAATGCTGGGACCCTTTAATACAGTTGTTCATCTTGTGGGGAGCCACCCCCAAACCATAACATGATTTTCATTGCTACTTTGTAACTACAACTTTGCTACTGCTACGGAGCTGTGATGTTTTCTGATGGTCTTTAGGCGACCTTGGTGAAAAGGTCACTCTATCCCTGCAAAAGGGTGGAGACCCTCAGGTTGAGAAACACGGATCTAGTGTAAGGCGGAGCCTTAATGGGTCACACTCAAAGGCATGGGAAAAGTTCACGGAGGCCTAACTGGAAAGAGGAGGTTAATGGCGGCTCTCTTTTCAATATCCAATTTTGACTTTTTTTTAATTATGGGTATGAACACCGTGGGGTGGAGGTGGGGGGGATGGAGGGCAGACAGGAGAGGTCAGTTCATACTGAAGCTGGAATACAAGCCGCTGTGAGCTGGCCAGCACGGGTGCTGGCACCCAAACTCAGGTCTAATGCAAGAGCAGTATTCATTCCCAACAGCTGAGCCATCTCGCCGGCCCCTGGTTGCAAACCTTGAAAGATGTGTGAGGATTTGCGATTCAGGACAAGACCAGCTCGAGCAATGGCACGTGTCTGGGTTAGAGGAGGAACTGAGGATTCCAGAGGATTCCAGTACAAAGGCAGAGAAATGATTTCTCAGGTGAGAGGTCCCCCTGCATCCTTTTAAATGCATTCGCATTATATTTATTTATGTGCATGTGTGCATGTGTGCGCACATGCCTGCCATGGTGTGCATATGGAAGTCAGAGAGTGATTTGCGGGAACCAGCACCCTCTTTCCACCACAGGGGTCTCAGGCTTGGTGGCAAGAGCCTTCATCCAAGAGCCATGTCACTGGTCCCACGCTGCTTCTCAGGAGGTGGGAAGAGGACAATGACTTGTTTGCATTTGCATCTTAGAACGCCCATTTATAGCACCCATTAAAACAGGCCCTGGGCCACTAGAGAGAGTCTTCTGCATTCTTCCAAAAGGCAAGCTCCTCCATCAACCAGAGTGGAAAAGAACTCTTACAGTAGGAGCTATACCTGTCGGGAAGTGCAGTAGAAGCTCATCTGGCAATGACAGCTCTTCCTACAGTCCCAGAAGGGGACCTAATCACCAGCGGTCATATTTTGATTTTATGTGTATGAGAGTTGGCCTGCACATATGTCTGTACACCGTGTGCATGTAGTGACCACGGAGGCCAGAGGACATTAAATCCTCTGGAACTAGTGTTACAGATGGGCGAAAGCCATTAAAGTGGGTGCTGGGAACTGAACCCCGGTCCTCTGGAAGAGCAGTCAAGTGTACTTAACCACTGAGCCACCTCTTCAGCTCCTCACTTTCATCTTAAACACTGAGGAAATCCCATGCTTGAGTAAGAAAACATTTCATGTGTTTGTACGTCAGATTTATATATATGTGTGTGTGTGCTATATGAGTAATATATATTATATATATAATATATATATTTTTTTTATATATTATATACACACACACACACACACAAAAAAAAAAAAAAAAAAAAAAACCCAGTACACCCTTCCAATCAGCCATGAAAATGTCATTTTTGGGTTTATTCATCTGTATGACTGGTTTGCCTGCATGTTCATATGTGTACCATAAATGCATCCTGGCACCCACAGAGACCAGAATATTACATCAGGCTCCCTGGAACTGTATTTACCGATGGTCGTGAGCCACAAAGTGGGTGCTAGGAGTCGAACCCGGGTCCTCTGCAAGAGCGGCCAGTGACTTTAGCTGTCAAGCTATCTCTCCTGGCAAAAATGTCATTTTCATAATTCAACACGCAGTGTTCATCCATGTGTCTGTGAGACACTGCATATCCGACTTGAGTGCCTGGAGTCAAGTTGACCTTAGCTTATGATGTTTTAAAACTCACCTCTGACGTTATGAAGCTATGAGGCCACAGTGTCCAGGTCACTAATCCTACTTTTAACCTTCTCTCTGCAGCAGCAGAGTCATTGATACTCTTTTTCCCTATAACATCTTAAATCATGACTAAACTGCAAATTGGCCTCACCCAGTCTGGCTTTCAGGGCTAGGCCAGAAGTATCCAAAGACAAAGGAAGCTGGGTCTACCCTCCCCCCATACGCTTTTAATATCTTCTTTTCTGCTTCTAAGATTTTAGTCATTATCAGGGAGTTCTGCAAAACTCCCCGTGCAGTTAAGAGATACTATTTCCTGTCTGGTCTCTACTAGGGAGCATGTGTTATGTTGTCCAGACTCCAAGGGTAAATTTCCTGATGCTTAGGGGCACTCTGGATGCCAGCAGGTGAAATCTAGTACACAAGACTGTCCCGCTACTAAGAAAGGCAGTGTTGAGACCTAGAGCAAAGGCCGAGAATGGTTCCCAAGTCATCCCTACTCAGAGAACGTGGGGAGAGAGGATGTATGCATTTTC
Organism: Uromys caudimaculatus; assembly: GCA_028551405.1. Taxonomy (NCBI): domain Eukaryota; kingdom Metazoa; phylum Chordata; class Mammalia; order Rodentia; family Muridae; genus Uromys; species Uromys caudimaculatus. The sequence continues at coordinate 40,558,105 of CM052720.1, forward strand.
AAATCTGTCTGTCTATAATACGTCTATCTGTTCTCCCGTCTATTTGAGATAGAGTCTCATCATCCCAAGCCAACCTCAGATGTCACCTATAGCCAAGAGTGACCTCCTTGAGCTTCCAATCCATCTGCTTCCCTCCTCTAAAACCATTAATTTTATGTAGTACTGAGAATCCAACCCCAGGACTCCATGAATGCTATGCAAGTACTCTGCCAACTAAGCTGCCACCCTAGAAGTTTTGCCAGGCTCTGTTGCTTCCCGCTGACGACTCCCTATGAAGGACACAATCTTATCACATTCGAAATGTACTGAAGCATTAATTGTTGGACTTCTAAAAAATGAATGGCTCTCTCTCTTGGAGACCGATGTCAAGCGTAATGAAACTACAGTCTGCTCTTTCTGCTGCTTGTATAACTTCTTGAAGGACTATTGGTAGAGTTTCCTTCACAAAAGCTTGAGAAAAATCAAACACTTTTGTTTTGGCATGCACTTAGTTGTAATCATTCTGAAAGTGATTCATATGTTCCCGTGCTTGAGAGGAGAAACAAAAAGAAAGTCAGTCGGGGCAAGACCTCAACAGCAATAACCTTCTATTCTTCGTGAGATTTAAACCACCCACATGACAAACGGGTGACTTGACTACCCACGGGAGTTACATGTGGTCTAGATGAGATGCTCAAATAATTCTTCCCATCAAATTCATAAAGCATGATGAATTCTTAAAAACACTTGTCAAGTTCATTATTTTAAAAAAAAGCCCCCGCTACTAATCTAGAATTATACTGTGGAAAGTCGGCTCTGAAGCAGTACTTGTTACATTTTATTTCCTGAACCTGGAACAGTCTCACGCTGAAGCCAGTTGATTTCTGCTGCTTGACTTGTGCAATCAGCTGGCCTAGGGAGAGCCATGGTGTGTCTTAAGTGGCGTTGCCTACAGGGTCCTAGAAAAGCTGTAAGCAGCAGCTGATCAGGAAGACTGTGTTTCTCAGCTTTACAAAGAGCTGGCTAGCATTCTGTAACTATGGTCCTGTGTCAAGGGTGGGTGGATGTATGCGTGTGTGTGGGAGGAGAGGGCCAGGAGGGGGACCTGTATGTCCATGTTGTTGTGCCTGTTTGCCAAATTTCAACATCAGTGATCTTCCTCAATATACCTCATATATGCCGGGCAGTGGTGGCGCACGCCTTTAATCCCAGCACTTGGGAGGCAGAGGCAGGAGGATTTCTGAGTTCGAGGCCAGCCTGGTCTACAAAGTGAGTTCCAGGACAGCCAGGGCTACACAGAGAAACCCTGTCTCGAAAAACCAAAATACACACACCTCATATATGTGTGTGTATGTGTGTGTGATGCATATATGTTTGCTTGTTACTTTTGAAGCAGGGCCTCTCACTGCCAATTCAATTCAAACAGCTGGCCACCGAGTGCTGGGGTTACAGATGCGTACCACCATATCTGACTTTTACAGAGGTGCTAGGGATCTGAGTTCAGGTCCTTACCAACATAGCCATCTCCCCAGGTCCCCAGGTGGCCTTTTTTTAATTCAGTAAATGAAGCAATCCTCCTGTAATGGGCCTTGGTTTGTGCAGTTAGTTCCTGTCTAAACAGTTACCACGCCTCCCTGCAGCACCTTCAGAGACGAGGAGAAGTGATGTCTCTGCCGTGAGTTTATGACAGGCAGTTTTTCCCCCAAATGAGGAGCAAATGTGGTTCATTGGTTAAATAAAAAGTCAGAAGCCGTTAGGCCAGGATGAGGTTTGGTCGGCCGAGGTGCATGAACAGGCATGAAGTCTGAACTGCTAGAGAAGGAATCCACGGTGCAGTAGTAAAGTTTCTTTCAAACTATTGTGTGTGTGTGTGTGTGCGCCTTGGCACATGTCTGTGTGCACGAGTGCATGTATGTATATGTGTGTGCGGGCATGGGTATGTGTGCACCCGTGTGTGTGCGTGTGTGTGTGCGCGCCTTGGCACATGTCTGTGTGCACGAGTGCATGTATGTATATGTGTGTGCGGGCATGGGTATGTGTGCACCCGTGTGTGTGTGTGTGTGTGTGTGTGTGTGTGTGTGTGTGTGTGCGCGCGCGCACACATGTGTGTGCACGCGTGCGCACACAGGTACATACTTGGAAGCTAGAGATTGAAGTCGCATGTCTTCTGCAATCACACTCTGGCCTTACTTTTCCAGACAGGAGTCACTGAACCTGGAGCTCCCCAATTTGGCTAGATCGGCTGGCCATCGAAGTTTCAGGGTCTCATCTGTCTCTCCCACCCCAGCACTGGGATTCCAGGTGCATGCAGGTCCTGAGGATCTGAACTCAGGTTCCCCTGCTTGCCTGGCAAGCACTTTACAGACTGGCCCATCTCCCTGCCCTTTCTCTCAAACTTTAATGATCCCAGGAATCATCTGGGGAAAGGACTCTAACACCAAGGTTCTGATGCAGCAGCGGCTGCAGGAGGACCACACGTCAGGCATCGGGGATCTGAGGTAAAGGTTCTTGTCACACTAGAACAACTCCGGGAGCGTTTAAGAAACTGATCGTGGAGGCTCTCAGCTCGAGAGTCTGAAGGTCTTAACCCTGGAGAGTAGGAACATGATTGGTTTTGGGCCCCAGCCATTAGTATGTATTAAAAATGTCCCAGGTGACTGTGCTGTGGAAGACAGGCCTGAGAACTGCCACTCTGTCAAAGGCTCTCTCAGGACAGGGCACTTGCCAGCCATTGACCCACATTTGTTTTAAGAACCAGTTTGATGGCAGGGGTGGGGGTGGGGAGTAATGCCTCCAAGAACAAGTGAACTGTCTTGGAGAGCTGTCAGTAGGATGAGCTGGTTCTTTGTGGGGTCTCTGGAGACTCACGGGCACTCTGCGGTGTCATTCATCCAAGTGACAGGCTTCGTCAGACCCACGAACACAGGGAAGGGCTGGCAGTAGGGCTGGGACCCTCCATCCCAAGTGGCTGGTGTGTGGAAGTCTAACTCCTGACACAGCCTTCCCTTGAGTAAACTGGCTTTCCCTCGACCTCCTCCCGTCTCAAGTATCCTCTCCCTCCCAAACCTTCCCATCATGCCCTCTGGCATGGTTCTATTTCCACACAAAATAGTCTCTTTACTCTTTTTGTCTTTACTGGAATCAACCCTGAACACATAAGCACTTCCCAGTCATCGTCCACCCATCACGAGAGCCTCTCTGCTGCCTTGACAACCGCAGGCTCTGGTGCCGGGTCCCTCCTTGCTTCATCATTCCTGGTCAGCTGTCCCCAGCCATTGAGCATCCATCAATATCTGCTCCGTGTGTGTGTGTGTGTGTGTGTGTGTGTGTGTGTGTGTGTGTGCGCGCGCGCATGTACAAGTGTGTGGTGTGTGTGCGTGCGTGTGCGTGCATGTGTGTATGTGCATGTACAGGTGTATGTGTGTGTGTGTGTGATATGTATGTGTGGACGTGTTTGGGGAGTGCCAATGTACACATGTGTACGTGCAAAGGCCAGAGGGCGATGTCAGGTGTCCCCCTCAATGGCTCTCTACCTTACTTTTTGAGACAGGATCTCTCTCCCTTGAGCTTGGAGTTCATTACTTAGCTGGACTAGCTGGCCAGCCAGCCCTGGGGATCCTCTTTGTCTCCACTGGGATTGCGGCTCTGGGCCAAGGTACTCAGTTTTCTCTGTGGGATCTGAACCCAGGTCTCTATGGTTGTATCTTGAAGCTCTTACTAAGCTATCTTCTCAGCCTCTCTGTCCCTCCTCGGTGTCCTACCCAGCAGGATGGCCTCTCTGTTCTTACATCATGGTGTCGATATTTATTGACTTTGTTTTGTATATGCGGGGGGGGGGGTGGACACACCAGGGGACAGCTTATAAAGAAATCAGCTCTCTCCTTCCACCTCATGGGTTCCAGGGACCAAACTCGGGTCATCAGGCTTAGTGGCAAGTACCTTCCTGGTGCCACTGAGCCATGCTGCTTGCCCAGACCGAAGCATTTGGACATCACCGGCTGTACCCTCTTTGTTCCCCGCCTCATCAGCTCCTTCCTTTCCAATGCACGCCAGGCAGAGCCCCAAACACAGGTAAACCCAGAGACTCCCTTCTCGCAGCAGCGCCACCCTGCTGGGGGGTGCCAAGAAGTAGCATACAGCTGCTGTGCAGAACTGCAGTGGGCTTCAAAGCCACCTGATGTCCTTCCCTGTCCCCAGTCTCTTCCCCCAGCTTCCATCACTTTCCTGAAATTCCTGCCCCCAATAAGCTTGCCTATTTTTTTAAATAGAGGCTAGAAGACTCCCTTTACCTCTTAGCATCAAGCCTGCACAGTTATCCACAGTGAGTATCTATCTTAGTTAGAGTTTCTATCACTGTGGGACCAGAGAGCAAGCTGGGGAGGAAAGGGTTTCTTTGGCTTACACTTCCACATCACTGTTCTTCTCTGAAGGAAGTCAGGACAGGAACTCACACAGGGCAGGAACCTGGAGGCAGGAGCTGCTGCAGAGGCCATGGAGGGGGGGCTGCTTACTGGCCTGCACTGCCTGCTTTTCTATAGAACCCAGGACCACCAGCCCAGGGATGGCCCCACCCACAAGGGGCTGGGCCCTCCCCCATCCATCACTAATTAAGGAAGTACCCTACAGGCTTGCAACAGCCCAGTCGGAGGGAGGCATTTTCTCACTTGAGACTCCCTCCATTCAAGTGACTTTAGCTTGTGTCCAGTTGGCTTAAAACCATCCAGCAGTCATTCCTTCCTTGCTGTGCTCGTTACTGTGGGAGAGGTGACCAGGGGCCATTCCGCTTGCTCTGCACAGTCTCTCTCTACTGTGACACACACACCCCTCCCACCTTTTCTAACCCCCTGGCTGGTATCCTTAGACTCTCTCTCTCCCTCTTCCTCTCTCTTCCCTCTTCCCCTCCCCCTCTCTGTTTCGTGTGTGTGTGTGTGTGTGTGTGTGTGTGTGTGTGTGTGTGTGTGTGTGTGTGGTGTGTGTCTGTCCATCCTTTCCTCTCTCCCTCCCTCCCTCCTACCCCTCCCTCATCTCAAAATCTGACCCCTCCAATTCCCACCTGCACCCCTGGGACTTTTATTCCAATTGGGATCTTCCTGAGAAATCCAGCTAGCCATTCGGGGTTCATCTGGCTTGACCTCTGGCACCCGCTGCCATTACTTATGCCCCCCCTTCTCTTTCTGGGACCCATGCGTCCCTGCTCTCCCTCTCCCAAGCTGTTTGGTGCCGGGTCCAGTTTTGTGTCTTCTGGAGGAGGGTGCTCAAGGAGACAGCAGAATCCCTGTGAGGATGGCTTAGGGGGAGGTTTACCAGGCTGTGCATTGTGGGAGTTGCTGGAGGTCAGGACTTCCTGCATCTGCTGTTGGCACTGAGTCGGTTACACAGACAAATACACAACCACACTGTGAGAGAGGAAGCTGAGCCCAAAGGCAGAACCTGCCTGGGAAAAGCCACGAAGAGGGCTAGGGGGAGGGGGTGTCGGAAGAAGAGAACCGAGGAAGTGGACTGATGGAAGCCAAGTCTAAGACAGTTTCCAGGAATCAGAGAGATGGCTTGGCAGTTAACAGCACTGACTGCTCCTTCTGGAGGGTGGGGAGTTCAGTTCCTAGAAGCTACAGTGGGTGGTTCGGAACTGTCTGTAACTCCAGCTTCAAGAGGGGTACCAGAGGCTGGAGAGATGGCTCAGCCATTAAAAGCTGGGCTCACAACCAAAAATATAAGAGGAGTATCAGATGGCTCCTTCTGACCTGTGTGGACACCGGCGTGCATGCAGCACACACATATAAAATGGGAAGGGAGGGAGGGAGGGAGGGAGGGAGGGAGGGAGGGAGGGAGGGAGGGAGGAAGGAAGGAAGGAAGGAAGGAAGGAAGGAAGGAAGGAAGGAAGGAAGGAAGGAAGGAAGGAAGGACGAGCCTCCAGACTTGCCATCCCAACTACAGTCAAGGAAATGAAGTTAGCAGAAATGTCATTAGCTGGGGTGGCCTTCAGAGAGTGGTTTTGGTGGTTTCTGATGGCTAGCCAAATTACCATGGCCTCCACAGTTGGCAGCCATGTTTGAGACTAGAATGTTAAGAGGCGTGGCTGTGACTGTGAGCAAGGCTGCTACCTAAAGTCTCCTCTCATGTGAAGGCAGGCAGAACCGCCTGTTACCCCTGATACCCTGAGGCTTTCACTCAGTACAGCAGGCCCCCCTGCAGTTCTGAAACTTCTTGCTTCCTAGCCCTCTTTGTGGCTTTTCCCAGGCAGACTCTGCCTTTGGGCTCAGACTCTTCTCTCACAGGTATGGCTGTGCATCTGTCTGTGTGACCAACTCAGTGCCAAACCCCCCACCCCACCCCCACCCCGTGTCTCCCCATACCGGTTAGGACTTCCTGCATCGGCTGTTGGCATTGAGCTGGTCGCACAGACAGATACACAGCCTGGTAACCCTCCCCCTAAGCCATCCTCAAGGGGAATCTGCTGAATCCCCCTCCAGAAGACACAAACCTGGACCCTCCCACCAAACAGCTTGAGAGAGGGAGAGCAGGGACACACGGGTCCCAGAGAGAGAAGGGGGGGGCAGGGTCATAATACCAGAGGAAAGAGCCAAATGACTGGCCCGAGGCAGGGAGTTCTTCCTGGTTCCTTTCCAGTCCTGAACATCTATTAACCCTTGGCCCACTTTCCACCTTGACAAACAGCAACTCTTAGAGCTGATCTCAAAATGGGCATTCAGAAATTGCAGCCGGTTGGTGGCATTGCTCCAACACACAAACACAGAGAGAGAGAGAGAGAGAGAGAGAGAGAGAGAGAGAGGAACACGGGAGGGGAGAGAGGGAAGAGGAGGGAAAGGAGAAGGGGAAGAGAGAGGGGGGAGGGGAGGGGGAGGGGAGGGGAAGGAGGAGAGTAAAGGTAACAGGACAAAATGACCCATCTCCTTGCTTCAGCACCAGTCCCTCTAAGTGAAAAATCTTGATTCATGCGGGTGAGTACTGAGGTGGTGTTGATATCTGCAGACAGTACGGCTTAGGGAGCCGTGGGGGTGGGGGGTGGAATTGGTATCTAAATGGCACCAAGCTCCAGGCTGAATTGGAAAATGATTGTTGCTGCAGGGTTCAATCTAACATAGAGGTGCGAGGCCTGGGGAGCATGCCCGGCCTCCGCCATCATGTCATTAGCACGTATGAGTCACTGCCGGCATCAAATGACAAAATTCGGCTATTAATTGGAAGGTGTCGTAAAGGAGTCAACATCTTAGCTTGATGTCTGCCTCCCTATGGCTTATCCCTATTAGTTTAGACACAACCCTACATGCAGGGCACACACACGCGCGCGCGCGCACACACACACACACACACACACACACACACACACACACACACACACACACGAGATGCCCTGAGAATGGTAAAAGGGGGCGGGGGCAGCCAAAAATTCCTTTGCAGGCCTCGAGAATCACAGCCTTAAAGAGTTTGAGAATTCCACATGTTCAAATCTGCCAGGGAACACTAGCGGAAGACAAAGGCCCTCTGGGTCTGCAGAGTCTGCTGCAAAGGAAGTGCACCCACAGAAGGAGCCAAGGAGCTGTGCCACTGAGACAAACAGCACAGGGTCACCCGAGCAGCCAGCCTGACCATTTTAATCATCCAGTCTAATTGTCCGCATGGCTGAGCTCATCAACTGTCACGGGAATAATCGTGAAGGGGGCCTGCAGATACCAGGTGAGGCTCTGTGGTGTCTGACTCAGCCTCTTCAAGTGTGCCGGACCAAAACAACAACAACAACAACAACAACAACAACAACAACAACAACAACAAAATCAAGCCAGTCACAAGGCAAGTGCGAGCAGTGCTGGCTGGGATGCTGATGCGTGTATATGTGTCTGTGTGTGTGTGCATGTGTGTGCATGTGTGTGTATATGGGGGGGTGTGCATGTGTGTGTGCGTGTATGTGTGTATGTGTGTGTGCATGTGTGTGTGCATGTGTGTGCATGTGTGTGCATGTGTGTGTATATGGGGGGGTGTGCATGTGAGTGTGCGTGTATGTGTGTATGTGTGTGTATGGGTATATGTGTTCAAGTGTATGTGGGTGTGTTTGTGCACATGTGTATATGTGTGTGTATGTGGGTGGGGGTGCATGTATATGTGTGTGTGTGTGTGTGTGTGTGTGTGTGTGTGTGTGTGTGTGTGTGAAATGAAGGATGTCACCTGTCCTTGTGGCATCACGGGCCTCAAAGACACCTAAGCCTCAGAAGAAGGGGCCTGACGGGAAATATCCCACAGACAGTGTAAGATACCATAGACATTATATAGTGACAAAAATATTCACCTGTGAATAAAGTTATTTTTAATTCATTACATTGATTTATTGTGGCTGGGGGGGGGGTGCTTGCATGCCACAGCACACATGTGGAGGTCAAAGGGCAACTTATTGGAGTTTATTCTCTTTCTACACTTTGGGTTCTGGGATTTGAACTCAGGTCACGAGCCTCAGTGCCGAGTGCCTTTACCCTCTGAGCTGCAACCTTGCCAGGCTCCAGATTCCTCCTGTTTGTGATGAAACTTCGGCCTCGTTGCAGACAGCGCTGTGTTTTACTTAAAACACGGGGACTGTTATTTTTAAAGCTGCTTGCTTAAATGTTTTGAAGGAAAAGAATATGCTGACATTTATCGCAGTGGCTAAGGAAGAAGACACAAGATCAGGAGATGAGTTCATACCGAAGGAGCTATTGTCAATGTCAAAGAATCCTTATCTGTTTGGGCGCTGCCTGTGGACGCACATCAAGATGGGGCTGGGGGCGGGGCAAGGAGCTCCCTGCTTTTCAGAAGTGGCCAAGTGATGTGGAACAGGGAAGTAATTTGTCCCTTGTGTCAAGAGGAAGAAAAGGAAGCAGGGACTTGATTGCTGTGCCGGAAGAGGTGACCTCTAAGCTTCTAAGCAACAAAGCAGAAAGCAATCACAGATAAGGGCGTGGGTGTGGACGGCTGTGCACGTCTGGAAGAGGTTGGCTGGAACTCAGTGTAGACTTTCCAGGGTGCAGCCCTGAGAGAAAACACAAAAGTCCCATGGACATAGAGGTAAATAAAGAATAGGAAAAGAGTTTTGTCTTACTGGTGGGTGGCACTAAAATGCACATCTAAAATCTCAAAAACTTTAAGAAGAATTTAGCGGCTATGGAGATCGCTCAGTGGTTACCGCACTTGCTGCTCCTTCGGAAGACCCAGGTTTGGTAAGCAGTGCCTACACTGGGTGGTTCCCAACTGCCTGTAACGCCAGCTCTAGGTGACCCAATACTCTTCTTCTGGCGTCTGTGGCACCTGCACACATGTGGTGCACACACATACACTCAGGCCCTCGCATATACATGTAAATATTTATTTAAAATATTTATGCTTAAATTTTAATTCTGCGAATATCTGTGTCTGTGCACATTCATACAGAGCCTGTGGATGTCAGGATGGGGCATCGGATCCCCTGGGTCTACTGCTATGTGTGACTTCTTGTGAAGGTAGGCGCTATAAATTCAGAAGGTATTAGGGCATTTGGAAATACATGTAGCTGGACTGGCAAGATGGCACAGTGGGTAAAGCACTTGCTGGGCAGGCCTGATGTTGAGTTCAATTTGACCTACATAAGGACAGGAGGACAGAAGCAACTCCACAAAGCTGTCCTCTGACTCTCTGCCCCACCCACCATGGCATATGTGCCCTGCCCCTGTCTCTCTCTCTCACACACATATATAAGTAACTATTAATTTTAAAAAGAGTATACAGGGCACGTGCGTACACACTTTAAAGGCATGATGGTCATTTAAATTCCATTTATAAGAAGTAGTTGAATGGATAGACACATATAGCTCAGGAGATTGTCACCAGGGAAGGAGCCATGCAAGGAACCAGCACACCTCAGACCCCAGGAGGTCCTGCTGTGCCTTCTTACGCGGGGACACTGTGATCCTGTCTTTGAGCACCCTGCATCCACTGTGCCCATTCTTGGCCTTCGTGTGAACAGGCTCCTACAGGCTGCTGCGACTTTCATCTGGCTGCCTTTACTCAGCGTTATCTTTATGAGATTTACCTGTTTTGCTGTGAGTAACAGTGGTTCCTCTCAAACCAATAAGCGTAAACTTCATAACTTACTGGCAGATGAAGGTATCGGGGTGCTGAGCGTAAAGACACCCCAATCCCTTCCTCTAGCTGAGAACGATTTGAAGTTACATTGCCTGCACTGTGAGAAGACAGAACATTGCTAGCTATCTAGACTTTACAAACTCCGTGGCACCAAACCAGCAACTTTCTCGGAAAATATGTCTAGGATGGATGACACAGAGCAGCCAAGCACCTTCTGGGACAGGGCACCCCTAGCCCCAAAAGTTCACTCAGTTTTTCAAGTCTGATTTTCTAGCCCAAATCAGCAGTTTGGGACACACCTTTGGGAATCTCATAATTGGGCTTTATTTTATTTTATTTATTTATTTTATTTATGTATTTATCTTATTTGTGTTTATGGGCACACGTGATGGTGCTTTGTGCGTGTGTGAGTGCTTGTGAGTGGAGGTGGAGGCCAACATCGGGAATCTTCTTGCTCTCCACCTTATTGTTAGCCCTTTTAAGGATTTGTTTACTTATATTTTATGTACATGAGTGCACATAGACATGTGTGTATGCGCGCGTGTGTGTGTGTGTGTGTGTGTGTGTGTCTGTGTGTGTCTGTGTGTGTGTCCCTGGAGCCTGCAGATGTCGGAGCCCCTGGAACTGGAGTTCCAGATGTTCATGAACCACTGTGTAGGTGCCGAGAACAAGACCTGAGGGCTGCCATTGCTCATAACTGCAGAGCCCTCTCTCCATCTTCTCTCCTAGATAAAGTCTGTCTCTGAACCTGGGGCTGGCTGATTTGACCAGCCTGGCTAGCCAGCAAGGCCTCCAAGACCCTCCCATCTCTGATACCTCCCCCAGCACCATGAGGCCTGGCTTTGTTGACGTAGGTGCTGAGAACCTAACTCTGGTTCTCATGCACATTCCCAAATGGCCCGTCTCCTTAGACCTGTTTTGGCTTCCCCATCAACAGGTAAGAACTTAAGCTCGAGAGACATTTTTTTTAACCCTTTCACCACAGGCCATGGTTTGGTCATGTGGGTGAACAGGAAATGAGAGGGTTTACACTGTTGGGGGACTGTAGCAAGAAGGATTTCAAAGGACTGTGTATATTCCTGGAACTCTAAGAGGCTCTTCCCAGCACCTGCCAGCTACAGGACCACACGGCTTTATGGAGTATACATTCAGCATGCAATGCTGCCACGCAGCTCCACGTGAACTTCCGAGGTAGTCTTCTCCTGTGAGCACCTACCTTGGGGGTTAAAGAACCCGGTCATCCAGAACACGTTAGGCCTCCCCTCGAATATCCATGTTGAGAACTGAGCGTTCCTCTCCAGAAGTTCGGTGAACCAGAAGCCCAGGGTGGAGGAGTCCCAGGACACCCTCTTCCAGAGCTGAGGTATTCGAGCATCATACATGTTGTCCAACGCATCTCTCAAGTTCTGAAGATGACAAGGGCAAAACACGTGACCCAGGACTCTGGAGAGATGGCTCAGTGACTAAGATTACACTTCGATCTTGCAGAGAACCAGAATCTGGCTCCCAACATCCATGTCAGGTGGTTCATGACTGCCTGCAAATCCAGCTTTGAGGATTATACACCCTCTTCCTCATAGCCACAGGTACCTGCGCTTGTGTGCACATAGTACACACAAACACACAGACATACACATGGTTCTAATGGAAAATAAGATCTTTTAAAAATAGTGACTTAAAAATAGTGGGCTGGAGAGGCGCCTGGGCTGTTAAAGGCACTGGTTGCTCTTTCGGTGGACCCGGACTCAGTTCCCAGCACCCACGTGGTGGCTTGCAACTCTCTGTAACTCCAGTTCCAAGGTCTTCTGGCCTCAGTGGGTTCTAGACATATATAGTGCATATACATACATGCAGGCAAAACAATATGTGTATATATATACATACATGATGTCTTTAAAAACACATGAATAGGAAACATGCCTGGGGAGCTGGGAAGATAGCTCAGTTGGTAAAGTGATTGGTTACCTTGTGAGCATGAGGCCCCGAGTTTCTCAGAACCCACATAAAAATATCTGGGTGCGTTGAGACACAATTATAACCTCAGAAGTGGAGAGGGAGAGACAAGAGGATCTCCAGAGGTCACTGGCCAGTTACCCCGGCCTAACGGGGAATAGCCAGGTCCCAGGGAGAGAGGCTCTGCCTCACAAATGAAGGTGTTTGAGGGATGGCATCCGAGGTTGCCCTCTGCCCTCAACAATGTAGGAGCTCACACGTGTGTATGCATGCCCACACACATAACTACACCCAGGCACGACTGAAAACATGCACGCGCAGGTCCGCGCATGCAAGAGCAGAAAGGGAGGGGCCCGCCCACCTCGCTCATGATGATCGTCCCTTCGATAGCCAGTTTTAGATCGCTCAGGCTGCTGCGGAGGATGGAGATAACTCTCTGCATCCTGTCAATTTCTTGTCTGAGGAATATGTTCATTGAGTTAAGGTGTCCCATCTTCACCAAACGGGCTTTCACCTAAAACAGAGAATTGCGTGCCGCCATTTTTTTAAAAGAAATCGTCCATCATGTCTCTTCCAAATGACTTCTCCTGTTCCCAAATCTTTCTTTTCCTCTGGATGTGTCTCCCCACTAGACCCGGTGAGCTAGAAAACACCTCTTGCAGAACCGGACTGACTGTTAAATCCCCCATTTTCTGAGCTTCAAAAAACTTCTTTTCAACTTAAATGACTTTTATTTCCTACTGATTGTACTTAGTTGATAATTGGAAACGTTCTGTAAAAGGCTGAAATAAAATTGTACCTATATCTCTTTCAAATGATTAAGTGTTAAGTGTCAGCTAAATATTCTTTTGAAATCTAACCTTCGCAAGAGTACGACGGGACTTTTTCTCCCTCCGTTACCCTTGCAGAGTCGATATTAGAAATGTCGCAGAAAGTTAAGACAACCTGAATCTTTACAGAACAGTCACCGGTGGATACAATTAACTGTGGATCATGGTTGCCTCGGCTGCAGATGCTAAAAATGGCTTTCCCTAATCTAATCGCTGAAAATATTTGGCTTCGTGGGAGAGCCATTAAGTGACCTGTCACTTGTTCCTGTTGGCATATCATGTATTGACCTTGTCAAGGAAATCAATACCAAAGCCTCTTGTTGTGGAAACAATAAACTACAATGATTAATTAATTAATTAATAAGCCAATATACATTTCAGTTTAGTGATAAATGCTAAGAAGAAACTGGCTGGGGATACCAGCAGGAACTTGTGGGAGGGGCTTGAACAGCCCAAGGGGTGCTGGGATGGGAGGGTGACAGAGACAGAAAATAGAAGATTTGATTCAAGAATGAGACCAAAGGGCCACCAGGAGGCTAGCAGCTGAGGGACTCCCTTGCCAGAGATGCCCCCGGCCTTTCCTGAGACCTGGGATGGTGAGCAGGCTCTGCCAGCAGTGGCCATCTCTGCCGTATGGCAGCTGGGCCATTCTCGGCGAGTTAAGGATGAAGGCAGGAAATAGTTACGTAAAAGCCTGTGGCCTGAGCTGGGGCCACCTGAGCAGGGTGGGGCTGAGAACACCAATGTCACAGTCCAGTGGGCCAGTGAAGGGCCAAGACCTGGTCCCACATACCAACTTTAGGTTTTCTCCTAACTCCAGCATTTACAATTTAAAAAAATGTGTGTGCGTGTGTGTGTGTGTGTGCCTGTCTGTGTGTGTGTCTGTGTGTATGTGTATCTCTGTGTGTGTCTGTGTCTGTCTATGTGTGCCTGTCTGTGTGTGTGTCTGTGTGTATGTGTGTCTCTGTGTGTGTCTGTGTCTGTCTGTGTGTGCCTGTCTGTGTGTGTGTCTGTGTGTATGTGTGTATGTGTGTCTCTGTGTGTGTCTGTCTGTCTGTGTCTGTCTGTCTGTGTGTGTATCTGTCTCTGTGCCTGTCTGTGTATGTGCCTATTTGTATGTCTGTGTGTATATGCCTGTCTCTGTGTGTGTCTGTTGGTGTGTTTATGCCTGTCTGTGTGTGTGTACCTGTCTGTGTGTATGTGTGCCTGTCTGTGTATGTGTGTGTCTGTGTATGTGTGACTCTATGTGTGTGTGTCTGTGTGTGTGTGCCTGTCTGTTTGTATGTGTGTATATGCCTGTCTCTGTGTGTGTGTGTCTGTTGGTGTGTATATGCCTGTCTGTGTGTATGTACCTGTCTGTGTGTATGTGTGCCTGTCTGTGTATGTGTGTGTCTGTGTATGTGTGACTCTGTGGGTGTGTGTCTGTGTGTGTGTGCCTGTCTGTTTGTATGTCTGTATGTATATGCCTGTCTGTGTGTGTGTGTGTGTCAGTGTGTATATGCCTGTCTGTGTGTGTGTACCTGTCTGTGTGATGTGTGCCTGTCTGTGTGTGTGTCTGTGCATGTGTGACTCTGTGTGCATGTATGTGTGACTCTGTGTGTGTCTGTGTCTGCGTGTGTCTGTCTGTGTGTATGTGTGCCTGTTTGGTGCCTGTGTGTGCCTGTCTGTTTGTATATGCCTGTCTGTATGTGCGTCTGTGTTTCTGTGTCATGTGCATATACACCTTCAGCAGTCAGAAGATTCCCTGGGACTAAGGTTACAAGTAGCTTTGAGTTGCCCTACATGGATTCTGGGAATGGAACTCAGATCTTCTGTAAGAGCAGCAAGTGTTCTTAACTGATCCCCCACACTCTAAAACCTTCATTTTTATTTTGTCTGTTTATTTGTTTGTTATCTACTTATTTATAGGATCTCAGGCTGGCATTAAACTCGGTATAGGGCTGAGGATGACTTTGAACTTCCGATGCTCCTGCCTCTACCTCCTGAGTGCACCACTGCAGCCAATTTAGGCAAGGCTGGGAATCGAAGTCAGGGCTTTATATATGCTGTTGTATGCTGTTGTATGCTGGGCAAGCATTTTAGCAACTCAGCCACACCCTTGTCCTTTTCAGTCTCCAGGGTTCTGTCTCCATCCTGAACTGGGCATCACACACAGCATCTTTGTCCATGGCTATACCGTGGCAATTCACTCTTTGGGGAAGGAGAAATTATAAAGACCGCTTCAATCCCACAAATGGGACATGAAGCCCACATATGGGCCACAAGAAAAAAGGAACATTCCAGAACCCATCCCTGTCATGTGGTAACTACTTCCAACTAATTAGCTTGTCCTGAACTTAGGGTCTTAAAGATTTTCTCTCTGTGTCTCTGTCTCTGTCTCTGTCTTTGTCTCTCTTTGCATCTCTCTTGTGTCTGTCTGTCTCTGTCTCTGTCTCTCTGTCTCTCTCTGTCTCTCTCTGTCTCTCTCTGTCTCTCTCTGTCTGTCTCTCTCTCTCTGTGTATGAGGTAGCATTTACATGTATGTATGTGTACCATATGCATGCAGGTGCCTGCAGAGGCCACAAGAGGGCATCAGATCCCCTGGAACTAGAGTTGTGAGCTACTTGATACGGTGCTGGAAACTGAACCCAGGTCCTCCAAGAGAAACAGCCAGTGCTCTTAACTGTCTCTCCAGCTCCCAGCTGCAGGTTTTAACAGGGAATCTTGTCGGGCATAATGGATTGCACCTGTAGCCCCAGCTACTCAGGAGGTAAAAGCAGGAGGATTACTTGAGCCCAAGAATTCTAGGTTGGCCCAGGCAACATAACAAGACCAAGTTTTGTTTTGTTTTGTTTTTTTAATAATAATAATAATAATAATAAAAAGAATAATATTTAAAGCAGAAGGGGAATACCCTAGAAAAGAGCCTAATTATAATATTGACTGTGTTTCATGCATGATTATGATTCCAGCATAAGCTGTTTACTGATAAAGTCAAAGACTTGCTGTGGTCTCTCACAGAAGCCTCACAATGCTTCTGGGACCAACCATCTACGGTAATGGGGCTCCATTTGTTCTGTAGGAGCTAATGGCATAATTAGGTTCCAATTTACAGACTTTGTTTGACTGCTATATTTTCAATAACAAGCTTCTGTAAAATAAAGGAAAGAGGGTTGGCAGGGTGGCTCTGGAGGTAAAGATGCATGCAGCCAAAGCTAACAGCCTGTTTGATCCCTAGGACCCAGGCGATGGGAGGGGAGAGCCAACTCCTGTAGGGTGTACTCTGATCTCCACATGAATGTTATGTGCTGTGTGGGGGCGGAAAAATGACCTCCCCATTTCTCAGGATCTTGCCCAGCAGGAAGAGCATGGCTTACCTCATGAGGCACATAATTAGGGGGCAGCTTGCTGAGCATGTCCTCAGACAGCCTGTAGACAATGGCCTCGCGTGTCTCACCCACACCGCCACCACTCTCTTTTGGCTGAATGTTGGTGATGGTTTCCAGAACGTCAGAAGCCGTGTTACTCTGATACCTGACAGGAAGAGTGGCTGCTCAGAATGAGGAAGGCAAACTTTGGCTTCAGAGATAATCACTCAAGCTAAAGTGCGTTGAAGGGATCTCTTGAGACAAAGCCAGTCATGGAAGAAGAAGAAAAAGAAGAGGAGGAGGAGGAGGAGGAGGAGGAGGAGGAGGAGGAGGAGGAGGAGGAGGAGGAGGAGGAGGAGGAGGAAGAGGAGGAAGAGGAGGAAGAAGAGGAAAAGGAGGAGGAGGAAGGGGGGAAGAGAAAGAGGAAGAGTGGGAAGAGGAAGAGGAAGAAGAGGAAGAAGAAGAAGGAGAAGGAGGAGGAGGAGAAGGAGGAGGAGAAGAAGAAGAAGAAGAAAAAGAAGAAGAGGAAGAAGGAGGAGGAAGAGGAGGAGGAGGAGGAGAAGAAGAAGAAGATAGGAAAGAAAAAGAAACGTAGAAATGTTACCGTCAACCTACAGGAAGGAGAACACTTGGGTTTCTGTTGGCTTCTAATGTGACATCAGAAAACGTACCAGGAGCAGTGTCCATCTCCAGATAAAGAGATTCCTTACGGTGTCTTTGGTGACCCAAATGACCTTGCCTGTCGCTTACACAAGCAGCTTGCACTGGACACGAGCACATCTCCTATCCTCCGCAGCTCAGCAATGTCAGAATATGACAGCCCATTGCATCAAGCAAAACCATCCTTTTTGCCCTCCCTCGTTGGATTATGAGCTACTCAATTTTCTCTGGTCTATTCTATTTACGTTTATATGGCTTCCATGGCGACCCACTGTTAACCATCTGTCCCACCTACTCATATGTGGCCGCCCATCTTGAAAGCTCACTCAGTTGGGACTGAAGGATGCCTCCATTGGTCAGGTTCCTGCTGAATAGGCAGGAGGTCCCGAGTTCAGATCCCCAGCACCCACATGAGAGGCAGGATACCGCAGCACAGACAATGTCAGGGGGACATCTCGAGACGAGGAACTATATCAGTTGTGTGGGTGCTGGTCACGGGAGAAATAACTACAAATGGGCACATGGTTTCCCTCTGGGGGACAGAGACGTTCTAGGCTTTGACTGCAGGGATGTCACACAGTTCTCTAAACCTTCGACGATTTTACGCTCCAGTTAAACTTGGGGAATTTAAGGGCGACAGATTATACTTTGTTGAGAGGATTTTTCTTTCTTCAAAAACCAAAGAGGAGAAAAGTACCATTATCTTTGGAAAAGAACAGAGGAGCAGAGGAGCAAGCTGCCAACAGGCTGCTCCTTGAGAAGATTCTAAAGGTCACACTGCGGCAAGGAGTGAAAATGAGGCCCGTGCAACTTCTGAGATGTGGGAAAGAATGGGCCAGGGACCGGGTAAACCTAAACAAGCATCATAGCGTAAAATACCAACTATAAATCTGATTGTGGGGCAAAAAATGAAAAACTAAAAACAGACGGACAAACAAACAAAAAAGATAAAATTCTGAAATGTCAGAAGGGGAGCGCTTTGGGTTAATGTTCCTTAAGAACATTTATTTATTTACTTGTTTATCTCTGTGTGTGTGTGTGTGTGTGTGTGTGTGAGAGAGAGAGAGAGAGAGAGAGAGAGAGAGAGAGTATAGCACTTACAAAGACCAGAGAGAGTATTGGACCCTTGGATCCCCTGGAGCTGAACTTACAAACGGTTATAATCATTTAAAATAAATGTATGACTTCTGAATGAGAAGAGAGGAGAAACCAAGTTGGCAAAGGGCTGGAAAGGAGCAAGAAAGGCAACGTGGATGACTGGGAAGATGGCTCGGGGGGAGGAGTGTTTGCTGTGCACAGTAAGGACCTGAGTTCGGATCCTCAGCCCTCGCACGAAAAGCTTGCCAGGGTTCCGTGTGTCTGTAGCCCCTGTGTTGGGGTGGGGACAGGCAGATCATGGGTGCTCACTGGCCAGCCAATCTAACCAGAAAAACATAAGGTGGAGAGCTATAGGGGAAGACATCTTGATGACATCTTGATGTTGACCTCTGACCTCCACACATGGGCAAATGGACCCACAAAATACTTAGGCACACATGCATACACCGTGCAAATATGCACAGACCACAAAAACACACACACACACACACACACACACACACACACACACTATATTTATAAGCAAAAGAATGACAACAGCTTATGTTGACTCTTTGTACTTTAAACAGTTTAAATATTCATTTATATTTTACTCTCTATATATTTAATCCAAATTCAAAAAAGTCATGTAACTGTATTTATAACAGATCCTACCAAGAGCCTATAAAAAGCTATGCAGTGGATAAAAACGAGGAAATAGTTCCATCTCCATTGATAAAGTGAGATGTCATCCAGAATTCAGAATAAAATGGAGCGCTATATAAAAAAAACCAGTTATGAGCCAAGAGATGTTCCTGCCCATGAGCCCAGGACTTGGGAGGCTGAGGCAGGAAGACAGCCATGAGCTTAAGTCCAAGCTGGTGTAGGTACTGGGTCCCAGCATGCTCCAGACTACAGAGAGCGAGTCTATGTCACATAACAACAAACCCACAAAAACCAAGAAACCAAACAAAACAAATAACTATGCTTCTATCTTCTCTCTCTCTCTCTCTGTCTGCGTGTATGTGTATGGTGTCTGTGTATATGTTTGTATGTATGTATGCGTATGTGTGTGTGTGTGTGTGTGTGTGTGTGTATGCAGGTACATAAAGTCAAGAAGAGCATTTTCACAGCGGTGTTTGTTTATGATAAGCTTTCTATAGTCATTACTTTTTCGTTCATACTCTTCTCTATTGTTTATTCTCAGAAGGGATGGCTTTCATGATGGTGTGTTAAGAAAATATGACTTTCTAACAAGATTGCAAAACCGTTTTCTTTTTGAGAGATAGACACTTTTTACCCCCATAGGCAGAGCCCGTCTCAAGGGGTGCAAAGAACTCGTCGGCAATGAATCAGCGGCAAATGTTCTAAGGGCGCTGAAATGTACCTCACAAACCACACCAGCTGGAAAGGCCCTCGATTGGCGGCTGTTTCTCTTCAGCAGAAGGGGAGAAAATGACACCATTTTCTCTCAGCATTCCTAGGTGTGAATTAAACGTCCTTCTGTAGAGCCAATGCTGTAACTGTCAGACACCGAAGGGGCTACCGATAGCGTCATCTTGCCTTCCACTTGTGAAGGAACTGTGTTCTGTGGGAGCCAGAGGATCCTGTGGAGCCTGTGTTTGACCTCAGTTGTGAATGGAGGGCATGCTCCTGTCTCTAGCATTCCTATCTGACACGATGAGCAGCTGCAATACCACATGAAGTTGTAGCCACAGTAAATGCATGCGGTACCATGTTTCACACACTGGGCTTTCTATCTGTGTGGGCATTATGAGAGCTCTCATATAGTTTGGGAATTACCTCTGTGTGGCCCTTTACACATGTGAATTTCAAAATAAGAGTTAACAAAAGTATTCATGCGTGCACTCTGTGTGTGTGTGTGTGTGTGTGTGTGTGTGTGTGTGTGTGTGTGTGTAATACCCACAGAGGCCAGAAGAGGGTGTCATGTTCCCTGGAGCTGGAGTTAATAGGCATTGTAACCTGACTGACAGATATGCTGGGAAGCAAAGCCCCATCTTCTGGAAGAGCAGTAAGCACATTTAACCACTGAGCCACCTCTCCAGTCCCCAAAGTTGATTTTTAATAAGTGAAAAATATATTACTTAGAATTGCTTTTATGGTGTGAGCAACCCCTACTTAGGTATTCAGAGGTTTTAGATTGCATCGAAATACATTTATTTTAAAGCTGGAAAGAGGGGTGGAAAGGAACATACACACACACACACACACACACACACACACACACACACACACGGAACTGAACATATGAGGTGAGAATGGGACACCTTAATGAAGTGGTGCAGAAGGCATCTGCAAGTGTGTGAGAGTGTGTGTGTGTGTGTGTGTGTGTGTGTGTGTGTGTGTGTGTGAACTCCTCTTGGAAGGTAACAATGGTACATGTCACAATCCAAGTTTAAAAGTCATATAAAGTCTAACAAAAGCATAAATAATTCAGAGGGGGCAAAGTCTATCTAAGTAGCTAAGGAGACAACAAAAGGAAGTGAATCACGGTCTGATGGCTGCAAGTTATGACACCCAGGTTTCAGAGATGTAGATGTGGGTGTGATTCACAGGGTCCTTGACCTCCCTCTGGGGTTGGCTGCACTCTTAGAGAAACGGAGAGGCCACCATGGCTGACATCTGACAAAGCACCGCTAAGCACCAGGCGAGCTGGGTAGTGTTAAGCCCCCAGCTTTCTCCTAAACATCCCGTATGCATGTCCCCCCCCCCCCGAGCTCTCTCTCCTGAATTGTTCCCTGTCCCGTGTCCTTCAGTAACATCCAAGTCTTCACTCTTGCCAACCTAGAATACTAATACCCCAAACCCTCTTTGTCACACCCTCCTCCTGTAGGCCCTGATCCCCCTGCTCTGGATGAGCTAGCTGTGCTTTCTGTAACCCCGTACATTTTTACAGCCCTCCCTGGCTGCCCCAGCCACTGTGTCTTGGTCCCTTGTATTCCAGTGATGAAGTCACCCTCACCCCTAAGCGGACAGCGGTACATCTTCTAGGGCATAACTGGACTACGACCTCTGTCATCGGCTGTCTTTGACCCATAAATTGGGATTTATTGGGGTTTGCGTTTCTTCTTTGCCTGTATGGAGCCCGTATGCACGGCCGTGGCATTGTATACATAACCTGATTTTAGAGTTTATCGGATTGTCTTACGTATTTACCATCCATCCGGTTCCCTAATAGACAAGAAGCTCGGAGGAAGAGAACTGCGTCTTCCTCATCTTCATGTTCCCGAGCTGTCCAGACGGTGAGTTCTCCATAAATATTTGTTTGTTGAACCAAAGCCAGTTGGTTGGAATCTTATTAAACTTCAAATACAAAGGAGAACAATTCTCCAATATTTAAAGGGCATGAAAATTTAATTATCTGTCTCCTCCTATGGTAAACATCTAGAGCATTAGTATTACAAGTTTTCCCACTTCCTGACATTTCTCCACCTAAAGGGAGAAATGAATACACATGTCTGCACATCTGTCCACACACATGTAGAAAGGTAAATATAGATCCTTGGTTCTTTAACTGTTAGTCATTTAAATTTCTGGTTTTTTGCAGCCTATTTTCATAGGATTTTTCTCCTCTCTCAGGGTCATTTGTACCTTTCTCATATTTTCCATGGCTTTCAAAAAACTTGGATCATGCCTCGCTTTAAAATTCAAGGAATGGATTGTAAACATCCTTACATATCATCCCTCCAAAACACAGGGGAGCCAGAGAGTCGAATTTCAAGACAAAGGAAGCTGTTTTGTGATTATACCATCAACACAGGTCCTCTAATGTGAAAGCTGGAAAACCATGGTAAATTTCCATGCTAAGAAGGTCATTCTGACCTGCCTGGACCATCTATGAGTAAAATATAGAATGGCCCATGTCTGAAGGCTCATTGGAGCTCACCCAGCTCGCCTCCAGTCCTGCATCCCCTCTGGACGCCCCCTCTCCACACTAGTGTAGAGCTGGGAGCTGGCTGTGCATACCATCAATGGTCAAGTTCACAGGCGCCCCTGGGCGAGCATCCTGACGGAGATACAGCGGCTGCCTCTGCTACATCTCCCCTAAAAATCACTTTCATGGTGAGTGATTTTATTCTCTTATGAGGCTATCTAAGAAGAACCCTCAAAACTCGGGTATTAGTGGGGAACCCTGAAGAGTTGACCTGCTTTGAATGACAGCAAGACAAGCTCCCCAGGTCACCCCATCACCCATTTTATTAGATGCGGAAAGTCCTTCCCTGGCATTCCAGGGCTGTACGCCTTGCATTTCCTTTTCTACGATGTGGTTTTATGTTTGCCAAGATGCAAAAGGCAAGTGCCTAGTCAGCTGGCTCTGAGGGATAATTGCAAATACCTCTACATGCTTCAAAATCCCAAGGGCTTTCAGGGAAAACAGTCTACACAGATGCCTAGAGATGAAGCATTAAGACTCATAATCCAGCGACTTTAGTCCTGAGTTACATCTTGGAGATTTCCCTTAGGAATGAAGGTGAGAGAAGACTCTATTTGGCCACCGTAGCTTGGTGGTTCGGGGAGCCGGGAGTCACAAATAGCAAAAAATGCAAAACAATTCAAAGATAGCACTGCCTATAAAATAAACAATCAGCCCCTAATGAGAGATCAGTGCACAGTTATTTCCAGATCAGCACATGAAACATCAATGAGCATAATTCTTAAAAAAAAAAAAAAATCTAAAACTCAAAAATTGCCAGTTAATTCCAAGAGGAACGTGTTTATATTTGCCCTGCATAGAAATGAGCGGAAACGTGGTAACGAGGCATTTGATAAATTTCGGAAGGTAGAAAAATATGCATGACCCACTAATGAGAAAAAGAGACAAAATAAATAACTGCTTTTGACATCGAGATAGAGGAATTTGCGGAGTCTTTGGTACCTTATAAATCTAGATAATAAAATGCGAATACACTGTACATTTTTATAGCCTCTGTCACCGAGATAGCCAACCTCGTGGGAGAGATTTTACTTCTTTTAAAGCATTTAATTCGGTGTGAACTCCCTCCGCCACCACCTTCAGGGGCTCTGCATTTTGAAACAAAGACCAAAGAGGGAGACCTGTGAGTTCCTTCTATAGATTTCTCTCCTTAGAGATTTATGGGTGTGAACTTCAGAAGGCAGGTCCTCATAAACAGGGGGCAATTCTTCACCATGGTCCATGACACCCATGGGACTCCGTAGGAGCAAGATTGCTGTTGAATGGCATAGTGATTCCTCTGACTGGGGACATCCACACCGACTAAGCCACTGCTTTGTAGAGTCCTTGTCTTGTGGCTTCAACTGTCCCCTCAACACTTCCCCCTCATGGGGCTCCAAGTTTCCCTCATGAACACTGCGATTCTTGACTCCTATGTTGTCCCAGCCTCCCAGGTCAGCTACGGCAGGGGTGCATGGGATTACACCATTTTTTACACAGCCCTTGAAGAACTGAGACTTGCTGGGGTGAGAGAGG
Source organism: Uromys caudimaculatus (assembly GCA_028551405.1). Taxonomy (NCBI): domain Eukaryota; kingdom Metazoa; phylum Chordata; class Mammalia; order Rodentia; family Muridae; genus Uromys; species Uromys caudimaculatus. The sequence continues at coordinate 40,581,525 of CM052720.1, forward strand.
GAGAGACAGACAGACAGAATAGGTTATAGCTGGAAAATGTGTCCCTTGTTGCTTACTGCCTCCTGGTGGCCACTAGGGAACAACAAGGGAGCAGGAGGCAGGAGCCTCTGAAGAAGAAAGCATTATGGATTTTAAAAGCAGGATCGTTTGGGGGGAGGGGGGGTAGGATTCTAGTCACCAGATATTTCAGGGCCTAGAGGGAAAGAAGAATTAAACCCAAAACCAAAGCTCATCCCGTGACCGGGAACTTTCCAAACCCAGAGCTGCGGGATACAGCTGGCTAGTCGCCTGGTGTAGCGGGAACTGGAAACAGAGTACGGAGTGAGGGCGAGGGGAGACTCAGGATGGGGGAACCCCTAGCAGAAACCAAATGGGAAGATGGGAACTCAGCCAGATTGGAGGAGCTAGGTGAACAAGTCCCAGGGACCGATAGGCATCGCCCGCAGAAAGAGTTGCCCCTCAGTGGGAGAGACCTGGGGCTCTCTACCAGTTCCCTCTAAGCGTAAGAAAATATTAAAGTTCTTGGCACAATTTTTGGAAGGTGCTAGCTTAGGCTTCCTATAGCGAGCCTGCTAGATGGCTTCCCGTACCCTCTCTGCCACCCATGAGCAGCAATGGATGAACATAAGCTATAGAAGAAAGTTCTAGGCCTTGGCAATAGGTTCAAGGAATCCTATCAGATCTGGTTTATAGCATGTCCTGTCACATTGCCCCACCAATCACCATCCCTGATTTAGGCCTGTATCCACACATCCCTGGATTTACCTACCAGGTCTGGGTCTCTAACATGTTGTAAGAGGGTCTAGATAAGGTTGCTGTATTGAGGCTGCTCTAGATAAGGTTGCTCTACTGAGGATGCTCTAGAGAAGGCTGCTCTACTGAGGATGCTCTAGAGAAGGCTGCTCTACTGAGGATGCTCTAGAGAAGGCTGCTCTACTGAGGATGCTCTAGAGAAGGTTGCTCTACTGAGGATGCTCTAGAGAAGGTTGCTCTACTGAGGATGCTCTAGAGAAGGCTGCTCTACTGAGGATGCTCTAGAGAAGGTTGCTGTATTGGGGCTGCTCTAGAGAAGGTTGCTCTGTTAAGGATGCTCTAGAGAAGGTTACTCTACTGAGGATGTTCTAGATAAGGTTGCTCTGTTAAGGATGCTCTAGAGAAGGTTGCTCCACTGAGAATGCTCTAGAGAAGGTTGCTCTACTGAGGATGCTCTAGAGAAGGCTGCTCTACTGAGGATGCTCTAGAGAAGGTTGCTCTGTTAAGGATGCTCTAGAGAAGGTTGCTTTACTGAGGGTGCTCTAGATAAGGTTGGAGACGTGACAGATAGATTCCATTGTGCTCTAAGTGCCCAGGAAACACTGAGGAAGAGAAGAGGTGACAGTAGGGAGTGTCAAGGGGGTCATAGGTCATTTGGGGGCTTGAGTTACCTGAGAGAATTCATATAAAAAACTTAGTCTGGTACTTTGTCACAGTGTGCTTTTCCCATCAGTGACTTAGGACATGCTGAGCCGGGTCTTGTTAAAGAGGCCCCCTGACTTGTTTGTGTCAATGTCAGTGGTCCCCAAGGTTTCTCTGGGATGCAGTGACTCATTGTAGCAATGTGGCTGGCCATGGATGCCTGAAGGATTATTTTGAGGGAGCCAGAAAATTCCCTTTGGAGAGAGACCAAATGACAAGCAACACTTCTACCGTTGAAAGCAGAGGCAAAACCAAATGAGGTGACAGGACATATTATCTATAACATAGGTTGCAGATAAAAGGTAGGAATCCTCTGTGTGTGTGTGTGTGTGTGTGTGTGTGTGTGTGTGTGTGTGTGTGTGTATACATGTACATGTATATAATTAAGTCTTAAAAACAAACAAAAAAGGACTGAAATTGCTACTGGAGAAGAGTGGACAAGTTATACATCAATTACTTAGGTATAGGAAAACTCACTCAAAATAAGAAAGAGTATCTGCATGGGGCTCATTTCTGTTGCTACGATGAAACACCCTGACCAGAAGCCACTTAAGGGACGAAAGGGCTTACGATCCCAGAACATCGTCCATCATTGGCTGGTACATGTTGGTCCGTGGCTGCAATCCCAACCCTTGGGAGATGGAGGTAAAAGGACCCGATTATTTGTGAGCCTGCAGAGCAAACTCAAGGTCAGCCAGAAATGAATGAAGCCCTGCCTAAAAAAATAGTTCTCCTAGTACCGGGGATTGAACCCAGAAATGTGTGCATGCCAGGAAGGTATTAATCAGAACTGCCTCCCCATCCACATGGCAATATCTTTTATTACGTAATTAATAATTGCATGGAGTTTTGTCCACTTCTTTTCTTCCTACCCATGGGAAACCATCACATTCTACGGATTGGCCCCACTGGTCAGACTCATTAGAGTCTAGAAGGACTTAGCATGGCTGACTCAGCCAACGAAAGTTTCTTGGGCATGGGGCGCAAATTACAGACAGGAAGGTACAGCAGTGAGAACTGACACAGGTTCTGAATGCAGTGGGGTTGGTGGTTTACATTGTAACTGGTGGCTGATACATAAAAGCAAAGAAATAATAAAAGCAGAGTGTGTCTGTGGCAGATACAAGAAAAAGCGAGTCAGGAGGTTAGGGTCTGGGGTGAGGTGAACCAGCGTGATATTTCAGGGTGGGGGCATGTGGCAGGAAGTGCAAGCGTGCAGTCCTGTGGTCTAAATAACAGGAAGTTATGGAGAGCTAGTGCTGAGCTGGAGGGAGGGATATGAGGGGGGGAGAATGGAGGTCTGGGTTGTACGTTCAGTAGGGACACCTTTGACCTTGACCCAAGGTGAGGAGGCAGGACCTGGGGAGGACTCTGAGCAGAAGAAGTATGGAGTCTAACTCACATCTTAACAGCCTTAGCTCAAGCAAACCACCCCCTCCTGCACCCTCTCACTGGTTGTTCTCAAGCTGATCTCCGGCACAGCTTGCTTTATTTATTTATTTATTTATTTATTTATTTATTTATTTATTTATTTATTTATTTATTTATTTTTAATGGTTTCACCCCCTAAGCATGCATTTCGGCTCACTGAACAGAGCCTCTCAAAGCAGCAGCCCAGAGGCAACAGCAAAGAGCTATCGGGTCTGCAAGGAGCATTAACCATTCAAGGCTTGGGACGGCTTCTCTCGAAGTGAAAAGTGTTGTGGGTCGGATTAGAGGGTACAGAGGAGATGAACCCAGTATGGGCACAAAGTCTCATGTCATGCATAGGACATGCTTTGTCTGGGTCAGAAGAATAAATACACTCATCTGAAAGAACAGAGTATTAGAGCTAAGCAGTGCCCATGCATGTTGACAGAGTTATTAAAATTACAGCCATGGTTGAAAGGCTGTGAAAGAGACAGACATGCCCCTCCTCCTAGGTAGGAGTGGACGGCAAGAGGCGACACCTTGCAGTGGAGTGGCTCAGCTGGGGCTAACTGAGGCGGCAGATGGAACGGGGTGATCCTTTTTGGTGAAGGGTTCTCCAAAGATAAACTTCATCTGGAGAGTGGCTAGAGGAGGGGCTAAGGATTGGTGGGTGTTTCTAAGCCATTGGGGGATCAGGGATCTCACATGGAGCTGAGGGGTATGTACCCATGAGGGGGGCTCATGGCCATACAGTTGTAGGTAAGCAAGCACGAGAAGAGGCCGTCCATCATAAGAGACAGGACACTCTAACTGAACGTGCTCTGCCCTTTCAGACCCTGCTTATGATATACGATCTATCACACGTTACAATAGATATTTAGATGCTTTTAATTATGTGTGCACATGAGTGGGTATGTGCACATGAGTGCACCTGCTCAAAGAGGCCAGAAGAGGGCGTAAGATCCCCTGCCGCTGGACTTCAGGGTGGTTGTGAGCCACCAGGCATGGGTGCTAGGAACTGAACCTGGGTCCTCTACAAGAGCAGAAAGTGCTCTTAACCACTGAGTCATCTCTCTGCTCCTTTTAATTGGAGAAAGAGATGAGGAGCCGGGAGATGACTATCAATGGAGAGCATCGATTAATATAAAAACATAACTGGTTTTATGACAGGACAGAGAAGTAATCAAGGCATAAATTACAGCCTTTGTGTTGTCATAAATGCCAGACCTTGGGGATTTAGTAAGTGGAGAGCAGGCTGAGTTGTCACAGAGTTGTAATTGGGAGACAGGAAGGAACACTATTTTTCACAGTAGAATAAAAAGGAAGGAAAGGAGAGAGATTAAGGGAGAAAATGAAATGCATAGTCTTTGCCAGGCCTGAGTTACAAATGACACCTTCAAATTAAAAAAAAAAAAAAAAAAAAAGGAAAGAAAGAAAAAAAGAAACATCAAGAACTTACGTGATGTCAGCGTTAGGGTGAAGCCCAAAGACTTCCGGGTTATCTAAGGATGGCAAAGACTGGATGTACTCAAAATACTGGTCCAAGGTTTTGCACACGGGGATTTTATAGCCGGTGTAAAAACAGAATGAGGGCTCAAACATCTTCTCGCTGAACCAGACCTGTATGGAGAGAGAAAAATAAAAGAAAATTGATGAAAAGAACCAAGATTAGAAAGAGGGGGGCTTATTTCCATTTTAATAGGGTTTCTTTCTTTCTTTACTGGTGCTCTGAAAGCATCTTAACAAAACTTATCAACGGAATAATTATCACATATAGGAAGAAGAGAGGTGACCCACAAAAGAGAGGCTGCACAGAAATAATTAGGCAGGGCTCTGCTCGGCACCCAAGATTAGATCCAGTCGGAGTGTAGAGGCGTGCAGCAGGGCCAGAAGTGGGCTCGGTGACTGGGCACTTGCTTGGCATGCTGGAAGCCCTGAGTTCAATCCTCAGCACTGACAAAGAAAGCAGTGGAGGGAGGTAGGGGATGGGACGTGGCCCAGTTGGTAGAGTCCTTGCATAGCACGCACAGAGCCCTAGGATCTATCTGTATTGCTTATACCAGGTGTGGCTGTGTATTCCTGCAATCTCAGCACTTGGGAGGTAGAGTCAGGAGGGGCGGAGGTTCAAGATCATACTGAGCTACACAGTGAGTTCAAATCAGGCCACACGGGAGTAATATGGTCGCCTTGGGTTCACCTGCAGGCATGAGGGCCCCTGAGCATCCTCACTACCCCCACATATCCCTGGGCAAGGCTCTTCTTCGGAGTTGTGTCTACACAGTTTCACTCACAGGTACTTATACACCAACAACGTCTGCCCCCTCCCACCCAGGGCATCCTTTGTTATTTAAGTTCAGTCCCTAGCCACAGGAAGTAAATGCCCAAACTCCATTGCTGTTAGCCTGAAGACACCTTTGTCTCATCCCATATGAATTGATTATCTGTAATAAAATGGTGAGAGAACAAATATACAGCTGGTGTGAACAGACTTCTTTTGAAAAGGTGGGGGAAAGTCGCTGAATGCCTGGGCTGGTTTGAGGCAACAACTTCGGTATCCAAGGGGTGAGTTTCCTAGTAGGAAAGGAAGTTGACAGGACCAGGATGGAAGCAAGGCTAGAGCAGAGGATACAGGACCTCGCCTCACCCATTCAGTCCCCACTGTTCCTGGCAGCATCCCTCCATCGTCGTCTGCAGCTCTTTTTAGATCCAGCCATTATTCTGAAATACTGTGTCCTGGTTTTTCTACGTGGCTCTGTTTGCCACTCTATTCAATTCCTGTGCTTGTGTAGTACAGAGCTCAGAACCAGAACAGAACGCGAAGGAGAGAGACACACAGTCCTTTCGCCTAAGGAGCTTGTGACCCGGCAGAGGGACAAGCCAGTTATGAAACAACCACTCTACTGTGAGGAGCACTGAGGTGAGAGCCAGAAGGACATAAAAATAAGCAAAGTGCACAGAAGGCTTAAGACAGCAGGAAAGGTAGCCAGGTGGTTGTCAGGAAGGACTTATCAAGGAAGAGATTTACTTATTTATTTATTTATTTTTGGAGAGAAGTCTGCAAGAAGTGGATTGATTATTGATTGATTGGTAGATTGATTCATTTTTATTTTTTATTTTATTTATTTATTTAATTTATTGGGTCAGGCATACTTGGGAGGCCATGCTAGCAAGCACACAGAATAAGGGACACCAAAGTATGAGGTGGGGCTGACGGACACCGTGAAGTCTAGAATAAATATCATACTGTGGGAGGGAGAAGGAAGGGAAAGCGAGGAGGGTCCCGTGACAGATGTGGAGTGAGGAGTAGAATTTAATCTAAGAGTAGGGGAGCAATTCCAAGTTATTAAAGAAGACACGTACAGCCATCATGAAGACAAACAAGCTGTTTAGTGGTGTGGTGGCTTAAGTTGCAGGAACCTATCCTGGGATGGGAGCTCCGGATCCATAGCACACTTGTTATCTAATAAATGACATCACCAAGGGCCGGATGCCACGTTTAGGCACAGAAGCAAAACGAGGGTCAGCCCTGTGGTCCCCCATTAGTTTATTTATATACGTCCAAGTAGGTGGATTTGACACATCCAGATCGCTGAGGTTCGCCAGGCACAGAGACTATAATAAAATATGGAATAAGGGCTCTACACGGAATTGTTCTATTAGTCTCTTTTGTGTGTGTGAGGATGAAATACTCTGACCAAAAGCAACTTAGGAAAGAAAAAGGGTTTGCTTTGGCTTTGGCTTAAAGTCCCAGAGGGAGGGAGTCCATGATGGTGGAGAAGGCATGGCAGCAGGAGCATGAGGCCAGTTTGATCATCAGGAAGCAAAGAGAACAGCAAGCAGAGGGGGAGGGGAGACAGAGACAGATAACCGGAAGTAGGGCCGTAAACCCTCAAAGCCCGCCCTCCCAGTGACGTACTTCCTCTGGCAACGTTGCATCTTTCTAAAGGTTTTATAGCCAAACACCGCCATTTCCTGAGAACCAAGTATTCAAATCAGCCATCCACCTGTCACGTGGCAGGGTGGCTCTCAGTTCTACCTGGAGCTGAGCTCTAGTTCTTAGGTGGAAAGCATTTAGGGCTCTTCAGCAACTTCCTGTCTGCCAGTCAGCCAAATGCTGTGTGTAAGTCACCTGTGTGTAAGGCAGTTCCCACAATGTGGAAGAGAGATGGCAACGAAGGGAATGTTCTTGACCTTGAAGTTTTTTGGGTTTTTTTGTTTGTTTGTTTGTTTGTTTGTTTGTTTGTTTGTTTTGGGTTTTTTGGTTTTTCGAGACAGGGTTTCTCTGTGTAGCCCTGGCTGTCCTGGAACTCACTCTGTAGACCAGGCTGGCCTCGAACTCCGAAATCCACCTGCCTCTGCCTCCCGAGTGCTGGGATTAAAGGCGTGCGCCACCACTGCCCTACCTTGAAGTTTTAAATAGCCAATGCAGGGGGTGGGGGGAAGCTGAAATGTATGTGTTATGCTTTTTAAATAGACCTAATTTGTAGGATGTGTTCTGATGTCAGTAAAACTCAACCCAATGGATTCCATCTTAGATGTTTAGACCCCTCTGAGCTGAGACTGCCAGGTATGTGAGCGTATCAGGAGTGCCGCTGGGGCCAGCCTGAGAGCAGGAAGACGTGGCTGCTTCTAAGAGGTTTGCAATCCAGAGTGGATGGTAGAGGACATTCCTTGCTCTCCTACACATACATCTGCAAGCACCTTGTGCCCTCTCTTTATTCATCTTTAAACTTCCATAGCCAAGATTCGTGCTTCTCGTTCATTCTGAACGTAGACCAAGTCAGAGGAAAGGATTCTCAAAGCCCCCAGTGTACCGGCAGTTCCACCCATGTTCATTTACTCCTGCCCTGAGGAATGGGACACCTTCCTTCTGGCAGGAGGAGGTAGGGGAACATGACAACATAGAAACCAATGGGCACATGTACATGTGGATCAATATAGGTATTGGCTGCAAAATCTATTACAACGAGTAACGTGGGTGAGGGATAAACACGGGGAGTCCAAATACCTCGTACAAATATGGACAGTTTATGTCAGAAGATCTAGGGGGGATTCTTATGAGGCGGGCTGGGAGTGTAACCCAGAGTTCAGTCCCCAGCATGGGGTAGGGAGCCCATGAGTTGTAAACAAATCATGCAACCCGTTTGTCCATGTTTTATGCATTTAAACACATTGTATGGAGGAGATGGAGAGGTGGCTCAGTGGTTAGGTCAACTGCTCCCCTTCCAGAGGACCCTAATTCACTTCCCAGCACCCACATTGAGAGGCTCACAACTGCATGCAACTCCAGCTCCAGGGGATTTAGTGTACAACTGTCCCTAACCCAGTTCCAGGGGATCCGATGCCCTCTTCCAGCTCCTTGGTGATTGCACTCACTTGCATGCATACATGCAAGCACACATGTGTGCGTGCACACACACACACACACACACACACACACACACATTCACACACACATACACAAAATTAAAAGGGAAAATACAGGGCTAGAGATATGGACCAACTGCAAAGGGCACTTGATATCTTTGTCTCAGCACCATGGCGTGGCTCCCAACGGCCTTTAATGCCAGTTCCTAGGGACCCGACTCCCTCTGTTAACCTTCAAGGGCTTCTACACTACACGTGTGCCCGTGGAGATTAGAAGAGGGCATCAGATCCCTTGGACCTGGGGTTAGGGACAGTTATGAGCCACCACATGGGTGCTGGGAAAGAAGCCTGGGTCCTCTGGAAGAGCAACAAGTTCTCATAACCACTGAGCCATCTCTCCATCCCCTTAAATACACATAATTTAAAAAATAAGAATAAGTCTTTAAAATCCTCCAATTTTAGGTACTTTTACAATTATTAAAAAACAGGCTACTTACTAAGACATATCTGTTTTCTTTGGATTTCAGGTACGGAGGTCCATTTCTCACGTAATATATTTATTATTTTCACACATTAGCCCCCCCCCTTATGTCAGAGTTCCTCCATTCAGCTCTGATATCACCTACACTCTACTTCTTCCTGAGGCTATTTACGTGTACTTAACATATGCCCTTGGATGTGTTTTTCTCCCTGTAACATATACACAGGTTACTTTGTAGACCCCAATTTCCACCCCACTCCCACTCCCACCTCCCTTCACTGAACAAACGTTATCACAATCTATGCAAGACATCAAGTAAACTGTTTCTTCTGAGTTGTGTACTATCAGTGAATGGTCTTTTTCCTGTGATGGATACAGAAGCCCCTCAACACCTCAGACTTTGCTATGGATAATAGTTATTCTGAGAACATGGCTAGAACACGTACTCAGGATCGGGATTCTGGTCTGCAAGGTGGGCGGTCATGTCATGGGGCTGAAGAGACAAGAGCCCCATGAGGGTGAGCAACAGAAGCCACCATGCTGAGCCATTACACCTCAGTGTCTTAGGATGTGGTGAGACACCATTTCATCCTCCCTCAGAACGCAGGCATTCACCCCTCCAGCTGGATAGGGCACTGGCTACTGTGGACTCACAGCATAGACCCTTCCCAGGAGCTGCCTGGGCAGATGAGAGCTGCCTTCGCTAAGATCATAGATGGGAGACTGGGGAAAGGATGGGGAAACCTGAACGGAGAGGCCCACGTCAGAGTCTCTTTCCAGAAAAACCAGCCTGAGATGGTTGCCTTCACCTCTGACACACAATGTTACCATGAATGTTTGGTACTTACACATCTGTGGACTTTTCCTTGAAATGTTCTGACATCTGTTTTGCTAGATTTCAGCTGGTATCACTAAGTTGATCTCTGTCCCTAGTTAATTTCTGAGCACTGGTATTCCTATTTATACATTCTTGCCAATCCTTGCTATTTTCCGTGTGCAACTTAACAGAAAAAGTTTAAAACAAAAACAGAAACAAACAAACAAAAAAAACAAAAAACAAAAACAAAAATCGGATATCTGGTCGACCTCCAGTTTGCCAAACTATTCCAGCAGTCTGTATGTTTTGCTGTGATTGTTTTCTCTTTTTTTTCTTTTTCTCCCTTTTCTTGAAAATAGATTCTTTTCTCACACCATATATCCTGATTACAGCTTCCCCTCCTACTTCTCCCAGCCCCCTCCCCTCTTCTCCCCTCCAGATCCACCCCCTTTCTGTCTCTCACTGGAAAAGAATAGGCTCCAAAGAGATAGTTTTGCTGTGATTTTAATGAAGTTATACCAAAAAGAAATAGAGGAGGAGGAGGAGGAGGAACAGGAAAAGGAGAGAAATAGAGGGAAGAGGAGGAAGAACAGAGAAAATTTGCCGAAGCAGAATTGCTGACAGAGTTCCTAATATAAAGAATCCAATAACCGTAAATTATTCACATATCTGATTTTTCCCACGTTGGAAAATGCAGCGTATTGTTTCCATTACACATAAAGAGATTTAAGAAGAGTTTGTGTCCAGTGGGGAGTTGATTTATGTTATCCTTCATGGTAAAGTTATCATCGCTAGTGAATAATATCCTCTAGAAAATATCTACTCACAGGCTCTATGTGGAGTTTATTGGGGAAGGGGAGACCCCTAGCATCTCATCCTTTGTCAGTAGTTTATTCTAATAGAAAAGACGAGAACATTGAAATTACAGTACGTGCATTCCCCCAGCACTTATTTTTAGCTCTGGGGTCATGCTTTGTCTTACACTCAAGAGGAAGAGGTACAGAGAGATGGCCTAGTGTTTTCCTGACAGGCTCTGAAGAACTAAGAACACATCCTAAGGGCAATGGGGGGATGAGGATTTAGAATCCTCGGGAGGCCCTCTGGGATGGCTGGTGGCTGGTTTATTATTGGCTGTGAGGGCACCATGGTAGAAAGAAGGGATTCTTGGCTCGTTCTTCCCTCCTTTGTAATCCCCCAGCCTTGCCATACCCACTGTAAACAACAAGTATTATTCAGATGGGGAGATGGTTCAGTGGTAAAGCACACTTCTTGCTCTTGCAGAGGACTGGAGTTTGGTTCCCAGCATGCACACGTGTGTGCACATGTACACACACACACACACACACACACACACACACACACACACACACACATACACACCTCTCTAACTACAGCTCCAGGGCATCTGACATCCTCTTCTGGCCTCCACGGGTACCCAAACTCACATAGCCAAACACACATATACGTAACTAAAAACAAAGTGCCTATGTTTTTGTAATGGAAAGCACAGTGAAATACATCTTCACGCATTTTCCTCCCCCAAACTGACTTACTCGGGCAAAGCAGTTAAGCAGCCGTTTGTCGAAGTCGTCTGTCACTCTGCCTCCGTACTGTACTTCTCCGATCATGTACCGAACTGTACTCCACGACACACCCTGCATTAGAAACAAGATAGGAAAGGTCTGGAAAAGAGAATGCCAGCTGGGCTGTTATCCCAGTTAGCATTAACTGTCAACTTGACCCAGGCTGGAAGCACCCGAGGAAAAAGGTCTCAACTGAGTATGTCTTTCTCAGATTGGTCTGTGAGCATTTCTGTGAGGGACCACTATAGGTGGCGCTATTCCCTATGCAGGGGTCCCTAGGCTGTGTAAGTCAGCCAGTTAAGCATGAATTTGTGAGTGAGCCAGCAAGCAGGGTTCTTCCACAGGCCCTGCTTCCAGGTTCCTGCCCTGACTTCCCTCAGTGACGAACAGTGACTTGGAAGTGTGAGCCGGGTAAACTTTCCTCCCTAAGTTGCTTTCAGTAAGAGTGTTTATCACAGCAGCAGGATGAAACTCGGATAGCTACATGAAAAATTACTCTTTATCTCACAAGAGTAACTCACTACCACCACCAGGAAGCCGGAACCGCTCCGGTTTGTCCGCCAAAGAAAAACCTACAATATTAAGTGTCGGTGGGTAAGTTGGCTATGGGTTATGTCAAATAATAATAATAATAAAAAACCAAGACAGTATTTCTCTCTGTGATTGTAATCGCCTGTAATTCTCATTACAGTAAACGCCACACTGTTACACAGAGGGGCGGGAAGTGATAACTAATGACCAAAGGGGCAAAAATCAAGTAAAGGGAGCTTTAATGTTCTTTCCTAGCAATAGATTTTCCCAGACTTGGCAAGAGAACAAATAGGAAGGTATTTATACCAAGACTTTCCCACAATGCAATCCTGCACTGTCTCATTCTGTAAGCTAAAACTGCTTCGAAATAGTCATTAATTTCTTAACAATCTTATCTTTGCAACACAGTTCTATTATCCATAGCTGTTTAAAAAGAAAAGTATATTCAGAGTAAAATTAAAGTGAGGATGCCTATGGATATTTGATGCTTATTTTTATTTACTTGTTGGTTAAACTTTTATTTTTTCAGCATGGTTGCCTTTCAAAGCAACCATTTCAAGGTACCGATTATTTGTATAGACTGACATGATAAATGGCTCAGAATATGAACCCATACAATATAATTTTTCATCATACTGCCACGGCTTTAATTTACTACCCTTTAGTCATTTTAGGAAAAAAATGATTGGTTCTAGACTTCTGTCCACCCCAGGCAGACATTCATCATGGCTTACCAGAACCAGGGCCACACTGCTACCACAGTGTCTATAGTAATCTGGAAGGCCTCCTATGGGCAGGAAGAGAGGGACAGGGTGAGCCTCTATTCTGCACTGTGCACTGCGGTTTTATAAATACTAGTTTGTCTGTGCCTTGAAGATGCTACAACTACTTTGTGGGAGAGGAGACCGGTCACAAGGCTCGTTGACTTGCCGGGAAAAGTGGATTTCCCTTCACAGCCTGAAAGTGTAGAGACAACTGGGTTTGCACTCCCAGCTCTGTGGCCATCATTTAAGTGGGCATAATGATAACACCTTCTATGTCAGCCTCATGATGGTGTAGGTATAAATGATGCCCTGCATACATAAGCACCTTGGAGACATGGAAGTCTACAGGGTGGTGATTAGTAACCTTTACTAGAGGTAGCCACTGGGGCTGACAGGTGGCTCCATGGTAGAGAACTTGTCTAGCATGTGCAAGACCATAAGTTCAATCCCCAGTACTACCAACAAATATGTTTTTTAGTTGCTATTTATATGCTGAATTAACAATTAAATAATGAGCTAGGCTCTCGGGGCTTCGTGTGTATAACCACTTGGTACCCAAGTCTAAAGACCTGAGTCCCAACCCCAGGACCCACAAGCTAAAAAGAGCCAGTTCTTAAAAGGTGCCCTCCAGTCTCCATATGTGTGCCACAGTGCACTGAATGACTGCACTCACATACATGCATCACAGACACACAGACAAATATACACACACACACATGTGTACACAGAGAGAGAGAGAGAGAGAGAGAGAGAGAGAGAGAGAGAGAGAGAGATACTAAAAAAAAAAAAAAAACAAATAAATAAATAAAAGAAAAGAAATGCCTTCACAGTTGGGAATGCATTTCAGGGATATAGCACTTGTTGAGTGTATGTGAAGCCCTGAGTTCAATCTCTAACGCTACACACACGCACACGCACACGCACACGCATGCAGAGGAGTGGGAGGCTGGAGAGAAAGCTCAGCAGCACTTGATGCTCTTACAGAAGATGAGGTTTGGATCCTAGTACCCACACGGTACACATCATAGCTCAACCATCTATAATTCCAGGTCCAGGAGATCTGGTGCCCTCTTCTGGCATTCAAGGGTACTGCATACACATAGTGCACCACACACACTCAGGTACACACATGCGTAAGTAAAGGATAGGACTTAAGACAAACAAAAAAATGAACTGCCTGACTGGCTCGCAGACACGGTCTCTCGTTTAAGGAATGGAGGAAGATCAAAGAAGGTAACCCTGATTGACGTTCTCTCTCTTCTCACGGGGCCCTGTGGTACCCAAGGGGTGGCGTTAGGGGCGTGGTTGTATTTTTCAGCACAGAGTTTCATCATTATACTGACACACACCTTCAGTGGAGGGGAGCAAACTGTGAGTGTGTTGGTTAGGGAGGAGAGAGGACAGCCGCTAACTAGACTACCTGTCCCTCCGAAAGAGGTCCCCAGGGAGAGCTCGGCCGGCTCCCTCCATGCCATGAGCTGTAACGAAAAACTAGAGAGCAGCAAACAAATAACCCCACACACACACACACAATCCTACTCACCTTTTTAATGTCACACTCATCCAGGTGGTTCTGGATGAACTGCACGCTGGCCGAGAAGTCAGCAGAATTGAACTCATAGGGGATATTCCATCCCAAGGGTCCAAATTTTCGCCGCTCCTGAGAAACAGCAAAGAGAGTCAGGGTCAACTGGGACTTAGACACTGTATGTAGCCGGAAACTTTGTGGAACTTAAGGCAGGCTAGGCAAGTGCTGTATCACCCAACTGCACCCCCTGCCAACTCCTCTGCTACTGCTAGTACAATAGTGTTTAGTAAAAATAAAGGCTTTGTTATTGAGGCAAATCGACACTGAGCGCAAAAAACAATATGGGGCCAGTGAGATGGGTCAATGGGTCAGAGGATCAGTGGGTCAGTGGGTCAGTGGGTGAAGGTGGTTGTCACAAGCCTGATGACCTGAGTTCTATTTTACTGCAGCATTTGTATTCATTTGAGCTTGTACATGCATGTGTATAAACACACACACACACACACACACACACTCAAACAATAAAAATACTTTAAAATAAAAATAATCAAAGGACAATGTATAGTTGGGCAAGGTGGTTCAGGCCAGTAATCCCCACACTTGGGAAGCTACAACAGGAAGATTGTGACTTCAAAGCTACACAGCAGGACCCTGTCTCAGAACACCACCAAACACAAACAGTATGCACAGTTTGAGACACATTAGCAATTAAATATTATTTAATGACTATAGCTAATGGTTTACAAACAAATTTCCAAATAGTTGTCAAGTTGGGGTTACTTTTTTTTTTTTTTTTAAGTCTAGTAGGTTGTCATGGTGACATAGCCTATAACCCTCGTTGGAAGGTAGAGCCAGGAAGATCAGAAATTCAAAGTCGTTCTCAGCTGCACAGTGAGTTCAAGGGCAGCCTGTGCTACATGAGACCTGACTCAAACAAACAAAGCTTGTCTAGGTCTCCATTGACAACTCCTAGAAAAACTGCAGGAGGTTCTTAACAAATGCTGTTGGATTTGTCATTCTTCTGAGTCGGTCTCCAAAGGGTTTGGAAAGTCACGTGTAACAGTTTACATCTTTCAAGCTGGAGAACTTGAGCGTTCGCAAACTCGACCCCCTGCTAGCTACACTCTGTAATTTTTCCATCTCGGGTTTTGAAAACTAAGAATTTTTATTGTGCACATGACACATCTGTCTGTAAAACTCTCATGCCGCCCTCACACGGCTGTCACTGCCGAACTTAGCAAGACCCAGAAGACACCTATAAAACTGCAGCTGTTCAAAGTTACTCAATTGCCTGTTAATAATCAGAGTGGACTCAGTTCGAAGGAGCTGCTTTGATATTCTGGGGACTGTTGTGTTTCTCTCTGTGTCTGTGTCCGTGTGGATGTGGGCACATGTGTGGAGCCAGAGGATGATCTCAGGTGTCATCCTCAGGACAGGGGTCTACCTCCTTCAAGCCAGGCCTTTCTTTGACCTGGAGATCACCAATTAGACTAGGCTGGCTAATAAGACCAGCTGACCAGCAAGCCCCAGGGATCCTCTTGTCTCTGCATCCCCAGGATGGAGATTACCAGCACATGCCCCCATATCTAGAGTTTTAATGTGGGTCCTAGAAACCAAACTTAGGTCTTCGAACTTGCACATTAAGTATTTTCCTGAGTATCTCCACCCCAGAGCCCTGGAGACATCTGAAGGCATATAAATGGTAGCCCTGATATCTCCAGGCCTTGGGAACCCAGAAAGTCATACAGATGAGTCCAGTTTCTGTGCTGGTGAGCTGTCCCTGCCTGGCACATGTGAAATTCTAAGGAAGGTCTTGTATGTCTTCTGGAGCCCCAATCCTAGGGTCTAGATTCAGACTCTACATGGACGACAGTTCTGCTTCTCTGAACACATACTATTCTTCCAGTCCCCTCCTTCTCCAACACACGAATGAGCATGCACACATACACACACATATGTGCACATGCATAATGTATACATACATACATGTGCACATGCATACAAGCACACACATACGTATACAAGCACACACGTGCACATGCGCGCACGCACACACACACACACACACACACACACACACACACTGAAGTCTTCATAAGCCTTTTCTTCTTACTTCCTTCCCAGTCCCACCTTGTAAAGAAACCTCTTAGCTAGGATAAAATCATGGCCAAGCCATAGAAGAAAGTCTATGAAAGCAAGCCAGTTTTAATCACTGAACTTCAAGGTATGCTTTTAAAATATTAACGAAACCATTAGCTTTAATTTAGACTCAGTTGCTCCAGCCCTGGGGAGATATGGTGAAGGGCAGAAAACAAAGAAGAAAAGTTAAAGCCCTCTCAAAAATGCGAAGGTGCTTCAAGTAGGTCTTGATCTGCACCTCATGGGTCAGGATGTCGAATGTTAATGTGACTCTTGTCCCCATCGCTTAGCTAATTGACTAAAGAAGGACAACAAACCCAAGAAAAAGAGTTTCTACAAAGCAAAAAGAAACCATCGGCAAAATGAACAGACAGCCTGCAGAATGGGGGGAAGCTTTTGCCAGCTCTACTTAAGACAGGGTTACTATATAGAATATGTAAAGAATTGCAAAAAAATTAAGCACCAAAAAAAAAAAAAAAAAAATCCTGACAGTTAATAAATGGACTGTCAAAATAAACAGATCTCAAAAGAAGAAACACAAATGGCTAATAAATATTTTAAAGTGTTCAACACCCCCATCGATACAAATTAGCCAGTGCAATACAAATTAAAATGACTTTGAGATTCATTCCATCACCCCCACACACCCCCAAGATTGCCCCAAGTGGCAATCATCAAGAACCGTCAAGAGAATAAACAGCAAAAGCTAGTGAGGGTGTGGGGAAAGAATTCATGCTTGCTGCCAGTGCCGGTGCAAATTAGTGAAGCCATTATGGACACCAGTCTGGAGGGTCCTCAAAAACAATTACAAATAGAACTACCATCTGACCCAGCCATAGCAGCACTACCTAAAGGAATCTCTAACCTTCGGATCTGCACTTATTGCTGCTCTCCTCATAACAGCTAGTAAATGGAGCCAGCATAGATGCCCATCAGCAGATGTGTAGACAGTGGAAAATGCTACATACACACAACTGAAGAAGAGGAGCAGGGAGATGGGGAAGAAGTAAGTAGGGAGACTGTCTTAGTTAGGGTTTTACTGCTGTGAACAGACACCATGACCAAGACAACTCTCATAAGGACATTTAATTGGGGCTGGCTTACAGGTTCAGAGGTTCAGTCCATTATCACTAAGGCCGGAGCATGGCAGCGTCCAGGAAAGCATGGTGCAGGAGGAGCTGAAGACCACTAGAAGACTGGCTTCCAGGCAGCTTAGGACAGGGGTCTTAAAGCCAGGCCCACAGTGACACACCCACCCCAACAAGGCCACACCCACTCCAAAAAGGCCACACCCACCCCAACAAGGCCACACCCACTCCAAAAAGGCCACACCCACTCCAACAAGGCCACACCTTCTAATAGTGTCATTAACTGGGCCAAGCATATTCAAACCATCACAGAGACTCAACCCAAATTTTTTGAAGAATGCCATAACTTTGAAGTTTGAAGAAAGCCCAATACTTTGTATGATAATTAGAAAGATTAAAAAAAAAAAAAAAAAAAAAAAAAAAAAAAAAAAAAAAGCTGACCAGACAATTCTAGGAATGTGAACTAAGTTTAAAAACTTCTTCCTGCAGCGTATACTAGAAAGATCTGCACTCAAGAGAGTTTCAAAGCACCATGTGTACAGAGAATGTGACGGGACGGAGGGTGTGGTGTTGAGAGAAGACAGGCTGTTGTCCCTAACCCTGTGTGCTTTAATCCCGATGGCTTCCAGACTCTGCATTTATGTTCCTTTTGAGTCCTAATCTGGCTTCTGTTGCTGTGATTGACACCATGACCAAAAGCAACCTGAGGGAAGAAAGGGTTTATTTGGCTTGCAGATTATAGTCCACCATCAAGGAGAGTCACAGCAGGAACCTGGGGGCAGGAACCTAGAGGCAGAGGCTGTGGCCGAGACCATGGAGGGCCGCTTCTTGCTGGCTTGCTTCCAGGCTCCCTTTCAGCTAACTTTCTTATAAAACCCAGGCCTAAGAATGGTTCCGCCCCTAGTGGAACCTCCATCAACCAGCAATCAAGTGAATGCCCCATAGGTACACCTGAAGGCCAACCTGATGGAGACAACTCTTCTGTTGAGGTTTCCTCTTCCCAGGTGTGTCAAGTTGACAGCAAACTAACCAAGAGAGTTGATTTGCTTATCTTCTTGCCTCCTGTTAAAATATTTGGTCCTTTAACTGGATTTGGAAGCTTGGCAGTGAAGGATGGGTCTTCCGTCTTTGTCATCATGTGGTGAAAAGACTCACAGTTGTCTAAGCCACGCTGGTCAGTCACTATCCTAACAAAGGAAACACCCCACACCCCCAGTGAGGTCGATTCCAAGGCTGACTTGGAGCTTTGAAATTCCTGAGTGGGTCTCGGAGACATTGAGGTGAGCCTCTTCTAGATGGCAGCCAGGGTGGGGTAGAGCCTTTCAGATATCCACATGGAAATAGTCACTGCGGTTTCTTCCACCATGTACTCTTCAAATGGCAGAGTGTAAGTCGCTTAGTGAAATGGAACTCTTACCCGTTTTTGCAAACCAAAAAAAATAAATAAATAAAAATCAGAATCTGCAGTAAGTTTTACCTAAGCATTTGACTTAATTTTTGAAATTTAGGGTTCAATTAGACCAGGGGTTTGAATGAGGGATAATTCTTTCTTTGCAGTTACTGGAGACACTCCATCTGAATCCATGGAAACACTTTCATTTATATGCACAGAACGACAGCAGCCCAGCCATTCTAAGGAAGGAGAGAGCCTCAGAAATTGCCCCAGTGCTGAAAGCTGCCTCAGTGCATGTCACTTCAGATCCATTCTCATTTAAAGCGTTCTCTTAAGTTGGCTCACTGAAGGCAAATGCCGAAGAGTTCATCTTGGGGGGGGGGCGCGGATATTTTTTAAAGGAGACAAAATCTCAGTGGATGCTTTTATTCCCATTCACACAAAATCATTTCGAGTTCTTGTGTCCATCAGTACAAGTATCCACCCACCCACTGATCTCTCTAAATGACAATAAAGGAGAAAGAGAATCAGGCCCGAGAGTCAGCTCAGCGGAGGGACATCCTCTCACAAGCCCCAATGGCTTAAATCAATGCCTGACAGCCACTGGGTGGGAGGAGGGAACTGACTCCCCAAAGCTGTTCTAGGGCCACCTGTGAGCCATGTCACATCCCCCCCCATAAATAAACAAAAATGTAATTTAAAAGCAAAAAAAAAAAAAAAGAAGAAGAAAAAGAAAAAGAAGAAGAAGAAAAGGAAAGAATCAAAATTAAAAAATAAAATAAAAAGACCAGGCAGTCACGATACATGGAATTCACGAATAAAATGATAAATAAATAAAATAGAATAAAGACCAAACAGCGAGGGCCTTGGAGCTCACTTGGAATCTTGGACATAAGAGATGTTGAGGCTATTTAGAACACTGGATCTCTTCAGTCCAAGCAGTATTTTGGAAGCCCTGGGATAAAGTCTTGTTATTACAACAGGAAAACATTAGAATACATCAAATGCATATGTTCTAAGAAGTTCGCATCTAGTCGAGAAAATGTGACAGAAAAACAAACAAAACCAAACCAGACACCTGACCCAAAGCTTCTGGTTCACAGGGAAAAAGAGGCTGTTCTGTGAAAACAGGTGATAGGCCTTCGGGTCTGATGGAGGCGTGCAGAAAACACAGAAACACAAAGTCTGTAGAGAAGACAGCAGGCAGAAGGTCTACGGCAGTAGAAGGTATGAAGTGGAAACTTCAGGGTTCTTTGAGGAGTCAGTTGTGTTGGATGGTGTTCTGCTGGGGCAAACACATGAAGGAGTGTGTTCCTGAAGTGGACACAGGTGAAAGACTAAGGCCGACTCATAAAGGAATGTTTGGCTGAAGCAGACACAGGAGAGAGGGAGCTAAAGCAAGCACACACAAAGATACATGATGAAAGAATCTTTGCTAATGACACACATGTATTGGTCCGCCTTACATTTCATAGTTGAGCTGCGTTTGTTGGGACTCCATAGAGAGAAACATACCAAAAAACTTCCGTGGTGTGCTGCAGTTTCTTGCTGCTTCTGTGGACTCAGGCTGATTGGCAGAGTGATGTCAGCTGAGACAGACTCATGTACCGAGGCTAGACCCATGCCGAGACAACACACGTGGAAGACTCGTGCATGATGTTTGGAGAGTATAAACAGGACTCGACAGTGACCAGAGAGAGCTTGGCTTGCTGGTACAGCTAGCTGTGTGATGCTTGTGAGTTTTTGTTGATCACTTTGCTGAGAGAGGCACAGCCGAGAACTTCTGGTGTTCCTCCGGGTCCCTCCTGCTGACGTGTGCCGAGGCTGAGGCCTGGTTGTCTCTGCTAGGCAGTGTCACCGCTGCTGATTCCTGTTTGCTATCCTGACTCTACCGAACTGGACTGCTGGTGTATCCGTGAGGTATTTGCCAGTGAGTCAAGCTGCCACTGCCTGCTGACCTGTGAACGGAACTGCTGATTTCTAGACAACACAGATGGGAGTTGCTCCAAAGGACCTTTCTAAACAGGTCCACTTCCCCCATATTCTTTCTTTCTTTCCCACTATCTCTGGTGGGTGGTGGGCTGCCAGGGAGGTTAAAGCATTTAAGAACCATCATTAAAAATAAGATTTGAAAAAAAATTAAAGTTACAAGGTTGAGATTCACAAGCAGCAGAGACCCCAGGCTCACTTCCTCCAGGATGCGCTACTGTTGTAGAAAATAATTTAATCTCAATCTAGGGCTTCTACCTGGTTTTGATCATTCAGTTCCAGGATAAAAGACGTGCAATTTTCACTATTATAATAAGCCTTAATCAGCACTAAAGCTGGGCAGACAGCTACCTCGAGAATCTATTTCCCCATCAATAACCACAGATTCTAACTTGCCATGTTCTATCTGGGCTGCTCTTAACTTCAATTGACCAGCCCTCTTGGTCATAATTTCATGGCTCACCTACCCCATGACGGCTTCCTCCTCTCTCCACCATCTTCTCTCCCCTTTTGTGGTTCTCCTCAGACCCCAAGCCTGGGAACCCCAAGCCTGAGATAGCCCTGCCTATCTCAATTTTGTCCAGCTATACACTGTAGGCATCTTTATTCACCAATCAGGGATAACTTGGGGGACAAGGTCACATAGCATGTCTCCAGTCTACATCCTTGAGGGCAACCAGGCCTCGGGGGCCACTCTTCAGCTTTACAATACATCACAAAAGACCCCAACAGGTTACAGACAGCTTTTGAACACAAAGCTCCCTCCACTCAAAGAGATTGGTAAGGAGGTCTATGATGCCTTTAGGACAGCCAGAGTGGTCCCTGCGTCATTTGCATAATCTAGCGCTCCCTCAACACCCCCCCTGTGTGTGTGTGTCTAGAAGTCAGAGCTGGGTGTCTTCCTATATCACTCTCAACATTAGTTTTTTGAGACAGGGTCTCTCAGTGAAGCTGATTAGGCTAGATGGCCCGGCCAGCATGCCCCAGAGATACAGCTGTCTCTGCTTCCCCGGCCAGTGTTTGACAGGAGTTCTGGGAATCTCAACCCAGGTCCTCGTGCTTGAGTGGCAAGCACTTTGCAGAATTCCCTTTTCCCCTGAAGAACACACAGAATGGAAACTACCAAATATGCTGGAATGACCAGTGAGAATATGCTCAGCGGAGACATTTTCATGGTGCTGAAGCTCGTCCTGATCTTCTGTGAGGCTTGGGCGCACGTCACTGGTGGTAGTTAACTCTTGAGCTTAGCAGAACAGCAAAACAGAGTATACAATAAAATCAAAGGTGCAAGCCGAGATAGACGGTCCGAATGCAGTGTTAAGAGGTTAAAATTCATGGTCAGAAAACGTGTGTGTGTGTATGTGTGTGTGTGTGTGTGTGTGTGTGTGTGTGTGTGTGTAAGAGACACTCACATTGTGTTGCTGTAATTATTCAGAAATGTTTAAATAAGGCCCTTATAAGCATGCTTGCCGAAGCAGGAACTTTTATGTGCACTAATAAGAGAGGGCTGTTTTGTCAAGACTTCAACTCGACAGAGCAGAGCACAGGAGGAAGGGACACTTATTGATGGGTGGCATTTCCTGGGCCCTGGTGATATGACTGTGTTTATTCAATGTCTAAATTACTTTAAGGGCTGGGTTTGTTTTTTGTTTTTTTTTAAGAAGTCCACATTTACAACTACCACTGCAGGAGTCTAGAGATCTCAGAATCCTTTAGGGATTCTTGTTATCCCGGGCAAGAGCAGAATGACTTTAGGCTAGAAATAGTAACTCTGTGGATAAACCACTAGAGAAGCCTCAAGTGTGGGCAAACGTTGGGGATGGGGAGAGGGGTTCCCGAACATGGCAGAGTTGTATAAATGGCCACAGACTCATTCCTTAGATGCAATGGCCACTGTCATTCTCGATTTTTGCTGTGTATCGCGACCATACTGGAAATTCTTAAAAGAAAATTGGGTCTTCCCATCCTCCACTCGTGGCTCCATCTGCCCCACACCATCCCTTCATTAACCTTTCCCTCTGAGTCCCCCAATCTGTCATTTCCCCCCGAGGCTGACTTGAGCAGCATGGCCCAGGCTCCAGGCTGAAAACCATCGCTTAGGGTGTCTGCTCTTCCTAACTCCTTGTTCCAAAGGAAGCACAAATTGCCAGCAACCTGGGAAGGCAGGGGGACATTGCTAGACATTTCGCTGATTTTCCTATAGATGCTGGGAGAGTAAAAATGTGATTACTGGGTTCCAGAGTCGAGACTGTGGAAAATGTGCTGACAAAAATCTCAAAGGGAAGAGGTCAAGGGGGCTTGCCGCATTCCCCAGAATGATGCAGCATTTAAGTACAGAAAACAGTGAGACCAGAGAGCATCTCCTCTCTGCTACCAAATGGAGTCTGGGTTCCTGAGAACGGAAGGTCCCCTCAGGGACCCAAGGGGGCTGCAGTGGGAGTAGCTTCTGCCACCACACGGCTGCAACCTATCCTAGCTGGCTAGTAAGTTCCTGAAGAGTCGGCAAGATTGGGAAGTGTGGGCATCGCCACTTCAGAGTTGCCCTGTGCCTGGCTGCAAGCTCCCAAGGCAATGCTGAAGCAGCCTCCTTCCTTGGAGGAAGTCTGGTCACTAACAAAACCACACTCGGGCACTCTCCTGTCCCAGAGAGCTGCCCCTCCCAAGCACCCATGTCTCCCTACAGGACCTTCTCCCAGAAAGGCAGGAAGATCCTTCAGCTCTCTACAACAGGTGTGAGGACCATGTCACATGCCACGCCCTTGAGCTGGCTGGCCGAGATGATGTGGTGACAAATTGTGATTCAGAGAGAGAGAGAGAGAGAAAGTGGAGAGAAGGCAGGGGGTTGGGGAGCTCAACCCCAGCTTCTGCTGGGCGGACTGCAGTTAGGGGTCCCTCTGCTCTGCAACTGGCACGGGGCATCCGTCAATCCCTTCTTCTTTGTTAACCTCTGCAAAAACAAAGTCTACATGCAACTTGTTTGTAAAAGGAAGGTGTGTGTGTGTGCATGTCTGTGTGCCAGTGTGCATGTTAGTGTGTGTGTGTGTGTGTTATGTGTGTTTAAGTTTGGAGATGTATCCCCAGATCCCATGAAGTAAAAGGTTTGGTCCCACTCTTGGGCACAGTTGGGGGCAGTGCAGTCTCTTAAGAGGTGGAGCCTAGTGGGAGCTGACCCGGTGACTGGGGTGCACCTGATTGGGGTATTGAGTTCACAGTCTCTTCCTCTTCCTCTACTCTGTGCCATGTGGTGCTGCCCCACCACTGGCTGAAAGCAACAGAGCTGAAAAGGGCATGGAAAATGTAAGTCTCCAAACTTGTGAACCAAAGTAACCCCCTTCTCCTCGGAAGCTGATTGTCTTGGGTGTTTGTTTGAGAGGTAGACAGTCAACGAAGACAAGGTGTTCGTGGGGAGCCCAACCAAGTAACAAATCAGCTGTTCAGCTCTTGGACCCAATAATCAATCAATCTGTCTGTCTGTCTGTCTGTCTGTCAGTCACTCTCCCTCAAAACACACTTGGGCATTTTTTAAGTCAGGGTCTCCCATTAAACCTGCAACACACTGCTAGATTGGCTGGCCAGGGAGCTCAGGGCCTCCCCCTCCCTTTCCCTCCACCCTCGCCCCTCCCACCTCACTGGGCTGGGGTTGCAGGCACACGTGGCCTTGCCCTGATTTTTTACACACGTTCTCCAGGCTTAAACTCTGGACTTCATGCCTGGGTGGCAAGCACTTTACAGACTAAATTCTTGATTTAAAAAAACAAAAAGCATCTGTCTGTGACCGTCTATCTGTGTCTGTCTCTGTGTGTGTGTGTGTGTGTGTGTGTGTGTACCGTGGCATGAGTTTTGAGGGGAGAGCTCAGAGGACAGCTTCAGGAGTCCATTCTCTCCTTCCAGCCTATGTTCCAAGGATGGAATTCTGGTAGTCGGGCACAGTAGCAAGTGCCCTTGCCTACTTGAGCTATCTTGCGAGACCCTCAGTCTTTCAGACTGACATTCCACTATTAGCTTCCCAGCCCTGGAGGTAGCAAAAAACATTTGTTTTTCTAGGGTTTAACCTAAGCACGCCACCTTATTTATTGCAAGCGTAGTTTGGCTCCTGACTAGACCATGGTCTTTGGGCCTGTCCATTCAACACTCAGATAAAGTCCATGGAAACACATGTTGGCACGTTGACCATATGGAAGACTCCCTGCCCACTGCAGCTCTCCAGGGCAAGCTGAATGGAAGAGTTGAGTCACTGTGACTGGGAACAGCCAGAAAATATTGTTATCTGTGACTGGGGGATCAACTAACAGAGTCACAGCAATGTTGCAGCTAGTATGGGATAAGGGGAACCGTCCTCAGATAAGACTGTGTGAAATTGGCTTCTGGAAAGTTATAATTTACAACCCAAAAGCCACTGAGGAACTTAGTTAAAAACAACAACTACCCATGAAGCAAGCAAGCCAAGGTGCACTCTCCCGGAGCCCAGAGATGAAGAAACACCTACAGCCCTCTCTGGTGGCTGCAAAGGACCCATTGTGGCAGTGGACAACAAGCCAGGAGAAAGTAGTCATTCCCGGGGGTGGGGCTGGGGGTGGGGGGCTATGGATTCCTCTACTTCCTAGGGAGAGATGCAGGGACTTTTGTCCCCCATGTGGGCACAGCTGTCAGGACACACCTGTCAGGACACATCCAAGGGTTCATTGTGTCTTTCTCCCCATCCTCAAGGCAGGAGAAACACAGAAAGAAGCCCTTCAAGCCCCTGTGAAACCAAGGACTACCCTTTGTGAACCGAAGGCATCCCACTTTCCAATAATGAACCACACATAAAAATAACAGAATAATAATAATAAAAAAAAACTACAGGAAAGTTTCTTAGTAGCCATAAAATAGCTAAATCACAACATGAGCAATTGATAATGACAATAAGTAATTGGTACTAATTAATGTAAGTAATTAGCATGTGAAAGCTGGTAGCACAGCCTGACAGGAGCAGGGAACTGTGGTTACCCCTCCCCCACATCAACTACTGAGAACCAGGGACTGAACTGTCCAATCAGAGCCAGGCCATCGCAGATCTACCACGTGTGACACTGACTCTCTAAGATTCAACTGCCTCATTCTCTATATGCACATGTGTGTGTGTGCCTCCTCGTGTGTGTGTGTGTGTATGTACACACATGAATGTTTGTATGTGTGCATGTATATGCGTGCATGTGTATGCATGTGTGCACGTGCAGTTATGTGTACCAGCACACTCATACGTGTGTACGTGTATGTTTGTATGTGTGCATGTATGTGTGACTGTGTGTATATGTGTGTATGTGTGCATGTTTGAATGTGTGTGTGCACATGAAAGCCAGAAGACAACCTTTGGGGGCTAATACTTAGGCCCTGTCTCCCTTTTTTCTTTTAAAGACAGAGTCTCTGGCCTGGAACTCACCAAGTAGTCTAGCCTGGCTGGTCAGCGAGTGCCAAGCATCTGCCTGTCGCTGCCTCCTGAGCACTGAGATTACAAGTGTGGGCCTCCTTGTCCAGCTTCCTAGGCACAGCCTCTGGAGTTTGAACTCGGGCCCTTAGGCTTGCACGCCAAGCTCTGTACTTACTCAGTCACGCCCCTGGGGCAACTGCCTCCTCTTGAAATTGGTGGCAACCCTACTTCGAAAACCCTACCTTAGTGGTTGTTGGTATCTGAGAGGGTGGGATCAAAGTCTTGGCTAACCCAGGCACTTTCAAGATCAGATTTCTCACTTGGTAATCTGTTCACTGCACACATATTTGCTGTGCTTAGTTAGTGCTATCGTTTGGAGAGGAAACCCACCCCACCCCCACTCATGTGTTGAAGACTGAGTCTCCAGTCGGCAGTGGCATTTTTGGAGGTGGCAGAAACTTTGGGTCTGGGTTGCTGGAGGTTGGTGCCTGAAGGTATAGGATTTGAGAGGTATCTGATCTGTGGCAGCATTTTCTTGATTTCTTTCCCGGCCACCATAGGGTGATTAACCTCTGTCACATGTTCCTGTGTCTTCCTTGTCTCGATGCCAAGTGATAGAACCATCTGCAACCGGGAGCCAAAACAAACACCTCTCCCTTAAACTGTTTATCTCAGACAGGGATTCTCATAGCAAGGGAAAAAAATGGGTAAGGTGCTGTGAATAGCCTCATAGTGCCATGACCATGGAGAGCGAATCAGCAGAAGCTCGAAAATGAATGGTGGGGCTACAAGTGAAATCTGTAACAAACACATACTAAGCCAGGAGGGGGCATGAAATGCCAGGAAGCCCTCCCTGGAGCTCTCTCCCACAGTGGCTACCTCAACTCATTAGCGCCCCCTAACAGTGGACACTGCTTCCCAGGTTACCTGCACAGTGGAGTGCAGGAATGCCACGGTGTAGAGCATGGGCTTCCACATGGGTAAGTTACTGATGTCCAGAAGGTCTTGGTTGATCCCAGCGAATGTCCTTTTCAGGCCTGCCCGGACACCTTGGGGTGGCTCATTTGTGAACTTGAGAGAGGTCTGTTGAGAGAAGCAGACAGTTGTGTCACTGTTACAAAGTACTGTAAAGAATGCCGTTGAAATCATGGTATGGGGGTTAAAGAGACAGCTCAGTTGTTAAGAACACTGGCTGCTCTCGAGGAGGACCCAGGTTCAGTTCCCAGCACCTACGTGGCAGCTCACGACTGTCTATAACTACAATCCCAAGGGAACTAGTGCCCTCTACTGACCTCTGAGGGCCCTGCATGCTCATGGTGCATACACATAGATGCAGTCAAAACAACCAACATACATAAAATTAAATAACTAATAAAATAAACCATGGCATATTAGATAAGAACATGACACAGAGCATGGGGACTAGAACTCAACAAAGTAAATGCCAATTGCATTGATCAGAGCACAAATCCAATAAATTAACATGGCCTTAGAATTCACTTGTAGAAATACTATATACATCTGATGATTATAATCGAGATTAATACACTCTGCTGCATCCTCTCATTAAAAATTTTATGGCACTCATTTATTCTTTGGGAGGCCTAGCGTATTCCATGGCACATGTGGAGGTCAGCAGACAACCTGCGGCAGCCTGTTCTCGCCTTCCACAGTACGGGTTCTGAAGATCAAACTCTTGGGCTCAATGACAAGCACTTTTACCCAAGGGATCATCTTCCCTTCCCATCCTCCCTTCAGCACTGTCAGTCATGAATCACGTGACTTAGGTAACTCTCAGTGACAGACCTGGAGTAATGTAATTGGAAACCGGTCATGAGGCTCAGTGGTTATCCAAACTCTGAAGGAGTCCTCAGTTGTTTCTGTGACCATCAATGTCTCTAGTAGCTCTTCCATGAATTCTAGACCGAGGTGACAATTCTGCAGCAATACCCAACCACCCTGTATCCAAAAGATAAAATAAAAAAGGAGTCATAGTTATTTCTTATATCTTGTGATTATTTTTAACCAAAACAAAATGCATGATTTCAAAAATAAGTTTGCTTAACACATGGCTGTTTTATTTTGAACCCATATTTACTAATATATATTATTATATATTGATGTGTATGTGTATCTTATATCTTATAATTATTTTTTAACCAAAACAAAATGCATTATTTCAAAAATAAATTTGCTTGCTGGGCAGTGGTGGCGCACGCCTTTAATCCCAGCACTTGGGAGGCAGAGGCAGGCGAATTTCTGAGTTCGAGGCCAGCCTGGTCTACAGAGTGAGTTCCAGGACAGCCAGGGCTACACAGAGAAACCCTGTCTCGAAAAACCAAAAAAAAAAAAGGTTTGCTTAATACATGGCTTTTTTATTTTGAGCCCATATTTACTAATATATATTATTATATATTTGTGTGTGTATGTGTGTGTATCTTATATCTTGTGATTATTTTTAACCAAAACAAAATGCATTGTTTCAAAAATAAGTTTGCTTAAAGCATGGCTGTCGTATTTTGAACCCATATTTATACACACACACACACACACACACACACACACACACACACACACACACACACACGAGATCAACAGTCATCTGTTCCTGGCCCAGTCTGGTGAGTTGGCATCATTCGGGTATCCCTAGTTCCTCAGAGATTAGAAATAAAAACTTAGGTGTGGGCACCATCTAATGGTGAACTTGGCAACTTGCGCAGGCTTGCCCAAGGTATGTCAGAATCCACCGAGAAGGCAGCTTCATAGTCTTCCATAAAGGTGCTCGTCACCTTCTGAAAGTCAGAGGCAATGCATGTGGTGGCTTTCGCTAGGCAAGTCCTAAATCATATTGTTTGCCACTGCTTTCCCAGGACTCCTTTATTCGGCTCCATCTAAATGGTTAAGTAAAGCACTTTTTAACATTAAGTCAGAGACTATCACTAACCTAGGAAAACATGACTGTTCACTCGTTTATTGAGTCAGTGCCTCGTTCTAGCTCAGGCTAGCCTTGAGCTAGCTGTGTAGCCTAGGCTAGTCTTGAACTCTCAAGCCTCTTTCTTCCGACCTCCACGTGCTGAAATTGTAGGTATGCATCACCGTGCCCATCGAGTCAACATTTTAATGTTCTGATGTAAGTCTAGCAGACTAGATAACTCCATCTACGAACTGTTAAATGCAGTGAGTACATGAGAAGGTATCTGAATCGTGCCTTCAGCTGGAAGAAAAGAATCTGAGTTGGGCTGGCTTAAATAGCAAAGAGGATGCACTGGGCCATGTATCATTATCTAGGGGAAGATGGGATCCAGCATCATGGACCCTGTGCTTTCTGGTCCCTTAGCCAGCATCCAGGAACTTCAGATGTGTTTGAAATTTTGAGCTGGCTCAAGAGCACATTATAGCCACACTTGTATTTTGTTTTGCTTTGTTTTTGTTGTTGTTGTTTTGTTTGTTTGATTTTTTTTATTTTGCTGATAATGCCATTATCAATTTGTTGTGAGACAAAGATGTGGAAGTTACAAAAACTATCATCCCCCAAAAAGGTTAAGGTAAATGTACTATTTAAACTAAAAGTTTTCCACTTACTGAAACTAAATAAAATAAAATAAAATAAAAATCACTTTTGCCCAAAGTAGAAGAGACAAATCACCCAAAAGAGCCAAAGATTTGACTCAAGTAGAAATAATTGTACATCATTGCCTTGATATATAAATTAAATATAATTTATTATTGAATTTAATTAGGTGATAAAGATTAAGGCTTGGGGCACTTGAGAATTAATGACCAGCTTGAAATTTTGATGACCTAAGTAGAGCCTTGGACCATTAACCCCCACTGGTCATTAATTCCCAGGGAAAAGCCGTGACAAAGTCGCCACAGACATGATGAGTTCCAACACTTAAAAACAAACCAAGATTTTTAATCTTACTTTTATAAATTATGCCCTTTCTTATTAGAGCTGAGATGGCTATCTGCAAAGCATTTCTAGAAAGTTAACGATCTGTGTACTTATTAGGCACAATGCCAACTGCTTCTCAACATTCTGCTTCAATAAAAATCATCACCAACACTGAAACAGAAAGTCCTCGACTATTTTTTTATTTGCCTGAAATGATCCATTAATGAAAAAATGAAAACCCGCCTTCAGCCAAAAATTGAAATTTAATGGTCCTGATTTATCCCTTGTATTAATATTGATTGTGAAATTCCAAAATGGCTGGAGCTCTAATCTTAAGAACCAGACATTGTGCCTTCTAGATCGTAAACAGATAGATGGATTGGTGAGCAGATGATTTGCAAGATACAGAAAACAAAGGTGGCTGTGACCATAAGAAACAGCAAGCGTTCTGGGGCACTAAGAACTGCCTTCAGATGTAAGGTACACAAATGACCAAAGGTTTGGCTGTGCATTGACAAAACTGGAAAACAAACACCAGAGGAAGGATGCTTCCGATCACTGTGGCCTTCCGAGGTAGACCAGATGTACGGAGGGATTGGAGAGCTTGGGCCACAGTAGTAGTGGTTCTTGGTTGCATACCTGTTGCATGGACATCTGGATCAGTTTTCGAGCATGAACTTCTTGTCCTTGTCCCATTGAGATAGTCCTGCATTCTGGAACACAAGAAGCTCACCATGACAAAAATGTAAATTTTACCATGGTCTCCCTCCCTCCATTCCCCCAAGAAGCCTTTGCTGTTCACTTAGACCTGGCTTTCCATGGTGTTGACCAGAAAATGTATGGCACAGGGAAATGGAGACAACAAACACAGGAGGATGGGATATCAGAGCAAAAGGCACAGGTAGGACTTCAAAAGAGTGTGTGCATGCATGTGTACGTGTACATGTGTGCGTGCGCACACGAGTGTGTGTGTGCGTGTCTAATTTGGGGTCTTTCATTTTGCTCTATTGATTTATTTATTTGATTTTAGCCAGTTGCACACTGATTCAATTATTGCCATTTGATAAAGCTTTAAAAATTTAGGAGTGTTCATTTTCAATTACTATTTTTTTCTTTTCATGTTTTTGTGGCTATCCTTCATCTGTGCTTCTGATGATCTAATGTCTTCCCAGGATCCAATTAGGGGAAAAATGTTTGAATTTCAATTAGACTTACAGTCAATTTATAGACTAATCTATAAACTATTGACACCTTGACAATATTGAGTTGTTATGCTGGGACTGGGTTTTAACTCTATTTACTTGAGTTAACCTTGTATGTCACTAAGAAAGTTTTATATTTTTCTTCAAATGGATATTTTTCTAAACAACTTGTTTCATTTTTATTGCAAAGCTAATGGAATTTTTACATTTTTATTTTTACAAGGAGGCACAATTGATTTTTTAAAAAAATATTTATGCCGTGCGTAGCCACCTTGCTCAACTGTTGTATTAAGTAGAATCATTTTCAGTTGATTCATTTGTTAGTTTTAGGCTAGACACTTACATTGTCTGAGAGTGATGGTGGCGTTTTGGGTCCCTCCTTTTTTTCCGGGAGTTACATCTCTTATTTATGATTCTCACAATACGTTAGCTATATCTTCCATGGGGACGCTTAATCACCATGGCAGTGGGCAGACATCTTTGTCTCGAGTCTGACTTTAATGGGAGTGTCTCGGTTGTTCACCAGCAAGTCTGGTGCTGATGCTTACAGCATACATTTATCACTTCATAGGGTGTTCTGCTCCTAACTTTGCAAAGTCAAATATGGATGTTGAACTTTTTTAAAAAAATGCTTTTACTGTGTGTGTGTGTGTGTGTGTGTGTGTGTGTGTGTGTGTGTGTGCATGCACATGCATGCCATGACCTAAGTGTGGAGGTCAGAGGACAACTTGCTGGAGTTAGGTCTCTCCTTCCACCTTTATGTGAGTTCCGGGGATTGAACTCAGAT
Organism: Uromys caudimaculatus; assembly: GCA_028551405.1. Classification (NCBI taxonomy): domain Eukaryota; kingdom Metazoa; phylum Chordata; class Mammalia; order Rodentia; family Muridae; genus Uromys; species Uromys caudimaculatus. The sequence continues at coordinate 40,613,364 of CM052720.1, forward strand.
CCTCGTACTTGACAGCAGGCACCTTTACTACCTGAGCCCTCTCAATGACCCTCATATGCTTTCCTAATCTTTTTAAAGTGCATGAATCAACTCTTCAGGTATGGCTATAGCACTTTGTATGGCAGTGCTGACAACACCCAGGCTTTTTGAGTCTGTGGAGAGATAAACAGTTCCACTCACAGGACAATGCAAGCTCGTCTGTGTGTCCCCATCCTTGATCCCCACTGACGGGATCACTGCTAACATGCTTAAGTGTTGTCATTCCTTGCCCTGACTCCCCTTCCTGAGATAATTTTCCTTTTGCCTCCTATTGGAATGGAAAAAATATATCTTCTTCAATATTAATTTTATATATACTTTTTAAAGGGGGATCAGGGCTGGAGAGATGGCCCAGTGGCTAAGAGTACTTGCTGCTCTTGCAGAGGACATGAGTTTGGTTCCCAGCACCCACGTCATGCAGTTCACAACTGCCTGTAAGTCCAGCTCCAGGGAATTCAACACCTCCTTCTGGCCTCTGTGGGCGCCCACACTCACACACACACACGCCTACACACAGACACACATGAACACGTCATTAAGGACTCCCATGCTTTCTTCAGAATCTGTGCAGGTTATAAGCCTGTGGTCCATCATCTCTACAGAATGTGGTTACGATTGTGGCCCACCCTGCTCAGTTACGTTCACATCTGTCTTCTCTGGTTGTGTTCTATTTATCTCCACTGCCACCATAGGGCTCATGGCTCATTACTGATTTGGTAATGAAAGGAAAGTGCAAGCAAGAGAATCCCTGGTCATCAGACACTACAAATAATGGTTCTAGCTTTTCAGTTTGTGACAAAATGCACTTTGGTTTTGTTTTGTTTTCTGTAAACATGGCAGCAGACTACTTCCCACCAGTGCTGCCATCTGCTCATAAAGCAATCCGTGATAAATAGATCTTCATCCCTGTCTGTGTAGATACCTGTGTCTCGGGTAAATGGATCCAAGAGAGAAAAAAGCTGAATTTTTAATCATAGCTTTGCCTCATGGACAGCTTGCTTTCTTTTTAGATCAGGTCTCACTATATAGCCTTGACTGACCTGAGTCTCACTATGCAAACCAGGGTGGCCTTGAACTCACAGAGCCCTGCCTGCCTCTGCCTCCTGAATGCCAAGTCAAAGGCACGCACCACCAAACCTGGCCATGGATACTTTTCTAAGAGTCACCCGTGAAACGTGATATTCAGAGCAAACACAGACATTTTGCTAAATTTCACAGACAGATGGTCAGCCATACCCAGCTTCAGTTTCTTGGCCAATGCGTCAATCTGGATGGTGGGGTCGGAACCCATGGACAGGAAACAGATCAGAGGTGTGTGCGTGTCACTTTCTTCCCAAGTCTTCTCCAGATTTAGGATGACTGGCTCCGTGTACTTCTCCTCGAGAGAGTCCGCGATATACTTTCTCGCTTGGAATACAGTGCGGTCCGGGCACCATGATCTTGAAATGAATATAAGTGAGAAGTAAGTTCAGCTCTTCTAAGTTCTAAGGTAACATCTACTCCCCCTCTGTCTCTATCTAATCCCGAGTGTGCAAAGGTCACAAGTTTAATTAACAAAGGGGCAGCAAGCGGATCCTCCCCTCCATGGGGCATGAGAGGGATGCAAACTCTGCTGTCCTTGGGTGAGCACAGATTTAATCATCTAAGAGTTTGGTGCCAGGCACTGGCAGGGAACAGTGTAGACTCGGTAACAACAGAGGGTCCTCTGCCAGCCTCAGTCCGTGATGGAGGCCAACGTACCGCAGACTCTGAAGCCCGGCTGTCTTCAGAGAGGATGGATGTGCCAAAGGGGCCAGAAGTAAGCTATCAACGGGCATCTGTGTTCTAACCATTTGTGTGTTGCGTACCCTAACAGGTTCAACACGCGTAGACACGTCACACGAGGAAATGCTGGACAGCTGATCATTTAGATCTGAGATGCACCGCC